>OX421456.1:24539168-24546668 GCA_949126865.1 Montipora capitata
TTATGGGCAAGAGTGATGTTTTGAAAGCTCTCAAAATTTGAGAGAACTCTCAATATATCACGAGTGACCATAAATCACGAAATGCACGAGCAGGTTCATACGATTTTTTATTTATTATATTCTCAACAAAATTACTCAAACGCGCTACTTTGTTCGTGCTCGTATTCTTCCAGTTTTGGGTTTAGTTTTCTTTCAGTCGCCCATGTTTGCCAGACATTCAACCAGGTCTGTGTAGCTTTCAACGTGTTTTTGTTTTTCGCATTTTCTTTAAGTTGCTCAACGATGTTTTGGTTTGACAAAGCAAACCGACTGTCAGCCATTTTTTTTCACTTTGGCGTTCAAATTTGGCGCTTCCCCGGTGTTTCCATAGCAACTTCCGTATTGCAGTCTATAACCTATTTATGCATTCGCCATTGGCCAATCAGAAACAACATATTTTGTTGAGTATATAATAATTATCGTTACCAATGATGATGTCTATCTCCAGTGGTCCTCTCGTCCTCACTGGATCTGCTAAACAAAGCCCTTGTAGATAAGGGAGATTAAGATCATCATCCTAAAGATGTGCAGATATAGGAGGTGAGATTACTGGGGACACCAAGGAATTAATAATGATTTCTTCTCTGTCAGTCATGAGGCAGACTCTGACCATTTCGAAGTCTGCCTTGGTCCTCTTGACATGACCAAACGTGCTCATCTGTAACTCCTCTCTCTTGAACGGTTGAGCTCCAATCTTGTTGGCCAAGTCTTGAGAGATAAACCTGCGCTGTGATTCACTGTCAAATAGTAGGCGTGGTTGGCAACTTCTCGAACCTGCGGCAATTTCCACAAGTGCTGACTGTAGTAAGATGGTATCTTGAGAAGTATGCGCCGAGCCAACAAGTGTAGATTCGTCTGGGATGGTCGAATCGTCTTTCTCAGGATTTCTCGTGCTTGTATTGCTTGTATTCTCTTCGGCCGGATCTGTTCCAGAAGATTTATCCGTCAATTCCAGGTGATTTAGATAACGCCCAGTGATGTTTTCCATTGCACTGCGAACAACGCTTCTTCGAGTAGCAGGTCTTTGACATATGACCTTTCTTAAAGCACCTGAAACATCTTTTCTGGCTGCGGAGAAATCGAGTCTCTGGTCAATTGCTGGGACGATCTTACACGAGTGCGAGGGGTGGGGCCCATCACAAAACGTACAGCCATTCCTGGCATTCTCTCTTCCCAGGGCACCAAAGAACAAAGCACCAGTTGTAGGAAACTTGGAATTGGAAGGGGGATTTAGTACTAACACTTCTTTATCAAACTGTCCTAGACTGCTCTTCTCCCTTGTCTCCACCTCATGCCGAAGTTGCTTTCTGAGGTCAACCAAGGTCCACGTCGTTTCATCGGGACAACACAATACGCCTCACTTCTTCGGGTAATTTCTTCATTACAATGGGAATGAGCAGGTCTCCATAAGATTCTGGATAAACGCCTAGCGATTACAATCCATGTATTTATCCTTCACACGCGTCGTAAAGGGACCTCAATTTCTTTTCTTAAAATGACTGCAACAATTTTCGCGCGCTCATTGGCTAATTTTTATTGTCAATAAGCGGACAGACACATAAATTTATAATTCATGCGAATGAATAAAGACGCCATATTGCTCGCGTCAGATTGAAGTTTCTCGCATTTTTGTCTAGCTTTCCTCTGGTGTTTGGACTTAATTTTGACCCCTCTACCTTTTTGTTATTGTAAAAAACAAATTGATGTCAGTTTTAAGTTATGACGCAATTCATGATCAATAACAGGACAGACGCATGAAAAACTGTCATCAATTTGTTAAACATCGTTAGTCGCAGACGGAATTTTAAGGAAAGCATCGATGTGAGCGTTTAGTAACACTTGCTTCTGCCCAAAACGCTCCTTGAGTAGGTCGACGACCTTTTGATAATTTTTTTTAAATTTATTATTTATTTATGTATTTATTTTTTATTTTTTTATTTTACAGACTTACGGAACGAAGATAAGAACATATAAAAAAACACCTAGTACACTACTATTTACAGAGACATTATCCGACACTAATACATAATAAACTACTTTAAAAACTTCCACTTACAATACATTGCTTTACCTTCTGTCTATAAAATAATAATAATAATAATAATAATAATAATAATAATAATAATAATAATAATAATAATAATAATAATAATAATAATAATAATAATAATAGTAATTATGTAAAAAATTTCCATTTGTCACAAAATTTGTGAATCGTTTTGTTACTGGGACTAATGTACTTTTCGGTTTGTATTTTGATGTTCACTTTTGCTCGAAAGCAAGCTACGTTGGGAAGAACTCCATTCCTTCTGCAGTCCCACAGATATAATTTGTCTATGATTATCAAATAATTTAGTGTTTTTAGTGTGGGGAATATTGAAGAAATCACTCCAAGAATAACATCTTTTAGGTTGAGACTTATCTGTTGACTTGTTACCTGAAATATATATAGTTCGAAGGGTTTCCAAAACTTATTTGAATGAGGACAATGGAACAGAAGATGGTATAAAGTTTCCCTCTCATGGTTGCAGAAAGAACAATAATAGTTTTCAATGTAACCGATCTTATACAATTTATCATTAGTGTACAAAATTGTATTTAGGACTTTATATTGAAATGCCTTTAGGTAAGGCTCACAAGTGACAGTATGTGGAAGATGATAAGACTTTTCAAGTTGATCTTTAGTAATATTAAAGTCCTGTTGCAAGTTTATACTATTGTTTGGAAGGCGAGCCATAGCGCCAACTAAGAGGGTGTAATAGTGTTATGATTTTGCTTTAGATACATCAAATACGCATTCAGAATATTTAAAAGAAGGTTTTGATAGATCGAAAGTAACATTGGAATCGAGATTTCTCAATTTGGGCGGTACAGAATTGCGTAGTCCGGTCCATGGTAAAACGTTACTTTTATCTATTAGTGAAGTGATCCTATTAAAAGAAGTTAAATTGCCTACGTCAAAATGAAGATCGTGTACACAGATGATACCAGCTCTAAAATACTGTCTATAATAAACAGGTTTGTTATCGATTAGTACCTCGTTATTATTCCAAAGGATAAGTTGCCAATCAAGGTTTCAAGGTTTCAAGGTTTCAAGGTTTTTATTTGCCATGATTACATATAATGTATCCGATTTATTAAAGAAAATACAAAAAATTTTAAAAAGGCGAGGAAGCCCATAAAGAAACTATAAGAGCTTATGGAGCTATGGGCTTCCTTGAAAGGTGTCTAACGATTTTATAATTGGATAAATGTTTGTTGGGAATATTTTCTTCGCAATTCACTTTGTTCTGGTCTTTCATATACCGGATCCGAAATAAGTAATGTCCATAAAACAAAAGAACAACGCGAACATAATGATACCTAATTAGCAAGGCCTAATCGGAATAACAATAATTCTTTTGTCCTCCGCCATTTTAGTCCAGTATATGAAAGTCTATCCCAAAACACTTATTGTTTTGTTTGCGATTTCTTGTCATCTCGACAAAGACACGAGCTATTGTCATCCTCTTGATGCAATAGCGAGGAGGCATGAGTAGCACTTTACTCATTATTTTGCTTTTAATTTTTCTCGATTTCAGCCTTGCTGGCATGAACCCCGTGTACATGGTGAATAATGAGTCATAAATTTTGGTTGGTTCGGAGGTTGTTTTGTCGGCCGGTTTACAGACCACACCTCTTTGTGATGGGCTACCCGTAAAATATTAGTTCGCGTGATGAACGACCCCAACAATAAACGAACCTTTGAATCAATTAAATACTGTTCCATATCCCTCAAATAGCTTGTGGGATCGTTTAATACGTATTCCATGAGCACAAGAAGCTGTGAACTTGTTAACAATGTGCTGTCTGGCTTTCCTATTCGTGAGAGATTGAGATCCTCAAATGGCGCGCTATGGACCTCTTAGTTTTGTTCTCTACAAAGTGCAGCTCTATGATACGCCAACGAAGATCCAAGCTATATGGAGCAGGCATTGAGAAGGACTGCTTCCGTACAGGAAATACAAGTGGCTTTTCCTTTGAATTTGTCTCGTCAATTTTTGAATATTATTTTTGTTAGAAGAAAAACGTATTGTTCCTTGAGCGTGAAATACACATGCTTCGTGTCTCACCTTTCTCTCATCTAGTTGGGAAGAACATGGGCCCGGGATGACCACGTAATTCCCATTCGCTATCCAGATTGGTCATGTAGCCAGCATGGTTGCTCTGATAGTGTAGTGGTGATCACACCCAACCGGTAAATCAGGGGGACGTGGGTTCAAATCCCGCTCAGTGCATATACACTATCAGGACAACCATGCTGGCAACATGGCTGATTAATCATTTAATGTGTGGCATTTCCGTGGGACTCCCTAAAGGCCAGTTTTTCTATGTGATAACGCTGGATCAACAAGTGATTCACAGGCGGACAAAGGTAATTAATGTAAAGAGACAGTTAAGTAGATCCCTTGAGCCAACAACGTATCACCCCCAGGAGGATCGCAAATGGATTCACAGTCCAAGTTGAGGAGAAATTGAGAGAAAGTTACAGGAAACTCAACACTGGACAACTTCTGGGGAAAACTGTAATTGTCCTGAGCGGGATTTGAACCCACGTCCCCCTGATCACTAGTCGGGTGTAATGACCACTACACTATCAGGACAACCATGCTGGCAACATGGCTGATTAATCATTTAATGTGTAGCATTTCCGTGGGACTCCCTAAGGGCCAGTTTTTCTATGTGATAACGCTGGATCAACAAGTGATTCACAGGCGGACAAGGGTAATTAATGGAAAGAGACAGTTAAGTCTCACCTCCTGGGGGTGATACGTTGTTGGCTCAAGGGATCTACTTAACTGTCTCTTTGCATTAATTACCCTTGTCCGCCTGTGAATCACTTGTTGATCCAGCGTTATCACATTTTTTTAAAGGTTCGTTTATTGTTGGGGTCGTTCATCACGCGAACTAATATTTTACGGGTAGCCCATCACAAAGAGGTGTGGTCTGTAAACCGGCCGACAAAACAACCTCCGAACCAACCAAAATTTATGACTCATTATTCACCATGTACACGGGGTTCATGCCAGCAAGGCTGAAATCGAGAAAAATTAAAAGCAAAATAATGAGTAAAGTGCTACTCATGCCTCCTCGCTATTGCATCAAGAGGATGACAATAGCTCGTGTCTTTGTCGAGATGACAAGAAATCGCAAACAAAACAATAAGTGTTTTGGGATAGACTTTCATATACTGGACTAAAATGGCGGAGGACAAAAGAATTATTGTTATTCCGATTAGGCCTTGCTAATTAGGTATCATTATGTTCGCGTTGTTCTTTTGTTTTATGGACATTACTTATTTCGGATCCGGTATATGAAAGACCAGAACAAAGTGAATTGCGAAGACAATATTCCCAACAAACATTTATCCAATTATAAAATATGGTTTGTAAATTGTCATGGAATAAACCGTCTTGAGTTACTTTGGTTGGAGTCGTTTGAACTTCTTGAGACGTTGGTGCCAGGACCAGGATTCCGCCGAGGAGCTGCAGAAAATAGGCGAAGATTTAAAGCGATTAATTAGCGTCAGAGGGGCGTACCGTGGACATTGCACAAGAGCAGTAAAGGCAGCAAATGAAATTATAAATTCGTATTCGACTTGGACGCACTTGAAGACGTGTTCGAAGGACTCTGCAGCAGAATGGAACGACTCTCACTACAGAATCAGAAGATTTAGCTCGCTGTCCCAGAAGACAAAATTGAGGAGGAAATTTCGCAAACACTTGAAGATACCGATGATTTTTTGATGGGACAAAAGAGCAAGATTGCAAAATTCCTTGGAGTCAAGAAAGCTCAAGTTAAGTATGAACAGGAAGAAAACAAGTCGGCAAGCTCCAAATCTATGATGAAGAAAGAAGCAATTCACGTTAAATTACCGTTACCGAAAATCACATTGAAGTCCTTTTCTGGAAACCCCATCGAGTGGCTGTTTATCACCGCTGTTTGTGTTATTTTCTTAATCAAGCTACGATGGCCTAAGAACAAGAGTTTATACACCCTTTTAATAAGTCTAATGTATGCCGTTTTCCGCTAATTACGTCAAACTCATGCTTTTAAAATTTATTCAGAAATGTACAAAGGCTTCAAACAAGAAAAAAAATCGGAAAAGTTTTTGGCCTTTTGTACATTTCTAAATAAAGTTTGAAAGCAGGAGTTCGACGTCATTAGCGGAAAACGGCATATATTAGACTTATTAAAAGGGTGTATACAAAATTAACGATTGCGAAGGCGCCCGTGCGCTACAGCTATAGTTCATTCGCACGGGCGAATTGGGCGAAATAATTCACAACAATATTATCTTAACTATGGTGCTCCGCAAGCGCACGCCTTTGGTTCATGATTCAAAGTTCTCGCATTGCTTTTTCAACCATTCAGAAGTGAAACCAAAACCAATCGTGGCTTGCGCGTGCACATTTCCCCGCGCTTTGTGTCGGCTACGTGTAATTACTTTGAGCTTTGATTGGTTTACCGGATTGTCTCCGTACTTTTTGATTGGCCAAAGTAATTGCTTTGGTTTTTGGTTTTACGCCACTCGATTGAAACTCGCTCGTACGACTTTCTTAGTGGATCATTAATTGATCGTGCTAATTTCAAGAATTTATTTGGAATTATTTATTTTGATATGAGGAACCAAGAGGAAGACATTAAAGATGTCGTTGTACAGTTGACTTTCCGACATGAATGAAATGGCGCTAATGCAACTAACTATACACTGAATGCTCTTGTTCTTCATGGAAAAGAGATTGAGCTATACACTAGCAGGAGAAAACTACTTATTAAAGCATAAGACTTAAATCAGTCTAATACATTTCTTTAATTAAATATGTTTAGCAATTGTAAAAATTATGTAACATATATTACATAGAATTAATGACTACATATCATTCTGAGAATGCTACTTTATCAGAAGGACAAATGAAAAAAATTAGCTAAAGCATACAAAGATAATTCACCAAATGTGATACAACTTAGCAAAGATGAATTAACTGGTCCCCACCATTTACTGTTAACAAAAACTCAAATCCAAAAATTGCAAAAGGCCAAAAACTAAAGGAGTCGGCAGTGATATTAAAAATATCAAAAGCTCAAATACGTAAGCTATTAAACAGGGCGGTATTCTTTGGAGTAGTTTGCTCTCCCTTGGAACAAAACTACTTCCAATGGCCGGAAAGGTTCTAAAGCCATTAGCAACAGGAGCCTTATTAGGAGCTTTAGGTATGAATGCAGTCGATAAAATGTTTGGAAGTGGAAATCAAACAGGAGGCTGTTTAGTTCAACCTGATAAAATAGCTGAATTGATTAAACGTAAGAATCTATTAACAAAAAAAGACAGAAACATGATATTATAACACCTTTACAAAAAGATGAGCCTTACGTAATGAGACTAACACAAAAACAGCAATCAGGTAGGCTCGATTTCCA
>OX421456.1:24551668-24556668 GCA_949126865.1 Montipora capitata
TTAGAAAGAATCATAAACATTGAACAGAAGTCAGATCCTGAGAAGGGAAATCGTTATCTCCTTGAACTTCAACTAGGCCTGTATGGATCAGACCTTAGTTTTCGACTTTCAGATTATATCTTTGTTCCAAATGAAGAGAAGGAGCTTTGCTTTCCCATAGGAATGCAATGGGAGAGCTCTGCAACAGTCTATTTTGTACTGCCTGTGAAGAATCAAGGAAAATGGGTACATCACTTTGCTTCTCAGCTGATCAATACGTCCAAAGAAACTTGTGATTTAAACTTCCATGTTATTATTATTGATTTTGAGAGTCAAGACATTGACATTGAAAGAGTGTTTGATGTTTCGCCATTAAAAGAACGCTACACATTGATCAACATGATGGGACCTTTTTACAAAACATTGGCTATACAGAAAGGTGTTGAAGCTGTTCCAAATGAAAATGATATAGTTTTTCTATTTGATCTTCATATTGATGTTCCTATTGGACTTCTGGATAGTGTCAGAAAGGTGAGTTTTCTTAAAAGGAGTCTAGTTTGCCCGGTATTCTAAAACGGGTGCAATTTCTTCTTACTACCTTGCATGATATAAGTCGTGTTGTATGCATCTGCCTAAAGAGTTTCTTACAGCACTTGTGGATGAATTATCACGGTAGTTTGTTTTGATATTCCAACTGTTGTGGATAATCTGTCTCAATGGAAGATGCATCCTTTTTCCTGTATTTGTTTTAAGACAAGGGATACCCTCGGGACAAGGGCAGGTGTATCCTAAATATAGGTTGAGTTGGATACAAAGATAAGCGTATGAACATTTCTCATGGACCAAATTGTGTGTCCCCTGGATGGAGGTGTCCCCTAAATAGAGGTGTCCCCTAAATAGAGGTGTCCCAAAGGAGAGGTTCCACTGTATGTCAATTTGCCCAAGTTCATCCCAGACGGGTGATATGTCTCTAGGATAAATTCACCGACTCAGGAGAACCTCTTAGCATTTTGAAGTATACAGAGGAACCTCTCCTTTGGGACACCTCCATTCAGGGGACGCAGAAAATATTAATTTTCATACTAATCTTTGTATCCAACCCAACATCTATTCAGGGGCACCTGCCCTGGTCCCAAGGGTATCCCTTGAAAGGAGGTTCCACTGTGCTATGAAATCCTGCATCAGCTATCGTAGGCACAATCTGTGTTTAATGCCCAGAGTTTGCACAGTGAAAATATTGTTTGCAATAATTTGTTTCTTTTTTTATACAGCATACCATTAAGGGCAAGATGGCTTATGCTCCAACAGTGGGGCGGCTTGAGTGTGGCGTTTTTCCAAATGATCCCAAAGGATTTTGGGAACAAGGTGGTTATGGGATTTTAAGTGTATTCAAAACCGATTGGAATACATTTGGAGGTATTATTATCATGTTCACTACAATTCCCCATTTCAGAAATTTAGTTGGGTTGACCACAGGATCCCCAAGCTCACTACATGAAAACGTACTTCACTTTTTAGTGGTGTTGTGTTACGAAGCGTCAAAAACAAAGGTTTGTACCCAACGGTTTTGTCTCAAATGGCATAAAATGTAATGTTTTGTGAATAAAATTGGCTGACCTTTTTGCCGCTATGTTTTCTTTGTTGTTTTCGGCGAGTTAGCACTAATTTGGTGTTCCATTGCTAAAGCCATCCCAATGAAATGCTTTGTTTCCAATCACCCGATCGACCCATTTTTCTCATATTCACCAGTCAAAGAAGCAAGTACTTTAATTTACAAGCACACGATCTTGTGTTATTAATAACAATTGGTATGATATGATGTCCTTGTCTTTATTTTAAAGGCTGTTTAGACATTTGGTAGTCGTGTTAATATACATCTTTTACCATCTGATTATAAATCTTACAGATTAAAAGTCAATTTTAATATGCAAAAGAAACTGACTGAATGTTTTCTTGGAAATGAACATTTCGTCAACACAACTTTTTTCATTAAACGGTAACTTTCAAAAAGTCTTGCTTGACAGTTTCAATCTTATTATGGGGTCGACTGAAAGTTTAGTTTTAACACAGAGTTGCATTCAAGACTTGTTCTTCCTCTTCTTTCCGACGGGTGCTGTTACCATTTTCGGTCCGGAGACAACAGGCTTGGTGCGCATTGTAACCAGGCTTTCTTACTTAGCAGCGCGGCCTTCTCTGGAATCCAGACCCCTTCAAGTGTTCATTCATTCTTTTTGCCTGCCCGACCCACCATCACCAGAGACGGGGCCGTGGGAAACGAAACATTTTATTGGGAAGGCTCCAGAAAAGACTTCTCTTAGCGCTAGGTCGTCGAAAACGCTTCAAAACAGTCTGACACGGCGGCAACTTTTATTCACAAAACAACACATTTTATGCCGTTTGAAACAAAGCTGTTCAGTTCCCATACAAACCTTTGTTTTTGACGCTTCGTAACACAACACCGCTAGAAAGTGAAGTACGTGTTCATGTAGTGAGGTTGGGAAATTAGATTGTGATTCATTTCTTTCCTTTTCATTACTGACCTGAAACATTTAGTTTTTTCGATACTAGATTACCCTTCATTTTTTCAACAAGGTAATTAAATAAGGCAATCAACTTAACGTAAGTTTCTCTTAAGTCACATGCGTGGGTAACGAAGAAAACACTCAGTAATAAAAACGTGTGAGTTTGTAATGTGGAAGCTGTGAAGTATAATTTGCAATTTACATGACTGTGAGAGGTTTTTGGAGATTTTGTCGCAAAAATCATTTGGCAACATGATGGTTATGGAAGTTTAAGTGTATTCAAAACAGATTGGAAAACATTTCAAGGTATGTTTTCCCACTCAAAATACATACTTTGAAGTGTGTTCCAATCTGTTTTGAATACAGTTAAAACTCTATAACCATCGTGTTGCCAAATGATTTTCGCGACAAAATCCCCCAAAAACCACTCACGGTCATGTGTGTACCACACATACTTCCACAGTAAAAGCCCCTAAAAATGTTGACGTGTTAAATTGTCTAGCGTTAGGCAGAGTAAAAGACATAAGTGGGCTTTTCAGGGGTTAAAGGGTTAAGTTGTATATGACTGTGTGCTACCCTGTCCAAATGCCTTATTACTTATTAAAACAACCTGCATATTCTGAGGATATTAATTTGCAAAAGTAAACATCCTGGACTTACTGCATATCCAGTGTTGTACAAATTTCTAGCTCCCACGTATGGAATTGCAATGTAACATCTTATTTTTCTCTTTTCAAACTTTTTATTTTAAAATATAGGAATGAACGTTAAAGAATTCACTACCAAGTGGGGAGGAGAGGACTGGGATTTGGTTGATCGTGTTCTCTCAGCTGGACTGGAAATTGAACGACTCAAACAGCCTGGTCTGTTTCATTACTATCATTCACGTAAGGGCATGTGGCAGTAGACTGTGATCAATTGTTGATTCTTAAAGGGAACCTCGAATCCAACAACAACAACAAAAGGCAAAAGGGAAATCTAACATCTACAGTCGAGTTTGTTATTTTTTTTTTCAAAGAAGGCGCTTGTACAGGATAATTTATAAGTGGAGGAAAAATGTTAGACAAAGTAAAAAAAAGTGTCATTGTTGGAAGGACTATGATTACAAAAAGAAGACATCCCTAAGATATCCATGTGCAAAGCCATCAATAGCCTTGCGTGTAGGGTATGGAACCTAGAAATAGACCCTAACTAGAAAGAAATGTTGAATATTCCAATTTGTAATTTTACCCAGCGTACTCAGAGGTCGACTCATTAAGTGAATTTGATTTTAGTGGTCGAAAATCCGCTACCCATTTTCTCTTTCCAGGCAAAACTACGTTTTATGCATTTTTTCTCCCCTATAAATTATAACCACAACAACAACAACAAAAACCAAAACAAAACAAGGCCTGGTCACATGGTAAGCACAAGTATCCTAAATGGTATTGAGTATAATCCAAATAAATGCCACCGCTGTTACATGTTACGTGACATGTTTAAGTATCAAGTGACACTCGAATAAAGACGGTCTAAGCTCTCTTATAAATGGAGTCACTTATATAACATGGTGTCAAGAAGTAAATTGCGATTCTTTGAGCAAACGCTGTGATCACGACGCGAGTTATATCACGGAACTGCACAAACAAAAGTGAGTATAGGAAGACAGAAAACAACCCCGTAACCTCAAGAGAAACAAGGAAAAATGTCAACAGGCAGCCATTCGGAAACAACGCCTCACACTACAACCGCTCTAAGTTTCACCTCCAATTTCCCAATACCGGCTCCCATGAAAGTCTCTGGAGACCGAATAAATAATTGGGAGTTCTTCAGACAACAGTGGGAAGATTATGAGCTCGCCACTGGCCTTGATAAGCGCCCCGAGGCAATACGCTTAGCGACGCTACGGTCAGTAATGGGAAAAGATTGTCTGCAGATATTTTTAAATCTCAAGTTGACAGAAGAGGAGGCATCAAGCGTAAACTCTAGCCTAGCAGCTTTAGCAGCATATTTTAAGCCGAAAACCAGTGTGGTTTACGAAAGATATCTGTTCAACTCGTCGACTCAAGGCCCAGATGAAGGGATCGATGAATTTGTGAATAGACTAAGAAAACAAGCGTCGTCATGCAAATTTGGTACGCTCACGGATGAAATGATCCGCGACAGAATCGTCATTGGCCTCCAAGATAGAAACACCAAGCTTAGATTGCTCAAAGAAGAAGACTTAGATCTTAATAAAACGGTGAATATTTGCAGAGCCAGCGAAATTGCTAGCAAGCAATTGAAATCGATGAAGCTGGGTCAAACAAGCGAACAAGTCAACACCGTGGGCACTCAAGCAAAACGGTTTAATAACAAACAACCGCGTAAGTCAAACCCGACGAGAAACACTCGAGGGAAAAGAAAACCCAAGCAAACGGTGACCAAATGCACTAGATGCGGCGGCCCAGAAAAGCACAAATTAGAAGAATGCAGGGCATATGGGCAAACATGCCTAGTGTGTAAAAAGCCAAATCATTT
>OX421456.1:24561668-24586668 GCA_949126865.1 Montipora capitata
AGTAAGAGAATTAGAAATGATTAAAAACCTTTTGCACAAATTGAGTCTGATTGTACATTGACACCTGATCTCAGTTCATTAATAAAAACACATTTCACAAATGAGACAGTCAAACTTGTTCTTGCACTTTTTAAGATGGTAAAATTTCTGGTAAGATCATTGGGCGCATAAGAATGTTTCACGGAAATGTTCCCCAATAGAGGAAGACGCATTCTTGTGCTCGTCTACGCCTTGTTATAAATGCCGCCGCGTTTAACCAGCATACCCTGCATCACACAGGTCGCATTTAAATTGATAAACAAGGGATTGTTGGTTGACAATAGACGGCTTGACTTCGTGCGGTTCCAGATGTTGTTTGATCTTGTGGCTGACAAACGTAGGCTGGAAGGTCACTTGAATCTTCTGGCTCAGATCTTTGGGTTGTGCTCGTACAATATCGGCTGAAGCCTGGTCTTTAAATGGCAGAATCTGATCTAATTCATTGTTAACTGCTGGTAACTGGATAACAGGTTGATCAGAAGCTTTGACTGTAATAAAGCACGAGATGGTGGAATTAATTAAGCTGTCTGGGTAACTCAGTCGAGAAAACACCAATTTGAGCCGATCACATTCATCGTAAAAGTAGGACCAGTTGGGAGAAAGGCGGAAGGCACGATCAAGCATAGTTTTTCTTTTAAGAGAAGGAACTAGAATCACTTGTTCGCCGAATCCTCCGTGCAGAGGTTGTAGACTCTGTGCGCCCATCAGGTTCCAGGTTAGCACACCTTTACGGCTTGCCAAAAACACAGAAGCAACAATTAGCTATGCGACCGCTATTTTGTCCGCTAGAAACACGTGCAACTTTGCTCTGACGAAATTGGTAGACGTCAAGGTCAAACCTCTTTCTATCAATCAGTACACGATTACTTATAGCTTTGAGTTCGTCAATGAAGTCCATGGACGGACAATCAATAGCGGTGATGTGCTGTTTCCTACGACGTCTCTTCGCTATTCATCGATGTGCCTCTGGAAGTGACAATGTATATTCTCGCTGATAAAACTTTCGTGAATGATTGGTTCAATGTAACGCACGGCCTCAACCTAACTAAGCAAGAACTTGTTGATCTCCTTAAAGGCCCTACAAAGGACCAACTTTTTCTGTTCAACGGTAAACTCTACGATCAGACAGAAGGTGTCGCTATGGGCTTCCCTTCCAGACCATTAATGGCCAACATTTTTATGTGCACCATAGAAGAAACTCTCGAGCGAAAGGCAAGATGCCTGCATACTACAGGAGATACGTGGATGACACCTTAACTAGTATGGCAGATAAAGCATTAGCTAATAACTTTCTTTCGACTCTTAACCACTGCCACTCTTCGGTTAAGTTCACTATTGACATTGAGCATAATGGGATGCTTCCGTTTCTTTGCACACAGCTGCTAAAAAAATCTATACAAATCAAAACCAAAGCATACGTCCAGCCTTGGCTACCAACACCGCCCTTTCGCTGCATTACAAGAGCCATGTTTATTAAAAATTATGTACAAGTACAAGGAAGGGTTACCTTTTTTTTTTTGCAAACGTTGGCCGTGTAGCACTTATATTTCAACAGACTTAACTATTAGAGGGTGATGTGAAGTGCTAGTGTTTTGCATGATCGTGCCTTCTCTTCCAACTGGTCCTAATGTGATCTGCTCAAATAAGTGTTTTCTCGACTGAGTTACTCAGACAGCTTAATTAATTCCATCATCTCGCGCTTTACTACAGCCAAAGCTTCTGATCAACCTGTTATCGAGTTTCCAGCAGTTAACAATGAATTAGATCATGTTCTGCCATTTAAAGACCAGTCCCAGTTGTTCAAACGATGGATAGCGCTATCCGCCGGATAAATCACTATCCAGTGGATAAGTCATAGCGAAACCAATTGCGCTATCCAATAGATAGTGATTTATCCGGTGTATAGCGTTATCCACCTTTTGAACAACTGTGGCCAGGCTTCAGCCGATATTGTACGTGCACAACTCAAAGATCTGAGCCTGAAAATTCAAGTGACCTTTCAGCCCACATTTGTCAGCCACAAGATCACACAACATCTGAAACCACGCGAAGTCAAGCCGTCTATTGTCAACCAACACGCTATGAGCAGTGACACTATGATTGCTAACATAATCTCTTCAATGCACAAGCACTCTGTATAAAGGCTCACAATTCAAAATAATTGCAAGTGAACGAAATACTGAAACGCTGTTATTCCTTGTAAAAGTTATAAATCTCTGTAATGAAGGTAAAGGACGGTGCAAAACAAAGAAATAAACAGGTTATCGAATGACAAGCTTGTCAGTCTTTTATTAACTTATGAATACGTCACCATGTAACGCAAACATCGTAACAAGCACAAGTACATTTTCGTCCAAAAAAGTAAACCCTTTTTCACTTATTGACATGTAACAGAAAAACAACTTGAGATAGACTTTTCGTGATGACAAAAGCAACGGGCGGTTAAAAGAACTTTTCGCAACGGTCTACATAATTCCAACGGTCTACACTCGAAAAACATTAAGAAGTAGATAAGATTTCATTAATTCTACTGTAGACCGTAGACCGTTGAAGCAAGTATTAAATTACCCGTGCTTCACGCTAGTAACAAAAAACCGTTCGTTTATTCTACAACGAAACTAGTGAAACATTTTGCACTTTTCGGAATCTCCTTTAAAAAGGACTGAGTGTTCAGGGAATTCAACCCACGGAAGTACATCAGGTTACTATTGACTGAACAGACAAACTTATCCTCAAAGCTTACAATACAACTGTCACATGTGCAAAGTCTCGCCCAAAAAAACAAATAGACAACCCGGCAATACTGAGGTAAGTCAACTAGACAAGCAGTTGCAAAAAGGTTGAGACACTGCATCGAAAATTCACCTCTTCTTCCTAAAACTCATCTTCCAGTTCATAAGAAAAGTCTTAACGCCCCTCCCTCCCCTCCCCCCTTTTTCAATGTTGATACCCTTTAGTTTGAATGGCAAATAAAGAGGGGAACAACTTTGTTTGGGGGGAGGGAGGTTGGGGATGCGTTGACTTGGATGACACGCCCTGTACGGTTTTTAACAGTGAGTGTCTCAACTCTTTTTGCTATTGCTTGTAGCTGCTTCGGGGCAATATTTTAAACACTATTTGATAATGCTGTATTATCAAACGTCAACAACCAATCTTAAGAGCAAATGTCTGTAAATATCGAGCAAACCGCGGCCACGGTCAAAAATTAAAATTCGCTGATATCTTGTTCATAGTAAGGTATTTGCAAGTAACTAAATGTGATGTAGTTTGTTTTTGAAAAGACCGCTTCGATTAGGAGAAAATCGACAAAATCAGTTTTCGAGGTCGGCGACTTGAAAACAACCAAATTTTGAGGCAAAATGAGGCGTTCTCAAAACTTCGCACGCACGGCAAAAGGAAGCAAGTGGGGTAAAATATTCACCGATAAATCAATTTGTTAAGGGTTTTACTGCTAGTTTGGTGGTGATTTCTTATCTTAGCGATAATCTGGAAGATAAACAATTTTAATTTAGTTAGGGTTCTTTTTCAACTGACCGTGTTTTAAATTTAGGCTGAAAGTTGCGTTTTAAATTTTAGGCATGTGCTACACCTTGGTTTTACCTGAAACTCAAGCTACAAGCTATTTAAACATTGTACTAAAACATATGTAAGAACTGGCTTGGGTAATTTAATTTGTACTTCAAACGAACCTTCTGAAGTTGAATAAATTTCGCCTGAAATATGAGACTTTTTCATGACCGTCGGTATGTTGTTGCTCGACAAGTCACAAAAGCTTGACGCCCTTCAAAAGAATCTTTACTCGCACTTGCACTTGTTCAAAGCGTTGTATTAGAATATTTATTACCCCAGAGTGTTCTTCTTTTCTGAGTAACTTTAAGCCACTTTTTATACCTCATTTGGTGTTATTCTCAACTGATCACTCTGTGCCGGATCGGCTGGCAACCCACGAACTCGGGAAAACAAGAGAATTATTTCAAAACCTCTGACTGAACTCAGCATATCTTTCTTTATCCTACCTTAATACTCCTTGCACTTGAAAAATCCTAGGCCTTAAAACAGCTGAAATTTTGATAGACCCCTCTTAATAACTGCTAGGCAGGTGTCCTCTTCATGCTTTACCCCTTTCAGTGTTGCGTGACAGATCAAAATCATTCGCACCTGGAGGGGGTAGGGAAACCGGTCAGTGTAAAACGAAGACTGCGGACTGCAGACTGCAGACTGCGGACCAAGGGTAAAATGTAGACTGAGTGTAAAATGCAGACTGCAGACTGAGAGTAAAACGCAGGCTGGGTGCAAAATGCAGAATAAAGACTGTAGACTTTTAAACATTTGTACTCCTTCTTCTCCAAATCGGTGAAATAGCTAGCCAGTATCAGTTACACAGTTCGCTTCCTAGTCGAAGTGCATTGCCCATTCGCCAGAGGTTTCAATGAACATCCGAACAGCTTAAGTCTGCGTACCTTGATTTGCAATACTTTCATAGCAGGTCATCCAAATTTCCTGCTGAACATCTTTCTTTGTTGTTGGAATGATTTACTCCCTTTTTTATCGCCATATTTCTTCCTGCACAGTATTTTGGGTCAGCAGCTTTCATTTAAGCCTAAACGTCGTGGTGTTGTACCAGTTCACGGTCCCTGGTCACGTATATCGAAAACTTCGCATCTAAAGTTGAAGCGTGAAGTCTCTCGGACGAAAAAAGGGTTCAAGATTGCGATTATGTTTTCGGGTCGTCGACGACGTTCCAGAGAAGAAAGGAATGGATTTGTGAAAGCAGATGTCGTCAAGTAAGTGTTCGTTTACATGTATTTGCGGGATTTTTTTTCCCTTAAACCCTTCCACGACTACAGTTTACGCTCGGTCTGCATTTTACCCCAGCCTGCGTTTTACTCCTAGTCTGCAGTCTGCATTTTACCCCTGGTCCGCAGTCTGCGGTCCGCAGTCCGCAGTCTGCGTTTTACACTGACTGGCAGGGAAACAGATGCGCGAAAACGAAGCCAAAACTTGTAATATTTCTTAAAATAAGACTGTTTGTCAATCGTCAAAGAACTTGCTATTGTAAGTTCAGTGTTCTAGATTGCAAAGTCTTCGATATCACAGTACCATTAAAGACAAAAATAAACTGTCCACAACAAAAACACTTTTAATGAGTCGGGTTTTCACTGCTCACAACTGGGTCATTGCTCGCTGAATGTATGGCCACTATACCAAGTCAAGTTCGTGCTTCTTTCTTCATATGCAAGCCTTCCAGGTTTCCCCCGCAAATGCTGTTACAATGCCTTTTTAACCAAAACCGATCTTAATTATTTCTGACAAGTGCAGTTTTTTCCAAAGGCGATCAGTTTGTCAATGTAAGGGACTTTTCTCTTTACTTTGATGTCCGTTATTGGTATATCAAAGTGCTCACAGATATCCTTAAGCATTTGAATTGCAAAGATTGATAGCTTTGAATTTGCAATTAGTTCGCAGATGTTATACCTGTCATAGCATATTGGATGAGTAAGGGCAACCTCTTGAAGAACTTCACTTCTCAACTCGTCAAAGGCTTTCTCATTTTCAACGTTCTGGTTTTCTTCAAAGTCGCTTTCCGTCATTTCGTCATCTTCAAGTTTGCGCTTTGAGGACAGTCTTGAAAAGAAACTTGAAACTTGCTGACTGGTCAGAAATTCAGAACTGCTAAAAAGGCGGTTACTGTCTCTAGCAGTCATCATTGACTTGGATACCGAGGCTGCATCTGCTTTCTGGCCGGTTGACTCGCCAATACGAAATTTACTGGATAAGTAGTCTCTCTGCTTCTCTGTGAATCGTGTCCGCTTTACGTGACTAGACTTAAGGGCCCAACCCATTGGTAAAAAAGGCTGATTCGAGAGGTTAAGCTGCTTTCTCACTTGTTCAATCTGTGGTACACTACCAGACTGACCTTGTAGCCTCTCTGCGTAACCAAGTGCTGCTCTGTCAAGGAGTGTTTCATGCTCCAAAGCACATTCGTGTTTTCCGAGGTCCAGATGGTGCTGTAAAGAAGAAAATCTTTGATAAACTTTCATGCATCCTTCCTCGGGACAGGAAAATATATGAACAGCGGGTGACGTCTCAGTCACAGTCTCTTCTTCGGTATCTGAGCATTGCTGGGAATTATCTGAGCAAGGTTGACGCCTGGATTTAACTTTAATAAAGTGTGCATTCGGCATTGTTGTGGCTGTACCCTCATCACATTTCACGAGATCTGGAATCTGCACCAACTGTGGAATACCGAGGTCCTTGAGGCGTATGCACTTACCAGGCCCTATTCCATACGCTCTCCAGACGGTCAGGCTTCCGTTGTTGTATACAATGTTGGAAATCAAACTCACTCCTGCAATCTTTACATTCAAGGACGGTGCTGGGTCTTGCGCTGGGATGCATGAAACGTCAACTCCAGGAACACCTCCCGATGACTGGATAGCGTCTACCATTTCCTTGGCAGTCTCGATGTTAGACCCTTGATTAAGGTGGATTTTCATGTGTGACTTAATTGAAGCCGCCTTCCTATCACATGGGCCTTTACCGCTCTGTGCGTCTGAAAAGTCCAAGCGTTTCACAGTCACTCCACTAGCGCAGCCTGTAAAGCTGGCCCCCACTATCGTAGCCCCGCAGTGGTAACAGCCGGCATTGTCCTGTCTGTAAAAGACAGTTTTCAGATGAGGCAGCTGCGACTTTAACTTTCCAATAACATCCTTCATAATGGAAAGCACCGCACAGCTGTCTTGGTTGCAGGTCAGGTAAACATGCACAAATGTCATCATCTCCAATTCGTGGTTTTCCGCTCGTCGAGTAGCTACAGTAATGTGCCAAGACATACCCCGCTTCGCAAACCAATCACTTTGGCTTTCTCTAAACTTTCTTGGCAAGAACTTCATGGCCCAGTCCTGAACCAGGAGTACGGAATTTTCATCGAGAGCATCAATCACCTCTATTCGGGCTTCATCCTGATTCACACAGCGAAGTAGGTGAGCTTTCCAAGCACAGATGTTTTGCTTAGCTTGCCCTTCAATGAAGTTCACCTCTTCTACCACGTCACTAGAGACGTTGCTATCAGACATCTTTTCGATTGCGTCATGCATTTCAGCAAGAACTGAAGAAAGTAGGTAACAGCGATCACAGGTTTCTAGATGATCGTGTGGGCAAATGATCTGATAATCCTTGTCCCTAGGGTCGCTTAGTGCATAAGCTCTGCAATGATCTGGAATGTTGGATTGCTTAGAAACATGCACCTGTGAAGACATTAATAAACAAAATTACTCAGACCTAGTATTCTGTAAATGCAAAAACCTTGTTCCCATCAGGGTCCATCTTTGAGAGGGATTGGGAACGAGGCTGCTCAACCCCTTTCCTAGGAAAAAGTGACTTGGAGACAGTTACTAGTAAGCCTGTGTGCCAAATGCATAAAGGGGTGGAAGGGAAGAGAGATACTTAACAACCCTCGCTCCCTTTTTTCCCTGACTTCAACACAACTTTCGACGTCTCTCATGTATCTACATTGTTCCGTCTCTGTGACAATAATTTGTAGGTCAAAAAAGATTATCCTACCAAAGACATCTCCGCCATTTGAAATGTTACTTCGCAATCGTCAAACGCAACTTCTGCAGTTTCTGTGTCAGGTTTCCAGTTCCCAGCCAACATTTTTCTGCAGTTAGGGCATACCCCTAACAGATTACAAATATCAGTAAGCACGCTATTTTAATTAGGATTGCACATTCAAGTAAAAAAAAAAAAACGATCTCTTGAACATTATTTTTTTGACATTGCCCGAAGTTTAAAACCGAACAGGTGTATTGACGCCTTTTTTAAAAAAAATCAGTGAAAATGAATTCTGCAGATAAAATGAAATTAATTTGATTTATTTCAGCTAAATTATTTTCCTTTTTCCTTCCTTTTTTTTTTTTAAGTAACTTTTTTTGAAGAAGTACATTAGCGTTAGTTCCTTTATTTTTTAGAGTTACAAAAGGGATACAAACCTGACCCAACAGGAAGAAATATCCCACTCTGTTGTAGCACTGGTTGTGAACCTGCTTTGCTTAGACCTCTATCCGCTTTTGGCTTTTTGCTCACGTCCTTACTATAACCTGATAATATTGATGGTATTCTGCATTTGTCCGGAACTCGGCGTGTCCATCCAGTACCCAGAGATGCTCGATGAGCTGGACATATGGTCATTTGGTCAATATTTCGTGGAGAGGAAAAGATGGATGCCCTCGCCAGAATAAGCTCAATTTCATCAACTCTGCCATGAAACGCAAACATTGCTTTATGCCCGTTAATATCTCGCTGACAACTAAGTAGAGGAATGCATCCCGTTGCTTTGTTTCTGTCTCTCCTATCATGACCACAGTGGCCTCCCACAATCGATACAAACGAACAATCACTTTCCATGATAGTTTTTCGACGGATTGCAACTAACTGGTTATAAATTCTCTTAACTTTCATATTTAAACAGGTGTCAAAAACTGATGACGTCGTAAAATTAAATCAACTACGGTAAACAGCTAGCGGATGACTTTTCGAAACTTTTCAGTTGTAATGAAAAAAAAATATTACAGACATTTAATAAATTTATATACTATTGTGTATCTTTTGTTCCTTAACAGTCTATAAATCCTATCACCCAGATTGAAATATTTTTCCATCTGACGCAATGTTATAACCACTGGTCCCTTATCTGTTTATCTCCTCCTTAATTAGTTTGGGAAGTCTGTGTTTATCCTTCAGGTGCCAATGTCACACAACTCTTTTGATCACGTTTTAAGATCAAAGGTATATCGGCAGCCCGAAAGTTCGCTATCAAAATTGCAGTTTTTGTGAGACCTAAAATATTTCAGTGGCAATGGATGTGAAATTTCGATCGACTGAAAAGAAAGGACTGCAATACTGTGAATATAATAGTTCTGTCTGGGGTTACTTTCAAGCAACAGGATTCTCGACTTGGGGACTGACAATCAGCAGAAAACAAGATGTAAGTTAACCAGAACGGGAAAAACATCGAGGTAAAAAAATGTTCAGTACAGATTTCTTAAATACAAGTGGAATTGTGAGTTAACTTTCTAGTGGAGGGGTAAAGCTTTCGTGACTTGTCGCGCAATAACAAAGCGACGATCCCGCGATCATTGCAAAGTCTCATATTTCAAGCGAAATTAATTCAACTTTAGAAGGTTCGTGTGAAGTACAAATTAAATTACCCAAGCCAGTTCTTACATATGTTTTAGCACAATGTTTAAATAGCTTATAGCTTGAGTTTCAGGTAAAACCAAGGTGTAGCACATGCCTATAATTTAAAACGCAACTTACAGCCTAAATCTAAACTTCGGTCAGTTGAAAAAGTATCCAAACTAAAATAAAATTGTTTATCTTCCAGATTATCGCTAAGATAAGAAATCACCACCAAACTAGCAGTAAAACCCTTTACAAATTGATTTAGTAGTGAATATTTTACCGCGCTTGCTTCCTTTTGGCTTGCGAGCGAACTTTTGACAAGGCCTCATTTTGCCTCAGTTTTTGATTGTTTTCAAGTCACCGACCTCGAAAACTGATTTTGTCGATTTTCTCCTAATCGAAGCGGTCCTTTCAAAAACAAACTACACCACGTTTAGTTACTTGCTAACACCTTACTATGGACAATATATGAGCGAAAACGATTTTTTGACTGTGGCCGCGAAATTTCGATTTTGCTCGATTTTTACAGACAGTTGCTCTTAAACATTTTAAAAGGTCGGTTAACCCTAACCCTAACCCCAACACGACAAAGCTTAGGCCCAATCGTTTTAGCTCAGGCAACAATATTCTATGGGGGACTTAAATAAATCTTTCCCTCTCTTCTTTTCTTTTAGAGAGAGCGACGTCTTAATCTCCAGTCTTGATCTTGAGTCCTGGCTCGAGTCCTAACTCGAGTCCCAACTTGAGTCCCAGCTCAAGTCCTGACTCGCTATTTAGGTATCCTCATGAAAATTAAGCAAAATGTGCGCAGTGACCAAAATAGCTTAAACTTTTGAATTAGTCACTACCACGGGCAATTAATTGACACGAACACGTACATAATTAAAAAAAAAACAACAACGACAGCAACCTCGTCCCCAGAGTCTCTCTTCTTCCCTTCCTTGGAGCGGGAGACCTTGGGACGAGGTTGAAAAAAATTATTAAGCAATAGACCACAAGTTTCTATGGTTTATAGGCTGATAAACCACGCGGGGTGTTGGTAGAACACGAGAAGAATTTGTACATCACGAACCGCAGGCGAGTGATTTACAAATTCTTCGAGTGTTCTTCCAACATTCCAAGTGGTTGATCATGCCTATAAACCATAGAAACTTGTGGTCTATTGCTTTTATATAATAATTCATAAGACGCGCAATTTTTCCATGAGTTTACTGGCACAATAAAACATAGCTGATTGACCAATCCGAGCGCGCGCATTGATTTGGTTATTATATAAAAGATAATAAAGTGCGAATAGTTTATATAAATGATACATACATGGCATAATATGTGAAAAACAGGCACGCATTACGTACATGTGGTAGTGCAGTAACACAGCGCTTTATCCGATAATTGTCAACTGAGCTGTACTTTGTTTTCCAGGAGATTCAAGTTGTCTTTGCGTAATATGTAGCTTGAATAGTACACGATATTGGTTTGGTACCGTATATCAATTTAGTGCCGTGGTAGATGTCTTAGGTAAATAGGAAGGCCCTGAGAAGACATGTGGTTACTAGTAAAATTCTAAACTCAGAAAGAATGAAAAAATAAAAGGGAATAGAGATACATTGGCTTCGAGGCTGACATGTTGATCATTTCAAATTCCCTTACAACTTATGTTTCACCACAAGTTTAAGCGTGTGCTCTGAGCTTCTGACAGCTTTAGTACCTGGATGGGAGACGTCAAAACATTCTACTTGCTGTAACAGAAATTCTATTTTAACGCTCAAAAATGTGAACTAAAAAAGGTACAGTTTTTGCTAGCCTGCGTTATACAAAACAAATATTGATAAAAAAGTAAATAGATATTGATACACAGCTTGTAGGAAGAGCAGAAAAAAAGTTTTCAGTGTCGATCGAGAATGAAATATTTTGACATCAGGAGATTTTTGCTACATTCAATTTTTCTATTGTACTTTTGGGTACACAAGTAAATCGAAAATCGAAAGTGTCGGTAAGTGTCAGCGGGCGCAAGTTACCTTGCGTGTTTACTCGCGAAACAATGATACATCTGTGTCAAAATGATGGCAAGATACCGGGTTTTTGTTTTTGTTAGTTTCATTGGTTTATTTTTTCCCTTTTAAGTGTTGTAAAGTTTGACAAGAAATGTGCGAATTCAACACATAGATCACAATCGCCTAACTCTTTGAGGTTGACCATTGTTTCTGCAAAGTCAAAAATTTACTCTCCTAGACGAGGTTATTTATCACCGTTTTGGAAATAGCAGCTGCTTTATTATTTATCGGCGTCAAAAAAAAAAGTAAGAAAACCGTAATTATCACGGGCGTAGCGTGGTTTTTCCATTTGGGTACGCACAGGAAGGCGTAGTGAGACGAGCGCGGAAGCGCAAGCCTATAAGGGGGTTTGTGGGCATGCTCCCCCAGAACCAGGAACCCATGACCCGGAGCCTACAACTCCATTGTGTTCGTGTCACCGCGTTTTCACAGACCGATTTATTTTTAGATTGAATTTCCCGCGAATGAGACTCCCACAGGAGCCCGACGACCAATCACAAGAAACTAACCTGACGTCATAGGGTCACCGAACCGGAACTGCCTTTGTTTTCTTTCGGAAAAGGTAGTCCAAAAATAGATCGGTCTGTAAAAAATACCGTGACATAGGCCCAGTATGGGAGTTGTAGGCTCCGGGTCATGGGTTCCTGCCAGAACATATTTATTTTTAGGGCCTCGGAAATGCCATGGTTTCCAGGGGGAAGTTTCATAAATCAAAGCAAGAAAAAAAGGTTAACTATTCAGAAAACTCTTGCATGTACAAAAGTCAATTTTCGCCAATAAATATGTTAATCACCTCAGTGGGCGTGGAGTTGTCCCATAGGAGTTTAGCATTTATTTTAGCTATTCATTTTGGTAGAGCTTTTGTGGTAGAAACATGGCTGGTTGGTTTCGCTCTTTAAAGAGTAAAGAAGAAGAGTGTTAGAGCCTTTCCGAAAGCAACACAAACAACACTAAATGGTGTAGAAAAGTCTTCGAGGAATGGCAGCAGCGACGGCAAAGTAAATGTGCAATGTCAGAAGTTGTTAGAATGGCCGGTCTTAAATGCAAAGATGTTGTAGATGTGACCGTTTCAGTAGAGCACATGTCGCCAAATAAGCTAAACTTTTGGTTGAGCAAATTCAGTTCGTTTGTGAAGTGGCCAAGTAAAATGGAGAGTGTTATCCGCCCGATTCGCTTATTTGTTAGTTTGTGCTTTAATAGTTGTGACTGAAATGTCAAACTTGTGATTGATAAAGAAACTTTGTACAAATTTACAGGACTCATTTTTGTTAAAGTTAAGCATACCAATTAGGCGAGTTAGAAATCTTTATGAAGGGCTCTTTCCTTGATGAGAAATTGGCCTCAGCCACGAGAGTTGTAAGAGAAGCCTCGGTTGAACATTCAATGATGTTAAACTATTATAAACCGCCAAGGGGAACAATGAATTCACCCAAACAGCGAGGATAGAAATGCAAAAAGGTGACACATAACCAGTCTACCTCATCGCTAGCAGTATGCAAAACTTTATAAACAACACTAGCTTGGAAACAGGCTCTCCCCAGTAATACTGTGCTCAATGAAAAGCCTTTCGATCGAGCGAGTCTTTTCGCAGGCTAGATCAACACCACAAGTAAGAGCATCGCAAGCCTAACGAAAATCCTTTTTTTTTCACCACGGTGAATAGCCAAAACCTATTTCATGAAATGCTGCAACCAAATCTTTACATTTTTAAACTTGGTCGAATAAGGACTAAAAACAGTATGCATGTTTATAAAAAAAAAATGTTCTGACACTCTTGGCAAAGAGTGAGGCACACGAATCCCAGAGTCACGGTCTGTTCTATTCTCTCTAACAAAATGTGGCCACAGCCTTTTAATTATATACCGAAAGGGAAGGAAATGGTAGCACAGTCAAACAAAAGAGGCTCACAGCAGCTATATCTGCTCAAGAAGTCGTCGATTTGTATTATGACAAAATAGTTTTTTGAAAACAATTTTCTAGTTTTCTTTTTTTTTTTTTTTTTGTGAGCTGAGATGCGAAAATGTTAAGGATACAAATTTCTATTCACTACTTGCACAAATCGAATAACACACCTCTTTTACCCCCCAAAAATCTGCATGGGCATTGTTTTCGATTTCTCTTGGGACATTTTTATGTCCCAGGAGAAATTGCAAACAATGGTTATGCAAAAGTCTTGGGGGGTAAATAGAGGTGTATTATGGGATTGTGCAAGTAGTGAATGGCATCATCCATTGACATTTTGAACAACACATGTATTAAACTTGTGATGGGAAGGAGGTCAAGCAAAAAAAAAAAAAAAATCTGACAGGGGAGGGTCCCACGATTTCTCAAGAAAGATCACAGAAATAGCATCAGCCCCTCCCCTAATGTATAAAAAATGGACGGCCCCCAAGTCAAAGGGACTTGGCCGAGAGCATGACGTACAGATACAATTTTAAACACAAAGACACACTATGAAAGGGGTCGCTTCACTCTGCTTGAGTACGACTGGTAATCCAACATGGCGATCAGCAAACAACATCGAGACGGAACCCTTAAAAATATTTCCAGGGCGAAACAAGGGACTTTGCATTTTAAAACAAGAGCGACAGATAACACCTTATAACATGTTATGGACATAATAATTCCCCTAAAGAGCTTTATTACGTTGCAAGAATTAATACAGAGCTTTGTATGAGTCCACGGTTCGTTGACAAATTAAGGTACATGTACCACGTGTCTATAGTGCGCCTTCGTGTTTAAGCTTTAAGTACAGTTAATTTATCAGATAGTTTCACCTTCAATATGATGATGTGCCTTCCCGCAGGTGCCAGTGGAGATGACACAGGGAATATGATATCCTAAATCAAAACAGCAATGTATATTATGTTAACTAATTACACACATCTTCAAATCCACTCTTGATCCTCGCATTCTGATTGGATCTTCACATTGTACTTTATACACCAATTACACTGTTTTTCTCTAAATCACATCTTTCTTTAGCCCACCAAGATGTAAGTTTCCGGTCTTTCCTTTTTAAAAACCGGGTTTTCTCACGAATGACAGAAAAATAAATCTCAATTTTGACAAAAAAGTGGGAATTCCAAATGGATGCAATAAAGAAGTAATTAACTTCGATTTGCCAAGTTTGGTTTGAAATCAAACTTGCGATTCAAATCGGATTGCACTACGCCGTTGTTCTATTTTGAAATCAAACGCATGATTTGTACATTCAGAACAAATCGTATTACACTTGGTTCAGTAATTGTCCCATGATCACCTTCTTTTGAGGAATTTCATCTTAACGAAGGCAAAGGAGTTTGTGACCTCACTGGGAATCAGCATTTTGCGCACGAGCAACTGGTCTTAAATCCCGAAATTTATTCGGGCCTAAAAATTCATTTTTGAACCTATGATCAATGCTTAATTTTCTAAAAAGCTAGCCTCTAAACATGTTTTTAAGACAACAAAAAGAAAAATGAATGGAAAATTCTAAAGTAACTTTTTCCCCCAAAAGAATATTGGCCTCCTAAAATAAAATTTAAAGAACTAGGACATCAATTCGCGAAACATTTTTGCTTTAGCCTACCATCAAAACGTTTCTGTAAATTCAAAGCATCTCCAGCTGTCTGCTTAGCAATGGAAAGCAAAATATAAAAAAACTCCAACATTTTTACAGGATGAGGTACAGGCAAACAACGTGAAGGACAGGCACATTAACTCAAAGTAAAACAATAAACTTAGCCGGCACTTCAATGATCTGTATAAACTGGCCTAATTGTGGTGGGCTTTCTTCCCCTTTTTTTAACTCTGTGTTACCGAATTAAGTAAAATAATAAATCAGTGAAACTTAGCAGACAACCCTGGTTCTTGTTAGTGTTATTTCATATTCGTGAAGGAAACCACTATAAAGAAGTTTATAAGGAAAGGCTAACTAGCTAATCATAAAACAACAAAACTAGCCTGTGCTCCTAATTCAGACAACCCAGGTACTTGTTGGAGATTCTCAGCCATTGTTTTTTCATTTACTGTTAGTTCGTCTCCGTCAAGGAAGCCATTGTAGAGAAGTTCCTTCAACACAATCTAAAAAGAAAAAAATTAAGATTAACAAAAGAAAGAGAGGATTCATACTGATAAGAGAAAGGTGGGGAGAGTCAGGGAAGGAAACATTGATGTAAGGAGGGAAGAAAAGATTGGGTGGATGAAAGGACTGATGAATGGATCACGGATGGGATGGATATTAGAGGAATGAACCGATTTTAGATGATTGAATCAGTTGACCCTGGTCGCGATTTGTCCAAAAATGTTGGATAATGAGACAAACGTTCAAACGGCATTTGTATGGCAAAAAAAATAAAAAATAAAAAAAATAATAAATAAATAAATAAATTAAAATAAAATAAAATCACTCTGAGGTTTTGAGGAAAAATCGCATGCAGACTCTTATTGGAAAGACAGTGTGACCCAGTGATTGGGGCATTTGCCTTGCACAACATGCCTGTTTTAGCGGTTGATGAAAATCTTACAACAACTTCTATTACTAAGGAATCACCTTAAGCAATAGACCGTTTTCAAATTCTCACGGCTGGACTGGATCTAACATGAAATGGAGGCTAATGCGGGCAAATTAATTTATGTGTGAAAAGATTTGCCCACATTTGCCTTCACTTCATGCTAGATCCAGTCCAGCCGTGAGAATTTGAAAATGGTCTATTGTCTTTTTATAGACACCTGAAAAGTTCAGGTGGCTTTAACAGGATTCCATCCCATGACCTATGCGTTGCCGGTGCAATGCTCTACCAACTGAGCTATGAAGCCACTCAGTTGGGAGCAGGTGAATTTATTGGGCTCAATTGGGAATCCCTTGAAAGGATTTGGTGCATGATGACCAGATGAATGGAATCAGTACGGGTTATAGACGAAAGGTAGAAGTGATGCCCGCAGACCAGTGAGACACTTTGTCAATTCAGAACAAAGATAAATGGCCTAGATCTCCAGGAGTCCTAATAAGAATGTATATAAAGCTTGCAGCATGTGGGAGCGTGTATTGAAAGGAACAGTTCAAGTAAGTCATGATAGCATTAGGAAACTCAAGTGTAAGACGGGGACTAATTGGCTTATATTTGCAAAGCGCAGTGGGAATTCGGGACTACCAGTGTCACGGGATTCAAGCGGGAATCCAGCTTGGATTACCCGCAAATTCAACGTCCTTCATACTCCATGACACCGTCTTGATGAAAGAGTTTTAAGGTTGTAATAGCACTTTCTGCCTTTAAGAAGATGCACAGAAACATAGAAGGGTCGGGTGATGGCGCTTCTTACACACAAAAGATAAAGAAAAAAAAAATAACTCACAAGGAGAACAAAGCAAAGGATGCACTCACCGGGAGACCTCCAATTTTGTCCAAATCGACCATTTGATACTAAGGCAACAGACGGACGCAATTCAAAATTATAGCTCAAAGCATATTTCAAATTTGAATACATTAATAATGAAAATAGCATCAACTTACGTACTTTGCCGTGAGGTTTGAGATTTGCTATCAATGGAACCTTGCCTCCAATTTTGTTAAAATCATCAATGGAAAAGTCAACTTCAGATCTAAGTATCATAAACAAAATATTTCCATTCATTTGCGGGGCCAGAAACTCACCATCTCCTTTATAATGAAAATGATTTTTGTACAAAAAGTATACAGGGATGAGATCCCTTGACCACATACCTGAAAGGCCTGATTTCTGCGAGTCTCCTATAAGTTTAATGTTAGGGCCTCCAAGCCTAGCGCCTGTTTCTCGAACGTTT
The DNA here is from genome assembly GCA_949126865.1 of Montipora capitata. Taxonomy (NCBI): domain Eukaryota; kingdom Metazoa; phylum Cnidaria; class Anthozoa; order Scleractinia; family Acroporidae; genus Montipora; species Montipora capitata. Next base: position 24,578,730 of record OX421456.1, read on the forward strand.
TGGTAACTTTCTGGGCCGGACAAACCAATCGGCCCATTTAAGAAAGTTGGTCGTCCAGCAACTTTTTCCATTGCTCACGATTTACTTACTCGTGAGCGAGAGCTATTAAGTGAAGAACTCCATTTGTCGATCCAACCAATGCATACATAACCGTCACGGCATTCTCAAAAGCCTGTGGATATGAAAGAAAACAAAAAAAGAATAAAAGATAAGTTACTGTACATGGTGGTAAACGTACGTAGAAGTGATCATCGCACTTAACTATACAATAGCCCTTTTCACGGTTAGTTTTTCTCATTTGCATTACAATGTAATCTAACGTGGGTCCGAGGCAATTTCAGGTTTAAAACTGGCTGGCTCTTAATAACTCTAATGCCGATTATATTGCTTCTTCGCGGTTTTATTCTTGGCAGGCATTTTTCTTAGAAAAGGTGAATAATGGTGGTATTATAACTCTGATATTTCTTTTAGCCGTAACGCCTTTGTTGTTAAAAGGGACTGTGTCAGCTGGGGCACATGTGCTTTTGGTACAAACAGGAACCCATGACCCGGATGCCTATGCCAATGCCAATGCCAATTGGCCAATGCCAATGCCAATGCCGGATGCCAATGCCTATGTCACGGCATTTTTACAGACCGATCTATTTTTGGACTACCTTTTCCGAAAGAAAACAAAGGCAGTTCCGGTTCGGTGACACCCTATGACGTCAGGTTAGTTTCTTGTGATTGGTCATCAGTCTCCTGCGGGAGTCTCATTCGCGGGAAATTCAATCTAAAAATAAATCAGTCTGTGAAAACGCCGTGACACGAACACAATGGAGTTGTAGCCTCCGGGTCATGGGTTCCTGGTACAAATTACTATGTTATGATCTTAGATATTAGGTAATAAATGGTTTTGAATGCTTGCGACTTACTGAAATCTGAATGTATAATTAACAGTTATTCTGCGAAATCGCGCCAGTCTTTACAACATGTCACTGAATGAAATTCTATCGCTTTTCTTGCCGCCAACACGCACGCCTGATGGCGCATGCTCTGCTGACAATAGTCACAGAGGAGTCCTGGATACTAGAATGAATTCGGACAGGTTTGGACGAGCAAATTCCATTTGTATATGTTACGTGTGGACATGAAAATGTTTGAATCCCCAGAGAAAAAGTTTCGGATTAAAAAATATCCGGATGCGTGTGGAGTCAACCAAAAACTCCGCTAAGCAATAACATCACCGGTTAAACATGGAGAGGAAAATAATCTTATTGCACGTGCAGCACGCATTTTAACGCATGTTATTTGCGTTTCTACATAACAAGGACGTACGTGAAATCCGGCACCAAATTTGAGGTTTTGACGTGAGCAGCCAAATGTGAATACAATGAGCCGACACAATCTGTTTGTGTAACGATTTGTTGATTTTGTGATAAATGTATTGGATTCACCGTTTGCTTCTTCTGTAGCGATATATCATAAATATGTCCATAGACTAATGTTAAATGAACGTTGTATTGCCTTACCTGCGGTGTACTGTCGTTTTTTTGTATCAGAAGTTGTATTTTCAGCGATTCTGATTTGCTTAGAGGGCTAGCTCTGGGCCGTTTGAACGAATGAGAACAAGCGTGAATTATTGGGCCATTCTTCTGCGAAGTTTGAAAGCGAAGGAATGTGATTTTCTTAGGAAAAATTGCCCTGGGGCTGGAACTGTTCCAAAATTACCTCCCACCCTTGTCCTTCTATTGAGAGGCACAGTAAACAGCGAACTCGAAATCTTCGAAATCGCTGAAAATACAACTTCTGAGGCAAAAGAGCGACAACACACCGCAGGTAAGGCAATACAACCCTTATTTAAAATTGGTCCATGCACATATTATCGATATATCACTTTAGAAGAAGCAAACAGTGAATTCAGTACATTTATTGTAAAATTTCAAACGGTTACACTGACAGATTGTGTGAGCTCCCTGTGACGTGAATGATTTCATCCTCTGTTTTTACTCTGAAACCACTCATACCAATTTATTTTTAGGATGTACGACGTGAAAGAGGTGAATGAATAGCCCTTTTCACGGTTAGCTTTTCTCATTTGCATTACAATGTAATCTAACTTGGGTGCGAGGCAATTTCGGGTTAAAACTACAAAATAGCCCGAAATTGCCTCAAATACATGCTAGATTATATTGTAATGCAAATGAGAAAAACTAACCGTGAAAAGGGCTATTGCGAAAGTTCTATTTTGAAGTGAAGTTTCAGTCGACGTCGCCGTCGAAGATCTTAATTTGTGAGAAAGACTTAGTACGACCTTAACTTCTCAGTTAATCGCGCTAATAATTACATCTGAATCCACATTAAAATTGCTGCAGCAGTGTTCTCGTCACACATTAGTTCCTTTATACTAAAGATCGCACTCTCTTTGGTTGACGTAATCGATCCCATTTTGTTCCTTTATCCTATTCCTTGCACCACTTCCCGTTCCACTTCGTAGATAAACGCTTTCACTTGGGTGTCGCAAAGTTCCACGAATATAAGAGCTTAGTTTGGACAAGCTGGTGAAGGACACACGGATTGAGAACATCCTCTTTTGCCGATCACTTCCGCTTTCATCTCTGTCTTGATCAGATCCTCTGATGAAGCCTTTAAAGCCGTTTCTACAGCGAGCTTGAAGAGTCCCAAATATAAACGGGTTTATACAACTATTAGCGTAAACTAAGATATTTGCAAACACTATCACATCAAAGAAGTATTCCGACTCGAAACCTTTTCCGTAATCATGCCAGAGCCACATGATGTGGTTAGGCAACATGCACAGCGCAAACGCGACAACAGCCGTCACAAAAATTTTCACGATGCGCACATTGCAATGTGCACGAGTCCTCAACATTTGTTTTCCAATTAGACTTCGTTCAGAGTGCGCAACAACTACTTTGATTTTTTTTATATCTCTGTAGAGCTTTCTACCGATTCTAATATAAGCGACTGTAATGCCACAAAGTGGGCAAAGGTATAGCATGGTAAATACACCCGTGGTGTAAGCCTTAGCGTAATTTGGTCCGGGCCAGTCCTCCAAACAAGAGACACCATCGTTGCCAAGTATAGAGATATAAGGAAAAACAAGGAGGGTACTACCCAAGCAAATGACCACGATCACGATAATTGCTTTTCTTCCCTTCATCCGAGGTTTCAGTGGGTACATAATAGCTCGATGGCGCTCCAGGCTCATTGCTAACAACGTTGATACCGAAACTGCCATGAGGATTGTCTGGAGAGGATAAACAATCTTGCACAAGAACGAACCAAATGGCCAGTATCCTGATAAACGCTCAATAATGTCGAGCGGAATACTTATAATACTGGCGGCCAAGTCAGTTATTGCCAGGTTTAGAATGAAATACTCACTTGTTTTCCTTTTTTTTCGACTGAGAATGGCTAAGCAGATTAGAGCATTTCCAACTGAACCGACGAGGATTATAATAAAATAGAATAACAATTGCAGGATCATCACGACTTTTGACGTTTTTTGATCGACTGTTTCTGTGCCATTTTTTGAAATGTTTCCAGATACCATCGAGGTGTCCATGTCTCTTGTGAATACTTCACAACAAGTGTAAGAAACTTTCTGAGTAGGGAAAAGAGTTAAAACGCAGTTTCGAGGACTTCATGTACTTAATTCAGCCAAATATTAATACACCTGCCCTTTCATCGTAAAGGCGTAGTGTTTGATCTCGGAGAATATTTGATGGAGGCAGGCTGCTCTAGCTCCTTTGATTCCTAAAACAGAAAAACAAAATGTTGTCTTAGCTTTGCCTATATAAACAGTGTAAGACATGTGTCGGAACTATTGATCTTGTATGTCCGATGGAGAACAGTCAATTTCTCGGCATGTTTTACCACTGTTGAGAAAATCTTACCAACTTTTGAAAGGTAGAAGGTGATGTAGCCTTATGTCATTTTTATAACCTGAATATAAGGAATGTAATGCCTTTTTCCTCCAACAGAGTTGTGTGCGTCTGTACGTGTGTCTCCCGGCCAACACAGATCTTGTTACCGTGTTCGTGACTGCAATAAATAGAAACGTGCATATCTGAGTAATTATTTCTGTGTTATATCGAAGCAGTCACAACAAACGTGCATTAGGCCCTTTTTGCAGCCACAAAGAATTAATGTTTATTGCATTTAATTTTCAAAATTACCTCATCGCCATTAATAGCTGTTGTACTGAACTCTCTGCCCACAGACAATCGCTCAGGTCGAACATTCTGAGCTTTGGTTTTCCGTTCATTTGCAGTTTCAAAGCAAGGGAAAGTCATTTGGCTTGGTAGTCAAAGCTACATGTTTTATGTCTTGATAATCCCAATATTGTCACCCGGACAATAAATTAATTCACGTTGGACGTTTTGACGTATCAATGGAAACTTCTCAAAGACAATATTTTGAAACGACATGACCTGCCTTCCCAAATTGCTGCCCCTGACATAAGAACAGACAGTTCCCTTCGTGAAAACGGTAATTATGATAAACCAAATGAATTTTGAATTTCCAATCCAGCTGTGATAAGTAAAAAAACAAATTTTCTGAACAATTTGAAGATAAAGCATTTCGATAAAAATGATTTTAAAAAAGCGATGAAGTTTGGATGTTAACTTAAGGACGTTCGTGTCCATTGCTACTGCGCATCCTTACAGCGCACGCAAATTCACATGCCACGTCATGCATCGAGCGGACGGGCTAAGTACTAAAATGAACAATGATAGGACAGAGGCCATTGCTATTGCTTTGCTTGGATTTAACGATCTTGCATGTTCGGTGACCTCTACCTTTCTTTTCAAAAACAGATTTTATTTACAATTATCTCCACATTGTCCAAAAATGAACAGAAAATCAATGTGGGAAGTGAAAAAAATTTCAAGATTTCTGTCCTCGGAACACGGAATCCTGCCATCTTGCGGCTGCTAAATGCGAACTTGTTCTTTAAGGAACCTCAACTAATTCACATAATGGGTCCTCTTAAACGAAGCTTGGTAGAGGACATTTCACTTCAAAGATGTAACTGCAATAGACACTGTGGCCTTATTCGATAAAGAAGCCGGATTTTTTCAGATTTACGGTGTTCTTCCGGGCAAGTTCTTTCCAAAACGAAGTCGGTGACCCCCCCCCCCCCCACCCCCCACTAACTCATCGTCTTTCAATGGTAAAATTTGCAGAAAAAAATCAATTTTAGAAAATTTTCGCGCGAACGTCCTTAATTTTTAGTCAAACCTGATGAATTAAAGCTTTCCGCATCTGAATGTTGCAAAGAAGACGACATCAATAAAGAAGTGAGAATTGCGAACAACATAAAAATGCATTTAAGATATTTTTCATGAATCAGTATTTAGCAAGTGCTAATTAGCCAATAAAAAATACCATAATACTCTTTGTTTGTCCCTCCAAAATGTTGCATAAACATTGGACTATTATAAGTCCTGAGAGAAAATAAAAACAATGTTTAGGCAATATTTTTGAGGGACAAACAAAGAGTAGTATGGTATTTAACTATATTGGCCCACGGTCGCTAGCATAGAACTTCTATGATAGGTGCTACATGCTACCTTAACATCCTACTGTCTCATAAAACTCGACGTTTTAGTCTAACAGGGCATTTTCGAGTCGATGCCTGACTCCTTTTAGATTCAAAACGAATCAAGTGCAAATTTTTTCTTATAAAAATTAGTTTTCATTCATATGTAAAGAAGAACTAATTACTATCACAAAAACCTCGCACTTAGACTACCTTTGAAGAGGAGGCAGACGTCAACTCGGAAATGGACAATTGTAATTAGTAGATTGTCAGGAATCGGCCATCTTAGTTGCCCACAGACTCACGAACAATCTTTGTATGTGAATGATAGATACGAGAAACGAAGGACAAAAACAAACATTTCCTACAAAAAAAAAAAAACAAAAAAAAGAAACATTTAATCTGTTGATTGATTAAAGTTAAGGAAGTGTGGAATTTCCCCTTAGAATACTCGTATCCGTCACCCGATTACTGTCGATTGAAGGGTAACCTTTAAATCTCGCCAACACGATGCTTACGCACGTGTTATGACTACCACCGACCCTTGTGAGTCGGTCTGTCGATAAGATCTGTTTGACTTAAATACAGCCCTGTTAGCTTTAGCGTGCTTCCTAGTTGAACGAATCATCTCCGCCGGTTCGCCACGACAATCGTGCATTTATTTCGAATTTTGGAATAAAGGGAATAACTTTAAATTGGTTGGCGACAGATTCTTTATTCATAGGGTATATTACATGTCAGCGCGGGGATACGAATTTTATCTCCTGATAGCACATTGATGAAACGTACAGATTAAAAAGAACTTGTTTTTATTCATTTTCGAAATTGCGAAAAAGTGGTTGTGTAACGAGGAACAAGATATGAAAGTTATAAAAACACAAATCATGATAATGTCAAAATGAGCCATAAAATGTTTTAACATTTTATATTATAACATTCTATTTAACATTTTATATTAAAATATAGTAGAAAACAATTATACTAGTAATAGTTTCCATTACATCTTCCCCAGCCTAGGATAGTATGAAAGACAGTTGAGATACGTTTAAATTATGTGCTGAACATGTCGCCCTTGTTTCCGATTTGCGTCTGACAAATCGTCGCCCCTGTTTCTGATTTGATAAAATCAATTTCTGAGCCAGGCAACTTGATTTGCATCAGATTTGCTTCAATGTTTGATTTTTCAATCGCTAACCCAAACAGCACTTCTGTTATCCTTGTGAGTTTCTACTTCGTGACTCCTAAAACACTTACTAGTTTATCACCCACTGGTTAATTAACAATTATTCCATGAGCGCGCATTCGATGTGAGATGGTAACCAGTCTTACGTCCAACATGAGCGCGAATGACTTGTGTGAACGCTTGGAAACTTGGAAATTAACCAATCAGTTTCCAGCTTGCCAACACTTGACGCAATCAGTTTCCATATTAGATCATATGGTATATAGGCTGATAACCGAAACTGAGTGAACCAATCAGAACGTTAGAAACGCAATATCTGAGTTCGAAAATTTAATAAAGGGTGGTTACATTTCACGTTGCTTTAAAACGACGGTATAGGCCTGGCGTCTTAGATGGATTGGAAGACTTTTATCTCCTCGAATAATAATTGGAAAGAAATCCCTAACTATTTATTATTTTGCTATCTTACCAGGCTGTTTACCATTTCATATTTAGTGCGAGTGCATGGATCCAGAATGGTAAAATGTACTAGACTTTTTGAATCACATAGCTTTCAGTTTTTGAATCCTCGCAACAGTTTCATTAACAACAGAAAATAATATTGAAACAAATGGGCCTTCCGACTTCTCAAATTTTAAGCAATTCATTTTCTCCTTATTATAAAGATTTCTTTGTATTCTGTTCATTAACCAGGCGAGTAACTCGTAAAATGTGTGACTGTGGGATAACGAATGCAGCTGTGCAATATGAGGGTTTAAAAAATATATGTCTATATTACGCTTTCTCATTTCAAATTACATGAGAACTGTCATACGATTTCTTGAGCATTAAGTAGAGAAAGGCACCTCATTATTATGGTTCAACGCTTGCAGGCTTTCTTGCTCGCTGTTTTCGTTGTTTGTTTTGCTAACCAATCACATCCTTCATATACTGATTTCCGAGCACCAAGATTCAAGTATTTCTTTTTTTACACTTAGAACTACATTGTATTGTGAGCTCAGAAAATACACTGTATAATGTTGTGTTCCATTAAGGTAAGCCACAAAGGTTTCACGACAAAGAAGTTTAATTGAACAAACACACAATCTCACAATTCCCCGCTTTCTCCCCTCATTCTCGAAGTACAAAGTTTTCCGTATGTATAACTATACCGCTGGCCTAATATACTGCACTTCGCAAACTATATTCCGTGCAGAAAAAAAAAAAAT
>OX421456.1:24596668-24614168 GCA_949126865.1 Montipora capitata
CTGTAAGTTTATCAAATTCACGTATATATTGAACCGTAGGAGCCACATGAGGTATCGACGTCTCATGTTCACAGCTAGAATGAATATTATCCAATCGATTCCTTATATCCAAAACTTTCTGTACAAAGAAATTTCCCATATCCTCTGCGAATTGTTTCTCATCAATATCAGGTGGTATAGCGTTGCAAGGTTTACAATTAAGTAGACTCTTACTACCCTTAATGTTTCGGTTATAGCAAATATATCCACATTGGTACTGCATACATAATTAACAAAATCGGATGTTTTGTTTCTTAAAGAGCGCACATTTGCCATGCCCATCAGTAGAGCATTACGCGCCAAAACTCTTGGCTTTTGATCATGATTAGCTAGCGGTCCTGGTTGAGGATGAATATCACCAGCAATTAATAACAGTTGAAAACTAGCAATACTGTTGGAGTAGTAAGGAACGTGCGCCATTGTTTACTATATATGAAAGGCAGTAAGATCGAACAAAAACCATTGTTGACGCCATTGTAGTACGTTAGGTCTTTAGGGACATCCAGCAAGTCCAATATGCAAATATTGAGTTGATTGCCAAAGCGTGCCAAAGCGTGTCGTATATTATTATTAGGACGGTGATTAGAAGGACTTCAATCGTTTAAAGTAATTGATAATTATTCACTAAAGTTAAAGGAAGTAAAACAAAGCAAAATAAAATAAAATAAAATAAAATAAAATGAAAACGAAATCAAATTTAATCATTGTTTCTGTAATTTTACTAAACATCAAAGGGCCAAAAGGGGAATTAAAATAAGAGAGCAATTAAGGATTGCGGAAAGTGGTTTTCAAAGTATCTAAAATTTCTTTAGGAGAAAATATTTGTTTTAAGGACGGAAAAGGGATCGATACAAATGAACTGTTTACTAAATATAATTCCTAGATACACCTCATGTTACCTCCTCGAAAACTGAATGCATTCTTTCCCTGAGTTAGAATGACATGCTCTCCAGTTGAACACTTAACGCGAATTTTGTGCAACAACCAAAATATCCACTTTATTCCTCTTTATTTAACTATTTCCTTAAATTTAAGATTGGGTAAGGAAATGCGATAATACTTCATTACCTATCGATGAAAGATAATTTACTCCCATCAAACATTTTCTACCGATTCGCTTGAGGCGTTTGATATTACAAACGGACGTTTTAAGATTCGGTGAGGGTCTGCCATGGTCGATGTTTTATTTTACTGTCGACATTCGCCTTCTTTTTGCAGGAAATGAACTAAAGACTCTTTTTGAGCTTAAAATGTCAAAGCATTCTTTCCAAGAACGATTTTCTGCCGCAGGTTTAAAAATTGCGTCTTCAAATGGATACATTGTCATCTGGTTGCATGTTGACACTAGCAACAAATGTGTTGACGTAAACGAAAAGTACTCGTGTTGTTTTAGTGGTTTGGCTTCAGAAACACAATGGTGAAGAAGAACCTCCAAATGCAGTAAAGAAAATGTCTTCATTTTCTTTACAATGCACTTTTTTAACAAGAAAAAATCACTTACAATAAGCAGGATTATTTTAATTAGATGCATTTCCCATTATTTTCCAAGCAATTTGCTTGCCGCTGGTTTCTTAGGCTCGATTACCAGCCGCTGTTTCGGGAAATGAGCCAGCGCTCACTCCCGAAATCTCGGCTGGACGCGTGAGGTGAGCCATTGTTAATCTCCGCCAATCAGAAACTCGCCTGCACAAATCCGTCTGGCATAAATTTATATGTTTTGGCTGCGAAGGTATTCTTTGACCCGGCCTGTTCGAGGTTTACGGTGCTTTTAAGGTAGGAAACATCCAAGATTGCGACAACGAAAAGTGTTCGAGAAGCTGGAGAATGGGAACTGTGTCGTTTTCTACGGCCTGAGTTCGAAAACTTCACTGATTTTTCAGTTGGCGCCAAGGTCAAAATACGGCTTTCAAATCCATTTCTATTGCAATTTTCTCCTCATACTTCGCTAATGTAAGAGCAAGTAAAATTCCTCAAGATCAATTGAAAGCTTCTTTTAACTCCATGAAATCTACACTAATTAATAACACTGCCCTAATTTATACGGTGGATAATTTTAAACTTAAAAAGCTATTCTGATTTTTAAAGTTTTTTTTAATATCATTGCAAATATCTTTGTAAATAGATTCTCCATTTTTCTTATCTGTAGGCTTTTATCTTACTTGTTGTAATTTCTATTCACTGTTTTTGTTTTTAGAGGGCCACTAGGGAGAATTCTTTTATAGTAATAGGTGTTACCCTCTTTAAATAAAGGTTATTATTATTAAAGTACTGCTGAGTTTATTGGTGGCAAAACGAGGGGGCCGATGAGGTCGACCGAGAGCTGAAGCCGCCGAAGATTTTTTTGATGATTCGCCGGTTGAATTCAAACTCACATTGATCATTCTGATCATTTAACCACAAACTCAAGCTCGTATCATCTGGAAACTTAAACTTATGTAATTTCTGTTTTCTTAAAATCAGTGTTTTTGGGATGTCTAATGCTATTTCCCCGCAACTATTGACTTCGCATAAATTATATTTTGAAATTACGTCACAGACACAATCTTTCGCTCACGCGTCCAGCCGTCTCTTCTCGGGGAGGATACCCGAACTCGAGTGAGCGGCGGAAATCGAGCCTACTGGTTTCTACGAAACGTAAAGCAGCAGTGGTGAACACAGCTAAATCCAGAGGAGAAAAAAGGAACAACAATTTCAAAATTTATGATCTCAACACAGTAACATAATATACGATAATTCGTCAAGAATGTTTCTCATCGGAGAAGGATGTAAATAGTCATGCGCAAGTCAACAGGCGGTTTTCGCTTAAGCTCAAAGCTCAATAATGGCGTTTAGTTCAACGAGCCTCTTCTAGATCAGTGGATGAACATTCAAAGGAGAATCAGTTAGGGGGGCAGGGAGTTAAACTACTGCTAGAGTTACCTTTATCTCCTGTATAATGTTGTCGAAAACTCTAGCCAGTAAGCTCATCGTACGACTGAAACATTCTTCTTTTAGAAAATTTTCATCTCTAATTTACATAGAAAGTAAAGAACTTAATGGAATCATTAATGTAGGCAAGAGCACAAAGAGAAACAAGAGTATTAAAGCTGAAAAAAGCTGAGTGTCCAACATGGCCCAAGTGCGAAGCCCTGAGGCCACAAATTAGACGGAAAAAAACGAGGATCCGTAATTTTACGGTACGAACCGAGAACTAAAGTTAGTAAGATGTTTCCTGTGTCTCTGTGGTAAGTTGAAGTCAAGGGGAAGGTTGAAATGCCACAAAGACTACAGCGTCAAAATCCGAAAAACGGACTCTTCTTGGCTGTTTGAAATAGTTACTTCAAACATACTTGCAAGAGGATATTTTATGGAAATTTCAAATTTAGCGGGCCGTAGTGCAGCATATGAACCACTACCTACTATCTGAGAGATAAAATAAATGACCAAGCTGGCACGGTATCGAATTCTACAATCTGATTGGTTCTTCTAGCGGTCCGGATTTTCCTGTCTCTGCCCTCGGGAACGATAAGGCTCTCATAGGTTTTGTTCTTGACCTTAAATTTGTTTTTTTTTAGAAACCGAATCCATTTGCAGAAAAACGTTAGTCTCAAAATTCAAGCGCGATACAAGTAGACAATTGCAAAAGTGATTTCAGAGAGGAAGACAGAAAGGGACGAAAAAATAAATGAGTTATTTACCAGCTAAGGATCGGTCCGTTTAACAAAAACTGCGACTTCGATCTTGAACTGAAGCTACCCCCGACCGCTATACAGACCTCCCAGCCGACAAAGAACATATAAATATTTCACTTCTTTGCTTCAAGTCTTTCAAGTTTACATAAATTACCGACTTTTTGTCCACTGGCGTTGAAAGAAATCAGAAAATGAGCATCTTTGATATTTTATAAGGGTAGAGGGAAGAAAAGGAGAAATTTCATGGCACGAACGGAATACGTAACTTGATATAAGGGTGGGCATGACGAGATAGAAAGAATAGGCTGGTCTCTGAGGTGAACAGAGTCATTTTGAACCGGAGGACTTAGGGTACCGCAAAGATAGGCAACAATCGATTAGAAAACATAGGGCGAAGGAGCACAATTACATATTGAAAAAGACAAACTGAAGGAAGAACTTATGGCGAATGTTGAAGGAAAAAAAGTCAAACTTACACGATTTCAAAAGTTGTTGAGAAAGCGAAAAACATTCCCTGACGATGTGGATCGCCATTTAACTCATTTGCAGCGACGGCACGTGCTATAATGTCAAGGACATAAAACGTGCTATGATTCTTTAATTAACAATTATTCCACCGCCATCCATTTCCCCTTGAGATACTGGGGGCGAGGTATCTTACCTTTCCGGCCTCAATTTAAAATTATTCCGCTTGAATTTGAGTTAGGAACTTTTATTTCTACAACGGCATAAAATTTGCACTCTTTCATGGGCTTTACACCTTTTTTTTTTGTAAGAACGTCTAATTTTAGGAATGAGGCTGCACGTTCTTTTTTTGAGATTTGAGCCATGCTAAGTTCAACAACAAACTGAGTTGTTATTCAATGTATCATGAAGTAAGAATACAGCACTGTTCATGTTAAAAAAAAAAGAACGTCCCTAAGTAATTGAGATAATTGTCCTGTTACATAGAAGATATTACATGGCCGCGCGGACATACGAATATTCTCTTCGAGTGTTGAAAAAAATCTCACGAGTGAGCGCAGCGAACGAGTGAAATATTTTTCAACACGAGAAGAGAAATTTCTTATCTCCAAGCGGCCATGTAATATTTTATGTATTATATAAACACCAATGAAATACTAAATCATTTCACGAAAGGCATCGAAAGGCGCAATTTTTATATTTAACCATAGCAACAGTGTCTTTTCACGTGTGAAGATAACATGTTAAGATATCATGGTTTTGCGCGAAAGCTCACTTGGTGTTTCATTGGTGTTTATATAAAAAACTGCAGTTCTACGTTTCTTTTACCTTAACTTATACCACTGACAAAAAACAAGATTAAGAAACAAAACAAAACAAAAAACCAAAGAAAAACGAGCGAGCAAAATGCAAAATAAAGACGTTCCTAACTGAATCTAAGCCTGCATGGCGGAGTGTGTTCTTAAAATGTTGGTTAATGTCAGACTGAACATTGATATAAAAAAGGTTGTTCTTAGAAAAAAGTGTATTCCAGTTGGTACTACATATAATTTCCACAATAAACTTTGACTTGCTCTGAAAACATCTTTCCTCATTAGTCTTTCTTTCTTATTTTGATTATGTTCTCTCAAATAACTGAAAATCGAACCGTGTGTGTTACAAATTATGTATTAGTTTTGATCGATAGTGCTAACAGAAAATATTGTTTACTTTGACACTGTGATAAATGTAGTGCGAATGATGGGTTCATAGATTTATGTCGCGGGGGAGCTAAAAGCTGTGAATATGTGCTTACGGCAAATTAAAGTGATCATCATGATCTGCGATATGAAGCTAAATTGATGAATGTCGATATCAGCAGTGCTATCAAATAAGGCCCATCAAGGGTTTACAGAAGGGATCTTTGTGGATAAACAAAGAAAAACAATGTTTGTGAAAGTCAAATTGGAATTTAAGGTACAAGGAAAGGGATTTACTCATAAATCAATCAATCATAAATCAATCTTCAGGGAAATTCCTTGGCCACAATTTGCCTGGTAGTATGATTCCCATATCCGAAATTATAATCCATCAAATATTTTCGCTCGCGTGCGATTGGTCTAAACGCGTCACGTGGGCGAATATTCCCCAGCTAAAACTGGGGAATATCCGAGGATATTCGCCAATGATATTCCCCAATTTTTAAAACCGACTTCAAGGATTCAAGTCTCACATTAAAATTAATGTTAGGATGGCAGAACGGTTTGCTTTCGTAACAGAAGAAGAGATAAACCTGTTGGTCGATAGAGCGGTACCAGAAAACACCAAAAAATCCACTTCATACGCTGTTAACGTTTTTGACGGTAAGCTGTTTGTAAATCGTACCCGCCACTTGTATCCACACAATTAAAAAAGTATGTTTTCCTTTCACTGAAATGTTGTACTTTTTCCCCAAGCATATTCTTTTAACTGAAGCGAAGTCTGTTCGAAATTCTGGAAATGAATATTGAATGACACGGTTTTGGAAGCCAATTGACAAACTTTGACGTGTTGACATATGACGAACTGGCAGACCCCGCTCGTTGCGATTTAATATTTGAAGGATAATAAACACAATGGCCTCAATTTGGCTTTAAAAATATGCTCGGATATTTGTTCTTGGACATTATCTGTTCCTCGAAGCGAACAGTTTTCCTCGAGCTTCGCTCTCGGAAAACTGTTCGCTTCTCGGAACATGGAATTTCTGACGTTTAGTCAGAAATTGCTATTCTGACGGCACGATGTAGAGGCTCGGGTATTGTCTAGGGACTCTGGGGACTATTTAAAGGTTTTGGTGGGAAATATTAATCATTCTACGTCAGTCAGTCTTAGGTTCACTTGCTTTAATTCCCTCTTTTAAAACAATTCTCTTCGATTCGCAATGTCGGACGTCTCCGAAGACGTTCAAGCCTTTATAAATCAATCGCTCGCAGACAACAATCAGCTTTTTCTTAATCCAATTACCAAACTAGTTTCTGATTTAGTTGAGAAGATTAAGCGTTCAAGCTCAGAGGCCGTCGACGAGCAGCTACAAGAAATTAAGAAACTTCGAAAGGTCAACGAGATCCAGTATAAATTTAACCGTAAAGTTCAAAGCTCACTCGAGGAAGTGCAATCTCACATCTCACCTGGAAACAAATGCTGTGGATGAAGCAAAAGAAGCTCTTGAAGCTAATTCTTTTGGCCGATAAATCGGAGTTTGGTTGAACAACAGTTGAAGAATACACGCAACATGAGTTAGCTGAGGATGAGCAGGACGCTAAAAGGATCCGGCACGCCGAGGAAAGAGCAGAGAAAGCGTTTAAGTCTCGTGCCGCCGAAAGAAAGCCGTTTAAGACTCAGTCTTTGGTTACTCGCACATCAAGCTTTACAGCAAATTCTCGCATTGATCCACAAAGCAAAACTTCGGTCCTTCCATTTCCTTTACTCCGTGGGGAAATCAATGGTCAATGTTTCAGCGTCCCGCAGACTTTTCTCTCAGACCTGGACACCGCTTTGCTTGCGGCAAGTTTGGGCATTGGAGGTCGGAGTGGCCACAACGTGGCTCCACAGCAAAGGGTATAGTAAGTCTAATGACAGGTGACTAGAGCAAGAGGAAGAACGTAAGTTACAATTTCCTTGTATATGTGTACCGCTCGATGCTGAACATGAGCTCTGTGTGGGTGAACAGGACGGAAAAAACTTTGATTTTCTGTCAGATGACGATGGTAATGTCTCTTCGCTCCCTTCGGTCAAGGGAAGGCTAATTAAATCCGTAAATTATTGGCGGTCTATCGGTGCCCCTCAATTCGTGTTGGGTATTATCAATGACGGTTATAAAATCTCATTCATCACCACACTAACTCCTTGTAAATTTAGAAATAATGCTTCTGCTCGCAAAGAATCTGACTGTTACGAAAAATAGTATTGCGTGACAAGCGTTACTGTCTAGAAGCTTCGCGAGAGTTTGTAGTTTGTTTATTTTTAGGTTCATGCGTAAGCGTTTCTAAATCGGTGTGTTTTGTAATCCTTCTATAATTAGAGTGATTACTAATTTAGAAAGTTCTAGAAGTTTATTGTCAGAGTATATAAGTAGACGAGTCCAAGCGGAGTGTTTTTTCTAACTAGTTTTCACAAGCGAAGAGAGTTGGCGTTGGCCGTGTTTAGTCAAGTGTGACAGAAGCTGTGTTTATCCAAGTTGGCGGAGGCCGTGTAAGTTTATTGAGTACGTGTTGTTAAGAGTTTTACTTCGTGGAAACTACGTTCATTTTTGGAATAAACCTTCTTGTTGTTGTTCCGACAACCCTGCGTTCAGTTTAGTTTGCAAGCTACCTTTCCTCTAAACATTCGAACTCGTAACACTGACGTTGTCACTGAAGCTGTTTTAGGACTCCTACATGATAAGCCCGTTGAAGAACTCGATACTGCACCCGAAATAATAAATCTGTTGTCGGTTTCTGTGCAAAACACCGGGAAGAAAACTCTGATCTTCGATTTAAGGCACATTTATCTTCATGTTTTCAAGCAAAATTTAAGTGCGAAGATTTGCATACCATTAAGGACATATTTTCGAGGAACTGTTTTGTCTTTTTGTTCGATTTGAAATCCGGTTACCACCAATGTGGATATCTTTGTTGAGCATCGCAAGTATTTGGCATTCTCGCGGGACCTCTGTACGGGGCATGCAAGATATTTTCAGTACACCGTCCTTCCATTCGGCCTTTCTAGCGCCCCTTTCATTTTCACAAATGCAAAACTATTTAGGCCCTTGGAAACCCATTGGAGATCGCATGGGATTCCAATAGCAATTTTCTTCGACGACGGTTCGGAGCGGGTGGCACATCCAAAAAGGCATTGGCTAATAGTGCCAAAGTCCAATCTGATCTTGCTCAGTGTGGGTTTTTGGTCAATCCCGAAATCTCAGATTGGGAGTCCAAGACACGGTTTTCGTGGATCGGCTACACCATCGATACACAAACAGGGTTAATTCATGCCAACGAAAGAGAATTCAGAAGCTCAGTTCTGAGCTTGAACAAATATGTGCTAATTTGCAATTATCGGATCTTGTTCATGTCAGGCTGTTAGCATCTATTGTTGGCCAAATAATTTCCTTGTCAGCAAGTTGTGGCAGCGTGACACAAATTATGACCAGATATCTGCACATTATCATAAATTCTCGATGCTCGTGGAATTCCAGAGTTTTTCTCAGCATTCAAGGGAAAGAAGAGCTCTTGTTCTGGAAAAACAATCTGAGAGTTTTAAACGCTGTTGTGTTTTGGGCGCCCCTGTTTATTCCTTCGAAATTAGTGTTTTCTGATACCTCATCCACGGGTTGCGCGGCTTTTATTCAGGACTCTGGCCTCGTGTTTCACACAAATTAGTCGCTAGAAGAGTCACAAAAGTCCTCCACCTGTCGGCAGCTTGCTACAATAAAGCTATCGCTCGAAGCATTTGTCCCTAATATTGCAGGTCACAGGTTGCGCTGGTACACAGTCAATCAAAACGTTGTTAAGGTGATTCGGGTCGGAAGTATGATTAAAGAATTACATGAGCTTGCATTGGATATCTTCTTCTTCCATTTTAAACATAGGGAAATTCAGTTGGATGTGGACTGGATTCCACGCGATCGGAATGTTGCAGCTGATCTCTTAAGAAGGATTACCGATTACGACGATTATTCGGTCCATGATGATGTATTCGTGCGGCTAGACGCGCTTTGGGGTCCGCATTCCATAGACAGATTGGCTTGTAGTTATAATGCGAAGCTACCCAGGTTTAATTCGAGGTTTCTACAACCAGGTTCGGAAGCGGTAGATGCATTTTCCCAAGACTGGGCCTTAGAGAACAATTGGCTCGTACCCCCAGTGACCTTCATTGGTAGAGCTTAAGGCACATGCGAGACTGCAAGGCTTTCGGAACTCTGATCGTTCCTATGTGGAAGTCCGCCTATTTTTGGACCTTATTATGCGAAGATGGCGTGCACTTTAATTCGTTCATCCACGCATGGGTTCTTCTCCCCAGCAGACCAGATTTGTTTGTGCCAGGAAAGGCCAGAAATAGGTTGTTTGGCACCAAGGCGTTCAAATCTCGTTGTTTAGCCCTTCGAATTGATTATCGGGTACTTAAGGGTCCACCCCCGAAGGGATTCTGCACAACACCCTCTGATCACTGTACTATTTGTTTGGGTTAGGGCCCAATAGTATAGCTCTAGCGCGTTAATGCTACAGAATTGGAGATAGGTTGCTCAAATCGCTCTGCCACAGGTGCTGGTAAGCGCATATTGACCATATTGGGTGTGATGTCTACGGAAAAATGACGAAAACTGTAAGATACAGAAGGTATAGGAAGGTCAGATCAATCTGTTCAAACTGATTTGTTGAATGCACCCCCTGGCGGTGTTGGCTGCTACATTGGAGGCCAGTAAATAGAGTTTTAATTGTCGGAGAATGACTGTTAAGAGACGTGATAGCCCACTGAGGGGCGGACATTTTTCACATTCTGTCTGAGACTGATTTGTTGAATGCACCCCCCGGCGGCGTTGGCTCCTACATTGGAGGCCAGTAAATAGAGTTTTAATTGTTGGAGAATGACTGTTAAGAGACTTGATAGCCCACTGGGGGCGGACATTTTTCACATTCTGTCTCAGACTGATTTGTTAAATGCACCTCCCGGTGGTGTTGGCTCCTACATTGGAGGTCGTTAACGAAGAGATTAAATGTGAGACAGTGTTTTGTTAAGCACGCCCTCAGCGGTGCTGGCCCTTACGTTGGGCTGGTGAGGGGTTTGGCTGGGTCTTGCCTTGGCGGCGCTAGTCTGTGTATAATGATTCTGTAGTCCTATGTAACAAACACCCCCGATGGGGTTAGATTTATGCATGGCATACTCGAACCTCTTCTGACGGTGCATTCGAAAGCGTTCGCTCGACCGTATCCGTCTATTAAATACTGTAAGTGATGCGTTATCAAATGTACTGATTTGTACTTTTCACTTTTCGTCTTGTTCTCTCCCCTTTCATGACTGTTTTTATAGAAATTTTCTGCGAGGGAGTGTGGGCGGACCTGGCCAAGTTAAAGGATCCTTCTCTTAGGCAATTAGCCTCAAGGCTCCAGTCGTCAGTTGTGGTATCCAAGGCTGCAGGCACCACAGATGCCTATCGGAGAGAGTTCCGATCAAAGAATGGAATTCAAGAACTTCCAGCAAAAACGGAACATGTCACCTTGTACCTTCAACATAGTCCTATTATTCATGGAACTCGAGCAGTCAATAAGAAAAGAGCCCATTTCCGCAGATATGATCACTGAGAGCCTTGTCAATCGTTCAAATTTAGAAAATCTGCTCGATTTAAGAAACTTGTGTATATTTTTGTTCGCTTATACAGGATTTTTTAGGATCGAGGAGGCTCTCCATCTAAAGTACCTAGACATCTGTTTCCATGACAATTACGTGGCCATCAATGTTGTCAAAAGCAAGACAGATCAACTCAGAAAGGGTAACGAAGTAGTTATTGCCAAAGGCTCAAATTCGGACACTTGTCCAGTAAAGATGTTGAGCAGATATCTTGCTAGGGTTAAACAAGATTCTCTTGAGCACGATAATTACATTTTTAGACCGTTACTTAAATCCCGTACTGGGCATAAGCTAGTATTGGTTTAACAAACCACTTAGTTATTCAACGATAAGAGATCACTTTAAAGCTTCCTTTAAAGACATCGTCCCGGATATTTCCCGTTCTGTACTCATTCATTGAGGGCAGGGGGCGCATCTGCGGCCGCCAACGTAGGGATTAATGATTGACTTTTTCAAGGGCACGGCCGATGGACTCGAAACAGCTTCCGCCAAGAATGGATATGTAGATGACAACCTAGAATCCAGATTAACCGTCTCAAAAATGTTGGGTATCTAGTTTTCGCTTTCCCTTTCTTTGTTTCTCTATATGTAGTGTGCTCTAGATGACTGACTGGCTCATCCTTAATAAACTATTTCACATTGAATGTCTCGGGTTTAGTGTAGGCAGAATACGGAATTTCTGACGTTCAGTCAGAAATTGCTATTCTGACGGCACGATGTAGAGGCTAGGGTATTGTCTAGGGATTCTGGGGACTATTTAAAGGTTTTGGTGGGAAATATTAATCATTCTACGTCAGTCAGTCTTAGGTTCACTTGCTTTAATTTTATATCATATATTTTATGGTTTACTCTGTTTACCTCTTCCCCGAGGTCCGGTGCCACAGCATTAGATGGGGAATACGTTTCCACAGATTTTTTGGCCACATCTAAAGGGTGGTTTTTTAGTTGTTTTTCGTATCTGGCGTGGCACACCTTTTTTCGCTTTTCATGCCCATTATGTCTACGTCTATCTTTGTAAAGACTGTATAACGATATGTATATGTAGTGTGCTCTAGATGACTGACTGGCTCATCCTTAATAAACTATTTCACATTGAATGTCTCGGGTTTAGTGTAGGCAGAATAGATAATGTCCGCGGACAAATATCCGAGCATATTTTCGCGCCAAACAAAGGCTATTGTTTATATATATGAAACGAATCTATTTTAAAAAATTTAAAGCCAGGAAACGTTTCCTAGCGTGCGAAAATCCTTTATAAATCTCGTTAGCTGAACGTTTTCCATGGTACCAGCTAAATTAAAAATAAGACCTTTTGGTCGCACTGACGCTTACTTCACGTTTTGACAAAAACAAAACTATTTCCCGAAATATCTCCCTTTTCACGCATCTCTTTAGCTCTATTACGGACGTTGCTATCGCAGTTAATACTGAATTATTGACTTGAGACTGTTCATCCGTGGGAGTTTCCGCTTACCAAAGGCGTTACGCGTTCCAATAATTTCGAATGAACCAATCAGAGCAGGAGATTGACTCGGTAGGCTTGAATCCTCATTCACGGATGAAAAGATTGGAATACAACTGAACTTTTCACGGATTTTCTTGTTCTTCACGACTCTTACGAGCACTAAATAATATTTATGTGGAGGGAATATCATTAGGCTATATGGAAATTTTATTGGGATTGAAGACTTTCGCTTATGAAGGGAGATCAAGTTGTGGAGTGATATTCGGTTCTCGGAGGTGACGAGTGTGCAGCCTTAAGACGGTAAAAACGAGTACTGATTTATAGTTATGCATTGCAAAATCGCGTTGTGAGCTTGGGGCGCCTGTGAGAGAACTGAAAAACGACAAACCATAACTGTGATTGTAAATTTTATAAGGCTACGCTTACATTAGTTAGTAAAAGGAATGTTTTTTGAGCAGGCGATTGACAACTGTTGTTCGTCATTCACGCACCTAGAAGAAGATTGAAGATTTTTTCGATTTCATTTCTCTGTAATGGGAAGTTTCCTGAATTGTATGCGAGGTCATCGAAATCCTAACTCCTGTGCTAGAGATTTTGTTTTTTGGAAATTGTCAACACCTTCCCCTACTGGCTACTTTAATGGTCCGTCCTTTAAAAAAAGCCCTTCTAATAATCTTTTCCTCATCAGGTATAACTTGATCCAAACATATAGCATTTTGCATATTTTCACCTTGGTAATGTGCAAAGTAGTATTATCATACTTTTGACTATTCATGACATCTAGATGGCGAAAGACATTCAGTGACATGGAAACCTATGACAAGAGTGCATATAGAGATGTTTCAACACGTTCTGTCCACCATACCATGTCACACTCGTCTCTGTAACCTTCATTTCACAATTCTGCTCGTTAGATAATTAGGCCTTTGAATCACCCTTTTTGCCCTCTCGTACGCATGCATAATGCTGTACCTTTCCTGATTCAACGCTTACTTTTTTTTCTTTCTTTACTTTTATCGTAAGTGTGTATAAAAATGACATCGGACTATAAAAGCTGATAATATTCTTGTTTTCTCATCTACGGTTGTATGAGGAAAATCTGCGAAGATTCTGTGCGCAGCCGAACATTGAACGTAATGTATCGGTCAAATCGAAGCGCCAGCTCCCCCAGGGAAACCTCCCAAGCATTGACTCTTGAAAATCATTGTTCAAATTCCCCCCTCCTTTCGCCAAAAAGCCGTTCAAATGCTCCTTCATACTTCCATTTTTAAAGCTCATCAAATGCCCCCACCACAGGGAAATTTAAAAAGTCACCATATTATCACATGGCCCTGACTGCCCCGCGCGCAATTTCATTGTAAATATATTGGGAAAATACCGATATGAGGGCGTGTGCATTAGGTCGAGGAGGCCAGAAAAAAACCCTACGGATGAGTTAACAACACCTGGTGCTTTGTGTGTGCGATTTTAGGGGATTCGCCGCTTCTACACATTCAAGTTATTTATAGCCAGAAAAGCAAATACAAACAACATTTTAGATAACCTTTCTTTGCAAATTTTTGATTTTCTTGTCCAAACGACTGAGTGCTCATAAATAGCGTAAAGAGTGCATGTGGTAAAATGCTTAATGACTGAGTTTAGGGCCAAATATTTTGCTGTTCGGCCCTCCCACACATGGATGGCCTTCCGGAAATTGTCAACCAGCGATCGAAAGACTCCCGAGAGATTTTACTTACGCGTTTAAATGCGAATAATCTTCAGAATATAAAAAAAGAAGAAGTAGAACAGCTGATTAATCAATTCAAAGTGCAAGTCATGCTTTTAACTGAAGCAAAGATTGGTGCATCGTACCCGAATAGGCAATTTGAAATTAATAGCTTTCAGGTGAGTGGTGTAATATTTCTCTGCACCTCTACCATCAAAGAAGTTAAAGCTCCCGAAAGATTACAAAACCATTGAAACTCTAGCAATACAGTCTACTTTTGGAGGAGGGCATGTGATTGTACTTGGCCTGTACCGCTCACCATTAGTGACTGGCAAGGATTATCACGTAAGAATGGAAGAGGAGCTTAATGACATCTGTTCCTGGGTATCCCTTCAGAAGCACTTCATAATTATAATGGGAGATTTAAACCTTAACAGGCTTGGATCAGATCAAAGAGAAGGTAAAATTCTACATGATTTGGAGGAGGAAAATGGTCTCCATTGCCTGATACGTGAACCGACTAGAGTTACGCAAAACAGTACCTCATCCTTGAAAAT
Organism: Montipora capitata; assembly: GCA_949126865.1. NCBI lineage: Eukaryota > Metazoa > Cnidaria > Anthozoa > Scleractinia > Acroporidae > Montipora > Montipora capitata. The sequence continues at coordinate 24,611,414 of OX421456.1, forward strand.
ATGAGTACTGGGAAAACAAATCAAAGGAAGAGATAATGAAGTACCCTACATGACTGTGGAAAGGACGATTTTCCAAAAAGTGTGGTGAGAACCCAACGCAGGAGAGCCCCGAGCAAAAACGGAAATGGTGAAATGAAGCAACCAAGCAGCAGAGAATTGCTCTGAAAACCTACTGGAAGAAAGTGTCAGCCCTTATCGCCCTCATACCAGCTGTGAAACCAAACTTTTGAGACTAATTGAGAACATTAAAGCTGAGCTTGAGCGTAGAAATATTGTTGGTGTCTTGGAATCGGACATGAGTAAAGCATTTGATTCAGTATACCCAGCCCTCTTAATAAAAACAGCTTCAAGCGTATAACTCCTCCGAAATTGCCTTAAACCTGATGCGATCGTATTTACCGCGCGCGCGTGGAACACCATAATTAAGAAAATATGGTAACCAATCGATTCGAGAAATTTTGGTTTTATAGCCATGAGGCCATCGACCGTCCGTACGAACGTCCACTCCTCGATGTATGCCAATGCGACCAGTATAACCCTAGTTTACAGCATGCATCTTTGGTATTGGACATCCATGTTATAGTCAATTGACACCTGTCAAAGCAAGGTATCTACTGATCAGTATCACGCGACCATATCGCGGGCTTAAGCTTAGAGCTCGCCGCGGTCACCTTTTTTTTTTTTTAAGTTGACCAGGTACTGGTGTTCGGTTGGATGACAGCAACCAGGTTAACTGACCTAAGCATATACGAGGTTTCATTTTTTGCGCGCTTTCTGTGGCTTGACGTGGCTACACGGCCATGCTACGTCAACGATTTTCGTGTTCAGGTGAAAACGGTTTGGAAAATGTTTTCTTTCTGCATTTTTCGCTGATTTCAATTCATTTTGACATATCATGATAGCTGTGGTCCACACTGGTGGCTACGCAGTTATTTAAGCCACGCATCGGAGGGATATAAACTCAAAGTTGAGTGTTTCTTTTTAATTTGCTTAGAGCTGCTTTTTTCTCTGTATTGCAATTTGTGTCATATTTTTAGAAGCTCTAATAAGGTTGCATGTGGCCTAGAGGACCTATGACTAGAACAGAAATGGAAGGGGTAGGGAAAGAGAACGACAACGACAAAACAGAATACCAGCAATAGCTCATACTTGGTGGAAGAAGTTACTCCACAAATTCTTTCCTTGAGCACTAAACCGTTTGTTATTTTTACGGATGCGTTGTTTATTATGGTAATAGGACTGAGTGGAGTCCAATTTGGTCTGTTATCATACAGGTGATTAACAAAATCGAACGACCGCGTAGCGGGAGTCCGATTTGTTTAATCTCGAGTATGATTACAGACCAAATTAGACGACACGAAGTCCTGTTTCCAATTAATCATAACCATTACACATTAGAAAGTGAAAAAGGAATGCATTAACTTTGTTTTCTCGGAAATTGTAATCAATCAATCATGCCTCTGAATTCGCTGGGAAAAAAAGGGCCGCAACAACACCCCTCCAACGAACGCGGTTCTGGGAAATCCTCTTCAGCTCGGTCTATGTCTTACCGGCTGCCTTCACCTCAGTGTCAACGCTTCTGCGCCAGGTCTGTTTTGGTCGGCCCACCTTCCGCTTCCCTTGTGGATTCCAGTCAAGGGCTTGTCTGGTGACGTTAGAAGCAGGCTTGCGGAGCGCGTGACTGATCCATCCCCATTTCCGTTTCTTGATCTTGGACTCGATTGGGGCTTGTCTGGTCCTGTCCCAAAGTTAATCATTTGAGATGACTTCCGGCCACCTGATGTTGAGGATGTTCCTGAGACATCTGTTGATAAATGTCTCGAGTTTGTGGGTATAGGTCTTTGTTACCCGCCAGGTTTCTGAGCCGTAAAGTAGGACAGACTTGAGGTTGGTGTTAAAGATCCGGATCTTGTTATGAAGCGAGAGAGCTGTTGATCTCCAGAGTGTTGAAGGCCTGCCTTACTTTGTTGATTCGGCACTTGATATCTTCGTCTGTACCCCCATCCTTACTGACACTGCCCAGGTAAACAAACTTGTCGACTTCCTTGATACTTTCTTTGTGTACTCTCACTGGGTCTTGCTTTTTGTTGTTCACCCTCATGACCTCCGTCTTCCCGGTGTTGATTTGGAGGCCAGTCTTCTCCGCTTCTTCTGCAACACGGCATAGCTTCTCTTGCGCGTCTTGATGTCTGTGGGAGAGAAGGCTGATGTCGTCTGCGTATTCCAGGTCTTCCAACTGCTTCGTTAAAGTCCACTGTGTTCCACTTCTCCTGCCTGCCTTGGCCTGCCGCATTATCCAGTCGACCACCAACAAGATCGTTGGCGACAACAGACATCCCTGACGCACGCCGTTTTGTAGGAAGAAGGGTTCCCTCATCTTCCTGTCGTGGATGACTTGGCAGGTACCATCTTGATACAGTCGTTGGATGATTGGAAAACCATCGTGGTGCATTAGGCTCCAGATGACATCAATCACGTGTACATGTTCATTGCCGTAACTTTAACATCTTCAGTTCCCACGCCTGCTCCCTGTCTGACCTTGTAGCTCAGTCGGTAGAGCAGTGGTGATCTAATCCGAAGGTCGTGGGTTCCCACCCTGGTCAGAGTTTTTCTCTGTACTTGTGTGGGCCCATTTCTATCGGCAGGGCTAACGCTCACATGGTTCATATGGGGTAGATACTCAGCACTTCACATTACACTCTAATCAGTTGAAATATAAGTGCTACACGGTCAACGTTTGCAAAAACGTAATCCT
>OX421456.1:24626668-24684168 GCA_949126865.1 Montipora capitata
AGAAACCTCGAAACACGTGAAACTATGAAACCATGAAAGCATGAAACCTGTGAAACCATGAAACCATTGACACCACGAACCATATGAAACCATGAAACCATTGACACCACGAAACCTATGAAACCACGAAACACATGAAACCGTGAAACCACGAAACCTATGAAACCATGACACCATTGACACCCCAAAACCTATGAAACCTTGAAACCATTGACACCGCGAAACCTAAGAAACCTCGAAACACGTGAAAGTATAAAACCACGAAACACATGAAACTATGAAACCATGAAACCATGAAACCATTGACACCATGAAACCTATAAAACCATGAAACCATTGACACCGCGAAACCTAAGAAACCTCGAAACACGTGAAACTATGAAACCATGAAAGCATTGACACCACGAACCATATGAAACCGCGAAACACATGAAACCATGAAACCATGGACTCCACGAAACCTATGAAACCACGAAACACATGAAACCGTGAAACCACGAAACCTATGAAACCATGAAACCATTGACACCCCAAAACCTATGAAACCTTGAAACCATTGACACCGCGAAACCTAAGAAACCACGAAACACATGAAACTATGAAACCATGAAACCATGAAACCATTGACACCATGAAACCTATGAAACTATGAAACCATTGACACCGCGAAACCTAAGAAACCTCGAAACACGTGAAACTATATGAAACCATGAAAGCATGAAACCTGTGAAACCATGAAACCATTGACACCACGAACCATATGAAACCGCGAAACACATGAAACCATGAAACCATTGACTCCACGAAACCTATGAAACCACGAAACACATGAAACCGTGAAACCACGAAACCTATGAAACCATGAAACCATTGACACCCCAAAACCTATGAAACCTTGAAACCATTTACACCGCGAAACCTAGGAAACCTCGAAACACGTGAAACTATGAAACCACGAAACATATGAAACCATGAAACCATGAAACCATTGACACCATGAAACCTATGAAACCATTGACACCGCGAAACCTAAGAAACATCGAAACACGTGAAACTATGAAACCATGAAAGCATGAAACCTGTGAAACCATGAAACCATTGACACCACGAACCATATGAAACCGCGAAACACATGACACCATGAAACCATTGACTCCACGAAACCTATGAAACCACGAAACACATGAAACCGTGAAACCACGAAACCTATGAAACCATGACACCATTGACACCCCAAAACCTATGAAACCTTGAAACCATTGACACCGCGAAACCTAAGAAACCTCGAAACACGTGAAACTATGAAACCACGAAACACATGAAACTATGAAACCATGAAACCATGAAACCATTGACACCATGAAACCTATAAAACCATGAAACCATTGACACCGCGAAACCTAAGAAACCTCGAAACACGTGAAACTATGAAACCATGAAACCATGAAACCTATGAAACCATGAAACCATTGACACCAGGAACCCTATGAAACCGCGAGACACATGTAACTATGAAACCATTGACACCACGAAACCTATGAAACCACGAAACACATGAAACCGTGAAACCACGAGACCTATGAAACCATGAAACCATTGATACCCCGAAACCTATGAAACCTTGTAACCATTGACACCGCGAAACCTATGAAAGCACGAAACACATGAAACCGTGAAACCACGAAACCTATGAAACCATGAAACCATTGATACCCCGAAACCTATGAAACCTTGTAACCAATGACACCGCGAAACCTAAGAAACCTCGAAACACGTGAAACTATGAAACCATGAAACCAGGAAACCTATGAAACCATGTAACCATTGACAACATGAAACCTATGAAACCATGAAACCATTGACACCACGAACCCTATGAAACCGCAAAACACATAAAACCATGAAACCATTGACACCACGAAACCTATAAAACCACGAAACACATGAAACCGTGAAACCACGAAACCTATGAAACCATGAAACCATTGACACTACGAAACTTATGAAACCGTGAAACCATTGACACCCCGAAACCTATGAAACCACGAAACACATGAAACTATGAAACTATGAAACCATGAAACCATGAAACCACGAACCCAATGAAACCATAAAACCATTGACACCACGAAAACCCATGAAACCATTGACACCATGAAACCTATGAAACCATGAAACCATTGATACCCCGAAACCTATGAAACCTTGTAACCAATGACACCGCGAAACCTAAGAAACCTCGAAACACGTGAAACTATGAAACCATGAAACCAGGAAACCTATGAAACCATGTAACCATTGACAACATGAAACCTATGAAACCATGAAACCATTGACACCACGAACCCTATGAAACCGCAAAACACATAAAACCATGAAACCATTGACACCACGAAACCTATAAAACCACGAAACACATGAAACCGTGAAACCACGAAACCTATGAAACCATGAAACCATTGACACTACGAAACTTATGAAACCGTGAAACCATTGACACCCCGAAACCTATGAAACCACGAAACACATGAAACTATGAAACTATGAAACCATGAAACCATGAAGCCACGAACCCAATGAAACCATAAAACCATTGACACCACGAAACCCATGAAACCATTGACACCATGAACCCTATGAAACCATAAAACTATTGACACCGCGAACCCTATGATACTATCATTATATGACATAGCATAACCTATGAAACTATGACTCCATGATACTATCATTATGTGATATAGACATTGGCATATACTAATTATCATAAATTCGTGCACCGTAACACCAAGTAATAACCGATATACTCGGCCTCACTCAGAACAGAAAGATTGAGCTTCCACAACCCCGAACCCGGAGGAATGGAGCTGGGGAGAGCCCATGAAAAAGAAAGAGCACAATGATCAGAAAAAGGACACGGCAGAATGTCTACAGAAGACACATAAGGCACCCAAGCATACGGACAACAAATGAGGTCAATGCGCGATGCAAGGGCCCTATCGGGCCGGAACCAGGTAAAAGCAGAAACATTTGGGTGCCTTTCACGCCAAATATCCACAACACAACAATCCGAAAACATAGCCGTCAACAAAGCAGAACTTCCCCGAGAGACATCAAAAGGACAAGACCCACGGCGATCCCGAACACGGTCCAGGACCGTGTTGAAATCGCCGCATAAAAGAGTAGGAACAGCAGGATCGATAGAATCAACACAACGAACCAAAAAGGCGTCACGATCTGGATTACGATTAGGACCATAAATAGAAGCAACACGGAAAACCGAACCACGAAGACGAAACTCAACCAAAACAAAACGACCATCGAACTCGCAAACAACAGACCGACACTCCAAAACCGAACGATAAAAACAACCACACCACGAGAATAATTCGTACCAAAAGAACCAGCGCACAAATAACCAAACCGAGAAAACCAAGAAAGAACATCATCATTAGAGACTGCGTGGGTCTCCTGTAGACAAACTACCGACGGAGAGAGATGGAACAACCACTGGAGAAAACCAAGACGCTTGTCACCATCTGTCAACCCATTAACGTCAACAGAAATAACAGTGAGAGCCATAAAAAAGCAAAAAAGTAGTGAAAAACCCATAACGAAAAAAGAATACAGAGAACCAAAAACTAACAGGATGGTGAGACAACGGCAAGTTAACGGTGCCTAGCAGGGCTAGGCGACGAGGGACGACGACGGGAGGACCTATGAGGATCCGGGCTTAGAGAAGGCCTCTCATTCCCGGAACGGGACCGGGAACGAGAGGACGTGCGAAAAGCCATCCCCGAGGCAGAACGAGTACTGACCCGAGGAGGAAGAGGAACGACAAAAGGACGCGAAGGCTGGGAAGAGCCCCCAACCCGCCCTGAGCCCACAAGATCATATGCAGACACCGGAAGAGATGCCTTCAACTGCTGTACCATGACCGCCGTCTCCTCCGGTGACACAAGGGGGGGGGGGGGGGGGGGGGGGTGAGTAGCCCCGAAACACCACCACGGGAAGGAACCTTGACCGGAATTCTAGACCTTTAAGGCCTAGAATCAGAAACCACCAACGCAGACCCATCCACCTCTTCAGAAACAGCTGATGACGGTGTAACGGACAAAACGGACCCTGAAAGGGGAGAAAAAGAAGGCGAGGACTGCAAACCCTCAACCTGAGACACACCCACCTGACTGGCGGAGGCCTCCAAAACACGATCACTGGGAGAGGGAACCAGAACCCCATCCCCAACCACGCCAGACTCACTAGCTAGCAACGGCTGGCTGGCCAATTCATCCAGCTCGTTGTCCTGAACATCCACACTCATAGGTTCGGATTCGACCAAAGACACAGACGTGCCAACAGGCAAACCAGAGCCAGAACCCTGCGGAGAGACCACAGAGCCCACCCCCCCCCCCCCCCCCCCCCCCCCCCCAGACACCACATCCTGACCAGTGGCCGAAGCCACTGGAGAGGAAACAACACGCCCAACAGGGTCCGAATCAACTGACCCGGAAACATTGCCGGCCGCAGCCCTGTCATTGACATCATTACCACCAAGTATTATCTTCATCATCACTATCATCAGCATGAACTTCCGGATTGCCCGGCACAAACCAAACAGGCTTTGGGCAATTTCGGACAAAATGCCCAGACTCATGGCACCTTTTACATTTGCCTTTTAAAGAACAGTCAGCCGCCTTGTGATTATTGTTACATATATCACACACAAGAGGTTGCCCCTTATACCAAATTCTACAATTTACCCCATCAATAATAATATTTCGAGGGATGTCATGTTTGCGCACCATGCGCACGAGACGGGTACCGGTGTGCACGCCAGGGACATTGGACCACTGCTGATGGCGCACCTCCTTAATGTCCCCAAAAAACTTAAGGGCCTCTTTAACTCGGTCATTGCTACCTTCATAAGGAAACAAGTACACCATCACAAAAGTGATGGGGGTAGAAACAACCACGTCACAACGGACGTCACCAAATGTAATAAACCCGGCCTCCTCATAGGTCCTTTTGTGGGCAGGATCTATAAAGGAGATACGAATAATACCCCCTGGACTGACCTGGATTGAATCGACCAGGCCAGCCAGGAAGTCAGCAATGATGCCGGCAACCCCGGCATGGGAAGTCCCAGCCGGGAAGCCGGACTTTATGATTACTGTGCGCGTATTGCGCGGAACCATTATGGAAAATACTTTTAAATTCTCTAATAAATTACGGGTACAATATTTTAACAATAAAGTAAGATTAAACCTTAAGCAGCTGCAAAAGGGCTAAATTTAACTCATTATTTTCACCTTTATATGTCACACTAATTCAAAATATAATACCACTAATTGCAAATATATTATGGATACTTTAATTCACTCAAATATTAAGATATAATATGGAACACACTAATATGTAAGATAAATCCAATTGATCACTAAGTAGTCACTCACACAAAGAGCAACTAAGTAAATATTGTATAAATAAGATCCACACTAATTTATCACAGTAGCCAAGAAAATAGCCCTTTGAACAAAAAGCCCAAAGAGAAACAATGCACAGAGACTTATTGGAGACTTATCGAAGCAGTAACCAAGCAAAAAGTTTTAATCGAATATCACCCTTATAAATTCCACACAAAAAAGACCTAGCAAATGAAAAACAAGGAAATCCCACAAAAATTTTGAATACAGAGCAACCAACAAAGCAAAAACACACTAAAATATTATCAATCCACTCGAAAAACCAAAAAGGACAACTCAAAGATAGACTAAATGAGGTGTCAAAAACGCGGGCTCAGAGAGCCCTGGAAGCGAGAGAAAAAAGAGAACCGAAAAAGAGTCGGCTTACCCCGGGTTACCGCAGAACGTGGAACATTAGTCTCCGGGAGGGTCACCGAAAAAAAAAAACAACAAAGAAAACCAATAAACACAAAGAAAACCACAAAAGAACCTCACCACACTCCAAAAAAGGAAAACCACACTCCAAAAAATCAAAAATTACGCCCAGGCCACACTCCAAAATGAAGGTCTCCCAGCAAAAATTGAAAACTCCTGTGCAGGGTTTGACTTTTTACAGCCAAACCCGCGTTCATGTGAGTAGTCTCGTGAAAAATCTATTATCCCTCCTAATTACCGATGGCTATTGTCCTCCTTGTTGTTATCCTTTCCAATTTTCGTGTGTGCTGTTTATATCGTTGCCATTTGGTGTAATTTTTTTTGTCTCTATTTTGTCATCACTTATACACATACAATGGGTGGATTTTAATGCAGAATAATTGTTTCACCATGAAAATTCTTAAACATTTGTTCCTTGAATGTTAGAGGCTTATCAGGGGAAGTTAAACGTCGAGACACGTTCAATTGGCTTAGGGAAAGAGGTACACTGCGCAAATGAAAAAAGATTGACCTGTGGAAAAACGAATGGTGCTACAAAGCGTTCTTCGGCTGCGACAGTAGTCGTAAAGCTGGCGTTGCTGTTCTTTTCCCAAAAAAAATTCGATTTTGTACTAAACAAAAAGTACATAGACCCAGCAGGCCGTTTTATTAACTGGATATTTTAAAAGCAGCCAACCTGTCTTTCACGTTAGTTAATATTTATGCTCCGAACAAAGACGTTTTTTTTCTTTAATATCACTAGCCGAATGCTCGAATTTCATTGTGACAACATTGTCATGGGCGGAGACTGTAACCTAATTTTGAATACTGAATTGGACAAACAGGGTGGCACAGCCAAGACCTCTCACCCAAAGGCGTTTGCCGAAATAGGAAAAGCCCAAATTAACCTTGACCTAGGCTTTGTCTGCCTTGACCAAAACCTGCTCACGACGAGATATACAGGGGAAGACGCTATCCTAATATATCTTACCAACTTGACTTTTTTCTCATTAGTCCCAGTATATATGGCAAAGTAACCAACTCTGATATTTTGCCTGGATACAAAACCGACCATTCCTTGATTACCCTGAATTTAGGTGTCACAGAAAATCCCAGAGGTCGTGTGGCCTGTTTCTCAAAAGTCCCGAAAGTTTTTCGGGCCTATTTCGGGTGCCACAATTCCCTTTATATCTTCGCAACGCCGAGGTTCCAAGCCACCAAACTTCGCAATACTCTTAGTTTTTCTTACATTAAAAACATGTTTAAGGATCAGCTTTTCAAAATGAGCAGATTGCAGCTTGACGACTGGCTTTTCGGGCCCGAAAAGTTCTCGGGACTTTCGAGAAACAGGCCCCTGGTCTGTGGAAATTTAACACATCCTTCCTGGCAGATGTAGATTTTATAAATCGGATCAAAACGGTTATCTTTCAGACATGCAAAGATTACAAAGAAAACAATAACGTTGATGATGCATGTTGACGCAGGTGGGTCTGAACTGGAAGTACCCAATTTCTGAATCAATTAAGTTGTGGTTAAGGGGCTGTTTACATGGAGGTAGGAAGATCCTAGCAGTAGGAAGATCCTAGAAGGCGAAGCAACTTTTCGTTTGGTTTACATGCAGAAATTTCTGCCTAGGTGGAAGTGGAGAATGAACGCAAGATGGCGGGCGAGAACAACAAACATGTAATTTGGGTCCTTGTACTCTCCATGTTTGTTTTTTTGTCCCTAGTACCAGGAAGTTCTGAGCGAAGGCAGTTTACATGGTGCTAGAATCTTCCTAGTGCTAGGATCTTCCTAGCTCACAGCTAGGAAGATCCTAGCACTAGGAAGATTCTAGCACTAGGGCCAGGTACGAGCTCTTGCATGTAAACTGAATACAGAAAACATATGGCGCCAGGATGATCCGCCTTCTAGGATCTTCCTAGTGCTAGGATCTTCCTACCTCCATATAAATAGCCCCTTACTCAGTAATGACTCTCTGTCAACAAAGAGGGGTAATAGAATTAATATGTCAGTTATCTAATTTAGTGTTGACGAACAACATGCGTTTCTGTCATTTGAGAATAAGCCATTTTCGTTTCAATCACATGAGCACGGCACGGCCACGTTGATCATTGCAATTTGCTTGCGCGGGCTACGACACAGCGTAAAGGTTATTCACGTTTTTCTCTGGTACAGAGCCCGTAGTTGTCCGATCCAAGCACAAAAGAGGTATGTGTTAAGCAACATAGGTTGTGGAGATCGTCTGAGCTGGTTACGCGCTTTCCAGAGGAATTTGCTCGGTAGATGGAGCTCCGTTTGAAGGAAAAGCTTCTTCAGCAGATAAAATCGTCGCTTGATCATTTGGAATAATCGCCGTATTCATTTGTCATACACCGGATTCGCCACTGTATCAATATGAGATGATATTTGAACGACTAAGAGGACTTTTAAACAGCCTTGACCTTAGCCTTTGCGGCGATCAAGTTATCGGTGCTGGCACTCACGAAGCCACGAGTACTTTATCGAAGACTCCACCGTATCATCATCATCATCATCATCATCATCATTGCCTGTAGCCCCGTCTGAGGCAAAGGCCACTAATAAGCACCCTCCAGTCATCACGGTCCTGGGAGAGTCGTTGCAGTTCTCCCCAAGTGTAGCCATTTCTCCTCATATCTGCCTCTAGGTCACGGCGCCACGAGTTTCTTGGTCGGCTCCTCTTCCTTTTTCCCTGAGGGTTCCAGGTGAGGGCTTACCTTGTGATGTTTAATGAGGACTTCCGAAGGGTATGACCGATCCACTTCCAGCGTCTTTGAAGGATGTCAACTTGTATAGGCTGCTGTCTCTTTCGTTTCCACAGATCTTGGTTGCTGATGATGTCTGGCCAGCGTATCTTAAGAATCATTCTGAGGCAGGTGTTAATGAAAGTCTGGATTCTTTTCATAGTGGCGACGGTGGTTCTCCAGGTTTCGGCTCCATAGAGCAATACAGGCTTCACAATGGTGTAAAAGATCCTGATTTTAATGTTGGTTCCGAGAAGTGATGCTCTCCAGACATTCTTCAGCTGTTGGAAAGCTGCTCTCGCCTTACCGATGCGAGCTCTTACATCAGCTTCTGTTCCCCCGGTGTTATCTACGATGCGGCCTAAGTAAGTGAAGCTCTCCACCTCATCCAGCGCTTCACCTTCCAGCATAATGGGAGTATCTGTGACCGTGTTGACCTTAAAGACTTTACTCTTCCCCCTATGGATCTTAAGGCCCAAACGTGCTGAGACGCCGGCAACAGTGCTGGTCGTTTCCTGCATCTGATGTCGCGTGTACGAAAGAAGGGCCAGGTCGTCAGCATAGTCCAGGTCATCCAACTGCTTCCAAAGTGTCCACTTGATGCCATTTCGCCCTTGGGCTGTAGATGTCTTCATTACCCAGTCCATCGTCAGAAGAAACATAACTGGCGACAGCAGGCATCCTTGCCTCACTCCAGTTCTTACCACAAAGGCATCAGTGAGTTGCCGTCCATGGACCACCCTGCAGGTCAACCCTTCGTACGAGTTTCTGATGATATTGGTTATTTTCTCCGGTATTCCGTAGTGTCTCAGTAGCTTCGAAAGGGTCTGCCGGTCTACGCTGTCAAATGCTTTTTCATAGTCCACAAAATTGATATAAAGAGGTGAATTCCACTCCAGGGACTGCTCCAGGATGATACGCAGCGTGGCGATTTGGTCGATGCAAGACCTATTCTTACGGAAACCAGCTTGCTGCTCGCGAAGCTGTGGGTCTATGGCATCTTTCATCCTATTCAGCAAGACTCGATTAAACACCTTTCCCGGAATGAACAGCAGTGTTATACATCTTTAATTGGAGCAGGAGCTGAGATCACCTTCTTGGGGGAGCTTGATGAGGTAACCCTCCTTCCACTCTGTTGGTACCCGCTCCTCTTCCCAGATCTTATTGAAAAGAGGGTAGAGAAGCGCCACGTTTGCCCTGATGTCAACCTTCAGTGCCTCTGCTGGGATGTTGTCAGGTCCCGCAGTCTTACCATTTCTCAGCTGCTTGATAGCGTTTTGAATCTCCTCCTTTGTGGGTGCACTACAGTCAATAAGTAGGTCGCTATCGGCTGGCTGTATGTCCGGGGGGTCTGGGGGAGCAGGTCGGTTGAGCAGGTCCTCAAAATTCTCCACCCATCTCTTCTTCTGTCCCTCTAAATCAGATATTGATTGCCCATCCTTATCTTTCACCGGTCTCTCTGGCCTGCTATGTTTTCCTGATAGGTCCCTTATGGTAGCATAAAGAACCCGCATATTTCCCTGATAAGCTGCCTCTTCAGCCTCTGCTGCCAGCGTCTCTAGATATTTGCGTTTGTCTGCCTTAAGGCTCCTTGTGACACTCCTGTTCACCCCTTTATACTCCTCTTGCGCCTTAGCTTTTGCAATTCGTGTTCGGCTGTTGTTAACAGCCACATTCTTTGCTTTCCTTTCTTCAGTCTTCTTCAGTGTCTCTGTGGAAATCCACCCCTTGTGGTTGGAATTCCTCGGACCCAGCACTTCACTGCATGTCGACGTGACCACTCCTTTCACCCTCTGCCACCTTACGTCAATGGTTTCCTCTTCCATCAGCTCCTGCAGGGCCTGGAACGTATTGGAGAATGTGAAGCTAAATTCCTCCCGTTTGTTGGTATCATTCAGAAGAAAGGTGTTGTACCCCAAGCGTTGGTTTGTCCCCCCAGTCCAGTTCCTCCTCAGTTTGAGCTTCAACCGTGCAACCAGGAGATGGTGGTCTGAGGCCACATCTGCCCCTCGCCTGACACGCACATCTTGAAGAGTTCTTCGGAATCTCTTCGCGATGCACATGTGATCAATCTGATTTTCTGTCTGCAGGTCTGGTGACACCCAAGTCACTTTGTGTATCCTTCTGTGTTGGAAGAAACTCCCTCCTATGACCAGATCGCTTGTGGCACATAGGTCGGCAAATCTCTCTCCATTATCATTCATCTCCCCTAGACCCTGCTGCCCCATGATCTCCTCGTATCACCTATTATCACTGCCAATCTTGGCATTAAAATCTCCCATTACAATGATGACGTTTCGTTCTGGGCGATCCTGGATAATGGTTAACAGTCTGCTGTAGAACGCCTGCTTGTCTTGGTCATCGCTATCATTCGTTGGGGCGTAGAATTGTATCACATCCATATTAATTCTCCTCTCATTTGTGCGGAAGGTTGCTGTGATAATCCGTGGGTCGTGCCCCTCCCATCCGATTAGTGCCCTCTGAGCTGTCCTAGACAGCATCAGAGCCACCCCTTGGGTGTGGGGAGCATTTTCTTGTTCATGCCCTGAAAACAGCAGCAGCTCCCCTGAGATCAGCTGCCTCTGAACGGAGATAGTCCAACGCGATTCACTTATTCCTAAGATTGAGAGCCAGTAGTTCCTCATCTCTGTGGCCACCTGTGCTGTTTTTCCAGTGTCGTATATTGTAGTGTCCGATGGTAGTGGTGGTCCTGGGGGAGATGATGGTGGTCATCGGCCTGGCAGCTTCCAGGTAGACCTGGCTTTCACTGCCAGGCGTCATTGGCCCTCGTGCTAGAGGTCCTTCAACTCCCCAGGCTGTAGTGTCTCTTGGTATGCGTCTTGGCGTCTCTGTAGCAGTGCAATCTTTTATGAGGTAGGGTTGCTGACCCCACGCCCAACCCCCAACCTGGAGAGCCAGGGTGCTGTTTTGTCTGACCCCTCACCGACAGACCCACCGGCATGGTTAGACCTACCAAGGGCACAAGGCTCCCCGGCGATACAGCTTTGAGGATCATAAGGGCACACAAGCCTCCCTGCCACGACAAGGCACACCACCGTCGTTTGCAAATGCCAGTGTCATCTCACATCAAATGGATAATGATATTGGCCCCGCCGGACAGCTGTTCAAGTAAGGTAAGTTGCAATCGAGTCATTTTTGGTCACGTAAAACTGGGGCAGAATGATACGAAAATTCGAAAACAAGTGTCTGATATTTAATTTCGCTCAAAATGTTTGTTCACGATCGATTTCCAATCCAGAAACTTACTTCACATTAGGAGCCTTGTAAACGTTTTAATCAAGTCTTACGAACATTGTGATTTTGATGAAAAAAAACAGGCTTTCGTATTTTATTTCCTAAGGTTATTGTTAATTGACGATTCAATACCTACTCAATCTACCACGTCTCCAAACATGAAGGATTGCCAAAATAAAGATATCAACATGCCACTCCTGAAAAAAATTATGGTTAAGACTTGCTTATTGATTTTTTTTTCTAGATCAACTGGAATTCGTGGTGATATGGAGTTTTTACTTGGAGACGAACTGAGCAGTATCCAGCTTTCTGAATTGCACAGGGTTTATGCGAAATACTACTTGTGGGTTCTATTGGGCTTTTGTCATATAAATTGACTATCTTAAAGAGGTAAATAATGCATTAAGAAGTTATGGCCCTGAATCCTTCAAGGATGATTGGCTCACAGTGCAATAGAAGGCACAACAACAAACAGAAATTGGAAAACACATTCTTGATGTCATGTGTGTAAAAGTAAAATTGAAGCTTTCTTTCCAAATACTCATTGCTATGCAGCTCTCCAGAATGTAATTATTCATAGATGTGTGGTTTTCCAGCATTTAATTCATTATCAGTGACATTTTGGAACACATCACATGTAGCTTGAGCCTAAGACTTGTGACTTTCTTTTGACAGTAATATAAAGGTCTTTCAACATTTGAGACTTTAGTACATGTAGTAAGAAGTAAATACATGTAGAATGTAAAAAGTCAATATTTTACCACAAAGGTATCAATATTATTATTGCTCTTAGGTCATACAGAACGTGGCATTCTGGCCAATCATGATGAAATGTGGAATATTTTCTTCCAATATTTTAAATTTCTTCTACATAACCTAATTCATCAGTTTTCAGGTAGAACTAGTGATATTAAGAGTAGGATCCATATAGACCATTGTCGTGTGCAACAGTTGACTTTTAACATTCCTGTCCTATTGTAAAATCTTGGTTACTAATGAGGTTGACAGTGGCATCCAGACATATCATTTGAAGTGCGCAACTATGGACTTTTAACATCCTTGTCCCATTGTAAGGGCTTGGTTACTAATGAGGTTGACAGTGGCATCCAGACGTATCGTCGGAGTGTGTTACTGTTGACTTTTAACATTCTTGTCCTTTTGTAAAAGCTTAGTAACTAATGAGGTTGACAGTGGCATCCAGACGTATCGTCGGAGTGTGCAAGTATTGACTTTTCACATTTTTTGTCCTATTGTAAAAGCTTGGTTACTAATGAGGTTGACAGTGGCATCCAGACGTATCGTCGGAGTGTGCTACCGTTGACTTTTAACATTCTTGTCCTATTTTAAAAGCTTGGGTACTGATGAGGTTAACAGTGGCATCCAGACGTATCCTCGGAGAGTGCAACTATTGACTTTTTAACATTCTTGCCCTATTGTAAAAGCTTGGTTACTAATGAGGTTAACAGTGGCATCCAGACGTATCGTCGGAGTGTGCAACTGTTGACTTTTAACATTCGTCCTATTGTAAAAGCTTAGTTACTAATGATAATGTCTGAAATATTAGTTAAGGTTACTAATATCCATCAAGGCTTTTTGCGCAAGTGTACTGCATCAAATAGAGAATAGCTTTTGATAGCACTGATTTTGAATTGGAGTTATCTGTTTGTTTTTGTCTGCAAATTATGACATTTTCCAATGATCACAGTACTTACTGTTGTTTATTCTACAAGTAAATCATATTAATCTGAGTAAAAACTAGGTGTGTTTTTAGGCAGTGATAACATACAACCACACCTGCCCAGATATTTATTCAAGGAAGAATGTACGGGGTACATATTAGAGGATGATAATTATTGTCTCTTGATTATTTCTTATTTCTTTTTATAGTGGTCATTTTAACTATTCGTGACTGTGAGTTAAGGCAATGAAGAATCAAACTGGGTTAAAATAATTTTAACCTACATTTCATTTTGAACTATGGCAATGATGAGTTCAATCGAATAGAATGCAAACTGATGAGAAACTTGCAGACAAGCAATACAATTTGTCAATGAAAACGAAATGGGGTATTTCGAAAACGAAGACCCCAAGAACCCGAAAACTCTAGGTCTAAAAACCAACTTTAGGCCTAGGGTTAGCAAATTGAGGGTTTTCGGTTACTTTTTTCGAGTTTTCGGGGTCTTAGGTCTTTCGTCTGCGAGACACCCAACGAAATTCTCATTCATTTTATTCTTTTCAGTCTAAGATTAAAACGTATCTTTTGTCATGTTATTAATCGGATTCTGATGTCTTCCCCTTCTTGTTCTTGTTACTAGTGTAAAATAAGGAAAAAATATCGTTTTATGTTTAATTGTAATTTAATTAGTCTTTAGTCCATCAATCCAAGTAAGCTCTTTCTGTTTTGTATTCTTTTATGTAACTAGGGAGCCCCGGTCCCATAAGCCCCATGGTTTCTTCTGGGCTCCCTTGCCATGTGATAATTTCTTTTTTATGCTGTACTTTGTAATGTATTGTGGCTAAATAAGCTGAACTGAACTGAACGTTTGAAGCAGTGTTACAAAATAGCGAGAAATTTTTAAAAAATACGACAAATACCAGCAAACTCGCAATCTGATTGACTAATTAAGAGTCTTGACAACGCTGTTCGCGTTACTTTGGGAAATAAACCAATCAGAATGAGAGAAAGTTTGTGACAACGTTTGCTCTTTCTTTGTCTGATCTTGGGCACGCTCTGGAATAAACATTCACTTTAACGTTGAATAAATAAACTCGACTCCAAACTCGAACATGCCTTACTCCCTGCATATTGCGTTAAAAAAACAAATAGAATGTGGTTCAGAGGTGTCTGTACTCTTATCGACAACGATATTCGTCCAGTACAGTCAGCATTGTGACCACTGTGATGAATATCGTTGTCGATAGGAGTACAGACAACGCTGAACTACATTCGATTTATTAATGTTACGGAGCAAAATTAAAGACGAAGACGTGGTTTAGCTGCATATAATTTGGCTAGTGTTTAAATTAATTTACGCATTGGTGTAGCTCCTTCAGTTTACATCTAAAAACAGCGAGAAATAAAAAAAAAGATTTTTTTACGGATCTCTTGCATCTTTTTAATACGTGGCATTTAGACCCACCGAGTGATCAAAAATGAAAGCGTGGTTTAGCTGCGTCGAAATAAATAATTGACGGGAAAAGTAATGATTGTATGTTCTGGCGTATTAAAACTACAAAGGTAACGAAGAGCATTAATAAAATGTTGCTTCTCGATTTGTACTTGTCAAGTCGCCATCCGCAGTTGAGAATTTCACTCAAGTCAAATCACGGCGTTTTTCTGATGGCATAGAGACTTGTTGAGAGTTGTGAGAAAGATTGAATAGTCCATTACTTTTAGACAGAAGCACCAAATTTTCTGAGATTCCTTTTGAAAGTGAAAGACCCTTCAAAGATGCCCTCTCTGACATCCGATTTAAACAAAGGCGAAAGGCAAAGTACAAAAAGTGACATTTTACACGGGCAATCAACGTCAATTTTCGGAAAATATCTGTTAGGAGGACGATTTGAGATCTATAATTTTCGGAACATTTGTTCTAAAATTTCTTGCTTGCCTGCCTGTCCTAGGATTTTCGAACAGCTAAAAAATGGTATAATTGGCCATTTTTAACGAATTTTTATCCTAAAAAGGTCACCTAGAATTTTCGGGAGCATTTTTTCTGCCTGAAATTTTCGAAAAGGTAAGTTTTGATCCCTATAATTTTCGGATCACTAGACTTTCAGATAGGAAATCCTAACACATGAAAAATATTTAGGGGATAAAATTATGCCTATATCTACTGTTTAAATACCAAAATACGTTTAACAATGCTATGTTTAAGTGGTTTTGAACTATATTCTCGTTGGGTCGTACAGGGACGTCAAATAGCATCTGAAAGAGTGGCGGTGGTATCAAGTGTTAGTTATTACCGCGACTCGTTTTAAGCTCTATAGAGTGCAAATAAATGTAAATGTTCTTTTTTGATGTGTAAGTACATTTTTACAACAGTGGAAAATGTAGCAAAAAGGTTGCTCGTCTCATCATAAGGTTACAAGTTCTAATTTGAACGATGTATCTTTGAAACTTTTTACTTAACAATCGATCATGCATGGTCTTAGTGTTTTGCCTTCAAATGTGTATTTAAATCATTG
Organism: Montipora capitata; assembly: GCA_949126865.1. Taxonomy (NCBI): domain Eukaryota; kingdom Metazoa; phylum Cnidaria; class Anthozoa; order Scleractinia; family Acroporidae; genus Montipora; species Montipora capitata. The sequence continues at coordinate 24,642,753 of OX421456.1, forward strand.
TTCCTCAAAAAGAAATTTCTGTTTACCGGTATATTCCCTTACATAAAGATCTGGCCCTAATGAATTGTGGAAAGTTGCTCGTGCAAAAAACGAACATCACTATTGTGATCACTGTAAACCGTCGCCGTTTCTTGCAAAAGTAGAGACGGTCCCTTTAAATCGGTCGTCTTTGCCTACTTTTTTTCCAAAAATAAACAAGAGAACACAACCTAACGACAGGATTAAAGGTTAATTACACAAACACAGAGGCGATACGGATGGGCTCCTATCGTGATAAAACTCTAACTTTTCTGTTTCTAAAATGGTGCAAAATTGTAAAAGCTGTAGGTGTACATTTTAGCTATGACAAAGAAGAATCACTTCAGAAAACCGTTTACGATAAAATTACAGATATTAAAAAGCAGATTCCTTTGTGGAGCTGCAGAGGTCTTTCTCTGCTGGGAAAATTATCAGTTATTAAAAGTCCTTTTCTTCCAAAATTGATATTCATAGTTTTCGGTCCTCCCAACTCCTTCGGAATTTATTGCGTTGATACAAACGATCATTTAAAAATTCCTACGGAAAGGGCTTGACAAAATAGCACGAAGAGCTATAATAAATAGTATTGCCCAAGCTGGGTCAGGTAAATACAGGGATGTAGCTGGGGGGGGGGGGGGGGGGAGTTCTTGGGTGCCCGTGAACCCCCTTTGTGACAGTCAGCAACATAATGCAAACCATATCTTTGAGACTGGAGCAGAGTAATTTATGTCACCTGCAACTTACTTCATGTACTATCAATCTCAGGCGTCCGTGGACTAGGGACTAGGGCTTTTGTTCAGCCCACTTCACGGACCGTTGGTTACAGTCTGCGGTTAAAAAATGCTGAACACGAAATAACATATTTTTGTGGCTCTGCTATGTTCTGCTCTGTTCTTGGGTGCCCGTGAACCCCCTTTGTGGCAGCCAGCAACATAATGCAAACCATATCTTTGAGACTGGAGCAGAGTAATTTATGTCACCTGCAAGTTACTTCATGTACTATCAATCTCAGGCGTCCGTGGACGAGGGCTTTTGTTCAGCCCACTTCACGGACCATTGGTTACAGTCTGCGGTTAAAAAGTTCTGAGCACGAAATAACATTTTTTTTGTGGCTCTGCCGTTTCGAAAATACTGATCTCGTGACGCGCGAAACGATGTTGACGGGGAGTAAAACCGGCCGAGACTATTACCGGTAACCCAGGAAAGAGCCTTGTCTGAGGAAAGAAGAAACAGGTGGAAACTCTACTTCGGGATTTTTTTTCTTTTCTCGGCCGTGGGAGGAAGGAAGGAATAGCTCCACGTGATCGGTACTTTCGAAACCACAGAGCTACAATAATTTTATCTCGTGATCAGATTTTTTTTAACCGCAGACTGAAATCAACGGTCCGTGAACGGACGTCTGAGATCTAAAGCTACGCCCATGGTTAAATCTCACTGATGTAGAGACTTCAATTAAGTCTCAACAATTTTCGCTGAGAAACCATCTCCTTAGAAAAAATTACCTCAGATATCTGCTGAGGCCTTTCGGCGAATTTTTCTTTCTTCAATGCACTTATAATATCGTTCACTACGACATCAACTCTGTTTTCTATTCAGACATGCTACAATGGTGGTCAGAACTTCGCGCAAGATTGCTATGGAAACTTCACCTTTTAACTCCATAATCTGGAAGGATAAGATGGTAATAGTTGTATCGGATCAATCAGACCAGATTTGACAGGTAGTCATCAAATGACGTCATCAATCAGAAGGAAAAAAGTCAAAAAATTAGGGCAAGTTGGAGCATGACGCAACGCAGCGTAACCCTAAGAGACACGTGTAACAACACGTGCATCGCATAAATTAGGGTTAGGTTGATGAAATGAAAGACACGTACGTACACGTTTTCATCGATGAGAAGGCGAGGAGGCGTGCATAAATTAGGGCACGATGGGGCATGCCTGGTCCCAAGGGACAGCGTAACCCTAAGAAACAACAATGGGACAAGTTTGAGCACAGCCCTAGGTGCATAAATTAGAAAACAATGGAGCAAGCAAAAGCCGGTAACAACTCTCGAACCAACAAGATCTATAAGGCGTTTCCCCGAAGTACAATTTTCTCTGCCCAGACAAGGAAAGCACATACGAAACAAATAGAAAATTTGGGTTTTAATGAAACAATGTTATCAAACCATAAACTGTAAAATCAGCCCCAGTGTTCTCTCAGAGGCCTACATTGGAGGAGCAACTCACCATTTGCAAAGCTTACGGGAGCAGCAGGGACCTTGCGCTTCAACAGGACGTAAGCTTATAGATTCTGGGATCGGTTGCATGTGAGGACTCGCACCGAGCACAAACCCATGAACACTGCCGCGTATAGATGGTTTTCCCCTAACGTCACAGCGGCCATGTTGGTGTACAGAACAATAGAGAAAAAAGTCTTTTGGGAATTTCACTTTATTATAATGCAAAACATGAGCCATAATTTGCTATTGTTTTGTACACCAACATGGCCGACTCGTCACCTGATTGAAAACCATCTATTGATGCAAACCCTTTACCCTCTGGCCGATCTTATTTTAACAACCTGAAAGGGAACTTATATATTTGTGTCTTGACTCTCTCTTTTTCATTGTGGTTTAACTGCAAACAAATCAATCACATTTCGCGCACGCAGGCAAGGTCACTGCACGGCTCCATGCACGTGTTCAGACTGAAATCAAACACTGGATGACATGAAAGTTGAAAAGTGAGTCGTCTTTATGGATTCGGTACCAATGAGACTTTGTCCTTGTTTGGGCCCATTTCCATCAGTAGGGCTAACGCTCACATGGTTCATATGGGGTAGATACTTAGCACTTCACATTACACTCTAATCAGTTAAGTCTGTTCAAATATAAATGCTACACAGCCAACGTTCGCAAAAAAACGTAATCCTTCCTTTTACTTGTACATGTTCATTACCGTGACATTAACATCTTCAGTTCCTACGGCCTGCTGCCGTATGACCTCAGTCGGTAGAGCAGCGATGATCTAACCCGAAGGTCGTGGGTTCAATTCCCACCCTGGTCAGACTATTTCTCTGTCCATGTGTGGGCCCATTTCCATCAGTGGGGCTAACGCTCACATCGTTCATATGGGGTAGAAACTTGGCACTTCACATTACACTCTAATCAGTTAAGTCTGTTTCAATAAGTATAAAGCTTGATAAATTTCTTTCTTTTTTTTTCTTGGCAGTAACACTGAACAATACAATGTTATATTGTAGGTAATGCATGTAGTGTATTATACTAAGCAATGCATAGTGTATTATACTAAGTATCCCACACTGTGAGTAACTTAAGTAATTGAATGTTCGATTAGCGAATAATATTTACCCATTAGCACCTGTTACAGCTTTCATATCGCCCTTTCAATCGGTTTTATGAATGGTATTTGGTGTTTTATGGGGGTTTTTTTGGGCACAAGACGTGTCAAAACTACCCTGGTACTAATGGCATCAAATGATCTCCCCGCGAAAGTTTTATTTGTAATTCCTTTTGAATTGGATAGAGTCTTCATTTTAACTAACTGGTAAAATATTTCAATTTTCCAAAATTACAAAATTCGCGCAATTAATTGACACCAAAAAAGGATACATTCTTAGGGCTACTGTGTACCTTCAGGAGTGTATTCAGTGAGACGTACGGATAGCGCTTTTCGATATCCCAACCTTTGTATTGAATGTGGCAATTGGAATATTTTATTTAGTATTGAAGAACATGATTTGTTTTTGTTTTGTTTTCTCAAGCTTGAAACATGAAGGCACAAATTCTAACTCAATAGGAATTTCATATTACGATAATTAATTCTTTCATTGAGTATGTCACCCAGAAACTTAAAATATCTTGTCGGGCCTTTCCTTGATTTGATCGCATTCTAAATAAGTTACAGATCACTATCGAAAGCACTAGCTAAAAGCTTTGAGCAACAGCGCAGAAAATGCTGTAATGTAAAAATAATCGAATTGCAAAATTTGCCAAAAACGGGTTTGTTAGAAATAGGTACGGTTTATCTAGGTAAAGTCAAAATTTCATTGCAATCAAGCAAAGCGTCTTTGAGTTGTTTGTTAAATGATATTGAACTATGTTGAACGATGTTGACTACCAGGGTGCTTAAACTGTTTCAACACATCATCATTTGATTCAACAAACCCTCGAGTGGCTTTGTATTCAGTCCCAGGCTGCAGCCGCGGTTGTTACTATGGATACGGACAAGTCATTGAGAGACCGATTAATGCGCAGGCGCACACACAACAAGGTTGAAAGAGGTGGGCAGACGGCTTTAACTTCATTCAACATTTGCAAAAACAAAAAAAAAAAGTTCAATGGTTGTTGAAGCAAAGTTTAAAACGCCTTTAAACTCATTCAGCATGTATTCAACTTCGATTCAATATGTTTTAAGACTGTTCGAAGGGGAGCTAGTGTTGAAACCCTTTGCCTAGGCCTTAATGTGTAGGAAAGCAGCGCCTCAAGGAAAGCCATTTGTATCAGACGAACAAACTCCGTACCACCCCAAAACCTCTCCCCAAATTAAAATTGGCCAATCAGAGGAGAAGAAAGTGCTGCCACATCCACAAATGGTTACTCTCAAGTTTTCTCGGATAAGGACTATTAACCGTAGGCCCAGTCTCACATCCCTTTAATGTTCATAAAGTCCCACACATTATTCGAAAAGAGTAGGGCATGGAGTTAGTTCCTGGTGTTGTGGTGTGGCCCTTCCCTTAGAAATATGGTCAGCTTGGATTAATCTTCTGAGTGACGTAATCTTCTGAATGGACTACTGATCGATGACACCATATAACAGCGAAAAACAGAGAGTAGTCAAAGTGAAGGAATCCAAGTGCTGAAACTGGTAGACCTAAAGCTACCTGATTAGGGATTCAGGGTGGTTTAGCTGTTATCAACCACGCCTACCAACTCCGTGACTAGGGTTTAAACATGGCCTCGGGTCACATGTGGGCGGAGTTTCAGTTGATCTCAATTGGATTCTGAGGGTTTTTCTCCGAGTAATCCGGTTTTCCTCCCTCACCCAAATCCACTCTCAGTCAATGACATCCGGCTGCGGGCAGATACCCTCGATAGGGAAAGAATCGAAGTATATACTCTGACTAATAACACAGAGGGCAAAATTACTGAATGCTGATTGGTCAATGAAGAAGGAATTTTTTTCCTAATTTTGCTTGTGAAGAGAGCAAAATTACTCGCTCATGGTTGGTGGAGCTCCAAAAATACTCGCTCCTTATTAGCTGAACTCACCGCTTCCACGTTCAGTTGGTTTCTTTATTTTCAGCATAACAACTTCGTCTTCGTCGAAGTTTGTCATTTAATATATTCGCGTTGCATTCGCTAAAATGCTATAAAGGAAAAAAAAAGGAAAGAAAAAAAAGCTAGATACTCCAGAAGGTGAATTTTTGAGTGATAACAGGAAGAACAAATATTTTTTCGCCTGAAAATCCTAAAATTGGATCGACTTGCATGTTGCCCGGCATGGCAGGATTGGGAGGTTGAAGAACAATGATGATTCAACGCGTCAAGGGCTTTCACATTTTTACCAAGGCATCTTGCAGCTCAGAAAAAAAGGTCACAGAACATTTTGCAATTGAATGGAGAAAAGAGTAGCTCAAACTTAGTGGAAGAAGTTCTTCTGTGGGCAAACCGTTTGCTTTTTTTACGGATACGTGTTTTGAAGTGGATTCTTGTTTTCACGTGGTAGAAAACCTCAAAAACACACGTGAATTAAATAAATTAGAGCTTAACGTTTGGTTACATCGTTGTCGCTTTTGTTTAGGAATGAAACTCGAATTTTTCTCTCGTGTGGATATAATTAAATAGCAATCATCTGTACTCGTTTTGGACGTAAAGGAGTTGTTGACTTGTTTGTCTGTTTGTTTGCTTTGCTTGCGAGCGAGCGAGTGTTTTTACACCGCTTGGCTGATTATCTTACAGGTACATCAACAATGTTAAGAAAATTTTGCCCACTATGTTCTTAACAAGTAATCGCAATGGGTCCTGGTAAAATTAAGGATTAATATCACGCGTGTTTTCAGAAGTTGCTGAAATTGCCCGAGTCGGGCAGCGACGAGTTTAAGTTTATCAACTTCTGAAAGCACGCGTGATATTAATCCTTAATTTTACTCCGCGCAACGTGATTACTTATACAAAAGTCCAGATAGTTTAGGCTGCAATTTTAGCTTTCTTTATGTTTTGCATTAATAAAAATGTTCACGTCAGGTAAACAGTACCTGTTCCAGGAACCACATTTTGAACAACCGAGGCCTGTTTTTTTGTTTTTTGTTTGTTTGAGCTACCATGGCTCACGTGATTGAAAACAATGGCACGTGATTGGAAATGAACAGGGCGCCGTAATTGAGTACTGCTTACTGACAATCGAACATGGTCCCCTGCAGGTTTGTATTAAAACTAGAGGCAGGCCAAGGCAAGAGGTGACCTGGACGACAAGGTTGCAAGGTTACAAGTTATCACTATCCAAATTATAGTCATTTCCTTGAAGGGGCTGTGTCACGAGATTGAGAGAAATTCAGCGACTAAGAATTAGCAACCAAATCAGGTGAAGAGTAAGCATAACTACTTAAAACATATACAGAAGTTTTAAACTGATAAAAGAGCAAATACCAAAGTAGGCAATGAGCGGTAAAATTGATAGAAGTTAAAAATTGATTGCAATAGTTCTTGGAGTTTTTGAAAACTGTACAGCCTAAGGGCTTGGCCAAACGGTAAATGTTTGGCATTTAAACAACATCAAACATTGTTTGGTGACCAAACATGCTGATGTTGAAGTGTGAGGCCAAATGGTTAAAACATGTTTGATCCAACTCAGATCAAACTCTACAAGAACTATGGGTCACTCAAAACATAAAAAACACGTCGATACTGTAATATATTAAGTACCCTATAGTACATATTGTGTTAGTACCCAGAGTGCATTGCTGTAATAAAGTTGTGTTGAAGCGGCCATGTTGTGTGTGCCTCGTGGTCCGAGTTAAATCACAGAATATTACATTTTTGGCGACGAGGATCGGTCGTTTTTCCATCTAAATTGATAGTGCATGGTTTTTGGACAACGCTGTGTGTGTTGTGGCGTACAAGATGACCAGCACTAACACGAGTGGCCTATTTGGGCGTGTTGGTGAATTCAATGTTGAACGTGAAACGTTCAGTGCGTACGTCGAGAGGATGGAAATGTTCTTTACAGCCAACAACATTGTGGAGACAACGGGAGAGGGAAGTGCTGCCGCCAACCAACTGGTAGCAAACAGGAAACGTGCAATTTTCCTTACAGAAGTGGGACCGGAGGTGTATTCAACGCTCAGTAATTTGTTGGCGCCCGCAAAGCCTAAGGACACGCTCTTTACTGACATTGTTCGAATCTTGGAGAAGCACTACAACCCGAAACCGCTTGAAATTGCTCAGAGTTTCCATTTTGGTACCCGAAATCAAAAATCTGAGGAGTCAGTTAGTGATTATGTGTTGGCCTTGAAGAAACTAGCCGTCCATTGTAATTATGGCGAGTACTTGAATCGGGCGTTACGAGACCGATTCGTGTGTGGACTGAACAACCCGAAGATCCAAAACAAACTATTGAACACAGAAGATCTAACGTTTGAAAAGGCTTGCCGCATTGCGAAGACCATGGAGATGGCTGACAGGAACACCCATGAATTTCACCCTTCACGCAGTGATACCATTGAAGTAAACAAGCTGACAGAACACGGAAGGGAGAACATTAACAAGAACACTGAACAATTATCGTGTCCTAGGTGTGGGGGTAGTCATTCAGGTCAGTCTTGCAAATTTAAGTCGGCAAGATGCTACAAGTGCTCCAAAGTTGGGCATTTAGCTTCTGTTTGCCGTAGTAAGGACGAAAGAAAGAAAGGTAGAGTTCACAAGGTACATGTTTCAGAATCTGGCAATGATGAGTGTGAGAATGATGATGAATTAGGAATTTATTCTCTGTATTCGCTTGACCAAAATAGGCCTAATCGCAACAGGTACACTGTGGAAATGATAATCAATGGAAAACCATGTGTGATGGAGTTGGACACAGCTGCAGATTTCTCAATAATGAGTAAGAGTGAATATCTTGAGAAGTTTGCAGATGAGCCTGTGACTCCCTCACAGGTAACGTTGAAGACATACACAGGTGAAGTACTTGATGTGTCAGGCGAAATGCATTGTGACATAGTGTACAATGGTAAACAATACTGTCTACCCATTCTTGTAGCTAATTATGATGCTAAACCTACCTTACTTGGTAAAAATTGGCTGCGGCACATTAAGATAGAGTGGGGTGAGATCTTTTGTAGTTCTAAGGGAGATGCTTTGAGTGCTGATAGTCAATTGAATGACTTGCTGTCTAAACATAGTGAATTGTTTACTGAGAGTTATGAAGGTATGAAGGGCCTTGAGGCCCATATTACCATGAGAAACGACGCAAGACCTACATTTGTGAAAGCGCGTAGAGTTCCATATGCGTTAAAAGAACAAGTGGAAAGGGAGTTAGACAAACTTGAAAAGAACGGGGTCATAAAGAAAACTGACAGATCGTGTTGGGCTAGCCCAGTTGTGGTTGTGCCAAAGGCTGATGGCACAGTAAGAATTTGCGGAGACTATAAGTCAACTATCAATCAGTCTGTTGAAGATGAGCAATATGTTTTACCCACAACTCAGGATTTGTATACGGCGCTAGTTGGCTCCAAAGTATTTAGTAAGCTTGATCTATCACATGCTTATGCCCAGTTAAATGTTGACAAAGAAAGTCAGGAATACTTGACAATTGCTACTCATAAAGGTCTTTATTCCTACTTAAAATTGCCCTATGGAGTCAAGTCATCTCCAAAGATCTTTCAGGCAAAGATGGATCAAATTCTTCTGGGAGTTGAGAAATGCGTTTGTAAACAGGATGACATCTTAATAGGGGGGAATGATTGGCAGGAAAATCTCAAGATTCTCGCAGATGTGTTGGACAGGTTACACAAATACAATTTGCATTTAAAATTGCCAAAATGTGAATTTTTGAAACCTGAGGTGGTCTATCTAGGTCTGAGAATAAGCGCTGACGGTTTGCAGCCAGTGAAAGAGAAGATCAACGCAGTGAAAAGAGCCCCTGCCCCACAAAATGTGAGTGAACTAAGGTCCTTCCTGGGCATGGTCCAGTATTATCATTCCTTTCTGCCAGGCCTAGCTACAATTTTGGCACCTCTGCATCGACTTTTGCAGAAAAACGTTCGATGGGAATGGACAAATGACTGCCAGAAAGCCTTCGAGGCATGCAAGGAGGGCCTCACCAGTGATTCTTTGTTGATCCACTATGATCTGAATCGTACGCTTAGGCTAGCTTGTGACGCATCAAGTTATGGCTTGGGTGCAGTACTGAGTCATGTAATGGAGGATGGCCAAGAAAGGCCAATAGCATATGCTTCTCGCACCCTTAGCTCAAGTGAGAAAAATTATGCCCAGATCGAACGGGAGGCTTTGTCTATCATTTTTGGAGTTAAAAAATTCCACCAGTTTCTGTATGGAAGAAAGTTCACTTTGGTGACTGACCATCAGCCATTGTTGACTATTTTGGGCCCTAAAACTGCCATACCCCCACTTGCAGCTGCCCGTATGCAGCGCTGGGCAATTGTTCTCTCAGCATATGACTATCAAATTGAGTACAGGAGTTCTGCAAAGCACAGCAACTGTGATGCACTCTCCAGATTACCCCATGAAGATTCTAAGATAGGCAGTGAGAGTGAAATCTACAGTTTAAGTGCTATTGACAAGGATTTTCCTATAACTGCGATGGATATCGGGAAAGCCACTTTGCAGGACCCGGTGCTAAGCAAAGTACATGATTGGGTTATGATGGGGTGGCCAGAAGCTAGTACTGAAGATTTTAGACCCTACCATACCCGTCGGAATGAACTTTCTTGTGAACAAAATTGCATTCTTTGGGGCTCCAGGGTAATCATGCCCCAAGCACTTAGAGGAAAGATGTTAAAAGAATTGCACTGGGAGCACCCAGGTGTTTGTGCAATGAAGGCACTAGCGCGCACCTGCGTTTGGTGGCCCAAGATGGATGAGGAGATTGAAAGAGAAATAAAATTATGCTCAGTGTGTCAGAATGTTCGGAGCTCTCCACCTAGTGCCCCTTTGATCCCTTGGAAATGGGCCACACGACCCTTTCAGCGTATTCATATTGATTTTTGCCAGAAAGGCAGTGACTACTTCTTGGTGGTAATCGATAGTCATTCCAAGTGGATAGAGGTACAGCACATGACCTCTATCACCACAGAGAAGACCATAAATGAGTTACGCCTTATATTTGCCCAACACGGTTTGCCAGAGGAAGTGGTATCAGATAATGGCCCACAATTTGTCTCAAACGAGTTTGCTGAGTTCATGCATAAAAATGGAATCAAACATGCTGTAACTCCTCCTTACCACCCACAGTCAAATGGTGCAGCTGAAAGAGCAGTCAGAGTAGTAAAGGAGGCGCTTGTCAAACAGGTTTTAGAGGGAAACAAGAGTAGGTCTATCAAACATAGACTCGCAGATTTTCTTTAAAGGTATCGTACCACCCCTCACAGCACCACAGGTGCTATGCCAGCTGAATTGTTAATGAGACGCCGCCTGCGTACGCGTTTAAGTTTAGTGAAACCTGATCTAGCCCAAACAATCGAGAGTAAACAGAACAAGCAAAAGAAATATAAGGATTTTAAGAGTCATCAGGATAGACTGTTTGTAGAGAATGACATAGTTCGAGTGAGAAATACCCAAGCCAGTAGTAATACTGAAAGGTGGATTTTGGGAAGGGTAGTTAAGGTTTGTGGACCCAGAACTTATTTAGTAAAGACTGGCCATAAAACAAGATATGTTCATGTTGATCACTTGATCAAAGCTCATGATAAGGTGCCAGAGGAAATTGGAGAGCTAGATATACCTGTCCCAGAATTGTGTGATCAATCTAACTTAGGTATAGATCAAGGGCAAAGTTCAACTAGCGTGCCGCAGCCGCCAGACAATTTCTCAGATGAAAATAATGAACCAAATTCTAGTGTTAATGAAGGGCATGTAAACACTCCATCGCCAGTTGTTTTGAGGCGATCAGAGAGAGTCAGAAAACCTGTCGTCCGATTGAACTTGTAGCCAACGTGATACCCGGTAGTTAATATGGTGTCACTCTTTGTAAGAATGTCTTATTTCTCAGGGGAAGCAGTGTAATATATTAAGTACCCTATAGTACATATTGTGTTAGTACCCAGAGTGCATTGCTGTAATAAAGTTGTGTTGAAGCGGCCATGTTGTGTGTGCCTCGTGGTCCGAGTTAAATCACAGAATATTACAGATACAAGCGCTCATGGTACCCATGCACGCGCCAAACATGTTTGATACAGCTGTCCAAACGAACGAAACCTCGCCCATCAAAACGAAAACAATATAAATGTTTAAAGTTGTTTGATCGAATGTTTGATGGCCTTCAAATTTTACCAAACACGGTCAAACAGCACCAAACAAGGTGGCCAAACGGTAAAATGTTTGGTCACCAAACAATGTTTGATGTTGTTTGGTCGCCAAACATTTCCCGTTTGGCCAGGCCCTAACAGTTTTTCAAAGTTTATCTTTGTTGTTTGGAACTTAAATTATGTATGCTCGACGGACTTTGGTTACGGTCACACTTGAGAGGAACACAGTGTAACACTGGTGTTTTGAATCGCTAGGGGAAAACTGAACAATAGAACTGACGCAACCATTTTCTGCCACGAAGGTTTGAGTTGTGTCGTTTAAAAGTATTTCCTAGGTTAACGGCTAGTTGCATAGTGAGTAGGTGCGTGTAATTGGTAAAAGTACGCAAAATCAAGTGTAACACTCTAACCTTCACACCCCCTTTAAACCTGATAGGGTAACAACAGGTACGCAACCGTCAGAGAATTTCGTATGATACGTGCTGACTGGTGCATTCACTCCAGTTAGCCTACCGATGTAAAAGTTGGGCATGACTACGTATTTAATTGTTTTTCCTTGTTAGAGAAGAAAAAAATGGATTCCACGTGAAGATACGTATGCCCCTTTCTTTTGAAATTTGCTCGTCGTAGCGAGGCTAGAAAGGCTTATTACCATTGAAACTGAAGAATATTTCATTTGGCCGCCATTATGAAAGATGTGTATTGTATTCAGTTTTTGTGATGCCCACGTAAATGTGAAATCAGCCCCTCCCAAATCTACTTGCCTCGGGCTTAATTATTTTGGTATATCACAATAACTCATTCAATTATTGCTGATTATTAGGGAAAAAGTTCAATTCCCAATACCATCAAAGGCCCTTCGCAAGAACACTGGAATTGAAAACAACTAAAATGATGATTTGTTGTGACAAGTAAAAACGAAAGTACGGGTATGCGAAGAAAACCTATCGGAGCAGAGCAGAGGTCTTTTAAACGGTTAGTTTACCTTCTTCGGACTCTGGAAGAAAGTTAAATGAAAAGGCTAGACACATCAGATACATATCTGAAATGAAGAGATTTATTTAGCGATGTTTACTGGGGAAAATACAAATGCTCCAGCCAATGACCTTCCGAGTGCTAGTTCATCACAGATAAAAGCTGATACATATTGTACGAGCCTACTCACGATATTGAAAGGAATTGCACGACCCCAATTAAAGGTTTTTCTTTTGCTAAGGTTGAACAGCGAAAATATCACAGAAGATATTTCTATTCTGACAGTTTACACATAATACTTAAAATGTTAACATTTCTTATTCACGTTTTCACATTGCTTTGCTTGGCACAGATCTTAACACATAAAGGACTTAATTACCATTCGCATTCATCAGCTCTGAATTGGATTTTTCTGGCTCATCTTCCTCATTGATCCACCGGTCAAAGTACCCTAAGAATGTTGTTATAGTCGTTTAGTCATTCTTCCCTAACAATAGTTAGAAATAATTGCAGCAGTGAAGCCAAAGGTAAATAATGATAAACGCTGAAAACCAATAAGCTAATCACAATTCAGGCAAAGAGCATGAGGTCAGTGGTAAGCACGGTAAAATTAAAACGAGCAATTTCAGCCTCATACTCAGAGGCGCAAATTCGAGGTTGAGGTCAACTCTGAGAGGGTCCATTTGGTTGGCTTTGCCTCTGATTGGCTGAGTACATCAGATGCGTTCTTTAGCCGGTCATTAAGAGTAGTTATGCAAAACCAAACTATTCAAGGATTTTCTTCCGACACCAACCACTCTAAGTCTGTCCCGGCAACTGCATGTTTTACACGATGTCTAGATAGCAAGGATAGCAATGCAGACAAAGGGAATTACTAAGCAGAGCTTCCCCATAAGAAAGCTATGTCGACAGTTGATGTTACTCAATTTAAGTCTCCTGAGAATCCAAGCGAAAGAGAGCGAACTCAAAGAGGTACTTGTTAACCAGGCCGTGTCATGACCAAAATCGACAAAAAGCACTGGGTTTTGCAGTTTTCAGACCTATTAAATTAACATTGCTCTCAAAAAGAGAGATGTATCCCAAATTTAAATTTACAAAGATGAATAAGTACTGTGAGTATGAAAACCACTCCCGTTTCTAATCCTACCGAACCTTTTTTTTTTACCTTTAGGTGCTCCAGCGTCCGCTTGAGTCTCGTCTTCAGAGTATTCTCCGGGAAATAATTTTGAATCTTCGTCTTCCATTTCGTCTTCGTCTACCATTTCGTCTTCGTCTTCGTCTACGTCTTCGTCTTCATCTTCCTCTTCGCCTTCAACATCGTCTTCGTCTTCGTCTTCGTCTTCGTCTTCGTCTTCGTCTCTGTCTCTGTCTCTGTCTCTGTCTCTGTCTCTGTCTCTGTCTCTGTCTCTGTCTCTGTCTCTGCCTTTGTCTTTGTCTTTTTCTTCGTCTTCGTCTTCGTCTTCGTCTCTGTCTCTGTCTCTGTCTCTGTCTCTGTCTCTGTCTCTGTCTCTATCTCTCTCTCTGTCTCTGTCTTTGCCTTTGTCTTTGTCTTTGCCTTTTTCTTCGTCTTCGTCTTCGTCTTCGTCTCTGTCTCTGTCTCTGTCTCTGTCTCTGTCTCTGTCTCTGTCTCCACCTTTGTCTTTGTCTTTGCCTTTTTCTTCGTCTTCGTCTTCATCTTCGTCTTCGTCTCTGTCTCTGTCTCTGTCTCTGTCTCTGTCTCTGTCTCTGTCTCTGTCTCTGTCTCTGTCTCTGTCTCTGTCTTTGCCTTTGTCTTTGTCTTTGCCTTTTTCTTCGTCTTCGTCTTCGTCTTCGTCTTCGTCTTCGTCTTCGTCTCTGTCTCTGTCTCTGTCTCTGTCTCTGTCTCTGTCTCTGTCTCTGCCTTTGTCTTTGTCTTTGTCTTTGTCTTTGTCTTTTTCTTTTTCTTTTTCTTCGTCTTCGTCTTCGTCTTCGTCTCTGTCTCTGTCTCTGTCTCTGTCTCTGCCTTTGTCTTTGTCTTTGTCTTTGTCTTTTTCTTTCTCTTTTTCTTCGTCTTCGTCTTCGTCTTCGTCTCTGTCTCTGTCTCTGTCTCTGTCTCTGTCTCTGTCTCTGTCTCTGTCTCTGTCTCTGTCTCTGTCTCTGTCTTTGTCTTTGTCTTTGTCTTTTCCTTCGTCTTCGTCTTCGACTTTGATCGGAGGTTAAAACATCAAGAGACAAAAATAAATGAGACGTCTGTCCACCCAACAAAGAAAAAATATGTTGTAGTGGTTGCGCACAATGCAAGTTAAAAGGTTCTTGGAATTTTTAACAGGCACCATATTGAAGGCATTTCAACTAAACCTCACCAAATGAAATTTCAGGCTCTCTGTTGAACGGTGTGTAGAGCGTTGCTTGGCTCAGGTTTAGTGGACCACAAAACTTCCACTGATCGTCATATTTCATATTTCATATATTTTGTATTTAATCCCACGCAATCGGAGGCTTGTTTTCAAATTTAACGCTAGATTAGTATGAAATTAATAGTGCTCTTATTCCTTTTGCCTTGTATGAGTATATTTTATTGCTAATCGGTAGTTTTGAGGATTTAATCGTTATTGATATGTCGGCCGCAAATTCGCCATGTCGACGGTGAAAGACACCAGTTGATGACTATTGGACCGTGATGAAGCGATTTCTAGATGTCTGAATGAAGACCTCAGACACCTGAGCCACGGAAGTCATTTCGAGATCACTAGAGATCGATTATTGTTGCTAACCAGATTCATTTGCTGAAGTCATATGTTTGTACTGATTGTGCTACATGTTTTTTTTTTGTTCTCTTCTGTTTGATATTTTTTTCTCCTTAATATTTTTGGAAGTTGTTCAGGAAATCTTGATACTATTATCAAACAACCTATGGTTGAAACGATTTTGTTAATTGTAAAGCTTATGTCGGGTCAAACGTTCAGTTCTCGGAATTGACCAAGATGTGCAAGCTGTTTGTGCACGTTACTGGATTGCAACGGTTGCAGCAGTCTTTACATGAACAACTTATCAGTTTGCCACAAATTGCATAGGATCGAACAAGAATAATAATATCTCTTTTCATATTGTTATAAAAAACAAACGTTCAGCCTCGTCTGAATCGAAAACAATAAATATACTTATCGATATCTGTGTTATATTTGAATCGCTGTTGTGGCGCGGGCCGCGTTAGGGCAGGAAACCGATAATTTTTGATTGCTTTATTTATTGGAAATATACATTTCTATTCTTCGAGGATATTTTTCTTCCGTTCGCTTGTCGGAAAGGACGCAATCGCTTATTTTCTCCCGGCGATCGCGAGTGGCTTTATCAAGCAGAATAAAAACCCAAACGTGTGTAAAGCAAGACAGTTCGACAGAGAGTCCTAAAATTCTATGATTGGATTACCCGCTAAGCCATTGTGTCATTACATTTTTAAATCATAAACCATTTTTTACAGGATTGCCGTACTAATCGTCTTTTCAATCAATAATAATAGTCTCCTTTATTTCAGCTATTCTCAAAGTTCAAGCATGGCTATCCTCCGTCTTTTAAAGCAAACCATAAATTGTACGTTCACTTGGTGACTATTATGCGCGGATCAAATCGAAAGTTCAGCATCCCCCCCCCCTTCCTCTCCCGGGCAAACTCCGTGCATTTGACTGTGTTCTGTGCCCGGGGGGTGGGGAATTTGATCTTTGCCTGCGTGGGGTGAGGAAAATTGAACCGGTAGTGTCAGGTTTCAAATGATTTTAATTTCGGGAGTCGAAGTCTCTAACAGCTATAAAACACGCGTTTGGACGAGATGGAAGAGATTAAATATAGCATTTGTGAGCGATTGGCTTACAAAAAAAGTCTTCAAAATGTCTTTATTAAAGACAGGAGGAGCCGACGAGGATTGTTCTTTAATAGGGTATAACAGACAAATCCGACGATAGGGTAGGGAATTTGAACACCATTTTGGCACGAGGGGGCGGGAATTTGAACGATCCAATCTTCAAAAGTTCAAATGGCCGGGCTTTGCCCGGGGGAGGGGGGATGTTGAAGTTTCGATTTGATCGGCGCATTAACGGTTTTTAATTATTGCGTTTTGCTTGTTTTTCTCAAGTCAATCAAGGAACGGTGAAGTGTGTTTAATTGCTACGTCAAAATTCAAACCACATTTTCCACAGGCAAATTACGTACCTCCTTCAATCATGTTAGCTTCTTCCTTTTCATCATAGCGCTTGATATCCTCTAGGTTGTTCTGATAGGAATCTTGGTGTTTCAAAGAGGAAAAGTAAATCCCTAAATCAAATTGGAATAAAAAGTCTTCTGACACCAACGCGTGTTCACAAGGTCTCTTAATTAAAGGTGATAGCGTAATAGCAGCTAGTTTAAGCGTGGTGCTTAAACTAGCAGCCACTTAAGTCATATGCATATCATATAAAAGGTAGAAGAATATAATTGAACTTATTATGCAATTATGAGATAATGAATAGTCATCTGGTTCCTCAAAAGGACAAAATAAGAAGAAAAAAATGAACCATTGCACCTTCAATTTAGACAACGGCCCGCTCGATTTTATCTGTGGAAATGAAACATTTTAGACACGCGAGTAGACGCGCGAGCCAAGAATTCAAAAATCAAGCGGGCCAGGACCACCTCTTGAGGAAGTCCTAGCCCGCATAGAGAAGTAGGCCGCGTGCCAAAAACGAGGTTTTGCAGCATTCGGTGGCCGCTATCCAAAGCTTTCGAAGGCTTCACGGTTAAAGATATAATAAGTAAGTTAAAAAATTGCGGCAGAAGTACAAAACTGAAAAAGACAAATCTAGAAGAAGTGGAAATGGGGCAAATACTCGGCCGTGGAAACACTTCAGGAGTATCGACGAGATTTTGGGGGAAAGGCAGGTTGTGAATGCTCCTCACGTATTGGACTCCATGAAAACGTCAGATGAGCGCACTAGTCAAGAAAGTCACGTTAAAACACCAGAGAATGGAGATTCTCATTATGGTACGGTTTCATTGCTTGTCGATATGTAAGTTTAAATATCACTTAAGGACTAACAACTTTGCACATATTGGAATCTCAGTTGTCCCGTATGTTGGACATAATCGTTATACCTAATAAAAAGAAATGCTGCCATAGAGTTGGTTAAAATTGATTTGGTTTATGATCAAGTTGACTTTTTTCAGTGTTTGCAGACTGAATGAATTAACTAAATTTTCATGGATAAGGCATCATTCTGCCCTTTTTTATTATTGAAATATGTTGACTGCAGACAGGGTTTGCACTCCTCTTATGTATTTAGATACCTTAACCTAAATAACTCTTAAAACATGTACAAGTACTTTGCTATAAACCTGATCTGTAAAAAGGTAACAGTTACTAAGAACTAATATAATGTGACAGTGTTTCTCGAATATCTGCTGCATCCCTTAAGGGAATTTCATTATCACAGAACATTACTGGGTCTTGACCAGCTTCGTTGTTCATTTCCCATACAGGAAGGAATACAATGTTTTGAATTTGGCAAATAATATGCAATATGTACATGAGGCCACCACCACGGTAACAGCAGAGGAAACCTGCATGTCTACCCTTTTTTAAAAGTCGAATCCACCTCCCTAGGGTATTTTCAACAGGCCTTCTGGTCCGAGTTAATTGGTAGTTGACTTGATTTTGTTTTCTCGGTGAAGTGTTGTTTTCTGGGTATGGCTTCATTAACCAAGAGAGCAAGGGATATGCAGCATTCCCACTAATAACTAGATTTATCATCTGTCGACATATTTCTCTCTCACAGTTCTTCGGAAAAAGTTGGTTATTGTTTCCCTTTTTAAATAGTGTCGAGTTCGAAAGGACGCGCGCATCGGGCACACTGCCTAGCCAAACAACATCAACACAACAAGAACATCTTTGAAGAAAATATTGTGATCCACCACAGCCTGCATGATGATGCTGTGGTACCCCTTTCTGTTAACGAAATCAGTATGACTATCATTCCGCGCAATTATCGGGATATGGGTTTTGTCAACTGCTCCGGCATACATTGGAAACCCCCACTTCTCCTTATAACCCTTAATGACGTCTAAGAGGTTCTCTCCACTCGGAAAGGATATCACCGACGCCACTCTCTTCTATGTGGCCGTACAAACAACCTTAATACAGGTACATACAAACGACGTAGACGCTCCGAATAAGTTTGCGATGGTTCTGTATTCTGTGAAGGAAGCAAGGTAATATTATAATAATGTCATCGCAAGTCAACGATTTGGAGTAACAGCCTTCCTTATTGGTGTATACTGCCGAGATATGTCTTCACAAATCTCATGGAGGGTATATAGGAAAGTGCCGCGGGTCACTCTAAAATTTGAATACCAAGGGTCATCGGGAAAACTTGCTTGAACCATGTCGCACCAAGCAAAACAATGAAGACTTGTTCATACCGTCCTCGATCGTGGAGGGTTTAAACAACTCACAATAGCTTGCATGAGACCGTTACGTCGTCGTTTTATGGCCCGAAAAAGAGCGTTTTTGCTTTACTGATCTTCTTCGTTTCGGTTTCGTTTCCGTAGGACTTGCACTATAAAATTGCTTCTTGGAATCTCACGTCGGCCATTTTGACTTCGAAGTTTTTGGCCCGTTATAATCTTTTGGTAACCCGGGTAAATTTTGGGGCTAAAACTGTGTTAGCCACTAGTAATATGTTAGGAGGCTCAAGAGTGCTCAGCGTATTTCAGGGGTTCCTTTGAGAAATGAACATAGCAGAAAAAAAAGCAATGTCGTGTAAATAAGACGGGACGTGCCCTGGATTATCGGCACGCGTGCCAAAATTTAGAAGTGCCAGGCCGAAAATAGATGTAGTGTAAATGGAGCTTAAGTGACCCAAGTTTTAAGCCTTATTAACTTTAAAAAGATATCTGCTTATTTTAACTGGAATTTTCCTATTTAATGGTCAGCCGTCACTAACTGTAAAATCTTGAGAGAGCTGGATCGAGGAGAAAATGATGTCAAAGACACTAGTTTACGAATGCAATGCGTTTGTATGCGACTGAATTAAATCCAGATTTTTTAAACTCGTGTTTTGCACACATAATAAACTGCATTTAAACGCTGAAATTTTAAGCTATTGAGTTAATGACGTCACTTTTCCCTAGATCCAACCTTCTGAGGTCCAAGCGGTCAGTTTTGAACGTGAGTAATGCCAGAGCGTGGAATCAAAAAGTTACACTCGAAGTAAACAGCCTTTTGATAAAAATTAAAGCTCAAAACTTTGCCAAGCAGGTGTGAAGCAAACACACTTTCAAAATCTGAAGAAAAAAATTAAGTTATGCTTTCATCACAGTACCACTTTAACTGGACAATTGTCTCTCATCGGCACCTGAAAAATTATAACATAACCATTTATGTACCTTTTCCGTTCATATCAGCTTCGTCTTCGCTGTCAGTGATGTCTTCTGGGTCTTTCGGGTCCCAGTCTTCATATTTCATTAAAAAAAAAACAAGAAAAAAATATCATTTAAGTGAAGGGGAATGAATCAAGTCTCTTGTCACGTGCTTTTTGTCCAATTATAAAATACATCTTAAGCGCAACGATTTCAATTATTGAATTGAACTTTAACGAAAGCGTGCCCGCTGTATATTTAAGATTCAAGTGTTCCCATGATTAAACCGATTGGTCATTTAAAAATGTGCCCCCCCTCGAGCGATTAAGGATTGACTTCACTAGTATTTTTCAGTTTTTGCAAATTGCCCTATTCGCTTCCCGACTCGGTCAATTTTGTAAAATCTTTGAAAATACGCGTGAAATTAATCCTTAATTGTCCTCGGACCCATGTGATTACATATACTAAAAACAGCGGCTAACGAATACGCCAACAGGAAAAAAAATCTGCATTTGCCACATTGGACAATGTTACTGAACAAACTGCAAGGGAACTTCTGTCACATTTCCCTACAATGCACTTAAAGTTCGGTATGTGGACGTTACACGCTTAGGATAATTTGCCACTGGGGTAATCTTAAGCTAAAGTTGAGGTAAAATACCAATTTTTTTTTACATTTAGCAATTGTAAGCTAACTTGAAATAACCACTAGCTTTATACAAAGTTATCTGCATATATACCTAATTGACCACTTCCCAAAGGACGTAATTGTGACAGCGACGTTTGTAAGTATCACAACTGGTAGGAGGCAAACCAGTTGTGTATTTACAAGTGCAGCCGAGAAGCTGAACCAGAGACTACCAGGATCAAATCCAACGAGTGCTCAGAGCGGGCTCTGAACCAGGGATCTCTGGAACCCAGGAGAGGAGCTTGAAGAGGGTGCTTGGATAGCGCAGTGGTGAGAGCACTCGCCTCCCACCAATGTGGCCCGGGTTCGATTCCCAGATCCGGCGTCATATGTGGGTTGAGTTTGTTGGTTCTCTACTCTGCACCTAGAAGTTTTGTCCGGGTACTCCGGTTTCCCCTCTCTTCAAAAACCAACATTTCACTTGATTTGTGTTAATAGTTAATTTCAGTTTACGGTGTCCCCAATTAGTGCTCCAGCACTAGAACTACTTACTAGACACTTAAATAAAGTTCCTTTCCTTTCCAGAGGCTTATTGTGAAATACGAAACGCAACACAATACGCAAAATGCGCAGTACACCCAATACACGCAAAATATGTCGACGTCATTCTGTAAAACACGCAATATACGAAATATGCGCAAAAAGGATTATTTCGACAGCGGTTTACTTGCAAAATGTCAAACTGCGAATGCTCATCGTTTCTACGAGGTTTCTAATGTACATTTGCAAAATGGATGTGTTTTGCGGCATAGCATGTGTTTGCAACATTAATCGCCTTTCATCTTTCACTCAAATGCTTCCGTTTTACATTTGAAGTCGACACTTTCATAAGTATATCCTAGAAAAATTTTCCTTCGATGTTGCGTCCAGTGTTTTCGTATATTTCTTACCATTTTAACGCGATGGACTTTTTCCCGTTGAAGTATTGATGTACCAGGAGACAGCAACCTCAGGTATTTTATTATTTTACGATACTCAAGATTCAGAATATAGTGTCGTCTGTCTTTTAGAGATAGAACTAAATTGTAGTCCTTGAGTTTCCTGCATTCGTGTTGAAATCAATATAACGAGCTATCAGTTCCAACCTTCCGGATTTCCTCCCGTGCAGCACATTTCACAATTCAGAACATCTCAGCTAGCTAAAATATTTGAGGGTACATCACCGTTAGATCTCCGGGAATTTATAGGAATCCTTTCGGCAAGAGAAAGTAATCATCTCCTCCATCCCACTCAGACGACTTACTACCTACCGATTCTTTATATGTCGCACGTTTACTTCGACGGAAACAAGTCTATCGAGTTAAAATGGCAAGAGATGCAAGAAAACAAGACGCAACACAAATGTTAAATTTTACGCTAGGCTGTGCCTACGAAAATGTCGACCTTAAATGTAAACAACCACGGACACATTTGAGGGAAAGACATTTACTTGCGTTCTTGACTGCTCCGGATTTGGAGAACTATCCGGTTCTGATGACAAAACGGTTATTAAAAGGACATTAAAAAGGAGTCTTTAATACTTAGTACTTTAAATTATTGCTGCATATAACAAAGCATGGTTAAAGATGGAAGGCGATGAATGTTAGAAACAGACTTAACTGAATAGAGTGGCATGTGAAGTGCTAAGTGTCTACCCCATATGAACCATGTGAGCGTTAGCCCTACTGATGGAAAGGGGCCCTCACAAGGACAGAGAAACACTCTGACCAGGGTGGGAATTGAACCCACGACCTTTGGGTTACATCACCGCTGCTCTACCAACTGTTAGAAACAGTTACCGCAAACCACATCCATTATCCAGGTGTTTACACGAGGAACCTTATGGGAACGGTGAGCATGCGCAGTTTGACATTTTCCAAGTAAACCGCTGTTAAAATAAACCGTTTAGCACATATTGCGTATTTTACATATTGACATCGGCGGGTATACTGCGTTGCGTATTTTGCAACAAGCCTGGGCTACACTGCCTCCTTACTACATGGTTGTCTAAATCAGAGCAATGAGTTTGACTCCAGCCTTGTAGTTTGTTAAAGCTGTTTCATAAAATTTCTTAGTTATAGTTCGCTGAGTTAAGTACCTTCTTCACTATTAATTTCTTCCGGTTCGTCATTCTGTTCCATGAATTCCATATTAAAGTTTTCCATACGGTTGTTATGTAACGAACGCTTAAATGGCAATAATAACAAAAACTATGTTAAGCAATGGCAAAGTATTGAAATAATAATAGATAGACCTCGGGGTAGTTGTACGACTCCAAACGGCTCTCCACTTTGACGTCGCAATTGTCATTTTGCCGAACATTTCGGAAGTTCTCAAAGCATATCGATGCAGCTTTTTTGTATGATATATTAGCCATGATTACAATTACTCAATTCCATATGTAAACTAATTAAAAACATCTTTGGAATAAACGACTGATATTACTTTGAAAATAATGTTCATGTTCTAAGAGGTTGGAAGACTGAAGTCATTTTTTACACTCTGCTATTCAGTTTCCTTTTAGGTATCGAGAGACACCTTAATTGCTGGGTTAGGTTGAAAATTTACACAGCAACTAGTTTGATGAGCGCAGAGCGAGTCTTTCGTTGAAAAAAAATGTTAAATAACCATTCAACGTTCTGGGGCACTGATAAACCATGGTCATCGCATACGAAAACGCCATGGGCAATTCTTCTAGACTATATCCGAACCCCAACCCCGTGATGATTTTAGGCCGTCTAGCTTGCCATCGTCCATCATAGAGAAACTTCCTTCAGTATGTCTAATTTCTATTAATGTGCAGTTATCTGCTTGTATTTTTTAATGCTGTAAAAAAACCTTTCTTTCATGTGTCTTTTTTTTTCAATGATTTTTTCCCGTCGCTTCCTATGTATCTCACGGCAAACGTGATTTTTAATTTAAGGAAGATCCTTTTTTAGTATAATAAATAATTGACGATATAAAATTCTCTGGGCTGAGTGGTTGCACTTGAGGTAATTTATCTAAGGGCGCGTTCGATTGACCGTATTCCGGAATAAGAATACATGGAATAGAAGTTAGAAATCCTTCGTTTTTACGGAGATTCACATTAAAGTTATCAAACACTTTCTAAAATGCTATTTTAAACATACATTTATTATCGTTGTTGCTTTAAAAGCGCCAGACATACCGGTTTAAATCATCACTCCACGTATTCTTATTCCGGAATAGGGTTAATCGAACACACCCTAAATGGCTGCAACCATTTTGTGGAGGTGACACTAAGAAATTAATTGTCTTAAAGAAAATGCGAATTTTTTAAATAATCACCTAATATTATGTAATTATACCAAAACAATTATTCACCTCGCCTTTGGCGAATAATTGTTAAATGTTCCACCTCCGGCAGCGGTGTAACAAGAATTAATGGATTGATGACTGAGATGGAAATTGTCAACCCCGGTAGATGAATTGAAGAGATAGTATCTTCCTTCTTAGAAATTCATTTCAATGGCGAGAATGTACCGTTTCGATGATTTTTAGTTCAAGCAGTGAAGCGGGACAACTTGTCAGATGAACCTAGTGTAATGGCTTAGTTTCCACGCGTCTCCTATAGCTCAGTAGTACAGCATCCGAACTAATAATTAGAAAGACGTAGTTCGACACCTGCAAAGGGACAATCGGATTTTATTCCTAGTATCCCCGCCAGTCACCTTTGAAAACTATCACTTCTTCAAAGAATTCGTGTTTACTTTATGATTTACCTTATGGACTGGTGCAGCACTGTTGTGAGGAAACATCACTGAAACTGTCTGCAGGACACAAAGGAACAGCACAAGACGGGACATGGCTTGAAACGTGTTGGGTTTAGTTAACGAACGAAAGCTTTGATCTTCAATCCACACCGAGAAACCGGAGTGAATGACATAAAAAAAAGGAACCAGCTTTTATTGAATCCAATTAATATTGCTTATAGAAAATACTCTGCGTCAATGGCCATCACGGCGGAGTAATATTAATCTAGCAAATTAATAACATGTTTTTCTTTTTAATAATTAAAATGGCTTCTCGTCCGTCTGTTTATACTTCCTCTTATTATATACTCAAGGGGATAGCGCGTGTTCCAATTGGTCAGTGATGAATGCATAAATAGGTTGTAGAGTCCAATACGGAAATTGCTATGGAAACATAGCAAAGGAGAAATGTTGTTGAGTTTTAAATTAAGAAAGAAATCGTAAAGAGCTTGCCGTATATTTCGCGACTTATGGTCACCAGTGATGTTTTGAATATTCTCAAGTAGCACTCGGCCCGTGCAATTTTGAGAACTTTCGAAACATTACTCTAGTCCATAAATGACGAAATGTACTCGTATTCATACGATTTCGTATACTTAGTCCTAATTATATTTGTGTAGCATTAATAAGATATGATATAAGTGCAGTAAACTGAGACGAACATTCTTCTTACACAACAATACTATATTAACCCAAGGCATCTCTATTGTTCCTTGCAGCAGTTTCCACCCAACAAAATAAACAATTGTTACAAGAAACGTCTATAACTTTAGATTGCTGTGACAACTGTATCAGCCCAAAGATTCACAATTTATTTGACTTTTTGGAAGTCGAGCTATCAGTTGCAAGCTCTCAAGGTGTCTAATGCGTAAATAATCAAGTCACCAAGAAAAACGATATTTGCATGAGTGTTTCAAGAACTATGAAAGCAGTAAAATGATATATTCTTATGTTTAGTAACTAACTCTAAAAATACAGTGTCAACTGAGATCACCTCGGCCATTAATTGAAAAACCTACATCAAATCTTCGTTTTCTGCAAATATATCAAAACATAGATCTTTATATATATATATTATTAATGGTTACTGTGGAAATTACAAATAGAAGTATTAAAAACACTTCAGAATGCACTGTCTAAATATGAGTAATGTCGCCGGGAATGTTGTATTGCGTGTCTGTCAAAGTGTAGTTTATAAATACATTTAGTTTAATTTTGTTAGGTGGAGTATAATGTTTCAGGAAGACAACTGCAAGAAATAATATCAGTTTGTTTTGAAGCTATCTTGATTATTCGCGCACACCTCTCGCAAATTTAATCATAACTATTACAACATTGTCGAACCTGATTGTTATCAACAGCCCTGATTTCAAAATTATAGGAAAGCTGGCGGTATTTTTGGCGCGAGAGGCAATTTAACAAGCGACGAAGCCGCGCGGAGAATGGGTAAGGGTCTCCGGGCCGACAATACAGCCAGCTACGAAGGCTAAGGAAAGTTCTACGCGTCATCAAGCGCACGCTAGTTGCACTTGAATGATTTATCTTTTTCCAGAGCTATTAACAGAACAGTTGAGCAGATTAAGCTATAAAAAAATGTATCACCGTCAACGTCTTGTATTTTGTCGGATAGTTACGAGCAATTGAAGATAAGACTTCACGTCGTACGGTAGACTATATTCATATTCTCAGTATTGGACTGGAACTACAATAGCTAGTAATGAAGGCTAATGCTGGGGAATCTTTTCAAGTGTAAATACGTTTTTTCTTAATATTCAAATCATTTCCCCCCTGCATTAGCCTCCATTGCAAGCTAGTTCCAGTCCAATGCTGAGAATACGAATGTAGTCTGTTCAAGGTGCAATCGTTCAAATAGCCCTTAGAACGCTGGCTTTAAGATGAGTACACCTTGGGCTCGTAGTGCCAAAATCTAGCAATGGTATTGGTAATGTCATCAGGGAAAAGACTCACACGACCCTTGAATCCATTGTTCTTGGTCGCTAAACCATTTGTTGAAGTCCCCGAAGGTAACAATAGTTCCCTCGTAATTTAAAACAGACAATTTTTCTTTAGCAAACATTGCCTTTAGCTAGGGAAATGGCCTTGTGCAACCACTATATTGACGTTTGTAGTGCTTCTATTGGTTTTGCATGTCGGTCTTTCCAAAGTTTTTTGAACATGATAGTGACCAACCCTAAAATTAGTGCGTGGGTCACTTCTTACTCTCACTTTTTTTGTTCGATGAGGGAGCAATGTTAACGCTATGGTGAGGGCACTCGCCTTCCACCAATATGCCTCGGATTCGATTTCCAGACTCGGTATCACATGCATGTGGGTTGAGTTTGTTGGCTCACCACTCTGCTCCTAGCGTTTTTTCTCTGGGCACTCCAGTTTTCTCCTCTCCTTAAAAGCAAAAAACATGCCATCTGATATGAGTTGATTTGATTTGATTTGTGTCTCAAAGTAGACACTGCACAGAAATCCTCGATCGGTGGTAACCTAGCCTTTCATGTTCCACACTCTTCTCATTTTTTTACCAAATGCTTGTCACCAACAAGCCCAAATTCCTTCTTTTGTGATACGGTTTCCCCAGCAGACATAATAAATGCAATATTATGCATCCCTAGCAATAAAGCTGATGGCTTTTTCTCTTGTCTAGTTCGCATATTATCCGCTTCTAAGCACATGGTATCTGGCCCTTAGCTGCATAATAAAGTAAATATGTCGATTGAAACTGGCGTATTCCAAGCGAAAGTAAAGGGAGCGAAAGCCATTCCTGTCTATATATTAATAAGAGCTAAGATGAAACTATCGGCCAATATCTTTGCTCTCCTCTTTCAACTGGATATTTGAAAAAAAAAAAACAAAAAACTATGTATCATCGACTGAAAACCTTTCTTGACAGAAACGATATCCTCTTCAAATCTCAATACGGTTTTCGTGAAAAGCACTCTACTCAACCTGCTATCCTTGACATCCTCAATACCATACAGAACTTGAATAATATGGACCTAAAACTTTTCACCTGCGGAGTCTTTATGGATATAACGAAAGCCTTTGATACCGTGGATCATTCAATCCTACTCCAGAAACTTAATCACTATGGTATAAGGGGAACAATTAATAATTGGTTTTTCTCATATCTCCTTGACCGATTACAAGTTACTGAAGTGGACTCTAAACAATCTGTGATTAACAAGTTTCTTATGGCTCTGTGCTGGGACGCATTCTATAGCTATTCTTGATTTATATCAAAGATATCTTTAATTCCTCCGTGGTCGAAGCTATCATTCTTTCTCTCTGCCGACGACACAACTCTCGAGGCAGCAATGAACATTGAATTGGGAAAAGTTTCTGACTGGCTTAATGCTAATAAGCTAACGTTAAATATCAAGAAGACTAACTTTGTTATTTTTCAACCATATCAAGGTAAGATAAACCACTTAGTTTATATTAAAATGATCTATAACAGTATCCAACAGTTTATCCCCCTTGAATGTAAGACTTATGTTAAATCCCTTGGGGTTCTACTGGACAGTGACTGGAAATTTCACATGGACAATATTGCCCTAGCTGCAAATAGTTAAGCCAAATTGTCCGAGTAATTGCTCGTCTCAGACACTTTGCCCCATTCTCTACTTTTATAAGTATCTATCGCCCTCTGATTCTACCTCACTTGCCTTATAGTTTGTCTGCTTGGCGCCATATTCATTTAAGCAAAATTCGCTTACTACAAAATCTTGCTCTTCGTTTGATGTATTCCAGACCTGTGAACCCAGATCTCACGCAATCCCGTTCTTTATCTCTTCCAAAACTCTTCCTTTGAATATGCTTTACGTTACACGTACAAGTCTTGTCTGTAATATATTTGTTTCTTTGAAAAATACGTCTTCTAACATAACTGATCTCTTTATCAAAGCTAATGATAACCATAATCATGAAACTAGATTCTCCTCCTCTGGACCGTTATACATCAGAACCTCGAGACAAAATCAAAATCAAAGGTCTTTTGCAAGTTTCAGAGCTAAACTTTCCACACATGCTTTAAAAAATAAATAAATAAATAAATAAATAAATAAATAAACAGATGCTATTTTCCATATTTGAGGCTAAAGAGGATTGTGTGAAAGAGTCCATCTTGATTAGACTCTTGGCAAAATTTTCAGGTTAAACTCACTACCATTGTACTTCATTTCTTCATTTTATTTCTTTCGTCATTTTATTTACTTATCATTCTTCTTGCGTCTTGTAACTGCTACATTGTTTTTACAGGTTGAAATTAAATTTAGGCTCATTTAAATCAAACTAGGTTAAAATAACTCAAACTAGGTAAATTTAAATCAAACTAGGTGAGTTTAATTGACCTAGGTTATTTATCAACTGTTTGAAAACGGATTTTCTTTATGGGGTGTGGCTGAAAAAAAAGGGGCACGTTTTTTTTAGGGGGGATTGAAAACAAAACAAAAAACCAAAAAATCGCCTTTCCCTCCTCCCACTTTCCTCTCTACTCTCTTCCTTGCTTTTCTTACTCTGTTTCTGTCTGTCTGTCTGTCTGTCTGTATCCCTCTTAACCTTCCATCCCCTGATCCATTCGTCATACCTACCACTACTTTGTGTACAATGTACTACAATGTGTACATGAGAGAAAGAAATCGCTTTGAAATGCACTTACCGAAACTCGAACCGGGCACCTCTGACATCCCTTGGTATTGAGTCCTTCGCTGTAACTAGTCGGTAAACCACACAGGACTTCGCAAATACGTTTTCTCCTGGTTCAAGAGGTCCCAGACTCTTCTTGAACACAGTAACTTATGCAAAAGTTCACTGGTGCGCAATGCGTGGCCCTGTTCGGTTCATAAAATGGCTCACACAAATTGTGTTGATTCAGAGATATTCTACAAAAAATTGGGTGAAGTTAAAGCTTCCAAAAAGACAAAAGCAAGCAAAAAAACCCTCTTTATTGACGACAACTTTTACAACGATGCAGTGAAGTGGTTAGAAACACGTAATGAAGACAGCAAGGACAGAACAAATCTGACGAGTGAAGACGTAACAATTATCGAAAGAAAAGGATGGAAACTGGAGGTTGCCAAATTATTATCCAAGAACGGAAAACGAAATTGTTCAAAAATGTCAACTACACCAAGTTCTTTGTTAAGCCCATTCGAATATTGAGCACAAAGGAAGAGACAAGATGAACAAACATATTAAGCGAAACTACGAGTCAATATCCCAAGAAGTAATACAACTCTTTGTGTCACTCTGCTCCATATACGAAGAACAAAAGTCGATCACCAGCAGGCAAAAACAGCCTGTGTTAGCCCCCAATTCAAGAAAAAGAATTCCTGACACATTTGCAAATGGACCTAATGGACCTTAAAAACTTACCATGTACATGTTTATGTCATCGCAAACACGATTTGATTCTCCACATGGTTGAACATTTCACAAAATATTTATGGCCTTATCCATTGAAAAATAAGCAAGCTGGATGTATTGGAATGCATGTCTCAATTTTGGTGGCAATTTGGATTCCCTGAGAAAACGCACACTGACAATGGACGGGAATTTAATTCTCTGCTGTCCCAATTCTGCAAGAACAACGGCATCACTCAACTTCATGGAGCTCCCAGAAAACCATCAACCCAAGGTTTGGTGGAAAGGAACAATCAAACAGTAAAGCAGAACATCAGAAATATCTTAAAACTCGGAAAAGAAAAAAGAAAGTCCAAATCATTGGTGTCCGGTACTAGGGGAAGCTCCTTACAAAAAGAAAATTGTGCAACATGAAGCAACAAAACAAACACCATATGAACTGGTATTTGACATACACCATGGAAAGAAACCAAACCTACCCTAGATACGTAACACGATCAACATTCTACCATGGAAGAGGAGAAAGAAGAAGAGGAGCAGGAGGAGGAAGAAGAAGAAGAAGAAGAAGAAGAAGAAGAAGAAGAAGAAGAAGAAGAAGAAGAAGAAGAAGAAGAAGAAGAAGAAGAAGAAGGAGATAAGATAATTTATAAGATAATTTATTTAATGTCAGATACACAGGGGGTGGTCTCCCAATCCCCCGAGCCACAGGCTCATGATAAAAGTGTTTGACAAGATGTCTGAACCTAAACAATTTAGAACCTAAACGTGCTTATTAATCACTCATTAAGTCAACAAAGGAGCTAAGGACGTCTCAACAGAAAAAATCAAGAAATGCAAAAAAAGAAATACAACAACAAAATGACAAGAAGCAAGACTCAATACTATTTCATTCCAAGTCAAAAATTGATAAAGTGGACAAAAGTGCATTTCACCCAAACACACTTCTTGGTAAAGTAATCGAAAAAGAACATGGATTTCTGAAAATTGTAACCAAATTTGGAATTATTGACACTTGGATTGCACCAAACAGACTGCAAATTACTGAAGACATGAATGCGTCTTTAGACACGACTAAAGCAATAAGTTTCACTGCCGCGTGCAAAAAAGCACTTGACCAGTGTAACACATGTACAAGAGGTGCAAAAACAAGGAAATGACTTCTCATTGTTCAACTACATACAAGTAATGACTGTTTAATAAAGGTTCAAAAACTTTGTGAACTACCAGAAAAGAGACTTTGAATTACTTATAACCACAAAGGGGTTTTCTGCTGAACTTCATTTGAATAAGTAACTGTACATCATTCACACTCTTTTTCCTTCCAAAAACCAGAAAAATAAAAATAGAACAAAGTCACATGAAGTTAATTCTTGTAAAATAAGGTTTTGTTTTTCTGCTGCTCTGAGATTAAAAAAAAAGGAGAATTGGTTATCATGCACAGTATGCCTGATATAACCCCAACCTTAATGATAACCATTTAAAATCAGTGCTTAGACTTAATAACAACCAAAGGCGTATTTACAGACTAACCCATGAAAAACGTACGCTAACGACATTCTCTTACTTCCAGCACCAATTTACTTACCAATATTGACGTACTTGCTAACAATTGATGGACTTTTTGTTGATGTTTCCTACCTTCAATTTCAACCTAGTTTAAAATTAAATTTACCTAGGTTGAAATCATTTCAACCTGGATTTCAAACTTGCCAGTAACATTGACAACCTGTGTGTTAACAGTAATGTAGTTCATGCTTCACTGACTGCTCTAACCTTAGGCCACCCGCCTCGACTAGGTGTTGGCTATTTGCCACGGACGGAACTGCTTTGTATACTTTATTCTAAAAAATCATGAAAAATAAAAAAATCAATAAATAATAAAAAGGCCCTGTTTCGATTTTTCAGGAGAACGTCGACCCATAAAGGCAGAGCGCAATATATATTGAAAAACAGAAAAAAAAGCTACACTTTCATCCCGACAAGCCTGTTTCGTGATTGCTCACTCTTCAGGAGATTTTAAAATGCTCTGTTGTGGGAAACCAAGCCGGCATTCGATAAGAAATTTCTTCCACAACTATTGCACACTATGGTTGACTGTAGGATCCCGTGACGAGTTTTTCGTCGATTTTGGTATTCTTCTTCTCGCTTAGTTTCTATGACTTCTGACGGTTAGTGGACTACCTTCCTCTATTCCTTTCTATGAAATGCTAGTACTACCAAGTAATCCACTGGCGTATTTGCTCCTTTCAGACCGTTATTTTCCACATGTTCTTATACAGTAACTTTTGCCCTCCTACGAATCTTGCACCAACTATCAGTTCACGGTACAGTGAGATTGTAGGTGGTCAGCAATCCTCCTTCCGCACGACATGACCCGACTATCTTAGCTGCGCTGACGGTATCATACTCTCTACTCTAGGCATTTTAGTTCGTCTTAAGACTTCTGTGTTTGGTACTTGGTTATGCAAGGTATTGTAACAACTGCCTGGGCCAACGGCCAAGCGGGGAATTGGACATCCGAAGGCGCGTTTACTCCTTTCCGCGCTCTTTTCCGTTGTTAACTGACGTTCCAATTCCCTTGCTATGAAAGTCAGTAGAATATCAAACACGCGACATTGACAGCTTTTTTTTAGGAGTACACTACTGCATTTTCAGCGTAATAGGCAACCAAAGTTGCACTAAAAGTTAGGTAGAAATAAAATTCAGAGACTTGAGCGCAAACATAAAGTTTCGTAAAAGATTTATCAAACTCGCCTCTTTTTTCGAGATATGTCCAGGTTTGCACCTAATTAGATGCACGTGGATTTCAATAAGCGTCATGAAGTGTCCCTTTGCTCTTCTCGCCAACTTCAACACCACTTGTGTCTCAGAATACAGACAATTTATGTCACAAAGTGTCCCCCAAATGCTGCTCTTTAAGTAAAGATTAACTGCTGCATTTACCCAAAGCTAAAAATAACGCTAACCTTTACCCTTACCTTATTGTTGAAAATATGTAGCAAATGCTTAGACTTAAGGGGACACTTTGTGTTGGATGTCAAAATTGGGCGTGCATCTAATTAGGTGCAAACCTGGACATAAGTGTGGCTTTCCCGACATTGTTTAAAACAAGGAGTTGATTCAATACAAACAGGAGCCGATGGATAATGCTTCCTTTTTGGCTGTTTTGTTGGCCATGACCGAGAGCAATCCCTCTAATTTTGTTCTGTTGTCTTGCAATGAGTAGGATTGCTGTGACGATCGCACAGTCTCATTGGCCAAGGAAAAAGGTGTGTTTTTACCAATTTTCTCCGAAACGGTTTTCTGACATATTGACTCATCCATTGATCCGGCATTTAATACGTAAGCATACCACCTGACTGTGTTGCTCCTAGTCTCGAACAAAAGATAAGAAGAATGTGGAATGTACAGAATATGTAACGGTAGGTACTTGATGTATAGTTTCATATATTGTACCGGATATAACGCTGTTCCGTACATAACGCTTTTAGGGTCACGTACTCTCAGTCGATCTTTCTATTCCTGTGAGACAATGGCATTAGCCACGTGGAACGAATCTGCCGTCATAACTATTTTCAAAGAAGCAGATCTGAAGGAGTACAAAGAATTATGTTTAAGAACAGGCCTAAATAAAGAAAAACACCTGAGAGATGCCATGCTTCCTTACTTCAACGAGAACTAGGTATGGAAAGTATTATGTCAGCATTTTGGTTGCGGCGGAGCTTCATTTCTTTCTCTCTCTGTCTCTTTGTAGTTCATCTTTATTTCGAGAATTACAAGATTTCGTATAGTGCCAAACAGGTAGAGCCTGTGTACAGACGCCCCTTATTCTCCCCAATTTTTTCATGGGAGAGGGGATTACCATGGTTTGGACACGTCTCCATTATAAGGAACGTCAACCGGAAATGCACTTCTCTGCATTCTTGGGCATTATATAACATTTCTTAGTTTTCTACTCTGAAGGGATGAGCATCATTGGGGCAGAAAGGCTCCTTAAAACCTACCGACAACAAATGATTCCAATGTCAATGAGCACGTCAAGCCTGGTACATAAAAAAGCTATTCATCTGAACCGCAGATACGGCGTAACAAGGCACTTGGTTGGATTCAAAATCAAACAATACCAAATGAATCACTTCTACAAGCGAGTCTGTGAATCTTTTTTTGTTGAAAATGTCGGTTTCTTAACTATGTCCAAAAAAAAAGATTTTCTGAAGAATTCCACAGGAAGCAAGGCGCCAGTACACGGTCCATCAAGAAGTTAAAAGGCTGAAGGCCAAAATCCAACAACTAAATAATGCAAAATACCCGTCCACTACAGGTTACAAGGGACCGTAATATCTGAGGACGTCGTCCTAAAATACAAAGTGGAGGCACAGGAGGGACTAGGGACTGGGGAGAGCACGGCGTTTCAGAGGCGGGAAATTTGACTTAAGAAGTTGGACGTAAACAAAAGGTGGAACTTCATCGCGTTTTCAACATGCCGACTTTATAAATGCTCGTGGCCTGCTTTTGTTGAGTTTTTTGGAGGGCTCAATCACGGAAGAAGCGCTCCTTTTGCTTTACGACGCAAGCACATAGAAAAATCCCGAATTGGGATTATGAGAAATTTTGCATAAAAAGAAGATCATGTTCTTTTGTCCAGACTTGCATGCCTGGAAGATTGACCCTTTTTTGTGTCCGTTGGTGAAAACCCTGTAAGCAATATTAAAACCTTGACTAACGAGCATTGTCATGATCTTCACGAGCATCGTTTCACACCTAGACAACATCCCATATGCGCGCAGTTTTCCTTTATTTGCACCGACAGTAAGGAAACAAAAGGCATATTAGCGTCAATGCCATCTAACAAAGCCTCGGGAATTGATAACATTCAAATCCGTGCTATTAAAGATTGTATTGCACCTATTCTTCGTGCAAGTACATCTATAGTTAATTCCTCTCTTGGCTCCTCAACATTTCATTCTTCTTGGAAAATAGCCGAAGTTGTGCCTATTCCCAAAGATGGTGATCATGAAGAAGCAAATAATAATAAAAACTATAACATATAAACCAGTTTTTATGATGCAGTGGTCCGTTTTTTCCAAACTGAAACTGTCGCAAAATTGAATAAAGAAAGCTGTTTCCTTTGTGGTCCGCATGGTACTCATCACAGTTGAGAATATTGATATGTTGACACTCCGCAAAATTGTTGAGAGCGGTTCTCTTGTCAGTTTCTGGGGTCATTTAGTTTATAAATCCAATTGCAAAAATCCCCAGGGAAACGAGGAGCTGGTATTTACATTAGTGATTTCAAAGTTTGAAAACAAAGGCTATTTGTTTTCATTTTATAGCAGATGGCACAAGATGAAGAAAAGTTGGGAACAAGACTAGTAGATATCAACACTGAGTTCTTGCTACCATTGCCAGAAGGGTAAGTTTAAGTTACCTCCATGACTGTATAGGTGTGTTACAATAAACATATACGATATTTTTGAGATAGGAAAGGGTTACGTTTTTGCAAACGTTGGCCGTTTAGCACGTATTGGAGAGTACTATTTTTGAGATGTTCTTTTGTTTCAACATGTTAAAAATTTGATTTCTAAATCACATATCATTTCTTCCATGTGCAAGTACCAAGGGAAGTTATAACCCACGCAAGCTAGAAAAGTACCGATAATGACACGTTTTCCTATAGAATGTTTTCACTCACGTGATCAGTAACCTTGTTTTTGGACCGAAACAAAAGAAAACGTTTGCATGATAATAGAGCTCAATTCCCGGAGGATTGGTTGGGTACAAAAACATGGCCGCCGTGACGTCACGTGTAGACACTCTATGGGATGCATGAGCACGAAATAATTCAACTGTGACACATGGATAATCTTATATACAAAATCTATGGAGAACTTTGAATTTTTTTTTCAACATCAACGTTTAACATGATGACGATGATGATGTTTGTTTATTTCAATGTCTTGCAGTGCATAGCACTGAATTATACAATGTAGCTGCATGAATACATATATACATATACATAATAAATTGATTACACGTAAATATCGTTCCAATAGTCACTGTAGCCCCCTTCTTGTGCGTAACATAACACATAACATTATTTATTTTTTTATTTCTTGTTTATCTTTTCTAGATTTACAGCTTATTTTTCAATGTATCATGCTTTGAAACCTAACATGTGCAGGGTAACTCAATTTCCCATTTTGTAAGTGCAGTAACTATCAATATTCTAAAAAATATTCCCAATTTGATTTCCAGCTCCCCTGTCCTTGCAGAATATTGTCAGTGAGGAAAAGAGAGGACTGAGTAGTTTGTTTATTGTAAAGTGCAACTGTTGTAGAAAGCTGAATAATGGCAACACTTCTGGCCATCACAGAACTGGAAGCCGAGGGCCAAAAGCTGATGACATCAATACAAGAGCAGTATTAGGTTCTTTACATGCTGGTATTGGTCTAACCCAGTTAAACAATTTTTTTAAATCTGTGTTGAACATTCCATCAATAAAAAGTGTTCTCTACAAAAGGCAGGAAAGAGAATTCAAATTGGTAATGAAGTTGAAGTAGTTGCCAGGGGCAGTTGCTGCAGTAATTTAAACCTAGAGCGAAAAATAGCA
This sequence comes from Montipora capitata, assembly GCA_949126865.1. Lineage (NCBI taxonomy): Eukaryota > Metazoa > Cnidaria > Anthozoa > Scleractinia > Acroporidae > Montipora > Montipora capitata. Next base: position 24,679,000 of record OX421456.1, read on the forward strand.
CCAGCCAACTCCAAAGCACGAGATGGTGATGATGATTTGCCTGGTATAGCAGTGCCATATAATATGGGGTGGCACAAAAAAAAGGAAAAGGCCACAACTCCCTAACAGGGCAGGGGGCTGCAATGAGTGTTATCACAGGGAAAGTATTGTCCTATGCAACTAGATACAAAACCTGCAGGTTCTGTGATGCTGGTATGCTGGTGAAAAGGCAGGCATAACTGTAAAAAATCATGATTGCAGGAAATTTCATTCTGGGTCTTCAAAATCCATGGAACGAGAAGTGGCATGCCAGCTCTGGTGCAGTACACCTGAAGCCGGAGTCAAATTTTCTACTTACATTGGAGATGATGACAGCACAACTCTGGCTGATATTCATAGCAAAGTGCCATATGGTGTGGAAAAATGGTCAGACATTATTCATGCCAAGAGGTCTCTCACCACTCGCTCATACAACCTTAAAGACCGGTTCAGAAATCCTGTTCCATTTAAGTTCAAAAGTGATCAATTACTTTTCAAAATGTTTTAGCTATGCCATATCTCAGAATGTTGGTGAGCCTGAAAACTTGAGAGCAAACCTGAAGTGCATTGTGCCACATGCATTTGGTAATCATGCAATGTGTAATATTTTCTGGTGTGGATTAAAAATAAAAAGTCCTGTCACCTATAAACACAGTGATTTACCCAATGGGAAGGATTTGCAAGGTGAACCACTGCAAAGGGCCTTAAACGAATTGCTTTCTGAGTATACCACCGATGTCGTTATAAGCAAGCTTTCTCCTGGTGCTAACTCTCAAAGAAATGAACGTTTAAACAGTATTATTGCTTCAAGAAACCCCAAAACTCGCTTCTATGGGGGAAGTGAAAGTAACGACTTCAGAGTTGCATGTGCAGTTGCTCAAAAAAATATTGGCTACAACTATGTGAGTAGAGCGCTTGAAGTTCTTAACATTGAACCTGGGCATCTTTGTTAGTTACACGGTGACGCAATGGAAAAAAAGGTTAACATGAACAGAAAAAGAAAGTCAGACAAGAAATTCAAGTACAGAAGGAGTCAGTTGCATGGTCAAAAATCAGCTCAAGCACTTCGTAAAGAAGCTAAAGAAGGAACAACATATGGGAACTCACTAGGTTTGAACTTAGATCCTGGGATACAACAGCCTGCACCAAAATCACTGATTGACTTAGATCGTTTGATGAAAAACATCTCAGTCAGTGAGCTAGTGAAATATGAGAAATTGGTACCACCATATTCAAAAAAACCTAATCAACTTACTCTTTCGTATGATCCTTCCAAATTCGACAAGTTTGTTGTCTTAATACAGAGACAACCTGTACCGGAAAAAATGCAGAGCTTTGTCAGTTGTCAGCTGTTGATGAAACGGGAGTTGAAATTTTCTCTGAGTACATTCTGCCATTAGGAACCGTACGTTATGCAGCTTCACGAGTTGGTAAACTATCTGTAAGAGCCATCAATGGAGAGAAGAGGCTTTGCAAGGAAAATCAACCAGTTGATGCCATATCACTTGAACAAGCACTTCAGAGGTTTCTGGCCTTCCTTGTAAATGTTAAACGACTAAATAGGGAGGCTCTCACTATTCTGATTGGACATAATTCCTCCATATTTGACACACCAATACTTCTCCGGAAAAGCAATGCAGAATTCCATTCCAAGCTAAAAGAACTGAATGTTAATTTTGCCCACAGTCAAATTCTCGTCAAACACCTTATAAAAGAAAAGCACCCAGCACTTCAGCTTTCATCTGGCAATTTCTGCAAATCAAACCAGTATTCTCTTTACTCGCACCTCTTTCAAGAAGAATTTGAAGCGCATGATTCTTTAGAGGATGTAAAAGCTCTACAGAAAATTCTTTTCACGTCATCACTCCAATTGAGCAAAGAAAAAATTGTAAATTACTCTTCTGTCACAAACGTTTGTCAAGCAGTCGACAGCATGTTGTACTTTGATCAACGTCAAGAAATCCTTCAGACCTTCAACGGGAGGCTGTTCAACTCCGACGATGATAATGGAGTCATCAAACAATCTATGGCCTTGAACATTGCTGGAACTGGGGTCTCGTAGTCTGACCTTTGTGAATTATATACGAAGTTTGGTAAAAAAGGCTTGCTTGCAATCTTAAGCATGCCTCCCTCACAGTCCGATTTGAAGCGACCTCGTGTTACGCGAACAAAACGAATTCTCGGTGCCATTGCTTATCACTTTCAGAGGGAAATCCCTCCTGAAGAATGAATAAGCCACCAACCTCATGAAAAAGCGTGTTATCACCGCGATCGCGGAACAATTCCTACAGAAGAATGAATACCGTCTTGTCTTTGTCTTGAAGTTACTGCTAAGTTGTGAGGATAATTACTAGTACATTCCGGTGAGTTGTCACGCTCTGTTATCTATCGAACCGACAATCTCTCGATTCTGCGACTGCTGACGCGGGCAACTCACAACTCTTGGTCATGCGCAATTGCTGATATTTTGTGAACACGCGTGCTCCGCGCGTGACTTTTCTGAAAGCGCGAAGCAGTTTTTTGTGAAAACGATCTCGGTGACCTCCATTTTTTATTTTGAAAATTGAATGGTCATACTGAGAACAAGCCTCATGTCAATTTCAAAACAATTATGTGGAGTGGATTTCTTGCTATTCAAATTTTACTTTACTTGGCAATTTAAAAAAAAAAAAACCGCTCTACAGAATTTTTTTAAATTTTCAAAATGTTGAATTTTTTTTTCACTCCAAATCGAATACTTGAGAAAGTGTAAGAATTTCACAGTGGACAATTATGTGGCTAGCCTTACATACGTATGTTTCATCCCTGTCACGGGAATCATCAGAGACCTTTCGGCTAACTCGTCAAACATCGCGTTTGAAGTCCCGCTAGTATCAAAATGAACGTGGCAATCTGGCCTTATATCACATAAGGATTCCCAATTGCATAATCTGCAAATTAACAACTTACATACGTATGTAAGGCTAGCCACATAATTGTCCATTGTGAAATTCGTACACTTTTTCAAGTTGTTAATTGACAGATTATGCAATTGGGAATCCTTATGTGATATAAGACCAGATTGCCACCATCATTTTGATGCTAGCGGGACTTCAAACGCGATGTTTGACGAGTTAGCCGAAAGGTCCCTGATGAGTCCCTTGGCAGGGATGAAAGGTACGTATCTAAGGCTAGCCACATAATTGTCCATTGTGAAATCGAATACTGCTATAAAAAATGGGGGTCACTGGGCTAGTTTCCGAGCTTTCTACATTGGAAGCTCAAAAATAGGTCTGATTTATTTTGATCTACTGTTGCTATGGTAACTTTTGATGACGTCATAGTGGTAGTTTTCGCTTCACGGATGATCAAACTTCAACATGTTGCCAATTAATGGTAATGAGTTTTCATTTCTTCCTTTTCTTTCTTATTCAAAGTAAACACTGCTAGAAAAGTTTCAAACTGTTGTGAGCCACCTTAAGTGCAATTTTATGAACAAGTAAGGCAAAGTCTATTCACGCTCTGGGGGGATCGGCTAAAACAAAATATGGTGTCCTGTTCAGAAATTGAACGCGGTTCCAGCCAGGGATGGGAATGCGCAGTACTTAGAAGGAGTCAATTTCAACTTCCGGCCACGTTCTACATTGAAGACGTCCTAAAACTTTAAGGCTCCTACTTACTGCGGGAGAACCATACATTAAAGCATCACGATAACACCGTTATAAAAATGAACTTAAATCAAATCGAAGAGGTGGAAAAGTCTTTGCAACAAATTGAGGAAAAAGTTAAGATAAATCTAGAATCAGCAGTTCTTTCCAACGGAAAAATTAAAGCTGGCCGAAAAACGTCTTGCAGGTTTGACGAGTTTGTCATTTCGGAGCTGATCGAGCTCAAAATAAACCAAGCTACAAAAAGTTGCAAAATTAGTGGAGAAACTTCACCTTCTTGGGGCGTTATTAACTTACCTATTATTATATAGATATTGATGAAATACCAGGATTTTTCCTTTTACTAAAAAATCATCTTCACCGCGCGCAGTGAACATATCATTTTTATCTTTCACATGTGAGGATATAGGTGTTGTTATGGTAACCAACACGATTAGCCAATAAAACGCGAGCTTTCTCTTCATTGTAAGATACTTTTGTGCTTTAATATAACTTTTCTCTACTACATTAACATTTTTATTGCAAAATTTGACATTATCATGACTTGTTTTTCATAACTTTCATATCTTGTTTCATGTTACACAACATGCGTGTTTTAGAGGTTGGTGACCACTTTTTCATCATTTCGAAAATGAATAAAACAAGTTGTTTTAAATCTAGACATTTCATCAATATCTATATAATAAACAGAACATTACATGGGCGCTTGGGGATACGAATTTTATCTTCTCGTGCTGAAAGTATCTCTCACTCGTTCGCTTCGGTTCGTTCGATACTTGCAGCACTCGAAGATAAATTCGTATCCCCGTGCGGCCATGTAATATCCTCTATTTATCTCCCACACTGCAGCCCCCCCCCCCCCCCCCCCCACCTTATCAGTGTTTGCCAGCAAGACAAAAAATGTTGAAAACTCAAACAGTCATCATTGAAAGGGGGAGAGGTGAGGGGAAGTGGGAAAGGTTCAAATTCTAGATACGGCGGGTATTGGAAGCAAGAAAAAGTTTTCTTTTTTTTAACGGCGGTGTCTCAGCAATTTTGCAACTTGTTGTAGCTACGACTAATTCGAAGCTCAGTGAGCTCGGAGCAAAATCTTTCATATTGATTATGCCCCCTTAAAGAGGAAATGTCGTTCGAGAAAACAAAATAAGCACAGCGCTGCAAAACGAGAACGTCAGCGGTTTTGCAAAAGATCGCCCCTGCTTTAGAGAACGACTCCCTTTGCGAAAAATGTCACATACAAAAAGAGATTGTCTTCAATTTAAAACAAAGAGAAAAGGAAATTGGCCGAATAAATAAAACACCTCAGCTAAGCAGTGACGCAAAGGATTACCTCTCAGGCTTACTAGGCCAGGAAAGAGGGACCACAGTAATTGGCGCAAGTTGTTGTGGCGCTCTGTCAGCTTGACTGGCAAAAATAAATAAATAAATAAATAATAAATAAAGAGGTGAAGTAAGTAATTCCTCCCACGTCGACGATGAGAACGAGGATGAAGATCATGATGAT
>OX421456.1:24694168-24696668 GCA_949126865.1 Montipora capitata
TGTAGCCTCGTCGAGCCCCTGAAAGCGCGAGAAAAATGAAGCGTCGCAATCCAATCGAAAGCCAGTACCTGATCAGCGGTCAACTTCAAAAAAACAGCTGACCTCGGTGAGCTCTACGCTTGAGCCCGCGATATGGTCAGGTGACCCTGGTCAGTGAATAACTTGTTTTACTTACTACTTATACTTATCCTCGTCGGGCCCATGAGGACTCTTAAGGCCGGCCAGGCAGATCGCGCCATCCATCACGGTCTGCCGCCGATGCGACCGCAGCCCCCCACGAATGCCATCCCAGCTGGTTTCTTTCTTTCTCCACAGTTCTTCTCCACGTTTCTCTCGGCCGGCCTCGCCTCCTTTTACCTTCAGGTGCCCACGTTAGTGCAGTCTTCGAGATGTTGCTAGAACTAGTCCTCAATATGTGTCCTATCCGTCGCCATCTTCTCACTCGTATAAGGGCTGATACCGGCGTACTCCCTGTTGCTTCGTAAAGCTCTTTGTTGCTAAGATGGTTAGGCCACAATCTCCTCAGCACTCGGGGTTGCTTCACAGCATCGTTCTCAGAGCACTTGAGAATCTCAGCACTGATGGCATCAATCCCCGAACTCTTGCCATTCTTCAGACGGTGGATAGCTCTCTTGATCTCAGCAATTGAGATGTCACCAGTCTCGATGCTTGTGATGACTTCAGGTGCTTGATCCATTTCTGGCAGTGGTATGTCAGGTCGTGGTACATTCAAAACTCCCTCAAAATGCTCCCTCCACCTTTCTAAGACTTCATTTTCATTTACAAGCCGCTTGCCTTCTTTATCTTTGATGGTAGTCATGTTCCTTCTTTGTCCAGCTATCTTTCTAATGAGCTGGTACAGGTCACCGCTACAGTTGTTTCTGGCCGCTGTTACAGCTTCTTCTGCTAAATTGTTCAGCCTTCTCCGCTTGTCTGCCCGGGCACTGGCTTTCACCTCCTTGTTCTTCACTGCACATGCAGCAGTGGCTCTCTCCTTCAGGCGGGTAGATCGCGTACGTCCTATCTTCTCCTTTAACCTTCGTCTCTCTTCAATTCTCCTGTAGGTCTCTCCACTGATGCAGTCATTCTTCACCCTTCTCTTCTCTCCCAACACCTTCTTGGCACTCTCATTGTAGACCTTCTTGAAATGTCCCCACCTCTCTTCAATGTCATTTACGTCATCTGTCGACAACACCTGGAATCGGTTATACACTTCCAGCCGAAATGCGTCTTTGACGCAGAGAAGCTTCGTGGTGTCGAAGATGATCCTCTTCTTACTCTTCCTCTTTGTACTACATAGCTTCAGCCTAACCTTTCCCATAACCATGTGATGGTCCGAGTTGGCGTCTGCCCCTCTCATTGCTCGAGTGTCCATCAGTGAACCTCTGTATCTACCATTGATGATGATATGGTCGATTTGATTCTGATCCCTTGCATTCGGGGAGGTCCACGTGATCTTATGAATGTCTCTATGCTTGAATAGAGAGCCACCGATCACCAAATCGTTGTTTCCACAGAATTTCGCCAGCCTCTCCCCGTTCTCATTCATTCTTCCAAGTCCATGTTTCCCCATCACCTTCTCCCATCCTCCATTGTCCTCCCCGATTTTGGCATTCAGATCCCCCATTACAATTAGTACATCATGCCTGGGTGTTGCTTCTACCTCTCGCTGCAGCTGCTCATAAAATTCTTCCTTGGATTCGTCCTCTGCGTCATTGGTGGGCGCGTACACCTGGATGATGGTGAGTTTTGCAAAGCGTGAGTTAAAGCGTGCACTTATTATTCTCTCATTGACAGGGTTCCACTTCAACAGTGTTCTTCTCACTTCCCTCTTCAGAATGAGTCCTACTCCTCTGTGATGCTCCTCTTCTGCTCCTGAGTACAAGATGCTCTCACCTGTTGCTGTTTTCAGTTCTCCAAAGCCAGTCCATCGTACTTCAGTTAGACCAAGTATGTCCAAATTGTACTTTCTGAATTCCCTGGTGACATTAGCAGTCTTTCCTATCTGATAGAGTGTTCGCACGTTCCAACACCCACGTCTCAGGGTAGATTTGGGTGTCAGGAGGGAGGCCCCAGGCGACTTAATCAGGTTGCGGTTCCTTTCGGCTTTGCCCCACAACTATCATACGCGTGATACCAGAATTCCAGCTTAGAAAGCTATCTTCGGGTATCTCACACGTCGCCCAGAATTCCCGTCATCCGACACCCCCGGATGAGCTCGTCAATCCTCTTTTCGGTTTCCGTAATCAGATAATTTTTACAGGGTGCGGGGATTAGCCACACGCCCAATCCCCAGCCTGGAGGACCAGTGACTACCATTTAGTCTGGCCTCTACCCTTTGACCTGCCCGCCAAGGTTGGGCCTGCTGGGGGGATACCCCCGACGGTAAAGCTCTCAAGGTCACTAAGGCACGCAAGCTCCCCCACCACGACAAGGCAGCAGTCTACGGGGGAGAAAAACTTGTTTTGACAGGTGTCAATTGATCAAAACATGGATGTCC
>OX421456.1:24709168-24721668 GCA_949126865.1 Montipora capitata
GGTATGTCCATTCTTATGGGTGGAAGTACTAACGTGTTTTATGTGATTGAAAGCTTCAATTAAACCCATAAAACGAGTAGCAGCACGGTCAGTTGGAACGTCAAGGTGGAAATTGAAATCACCAGTCAGCAGGAGCGGTCCGTTTGTACCAGCCAGCAATTTCTAGAAATGTTGCAAATTCGTCCAAGAATAACGTTACATTAAGATCGTTTTCCTGCGATGGAGGAGGCCTGTAAGCGACCACTAATCTCAAGCCAGATGATGAATAGTTCATCATACAATCGATAAACTCAAATTATTTAAATGAGATACCAGTTGAGAGCTTTTTTAGGCTGAAACGTTTCCTATACAGCACAGTTACACCACCGCCTCTACATTTAGAACGAGGCAAATTATAAACATAATAGCCAATAGGACAGAGGCAATTCACAGCAATCTGATCGACCATATCCCCACCCAGACGAGTTTCGGTTATAGCAAGAATGTCAATAGCATTGTCCATAACAAAAACTTTAACAATGAAGGACTTATTCATCACTGATCTGGTACTTAGAAGACAGAAGTCAACATTCTTCGAAAATACAGTATTAACTGGAGGTGGAGAACGCAAAACTGTAATCAAGTCACCGCGATTTCGCCGACAGCAGTTAATATTGCAATTGTTATTAGTGTGATCTGGATGGGAAATTATGGTCGCAATTTTTCTCCTTCCCCCACGTTTTCCTCTAAATCGAAAGAGATGGTTATCCTTGACCGCAGGAAGCAAGTCTGCGTCTCTGCAACGGATCGTAGAATAGCGGCGAAGCTCCAGAAGTTGTTCTCGTGAGTAACAGATCCCAGATCCTTTCAGTCGTATGAAGCATATGCAAACAACGTGGTGTTAATTTTGCCATACAATTTAATATGCAAAGTCGCTTCATCTTTCGATTCAAAACTTTCAATAAATCTCACTGTCGGGCCAGGGTGACGTGACACATCCATGTAGATGGTAATATCAGTAGGAGGATTAAAACCAGGGACAACAAAAGTAGTCAGACCATGTTTGTAAGACTTCACGCCAGCCCTTTTAGTTTTCGCAAACCCAGCCAAGCAGGTAATACTCTTCACAGTTGCAACGGGATGACCAAGCCAAGTAAATAAACCGACAGAAGAGCCAGAATGTCGCTTCCATAGACCAGAGTGCTTAGGACAGCTCACCAAACAATTGTCTTGCATTTCGTAGTAAAAAAAAAGTCACTGCTTGCGAGCCAGAAGGCCCATCAGGCCGGCGCTTCAGTAGCATTAAGCGACTAGGAGTATTTATACTCCCCCCTGGATGGGATGCTAGTCCATCGCAGGGTTACCCCCAGCATTACGCTGGTACCCAATTATACACCTGGGTGAAGAGAGGCACCGTGAGAGTAAAGTGTCTTGCCCAAGAACACAACGCAATGTCCCCGGCCAGGCCCCGAACCCGGACCACTCGATCCGGAGTCGAGCGCACTAACCATGAGGCCACCGCGCCTCCCATGCATTTCGTAGTAATAATAGTAAAAATGTAGGGAACAGAACGCAAAATACACGACAACATTGGACAACCAAAGTTTCGTGTGGCCGCCATGCCTAGCCCCGAGTACTAGTATAGCTGTCAGATACTCAGAGTACACGCTTAAGCTAGTGGGAATGATCAACATGTCAGCCTTGACATGGCTTTAATATTTGACATGGCTTTAACATTTTACTGAACCTTAGGGGGTATTTAGCAAACATATCTACCGTGATATTGTAATGATTTACGATACCAAAACAATATCGTGTACAATTAGAGCTACATATTACTCAAGGACAACTTGAATCTCCTGAAAAAACAAAACGCAGCTCAGTTCACAGTTATGGAAAAAAAACATTGTGAAGTTACTGCACTACCACACGTACGCAATGAGTTCCTACTTTAAAAAATATCCCGTATCTCTCTCTATGTTCACAGTGGAACACGCAAAGTACGAAGCAAGATCTAGAAATAATGTAGAAAATTCTCCGTACCTTGAAAGCTTGCCTTTTTCAAAGAAAAAGCATCTGTCCACTTTATCGAATAGTTTAATACTGTGAATGGGGTAGTTTCTAAAGAAACTGTGGTGCTGCGTCGGTGGGGAAGTAGTATACAAAAATTTGGTTTATCAACGGAGTTGATAATGTAAATTGGCCACCGTACAGAGATTCTAAAAGCTGACGTTTCGAGCGTTAGCCCTTCGTCAGAGCGAATCGAGGAATTATAGGTTACGCTAAGTTTATATAGTAGAGTAGGAGCTACGCTATTGGTGGTAACATGGCAACGTGAAATATAGGAATGTATTAGTTAAATGAAAAGCGTTCATTAATACCGTGAGGATTTAAGGGTGCCGATTTGGAAGATGAATTTTTGTTCCAGATTTTTGCAGCTTTCCCGTCGTATACCTAGATGTAGGGAAAGGCCGCAGATAGCCATGTGTTTTTTGAAGTGGTTAGGGAGATTAAAGTGACGAGCGACTGGTTTAGATGCATCCTTGTCATTCTTCTCAACATCGCGAAGGTGTCCGCGGAATCGGTCGCCTAGTCGTCTACCTGTCTCGCCAATGTATAATTTATTGCGTAACGTACAGGTTATGCAATAAATGACATTTGCGGAGGTACATGTGAAACGATCGATGATCTTAACAGATCGCTTAGGTCCCGATATCTTGCTAGTGTTAACAATGAAAAGACATGTTTTGTATCGTGAGCGCGCACATTTGAAAGTGCCCCGGGTTGCTCGTTAGTTTTGAGCGCGCTTCTAACTAAAAAGTTGCTTACGTTTTTGTCGCGTTTAAATGAAATAAGTGGAGGTTGCGAAAAGATTCTACCAGTCTCGGGATCATTTTGGAGCAATTTAAAATTATTAAGAAGAGTGGGCGGCTCTTAAAACTCTTAGTAAACGTAATGACATAGTTGTCAAATCGGCCGACAAAGGCGGCGCGGTAGTCGTTTGGTGGTCCGATCTCTACCAAAAAGAAGCTTTGCGGCAACTTTCTGACACCTCGTTTTATGCCAAAATCCAGAAAGATCTTACCTCCACAAATCAAAAACTTGTCAAAGACACCATTTAGAATCTTATAGTTAATCAAGAATTACCGGAAACTGCTACCAATCTCATCATCAACACCCCTAGAACTTCGTGCATTTACTTCTTGCCTAAAATTCACAAACCTAACAACCCAGGTCGCCCTGTATCTGCCTGTAGTTGCCCCACCGAACTCATTTCCAGCTACTTAGACAGGATTATGACGCCCATCGTCAAATCTTTGCCATCATACATTAAAGACAGTACACAGTACAGTAAAAATTTTCCGCGATTTCAGTTTCTCCGGCCAAGACAAACTTATTTTCACCATGGACATTACATCTCTATACACAGTCATTCCCGATAGCGAAGGTCTTCAAGCACTTAAACACTTTTTCGATCAACGCAATGTCAAAGAACCAAGCTCGGAAACGCTCCTCCGCCTTGCCGAACTAGTTTTAACGCTCAACTGTTTTTCTTTCGCCGGCAACTATTACAAACAAATTAATGGTGTAGCGATGGGCACAAGAATGGGACCTTGCTACGCCAATATTTTTGTAGGATATGTTGAACACCAATCTTTTAATCAGTACAACGGCCCCAAACCTCAACTCTACGGCCGCTACATCGATTACTGCATCGGCGCTATTTCATCCAGCAGAGAAGAACTCGACCAATTTATAACCTCCGTTAATTCTTTTCATCCGGCTCTTAAATATACCTGGGAAATTTCGGAAACTTCATTGGCTTTCCTAGATATCAAAGTTTCGATTAGTGGCAACGTGCTATGTACCAGTGTACACTAGAAACCTACAGATTCTCACAGTTATTTGTTGTATTCATCATCACATCCATCACATGTCAAGAACTCCATTCCTTATTCTCAATTTCTTAGACTTCGACGTCTATGTAGTGATCACTCCGATTTTTCCAGAAAATCAGAGGAGATGTGCCAGTTCTTCGAAAAACGTGGCTATCCTGCCTCTGTGGTCAAAGCGGGCCATCATCGCGCCCAACAATTTGATCGACAGTCCGCACTTCAAACGTCACAAAAAGATAAGAATGACAGAATTCAATCACTCTCACTTTCCATCCTCATAATCACGCAGTCAAAAGTATCATTCTTAATAATTTAAATTACTCCAAAATGATCCCGAGACTGGTAGAATCTTTTCGCAACCTCCACTTATTTCATTTAAACGCGACAAAAACATAGGCAACTTTTTAGTTAGAAGCGCGCTCAAAACTAACGAGAACCTCGGCACTTTCAAATGTGCGCGCTCACGATGCAAAACTTGTCTTTTCATTGTTAACACTAGCAAGATATCGGGACCTAAGCGATCTGTAAAGATCATCGATCGTTTCACATGTACCTCCGCAAATGTCATTTATTGCATAACCTGTACGTTACCCAATAAATTATACATTGGCAAGACAGGTAGACGACTAGGCGACCGATTCCGCGAACACCTTCGCGATGTTGAGAAGAATGACAAGGATGCATCTAAACCAGTCGCTCGTCATTTTAATCTCCCTAACCACTCCAAAAAACACATGGCTATCTGCGGCCTTTCCCTACATCTAGGTACGACGGAAAGCCGCAAAAATCTGGAACAAAAATTCATCTTCCAAATCGGCACCCTTAATCCTCACGGTATTAATGAACGCCTTTCATTTAAATAATATATTCCTATATTTCACGTTGCCATGTTACCACCAATAGCGTAGCTCCTACTCTACTATATAAACTTAGCGTAACCTATAATTCCTCGATTCGCTCTGACGAAGGGCTAACGCTCGAAACGTCAGCTTTTAGAATCTCTGTACGGTGGCCAATTTACATTATCAACTCCGTTGATAAAACCAAGTTTAATACTGTGTCAATCATGGTGGGCGGAAAGATTCCTCACTAAATCTTCATTTTCATCTAGGTAACGGAAGTACGTCACGGTAGCTGAGTGGTCTAACGCACTCGCAGATAATCTTGAAGATTGGGAAAAGTATACGTGCGCTAATCGCGGCAGGGAAGTTTGGAAATACTGAAGGGAACAAAAGGAAATTTACCCGATTGGAGCTTAATTCAATATCCGTGGGGTATGCACATTTGTGACCACCACTAGGTTTTAAGACGTGGCAAAAAACATTGCAAAGTTTATACATTCGAGGTAATTCAGCCTTCGTAGCTTCGGACCGCGCACTACCATGTTTCGCCGTCCCCTTGCGATAGGACAACCATCCTTTTAGTCTTTCTTTAGTAAGATTCCGTGGGTATTTACCACTAAGTAGCTGTACTTTTTCTTCAGAGGAAAAGAAGGTTGCTTCTGGAAAAAAATTCGGAAGCCTGCATAAGTTTTCTCTCACTTTCTCAGACAAGTGCAAATAAGTTTGATTCAAGTTGACCCGATAGCCTCGCATTAATGTCTAAGAAAGACCGCTGGATCGTTTGGGTGGCCTACTCAACCTCGATATCTATAGGATAATACTGGACTTTGTCATTATGTTATATGTGTTCGTAAAACTTCGGTTGTTGGTAGCAATAAACGCTCAGCTCAGTATGAGGGTATATAAGGTTTTGTGTGGGAAAACAAGACCTGTGACCTGACAAGATAATTTGACTAAAAAATTCTCAATTAAAAACCCCGACCTTATTGCCATTGTGGGTCTCGTCCTTTCTGTGTGTTTTTTTTCGAGATTCGACGCGAATTGCGCCACTATCCAGAGGCAAAAAAAAGATTCTTCTGCAAGTACAAAATCAGTCTTGCTACAAGAGTCCTAGACTTTAACGCCGATGTGAGGGCCCGTCTCACCTACGGCTGCCAAAGCTGGACAATTGCAGCGTGAAACATTGACAGAATCGAAGCTGGGAGTACAACCAATTTCTCCGTTCGACGATCCGAAACGGTTGGGCCCGCTCAAAAAGCGCAAGTGATAATGACGAGAATTTCCGGTTCAAATGGTCAACCAAGAAACTCCACGCCGTTTGCAACACCACTCCAGTATCAGTAAAATCAGTGCAAAGGAAATATCTCGGTCACCTAATTCGCTGCCAGAAAACAGTTACTATTCACGCTAGATAAGCGTGGTTTCTACCAGAAAGATCCACTAATATAATTCACCAGGTTTCGAAGACTCAAAACATTGAAAAAGACCGACTATTTACTGATGCCGTGAACCGGCGATATTGAGTAATTCCCGTCACGATGGATCTGGAAAGATTCGATTGGCTAAAACAAGGATTGAATGGATTATCAGTTCCTCGGTTGTCAACGGTCACAATAAAATACCAAGGCTGAACAACAGGCAGACCACCCTCTGTTAGTGGGGGCCGTTTGTTATTTATAGAAGAAATACAGATGAACAATACGGTGGTTACAATTTGCTCCAATATGCAGAATATAAAGCAAATGATTCAATTAAAGTTTGAAGAAAATGTTAACTGAGTCATGTGTCATGTGTTTTTCGCAGTCCCGTGCTTTTTTACGCGCTACATGACACATATTCAAACAGAAAGGGAGTGTTTACGCACTAAAATTAATACCCAGCAGCGCGTGGTTTAAAATTAGGTTTTAAGACCTAATCTACTCCCTCCGAATCTCCAAAACTAAGAACTACGACAAATCCAGAAATATCTAACCATAAATTGTCAGCTTTGCTCTGTGAAAGCTCGCAATAAATGTAAGTTGAAGGGTTGTAAAACTTACTGAGTAACATATTTTCAAACTTAACTCGTTTTGTGTGAGAGTAACAAAAACTCATTTATTTCCAAAGGTTTACAAGTACTGCACTCAACGTTTCTTCGTTTATACAACTTCTCCTTACCTTGCAAATTAATTGCACCGAGAAAACAAGTCGAAATTCGCCAAATGACAGCAGCCGAGAAGAGTAATGGCCACCACACACAAACACTCATTCTCTCAGAAAACCTGGTTGTGGTCATTGTTATTTAAGGTTTTTCTCATTCCTAGGGTCATTCTCATTCCCAGGGTCCTCTCTCTTCCTAATAGAACAAACACGTAGGGTAGGTTTTTCCCATTGGGTTTTTCCCATTGGGTATGAATGGCTTCTTTTATCTTAAGATTGAAGGTGGTGGAAGCGTGATCTAGGATACTGAAACAATCCTTAGAGCACGAAGTGCGGCATTGCTGAGAATTTTGTAAGTGTTTAAAAATGTGAGGCACAATCACTGATTATGTGTTAATGTACGCGCTTGGAAAAATGTCGGGTGGTTTCGCCGACATGGCAGGCATTAAAGCCCGCACACGAAAACTTGTATAGGTCACCCACTCGGAGCCCTGGGGGGATATGATCTTTCACACCAAACATGTTACCGATTTTAAAGTATGAGAAAACTCACTTAACATCAATACTGTTGCAATTAGATTTAACCAAGAGATTATGAAGGTAAGAGAAGTAATCCCTCTTAGGTTATTTTTATAAGATATCAATTTTTCCCGCGGATAATGTTACCACGCGCGTTACGTGGAAGTTTCGTGGAGGAGAGAAAGTGCAGCAAATTCTGTACGATGTCATTCTCCGATTTCAAAATTGAGTTTCATGGCCTCATAAAATTCATTTTCTGCAAGATACAGGTTTCAAACATATATCCTTGGAATTGTTTAACTTTTTAGTTTACAATGATACCAATTTGAAGAATTTCCAATCTATTAAACCGTGTAAAATTTGACAGATGCAGATATATTGAACTTGCTTGCATTGCGTTACTTGTCCATTTTAGTTCGCACTTTCTCATCGTCTACAAAATTCTGTCACTTACAAAACTCGTTCCTGTCAAGATACAGTTTGCAATCATATATAATGGAAATCGGTTAACTGTGTTGTAATTCAAACTGATACCAATTTTACTTTTACGATTGTCTAATGTAGGAAACCGTGTTAAATAATTTTGAAAGAGGGAGCTATATTTAACACGCTTGCGTTGCAAATTGACTTCAATCCGATCTTACGATTTCAAAAATTTTTATCACACGGTCAATTGAAATTTTCCTGTCATGTGTGGTACCGTTTGAAAGCGTTAGCGGTCTAATTTATCAATATCATAGAATTAAGTCACCATAGTTTAAGTCCCCTAAGAAAATCGAGTTCGCGTTGACCAAGTCAGGAATATGTTACTGGGTGACTGTAGTCTGCGATATTTCATTGTGTACAAAATTCTGTCCCCTATAATGCTCGTTCCTTTCAAAATGCAGATACATCATTCAAATCGCTTAACTGTGTAGTTTACAATGATACCAATTTCAGCACTGTGCAATGTACGAAACCGAGTCTTAATAATTTTCAAAGATGCAGGTATATTTAATGCACCAGTCAAAGTAAATCCCCGCCCCCCCCCCCCCGACCCGGGAAAGGCGGGGACATTGGACAAAAGAACTCCAAAAAATAAGCCAATGTCCCCACTCCCAGGGAAATATTTTCATTTCAATGTCCTCGTTTGTCCCCGCCTACCAGTGAAGGTATATTTTTATTTGGTTCAAAATGTTTCAAACCGGTTTGGTTTTCAATTTTTTTAGCTGAAACAAAGGGAAATATAAATCAAGCTGGTTGCACAACAACATACATAGGCATTTTCTACAAAATTTATTTTGTTTACACAAAAACAGACAACAGGGTAACATAAAGCGACTTTATTTCCTCTTTTAAATTTACTCTGGAGAGCTCTTCAATCCTTTTTTTCAGGGAGACTTGCCACCTGTAATAAAGAAACTGGATATTTAGAATCATCAGTTTTTTAATGTGAATGCATGGTCAACCAATCGAAGAAAATCGGGTCAGCAAACAAAATTAGAAAGATGTACACAAAAACGATATACACGTATTGATTAAACTTTCACAAGTAACATTTTTGGGTCGAAATTAGGAGAGGGATGGCAAGCAAGAACTAAGGATAAAATAGATTAAAAAGCACTCACGTTTCTCTCCGCCATTTTGGCTGCCTTCTGAGCTTGTCCCAGTCTCTTTGCAACTCCAAATACCGTAGAAGCAATTCTCGTCCAAGACCCCTCGTACCGGGACAGTTTTGAGAGTCGACGATCGGTTTTTGTTCCACTAATGTCCCCGCCTTTCCTGGGTTGGGGGGGGCGGGGATTTACTTTGACTGGTGCATAACATGGGTGCTTTGCAAATTGACTTCCATCTGATACCACGGGTTCAAAAATTGTTATCGCACTGTCTGTTCAAGTTTTCCTTTCATGTTTGATACTGTTGTAAAGATCTATCTGTCCACTTTATGAATATCTAAGAATAACATGAAAGTCGTCATATTTTAATCCCGCGAAGAAAATCAAGAACGCATTAACAAAGTCAGAGATATATTGTTGACTATAGTCTGCGAATTGCCAATGTTTACAAAATTCTGTCGCTTATAAAACTCGATCCTTTCAAGATACAGGTTTCAAGCATCTATAACTGAAATCGCTTAACTGTCTAGTTTTCAATGATACCACTGTCAAGGTTGTGCCATGTACGAAACCGTGTTAAATAATTTTTTAAAGAGACAGCTGTAATTAACATACCACGTGCTTTGCAAATTGACGTGAATCCGATAACACGAGTTCAAAAACTTTTATCGGACGCTTGATTCAAGTTTTTCTTTCATGTTTCTAAAATCAGCTTTACGATTATTTTTCCATTTACGTCTTCCTACTACGCTCACTTCCTTGAAGTCACGTTCGACCACAAAATGTATATACGCGTTTTTCTCAACATCCTCCGCCATTTTGTTTGATGGTAAATCGCGAACGACGCGAATTTATTAGCTGCAGTTACACTAGCCATTTTGCACTTGGGCAAGAGGCTTTTTCCCAGGGGGAAGCAATTTCTTATGTTTAACCGCCCTAAGGAAAATTGCCTCCGGGAAATTTCCTTGGATACGTCAAAAGAACAAAATAATTGCCCATGACAGTTTCAGATGTAAGTCTTATGGTTAACAAGACCCCAAAGCGGCTCAACGAAACACAAGATTGCCGAACGCAAGGAAACCACACGCTGTGATGAACTATGTAAACAACATGGCTGGCTTTCGTGCAATGATGTGAGTATTTTCTACTTTTCTATTTGTATCGTAGATTATAGTTTTATTTGATGACATTTTCTGTTTCTACAGTTATAATATCGAACAGGATTCTGCTAGCGCGTTTCAGTATAGAAATGGATATCTATTTGAGAAGCGTATGACGTAGCAAGGTGTTGAGCAAGCTGGCCCTTCCTACCTTGTGCAAGAATCGCCAAATGTAAATCAGTATCAGAGGTTTTCTTGTTTTCCTGTTCGAGGCCATTACCAGTTTCTTCCGTCTTGTCGTTTTAGTAGCCCAGCCGAAAGTACCAGCAGTTGCGGGTCTTTCCCTTGTGAATCCACTTTGCGAAAAGCAAGCGCTGTAGCTGGTCAAATCCTGAGGTGAAATGCCTGATATCAGCTTACAAAGAACATCACAACTTGCTAAAAACAACGAGAAGCGCTCACAGCAAGAAAAGTGTATGGGAGAGTATCATGGATGAATTTATTCAATTGTGCGGGGAAGCCGGAATCGATACTTCGAAAACTTTAGTGCAGATTAAAGAAAAATAGAAAGGCATATTCGATAAATACAAAAGTGTCAGTGACAACAACAACGGGACCCGGAGGAGACCGCAAGACCTGCGAATTTTATGATTTCATCAATGAATTCATGGCCATCTCAGACAAGGTCAACTCTCAAATTTGTGAAGGAAACCAACGTGGCTTCGCAAAAGAGAAATTAAAAGGGAGTGAAGAAGTGAGCGCGGGCGAGGAAGGTGATTGCGTAGCAACTGCTGCTGATCCTATTACCGATACGGAACCAGGAGAAGAAGGCAACACAAAAATCAAACAACCAAATGAAAAGAAAAATCTGTCAGGTGTTCAAAAGTTCCTCGAGACACTCTAAAGTTCCCTTTGCACCAGTGGTCATCAGTCTATCGTTCAGAAGTCGTTGGAACCAGTTCTACGGATGTGGAAATACCCAAGCACGCCTTTTCTGGCCAGCGGCAAGTCGAAGTCTAAAATATGAATGGGAGAGTTGCAAGGACTGGAGAAAGCATTACTGAAGTCGACATCTTTGTTGCCTTCTTAAAATGAAGCGATGAATCGCTGAACTTAATTGAGATGGGCGATTTAAGAGAAGCGCCGTGACAATTACCGAAAGTAAGCCAAAGAAAAGTTCGTCCTTCAGATCTTCGATTTTTACATGCAGATCTTCGATGTGTACATTTATTTATTTATTTTATTTTTAGATCCTTAATTTTAATGTATTTTCTATTGTAATTAGTTTTTTAAAAACCATTAAGTGGAAAAACTAATAAATCTTATCTTATCTTAAAGGTAAGTTTCCCGCCAAAACAGGTCAAGGCTTACCTTCCCCTTGGGTAATTTACAAGCGTGTAACCACAAACGGGGAGTCGATCATAACCCAGAGTAAACCCAACCCAAGCCATAACTCCAAGGTTCCCCATGGGCAAGAGGTCTAGTGTAACCGCACCTATTGAGTGGGAATTCGCTCAGCTGTCAACATTGGTAAAAATGAGGACATGTGATTGGTTATCAGTTAACCCTCGTGGGAATATCGGATCTCGCAGGAGATCTAAAAATAACTTAAGAGGGATTACGATGGGAATAGGGCCAATATGACAGATTACTTTTGTTACCTTCATAATCTCAGCTCTTGATTTAACAAAGTGGCGAATCTTTTTTGCGTGATGGTAGAAAAAGGACCAATGTAGGGTAATTTAAAGTGAAAGGTACGTGCAGTGTCAGAGACGGAAGCCGGGAGATTACAGTCTTGACGGGTCACTGTGAGGCAACAATTGATAATATTTTGAACTAGATGGACTGGAAATAGATTCTTTTGAAGGATATTGGTGCGTTTCGTGATGTCCTCGTGAAAAACCAACCAAGTGTTGTTGATCTTGTAGACTGTATAAACACTTACAAAATCCTCAGCATTGCCGCAAATCATGCTCTGATGATTGTTTTAGTATCCTAGATCACACTTCCACCACCTTCCAGCTTAAGATAAAAGAAGCCATTAATATCCAATGGGAAAAACCTTCACTAAATCATCAACTTTATCATGTCAATTTAAAACTTTCTTTGTAATATTTTACATTGTCATGTTTCCTTTTGTTGTTATAGTTAATCAGCATTTTGCGCACACTATACTGAAGATGACAGAAGATTCTGTCGAAACATATTTTTTTTAAAAAAACGTTGTGTTGTTTCTTAAAATTATAAAATGGCTGCTGCTATCCAAACCCTTCTATTACATATAAAATCTAGATGAGGATAAAGTGAATTGCTGCGCATGCAAGAAAACGGAAAATGCAACACAAATCCTGAAAACCAAAACTACTTATGGCTTGCTTAGGGGGAAGACTAATGCTGATTTGAATGCAAAATAAATCACGTGATTGTTCG
>OX421456.1:24726668-24734168 GCA_949126865.1 Montipora capitata
CTAATCTACTTTCCACCTTTTAAAATTTTTGTGTAGGTGGCGTTTTTCACATCGTCTTCTTTAAAGACATGGAAATCCTGTGGAGTAGCCAGCCGTCCATGCTGGTAGCTCGCCAATCACTTATTCTTCACCTTGAGCACAATACAAATTTTACGGTTATCACTTCAATTGATAATTTCTGGGGAGAACAATGGAAAACATATGTCAATGACAAAATTCCTGCTTTTCTCCTGCTGACTGACGCGGAGAGCGTTCCGTTTAAAACCACTAAAAAGGAACAATTATGTTTGGAGTTTTTCTTCAGAAGTTTTCTGTTTCATAGTCTTGGGCAGGAATTGAATTGTGTATTTATCTCTGGCATTGAGATGACTGCGACTAAAGTGATGGGATTCTACACGCAGTCTACTTCTCACCACAACCGGCTGTTCAGGAAGGTAAGTTAAGGAAATTACCTGTTACACCAGTTTTCAACAACACCCGTTTCACAATAATTTTAAAAATTTTCCAAACTGGGTTGATTATTGACAAATTTTTCTCTCGTCTGGTCTTTTATGGACAAGAGCTAGTCAAATGTTCCCCGTTGTGTGAAAAATGTAGTAATGCAAAGTCGTTTTAGAGAAAGATGGCATTATTGTTTTATCATTTTATTAAATTATCATAATATTCTTTAATTTTTTCTATTGTTATGTTGGTATCATTTGTTTCACTAGTATATGGAGCCGGTGCGCGAAACTTGGAATGTTCTGATGTCTTACCGGCGTAGCGAAGCTTCGGAGAATGAACATGGATGTTCAGGAGATTGTTCATCGAGTCAGGTGTGATTTGTCATTTGCTACAAAAAAGGAGAGAAACAAAGAAAACACGTACCTCGGATAATGTAGCATTTTATTGCTCGAAAAACTGTCTGCAACAGTTTCCCAAGAGCAAATGTCGATGCCAGATGGTATCAAATTTGATCCCGAAAAGAAAAAGTGGCGAAGACGTGAGCATGGTGTGTGTCAGTGTAAAAACAGAAGAAGTACGGAAAAAAGGTTTTCGAGTCGAAGATAAAAAAATGGCGAAGAAACCTAAACGAATCCAGGAGGCTTACAGAAAATTATGTTTATTCATTTTCTGATAGTGAGAGCAGGTGGTAAAGTTTCATGCATTTCATGAAATGTAATATGTAGCATCCATATTCTAAGGAGACCGTTGCTTTTTTGCTGGTTTTAGATTGACGTTAAAGAAAAGATCAAAACTGCTCTCAAATCTCCTCGACAAGGCGGCTGCCGTGGATTGGCTACTATGCTTGCTTGCGAAATGATCCTTTACAAGGTCATTAACGAGCCAAACTTTAACGAGGTTTGTGAAATGATTGAGTTGTTGCATTTTAAGAATAATAAGTTAGACAGGGGGCAGTAATGAAGCCAATGATTTCAAGAACCGCAAAAAGGAGTGTAAATTGGGTAGTTTTCAAAATTTCTCTAGAATACCACCAATTGCCTAAGATATAACCAAGATCCTCTCGCATTTTTTCTTTGTTTTTGCAACAGAAAAGAATGAAAGCTACCGAAGACAGAATCAAGCTCTTCTTGCTTCACTCTCTACTTTTAAATACACTTCCGTTGAAATACAGAGCACAGACCATAAACGCCAACGTGTTGGATCAATACTGCAAAGAAAAGGATGGCCACATTTATCCCTTCCAAGAGGTTAGTTGGGATCAGTAACTATTGAATGCGTCTGGTGCAACGCCTTTCAGTCAAAGGGGAATTCCAAGATCTCTCTTAGGAAGACGTAGCTATAGCGTTAAAAAAAACAAAAAAACAAACAAAAAACAAAAAGAACAAAACAAAACCAATTAAAAAACAAAAACAAAAGACGTAGCAATACCAGGAATATTACGCCCTCGACAAAAAGGTTTCACTTTGATTATCAACACAGAATTATGTAAATCCTCTATTAGGATCCCCTTTCCTCTGAAGCAAGCTCCACAACCTCTCATCTAATGACCCCCCTTTTTAGAGGAAAAAAGTTGGATATGAGAGGTTACCCAAAGAGGCCCGCAGTGTGTGATTGGCTATAGTTATCTCAATCCGACAAGCATGAGTGGAACAATTTTTCATCAAAATTGAAAAAGAAATTTGGCTAGATTTCGCTTCGAAAGAACAACAAGAACACAGTTTGATGGCTGCGATTTCTAGGTCATGGTAACGAAAATAATTTTTCTAACGAAAAACTGGATCATTGTATAATACAATTCCAGTGCTTAGCGGCCATGGTTTGTGAGCCATTATACTTTGCCCCAGAAATAGCGACCCTAAGCCTGGTCTGGTTGGTCTTGCGAAAGGAAATCACAAAGATGTAGCAAGACTTCTTGATTCTTTAAACAAAACAATTATACCACTCACGCTTGTTGTGTATGAGGTGATTATTTAAGCAATAGACCACATTTTCTATGGGTTTCCCGGCGTGATAAACCCACGCGGGATGTTTAGAGAACATGAGAAAAGCCTCGAAAAGCTTGTAAATCACTCGAACTCCGGCTTGTGATTTACAAGCTTTTTGAGGCATTTTTTTTTTTAGTTTTTGGAGGTTTTTAGGCTGGAAAACCGGTCTGGGACTGGTGTTTTGCAAACCGTGTTTCTTCATTTGTTTTATTTTGGCATCCAACATCTGGTTCGAAAGAAGAAATTAAGGATCTTTGGAAAGAGAAATTCCTGGATTTACTGGCGACGTCTTCAGAAATCTTTCAATGCCATTTCTCAAAGATAACAGTTTTCAATCTCTATTAGCTTTTTTGTGAGTTTACTGGTACGATAGACCATAGGTTTTTGACCAATCAGAGCACGCGTACTATCTCAGTTATTTTATAAAGTTTTCTATCATCTGATTTCAACGCAAGCTCGGAAAGCCTATCAAAAGTCTGGAATTGCATTATCGAATGATCCAGTTAAAAAACAAAACAACAACAACAAAAACAAAAACAAAAAACAACAGTGTAGGGGAATATTACCTATTCGTTAATTTATATCTGTTACGCATGACAAATTAACATTAGAAAAATATATTGCTACCAAATTAGGTGAACGAGATATTTTTTTCGAAAAATGGACCTTCTTACAAGGTAACTAGTAGATGATGATGATTTATGGGTGCAGTTTATTGGACTTCAGTATGCCAGGAGAATAAAGTTTCATAGGGCGCACAGCATAACCTATGAGACTACAAATTGTTATGCTTCTAAAAGTTATAAAAACCTATTTGCAAGCATTGGAAAATTATTTAGATTATAGTACTAGAATGACTTACCGGTATGCATGTCGCTTATTTACGATTTACTTTACGAATAAAATTATATAAATAACAACAGTTGAAAATAGAGCGATTTTCAATTGAGTCTCGAAAGTAATTAGCGAATTACTTTGGGGTAAGTACTTCGTGTCAAGCCAACTCGATCCCCATTAACATTTAGAATATCTATACAAAAAGTATCCCAAACATTCATAAATGCTAAGGTTAGCTTTTATGAATGTTTGGGATACTTTCTGTATAGGTATTCTAAATGTTAATCTAAATGCTAATGTGAAGTTGGCGTGACACGAAGTACTAACCTACTTTGGTTTTGCACTACTTCACTCAGTGATTGGTTCAAAGTTCTCGCGCCACTTTTTCAACCAATCAGAAGTGAAACCAAAACCAATCGTGGCTCGCACTTGTTCATTTTTCCGCTCTTTGTGTCGGCTACGTGTTATCACTTCCAGTTTTGATTGGTTTACTGGATATTCTCCGTCCAGTTTGATTGGCCAAAGTAATTACTTTGGTTTTGGTTTTGCGACATTCATTTGAAAACCACTCTAAATATTTTGCATAAATTAATTGAACTTCTAATCTCTAGAACCTAATATTTAAATTTTCTTTAGTTTTTAAGGACGGTGCTTACTATTGTTATTGCGCACAAAGTTCTGCGCATCTCCAGATACTCGGATTTCCTATCGCCGATGCTTACTAATACAGGGATATTTTTGCGCGGTTCAAAACTATCCGGAGAAAGTAGATCTTAGTTAGTACTCTTGGTATCCAAAAAGAAAATTGGGGGTAACCATGCATCCTTGAGAGATAATTAAGCTTCAATATTAGAAAGAACGCCATACATTGCTTTGTATTTTAAAGCGTTTTACAAATATTATTCATGAATTATCTTTGAAAAATGCGTGGTTACCCCCAATTTTCTTTTTGGATTTCAATAACACTTGTTAAGATCTACATTTCTGCATAATCACACACCAGGGCAAAAATATCTTTAATTAGTAGGCACCGTCCTTAAGTATATCCTTTAAAGTAATTTTCATACGTAAGAATAAACTTTACGCTTATGTAATGTTCTTATCATGTTCAGCCTTTAAAATAAAATAAAAAGACTGTTATTTTACTGTTTATGTTATGATCTTAAATGTCCTTGCAACATTCAACGCACTTAACGCTACTGACTTCTGCATGTTTCGTTGCACATCTTTTGTCTTTTTTTTCTCAGCAACGTCCGTAGTCCTTCTTCGATAGTCCTTGACCAACCTCCAAGCACGTCCATGATAATATTGTGCTGATCGACTGTACATCCAGGGTATCGTTCTTGAAACTCCCATCATAATGGGCCATTCTTTACTGACTTCTCTTCAGCTTTCTTTTCTCTGTTCTCGATTCGCAGAGAACTCATCTCCAAGACTACTACTTCCTTGCTTTTATGGTTCGCTATCTTTGCATCGATTCTGTTAGCTTGCAATTCATGGTTCTCCCCATAAGTAGGTATATCCCACAATGCTTGGAAATCCTCCGAGACGTATTCTGGTTTAGGCTTGATTGGTGAATACCATGCAGGAAGGCTTTCGACCAGTTGTAACTCTCGTAGCAGCTCAAAACATAACATTTTCAGCGCACTGTGTCTTGCCAAAAACTTGTTTTGGGCGAGGGCTGAGCATCCCGAAAACGCGTGAGCTACGCTTTCCTGTGCCTGGTTACACATACAGCAGGACACGTCACTTTACTGTGACATCTTAATTTTCTTAACTTGATATAACTTCGTTAGTAGTAGCTGTTCGTATAACTCACACATACCGGCCACAACATACGTTGGGCAAGACGTCTATTCGCTTAGCCATCAGGAGCAGTTGTTAGTGCTCACGCTATCATTCCATCTGGCTGTATGTAGCTTTCCCTGCCGTCCTTCATCACGTACTGTTTTAACAACTGTTCTTCGTACTTTGATCTCAGCAGTTGCTTTGCCTTTGTCACAGTCACCTCCTCTCTATCAACTTCACATACCGTTGGTTTCGGGTAGGCAAGCCTCAGCGTCAGTCCAAGTTCTTTACTATACCTCAGGGCCTCTGTAATCAGTGATTGATGTCCCAAAACAGCAGAACGTTCTTCAAATTCTTTCACCATTTTCAATCTAGGGTCACTGTTTGAGAACAATTGCATTGCTGCCTTAATCCTCTTGATCTAGTATTCTACCCCTACTGACTGCAGGCCATGTCCACCTTTCTTTCTCGACACGTATAATAGGGTGGATGATGACGCCGGGTGTTTTCCTCCATTCTTCTCGATCAGTCCTTGTTGATTCTGTCAGCGGCCAATACTGCGTCCACATGGGGTTCTTAAGGACCGCTAGTGCACACTGATTAGAGGCAGCCACACGGTTGTCATCTAGTAGTGGACTCGGCCAAACTACTGACAAACGTTGTAGATTTCAGCACACTCCAACGTTCTCTTCTCTTCCTGACGTACATTCTCGAGGATTCCAAGGAAATTTTACTGCGAATCTTCTTCCAGGGGTTGTACAACTACTGTATCGCTGACTTTTATTCCAGGGATCTCTTGTTTTATCTCACCTCGTTTCACGTGGATTACATTGCATTGCATTACATTATTATTATTATTCGATTCGATTCTCTACAGTTGTTCCACTGGGTAATGCTTATTGTGTCTCGGCAACTCCCCGTAGCTTAAAGACACAACACTTTCCGTAATAGGTGAGCAGTTCCAAGAATGGCCGATAATTGTACACTTCCAAGGAAATCAGGTACATCTAGCTTGCCAAACCAGGTCTTTGCACCTTTTGATATGCTTCCAAGAGCACCATTCACGATAGGTATTATTGTGACTTTGGAGGCTTCATGAATCCTTCTGATTTCAAATGCTAGTTCCTGGTACTTTTTAATCTCCTCCTCTTTAATTCTGGTGATGTTCTGGTCCGCTGGCACAGCTATGTCAATTAGTGTCCATTTGTGCGTGTCTTTATGCACTAGAGTAATAATTGGCCGATTATGTTTCAGCACTTTGTCTGTTTAGATAGTCATGTCCCAGATAATCCTTACTTCTCCATTTTCTGCGGTTGGCAAGGGCTGATGGTCATACCACTTGTCATTACATCCTATCCCATACTTCATGCACATCTCCCAGTGTACCCGCAGGGCCACCTTGTCGTGGCGCTTCCTATACTCTCTCTGGGCAAGCTTCTTGCATCCACTGACAATGTGTCGTACCACACAATCTACACAGTGGTGTCTCTGAGGTCTTATCTGTGCTGTACTTAATCGAGTTTGTTGTTAAAGCTTGTTCCTGAGCAGCAAGAATCAAACCTTCTGTCTCATTTTTTTAAGAATTCTTTCCTGAGCCATCTCCAAGACTCCTCTCAAGCTTCATCTGATATTTTTTGGGCAAACGCACCATGTAGGGATTTCTCCTTCCAGTTTTTAACTTTCTCGTCTTTTCTCCTCCTCTTATAGTCCTGCAGACATTACACTCTGCAGACTCTCTTCTTCAACAATCACTTTCTCCCTCAACGCAGCTTGAAGCATCCACTCTGTGCTCTCTCTTAGGTAGCCATGAAGGGATTTGCTCTCTCTTCTTGCACACTCCTCGATGCCGATCATTCCTCTTCCCCCTTCCTTTCTTAGCAGGTACAGCCTCGCAACATCACTCCTGGTGTGCAGACAGCCATTCATTGCCAAGATCTTCCTAGTTCTTCTATCCATGTTGGCTACCTCCTCCATTGTCCAGTCCACAATCCCCGCACTGTAACATACTACACCTACAGCCCAGGTATTGATGCCATCGATCAAATTTCCTCCATTGAGTCTTAATCGATACAACCTCTTGACTCTTCTGATATACTCCGATGTTATCTTGCGTTTCATCTTGGTGTTGAGA
Source organism: Montipora capitata (assembly GCA_949126865.1). Classification (NCBI taxonomy): domain Eukaryota; kingdom Metazoa; phylum Cnidaria; class Anthozoa; order Scleractinia; family Acroporidae; genus Montipora; species Montipora capitata. The sequence goes on from OX421456.1 coordinate 24,733,854, forward strand.
GTCTGGTCCAACTGTAAGATGCCAAGGTATTTGTAGCCTTTCTCCTCTATTTCCCCGACATGCTGGTCGTCGGGTAGTTCTTTTCCGCTACTGCCAACTTGTCTTCCCCTTCTCATTTACAGGACAGCACACTTGTCTAGCCCAAAAGACATCTTAATGTCTTGCGAGAAGATCCTTATTACTTGAACAAGTGAGTCTAGTTGATCTTTGCTAGCTCCGTACAGCTTCAGATCATCCATGAATAGTAGGTGGTTAATGGGCTTCATGTCCTTTGCCAGTTTGTATCCAGCTCTCATTTTTCGTAGTACCAGGGTC
>OX421456.1:24746668-24754168 GCA_949126865.1 Montipora capitata
TACTGTAACTTTGATCGTACATAGAGGGGACGCCCACATGGTTAACAAGACGAAACAGGGCACTTTCGCCCAGTATCACCTCCATCACTGGATGCGCACATCCCCAAGTCGTTGATGAAATAACTCAACTCTGCTAAGCAGCTTTTCATCTGTTTAACTCAACAAACTCCACTGCCACCGGAGCAGCAACTAAACACCCGAGCTGATGCAGAACTAAAGGAAATTCCAGGAGCATTAATGCCAAACGGTCAGCAATCAAACACGCGAGTTGAAGCAGCTAGTTGAAGGATATCTTGGGAACGTCAAAGCCAAAAGCTGAGCTAACAACAGATATCCCTCCATGCTCTGCTGCCCTGGCTCCACAAAGTGGCAATCAAATCCTACCCAAAGTGCAAAACCACCAATAAGAACACTATCAGGCCAGATATTCAACCTGTCAATCGTCTGGACTTATGAACAATGATAAACCCTTGTTCCTTTTATTTTTTATTTGCTTGTTTCACAAGTTTAAGTGTTGCTGTCGACGCAACAATTGGTTTAGTGCATGTTTCACATTTTCTTTCTTGCAATAGTTAAAGTTATGACGCTCTTCTTTGCTTTGTTAAAAAAAAGACAGACAAAAGGAGAAAGTGTAATGCACTGTGGGAAGAGATTAAAGTGTGTGTTTCTAGTCATCGAGTTACTGAATAGACACTAACCAATCGGAACCCTGTAATTGCATTTAATCCAATAATCCAGTTTGAATCTAGTTTCAATGTAAATTTCCTTTCAGAGAGGAGAGTGTAGAAGAGGAATTGTTCAACATTGGTCGGGAATTTGATGAACTCTACCACTGGCATTCGCTGAAGCCACTTTCTGATGATTATGATAGGACAAAGAAAACGATTACAGGTAAGGATAACAAAAGAAATGTTTTTAATTTTTTTAAATAGAAGTTAAGAAATGAAATCGAAAATAAATACCTTCGCAGATGGAGACCTATACCCCTTTCGGTGTATTGTTTCTTATAGTCCCACTGTCTTGCACTTAGTGGTGAGGTTGATACATAGGCTAAAGCTGGAAGTACGTCAACGGAATTTTGTTAAGAGTGACGCACCAGTTTAGGTACCCTTCCCCTAATCCACCTTTCTGTGTTAGAAAAATGCGGCTCTCTGGGGCGAGGGAAAGAGGATTCTGAAGGGGAAAGGGAAATCGTCCTCTTTTATTTTGGAAACGTGTAAGTAGTACTGAAATTAAAAGGATGTGAGGCAGCAAATCATATATGAAGTATGCACAGCGTTATCTCTTTCTTTCCTGCCTCAAAGAGGGGAAAACTCTCCATGCTTCAAGCTTTCACTACCAGTGGTGATTCATGTATTACAAACTCAAGTTATATTTGTATTATTTCATTTACACGTACAGAAAAGCTTCCAGACGATCCACGACTAAGAAAAAAGCGTTTAATTGAAAAGCAGAAATTCGCGCGCTACCACCGACTTTATGGCGATTCACTTTCTGGTGATATTGGCCTTGCAAAAACGATCATCGTTACAAATACGAACGCCGAGAAAAAGAAGGGCAAGAAAAAGGAAGGAAAAGTGGTTAGTGTGTGGTATAGCTATGAGTTTTTAATTCAGACGTTCATTTTCGTACTTTTTACGTTATTTACTTGGGTAAATTGTTGCTTTTTGTCTTAGGTTTCTTCTACACCAACGCATGTTCGCTTGCTATACTGAAAATTCATCAAAAAATTTGTGACCATACTGTCATCCGCGCAACGTTAACCTGCGTCTTATTAAGTAATGGTCCGGCTAAGAAGCAGGCAGAAAAACAATAGCCCGCGGCAATAGCGTCGGTTAGTTAAAATGTGCCAACATTTTTAATCAAATTAAGTTCGGCTGTTCCCATTGGTGTAAGCAGCTAAAAGCGCGAAATTTGAATTTCAATGAAAAATGTAATCGACTTGCCGTCTAAAAAATTAGATTCTGTTTCGTAGAACAAATCATTATGCCTTCAAAAACTATGTTTGTAAATATCGTCAAGATTCTATGCGCCATTTGATTGGCGCATAGAACAATGCCCAAATTTGGCCGAGAGACAGAGATCAAGGGCATGGGGAAGAAGAAATCCAAAAAAGGCTTTTTTTTCATTTTTTTCTCATCTTTTTTCGACATTTTCCGATATTAGCCAATCAGATGCCTCGATTGGAGTGAAGTTAAAAATTAATATTTCGCAGCTTCTAAGTACTTTTGCCGCTGGGCTGCCTGCTTCTTAGCCGGACCATTACTTAAATGCTCGATTATGATTACGCTCTATAAGGACTTAGTAGAATTCTACTAGTATACTAATGCAAATAAAGTAATCTGATCGGCTGAGCCATTGAACACTATCAGTCATTAGTGTGCAGTGGCTGGAGGTCGTCTTGGAAATAACAACGTTTCTTCCGTTTTTCCAAAGTTTTGGAGGAAAATTTGGATGCAAATGGGTAATTAAATTTCTGAGAAGTCTAAACGAAGGACATTTACGGTTTCTTGACATTCAAAAAAGTTGAAATTATTGAAAAAGCTGATGCGTGCGCGCACACATCTTAGATTTTAAATGGCAATTCAATCCGAGCGATCTTTTTCAGGTGCAAAGTTTAATAATACGTCAAGAAATAATTGGAAACCGTTATTTGAACTAAATTTTAGTAAGAATTCCACTAAAACAAATAGATTATTCGCTCTCGATTTCTATGAGGTGATAGTTGATTCGGCCTTCGGCCTCATCAACTATCACCTATTAGAAATCTCGAGCTCATAATCTAATTAAATGGTACCTGCGCGTAAGACGTGTAAATGTGCCCTCGAGTTTTGGGCACTTCCACCACCACTCTTTGCAAAAGCCTCTTTTTAACTTGCTTGAAATTAAGAATAAATCATTTCTTTGTGAAAATTAAAAAAATAATAATAAATAAATAAATAAATAAATAAATAAATAGATAAAGAAAGAAAGAAATAAGGCAGTCCTTTAAACATTTCCATTTTTACAGAGCCAGAAAGCGAAACAAATCATTGAAGCGAATGAACAGAAACGCAGAGGTAAGTGACTTCTTTAGTGTCAATTTAGTAAGTTTACTTTCTTTTAACGAATTCGTTACAAAACGACATCATAATATAAGAAGAGAAAAAAAATATGAGTAAAAATATGATATTGACAAAGAGGTGAGCCGGGGGATAAAGATCTTTCGTCCCGATTGCAATCTAACCCCCAATTAAAAAAAAAAAACATGAATTTAAAATATAGCTAAATATGTATATAAAATATGTAACAGTTTAGATATCAGTGATCGTTTAGGCTGGAGGACTGTACGTTTCTAGCTTTGACAAATAAATATTAGTTAAACTGGTCTTAAAAAAAGAAAATGAGTTAATTACTTTTGGGCTTGATGGCAGCAGGTTCCACAGTCAGAAGATAATGTTAGCTCCTATCAAGGTGTTTACTTCCTCCTTGATAAGCCGCGCATAAAATAAACAAAAATCAAATTTTGGACTTTGTGAGTTAAAAACAGATTCCCACACAAATAATATCGTGATAATGAAAATAACAATGATGATGATAATCATATGATTGCAAAAAGCATATAGGCGTTTGTGCAGTTTTCGAAACTATTAATATGGTGTAAATTGATACTAAAACTCCTTATGCTCGCATTATGTCTCACAGAGGAAGAGCAAGGAAAAGACCAAGAGAAGTGGAAACATATCGAGAAAAGCCTGAAGAGTGAAAATTACAGTAATGCCTTGCAGTTGGTAGATGAATTTCTGACCAAATGCAAATCTCCAGATTTCTCTTTCCAGGCGCTCATGAAAAAGGCACAAACTTGCTTGGATGCCTGGCAAGACACTCGTAAGTTAAATTCCCTCTGTCGCGCTCTCCCTCTTTTCTTTACTTGTACAGTTTCTTTTTTACGAAAATTTAAAGATGTACCGAACTAAGTATATGGTTCACCTCTCTGGCTTTAAATTGTGGCACGATGGTCGGTGGTGTAAAACCTGAACTCTCCCCTCAAAATACCAAAGTAATCAATTCAAACCTCTGAACAAAATTATATATACTGGCACAAAATTGACTAAGTTCGGTTTCGTTAATTCAACTCTTTGCACCTTTTATAGTAAGGAGTGTGAAAGGCCCCAACATCATTTTTGCCATGGGAAAAAAATTCCGATTGACTTCAGCAGTGACGTAATATTTATATTGTCAACAATTTTCCATTATTGTGGTCTGTTGGATATTAGTGAAACTTTTATGCCCTTGAAGCACATTATTCTCACAGATAAAGAAACTCTATTCCCCTATCATCAAAAAGCAATATGTCTCTCGCGAAACTAAAAAAAAGTGTGATCGAATATGAGATTTCCAAGTTAAACAAATTATAAGAACAAAATGCAACTTTTACGTCCTTATTTTGTATTTTAATTGTTTTTATTCCATTGTATTTTGTTACAGATTCACGAATGAAAAACAAAATAAAATACGAGTACAAAACGCTTACATACAGATAAATCTTTTTTATAGAAACAATAGATGCTTTCCAACGTAACAACGTGTAGTCTGAAAGCGTTTTCATTACGGTTCGAAGCATATTTATCATGTCAATGATCTCTCTTTGTACTATAAGAGTAAGGCTTTTGTTCTTCAAGAATTTCTGCAATTTTGTTGAGGATATGCAAATATGTACCTTTATTAATTATAGATCCAATTGATTTGGCTTTTGAAGTTCTCTCGCCTTCCAGATCGTCGTTCGTCTTGTAGCCTAACTTTGATCCTACATAGTATATTAAAACTCTAATCTCCGGAGTTACGTCATGCGTCGAATTTCGATCGAGGACCATGTTTCCAATAGCTTTTTCGATAAAATTTAGTCTGTATATTTTGGTTGTTTGTCATATTTAATTGCAATGAGACTTTGATGATTCCTGGTTTCCGCTGTCCTTCAGACGCCCAGCACAGCCACACTCCAATTTGTCGTAGTGTCGCTTTAATTGTTGCTGTGCGTAGGGTAGTAATGAAAGGACAGTTACTAACATCTTTTCTTACTTTGTGTTTGCTTTTTGTAGCCCTCCCCCCTCCCCCCCCCCCCCCCCAAAAAAAAGGAAACCCGCATCACTGTAACGCCATCATTTTCTCTCCACTGTCCTTTCCACCTTTGAATGTACAATTTCCTCTTTTATTTTCTCGTTACCATTGTCATTTGTTACCGTTAATTCAATCAAGTTGCAATTCTGGCTTACCTTAATTTAAGGCATTTGCAACAATGTCTGTCTACTGAGTCTTGACACACTTTAACACCATCCTGTTGTAAACATGAACCATTACTTGTAATTTAAACTCCCCTCCACCCTATTAGTGTTAATATTCCTAAGGCCAAAAGTATTAATCACGATATTTTTACATCATCTGGACAAAGTGTGAAATAGCCATATCTATCAAAAATGTATCAACTGACCCTTTTGAAAACTGTTTTCAGTACTCTACCTAGGCGGATAGGTAGTTTTAAATTTTTAGATAGTACAATTATCATTTTCCTCGTCGCTTCACGTTACAAAAATGTTGTTTATAGCGGCATTAAATTCTGACATTGTGTCGTTTTTTTAGGTTCTCGTTACTCCAAATCAAACGAAATGAAATATCCAGTACTTCTTATGGAATGTGTAAGGAAAATGTACTACGAATTCAGCAGTCATCTTACCCGCAAAGACAAAAAGAAACTGGCAGGATACATGCAAAAGCTGGGGTTTGATGACATCTCAGTTATGTTATATGATTTGAAGCCAGAAACTGAAAATAAGGTAAATTTCTTATAAACGCCCATAAGTCATGATTCTATTCGTTAAAATCAGGAATCTGCTCTAGACAGGAGTCAGTTTTCAATAACAGGCCGTCTGTGAACGAAACGTTGACGTTGTACACAAATCTATCAGGTTTGATTTTTGTATTGTAGGCTCAACAGTTCTCTGTTCACGCACGACAAGCGCGAGATTTCAAATTGAGTTCCTGGTACATTTGTTGAAATGCGAGCCTGTTATTTTCAATGACAGGCTGTCTGTAAGGGAAAGTTGGCGATATGCACAAATATATTAAGGTCTGATTTTGTATCGTAGGCTCGACAGCTCTCTGTTCACACAACAAGCGCGAGATTTCAACTTGAGTTCATGGGACATTTGTTGAAACGCGAGGAACGAGCCGATCGCGACCCTCGGGTCGACCACTTTATCCCTGATACTTGGCAGGTATGTTAATGAGAACTTGGTTTGAACAGCGTCAAGCATTCAGAACTGTGCTCATACCTTTAAGCTAAGTGGCAACTGGCCCTTTAATGAGTAAACGTTTTTTCTTACAATGTTCTATAAAACTAAGTGAGACGAATAAACAAGATACTAACGTCAATGTCAGGACCAAGCAAAGTATTCATTATTGGTGCAATTATCTACACAGCAGAATTAACATCTTGTTTTAAACTGTCGAAGCAACAGGGACAAAATATTGAGATTTTGTCCTGAGAGCGTTTGACATCCAACACCTGTCTTGTGGCTTGAAGCCACTTAGTAGAATCTGTTATATTATGAGACTCAATGAAAATGAAATAAAGGAGAGTCCTGGTCTTTGGAAGCAGCCAAACCATAGCAAATAATATTTTTAATTCGATTTGGTTAATTCGGGCTTTATATAGACGTAAAAAGACCAGTCGCTCTCTTAAAAAGGGTAGGAAATGCCATAATATATGTGCTAGTGTTGTTTATCGCTTGTCGGTTGTATCCCTTGTTAAAATATTCCAGCGTGAGCTTCTTGATGCAGTTGATAACAACGAGTCAGCAGTAATCGTGGCGCCCACCTCATCAGGGAAAACATATGCTTCTTATTACTGCATGGAGAAAGTCTTGAAAGAGAGCAACGAAGGAGTAGTGGTTTATGTCTCACCCACCAAGGTATTATGCTCAAACTTTTAACAGTTTTTATTGTTACTGATGTTTAAGATGTATTCACACGCTTAAGCCTGATTCACTAGCGACGTGAGCATAAAAAGCATACGCAAACTCAGTAGGTTGTTTTTCATTAGAGATTTTTGTTCGAAAAATAGACACTAATCAACAACAAGTAAATGCGCTTGCGTGTGTTGCTTGTGCTTATGCTTACGTCGCTTGTGAAAACCAGGCTTTAATCTCGGCTAAACGTTCACATGGAGATTCGTATATTATTCAATAAGTGGCACTGGTAAACTCGGGAAAACGAAAACCTGAGTGCTCTTATGAGGATCGAACCTTAAAGGTTTTCTAATTACTAGTTGCTATTCTGTTTCAGCCAAAGGAATAGGAGGACTCCGATATCCTTTTTCCGAGTGCGCCAGTGTCACCAACTCAATAATGCACCATTCTGATTCATTCACCAGGCCTAAAGTATGTTATCTTAGTTATTCTAAAGTTCACATTGTTGGACATCAAATGTTGAATAACACTGACTGTTACTTCTGTTTGTTCTGTT
>OX421456.1:24764168-24781668 GCA_949126865.1 Montipora capitata
ATTATACGGTGAGTGCCTTTGAATTCTCAAAAAGCTTTTGTAAACTTAAAGCTACCTTTGCTCTTAAATTGTACGTTCCCTTCGTGAACTAGTTTTAGTTTACTGATATGAGATGATTATACTAGCCAACTCGGCGCTACGCGCCTCGTAGGCTATCTATCACCTCATATCCAAAGAGTGCTCGTAAAATAATTGGTAACTGTAATCGTGTATAACAGTTTTTCCACGAGTGTTCAATTTTCGGTTTCAACAAACAGGAGCGGCCAAATAACTTTTTTCCTTTTTATCTTCATTTTTTCACTTGGCCAAGTCCCACTGGTTTAGCGATATTATCATTTCTGGCCGTTAGGCGTGCACTTAGCCCATTCGTCGGATCGTCGTATCATACACCTAGCCTTGGCCACCAAACCAGTGTGGCCTCAGTTGTTCAAAGAGCGGATAATTTTATCCACTGGATAAGTTGCTATCCTGAGGAGCAAATGTTTTTCATACGATGCATTTTTCCACACAATCACATACTTAAATTTGACACATGCTTCTATTCTATTCACAAATCACAGGACTATCAGGATAACATTGCGCGCATTTGTCTGCTGGATTGTGACCTATCCAGTGGATAAAATTATCCGCTCTGCGAATAACTGGGGCTAGGACTCTGAAACTACATTATCCAATATGCCAGTTTTTAGCAATGGCGTTTATCTTTTGCAGGTTCATTGTCTCGGCCAGGAGATCGGGGCTGAAGTGTGGGAGCACCTTCTTCTTTTGATTCGTTGCCCCTTTCTGGCGCTTTCAGCTACCATTGGAAACCCGAGTGATCTACTAGAGTAAGAAGTTGCAGACGTCATCATTTGATTATTTTAGTGGTTGAATTAAACATCGTGGGGCTTTGACTCAGAAAACACCTGGTATCCATGGAGACTGCGTAGAGGGAGGCTCGTGAAAACCTATAATACTCCTTATGACTGCTAGTTACAGTTACCAAAAAATGCGAATACACTTATGTATGTATTCCTCTCCCTTCCCTTCAAACGGTTTTGCGTCACTTTTTTGTCAATATTGGGATGAGGAAAAGCGCAACAAAAATTGTTGGAACACATTTAACTAAAATTCTGTGTCGCCAATTTTCACATTTGATACACGTCTTGCATAATGCCTGGTTAGCATATTTTAAGCTCCATCCTAAATAAGTAATAAGTAGCATTGAACTCTTGTTGGGAGAGTGGCTAATTTAACGCGTAAGGCGGATTCAGGAAAAAAAATTCACGCTCCTTAATGTGACCTGACGAGGCTACCCTCGGTATTTTAGATACTCTCCCCAGGTTACACTCGCTCAAACAAACCAAGATGGCGGCTGTTCAATGGAGGCGTACGAGTCTTAAAAATCCTACGGAAAAATAGGAGACTGTCTACACTTTGTGCGCTTTGTACACCTTATAAACAATGTCATAGTATGGAACAATGTAAAAAAAAAATCTTAAAATGCAAGGACATATTACAGGTGTCGCACATATAAACCTCAGATATTTTCGCTGTTACACTCTCGGACCAAGTTGAATACTATAATGCTTACCAGATCTTTCTCCCGTTTTAATATTAAGTGGTAAGTTTTTTATAACGATCCCTAAGTTACATGCTGGGGTAACATGCAGGTATGCGATACTTCACATTGAAAGTCGTTAATCATATTTTTATCCTTACCTCACACCTCTCCTTTTCGGAAAAAGATCTTAGACAATCATTTTAACAAACTTGTAGATGGTTGCAAGCTGCCCAGGACTTTCGTCAAAAGCAAGATGGGCAAGACAAGGGCAAACTGAGGAAATCGTACAGAGTCAGGCTAGGTATATAAGAAGTTGTTATTTTAAGAGCAATCCTTTGTCCTAATTTCTAGTTTTCACAAGGCGAGAACTCCTTACCTTTTTTTTTCCCTTACCATTGTCAAGTTACCTGCGAGGAACGGTACTCGGATTTGGAAAAAAGCATTTACCTTCCCAAGCGAGTTGCTTCAAGTGATGAGGAAATTTCTAAAGAGAGAAGGAAGTGCGAGGGTAACAATGTCTCTAGCACGGAAAACTTTGTCAGCCTGCATCCATGCGCTCAACTAGCAACCAAACAGGTTTGTATTTCATATATATCTTTCACTCATAATTACTTATCACGGGAAGTTGGGGACTCAGAAGTGACCAGCTCCCAACGTCAGTGGCTTCATAGCTCAGTTGGTTAGAGCATCGTACCGGTATCGCGAGGTCGCGGATCCCGTTAAAGTCCTGAAAATTTTTCAGGCTTCTCGACGCAATAGAAATTTGCGCTCATCACTGCGAAACAACATGGTTTCATTTGATTTCATACCCGCAGTGCAATATATGATGTATTTCATATATATCTTTCACTCATAATTACTTATCACGGGAAGTTGGGGACTCAGAAGTGACCAGCTCCCAACGTCAGTGGCTTCATAGCTCAGTTGGGTAGAGCATCGCACCGGTATCGCGAGGTCGCGGGTTCATATCCCGTTGAAGTCCTGAAAAAAAATTTTTCAGGCTTCTCGACGCAATAGAAATTTGCGCTCATCACTGCGAGACAACATGGTTTCATTTGAGGTTTGGGTTTGTTCAAGTATACGTAGTTTTCCCACTTTCCATAGAGTATGTGCACGGCGGCCATGATGGAGGAGCGAAACAAAAGAATGATATTCCTTTGGGGAATAAAGGTTATTTTATGCAAATATCTTTAATTGTTTTGGCTCTTCCAACAGGGCCGCCCTGCACCTACTCTATACATTCATATTCTGATAAAGTTCTCGTCCCGTAATTTCGCTCCCGAGATGGAATAGAGAGAATCCGAACCGAAAGCAATGGTTCTTTTAGTCATCCTTTGGAACTTCAGTATGGAAATCAATTTAATTTGTGACCTAAAAGAAATCCGTACAACATGAGAAACTGAAACATCATGGACGTGTTCACGCTCTTGAGTGTATCATAGGTAATCAGAGCTAGATGGAAAGAAATTCAAAAGTTTGTGTAGAAGTTCAGAACGATAAAAAGTATTCATGATACGCAATTTTGTTTTTTTTGTTTTTTTGTTTTCCAAAACAGAAGGTATGCGCTCAAGGGTGCGGCCGAATAAAGTTGGGGGGAATGGCTATTGTAGAAATCATTTTAGTAAACAGAGTTTCTGCCATACATTTCCTGTAATTCCAAAGGCACAAAATTACAGAGAATGTATGGAGACAAAAAAGGAATATTTAGGAATTCCATAAAACAGATACCAAGTCCAGTTCATCTCAGTTGTGAAGTTGAACTTATAATTTGTTTTGTTTGTGAAGGCAAAAGTCTGAAATGTAGAGACATGTACTATTAATTTTGCTTTGAATTTCCCTACAAACCTTTGATTTTCCCGCCAAGTTGCCCTGATTACCCATGATACACTCAAGAGCGTGAACTGTCTATTCTGTCAAAAACGAAAAAAAAAACGGCAAATACAGATTTAAAGATGGAAAAAAAAAAACATATTGGCTATTGTTGCCGAATTTTTTAAAGGATATATTATCCCTCCCGATTTCATTGTAAAATATAAATTGAAGAATAAAAAATATTGTGAACTCGCGACGTTTTGATATCATCACGACACCATTATCAAGTGACGGATAAAAAAAAAGAATTTGAGTTAATATACACAATCACACACAATCGGACTCCATTCGAGCAAAAGTATTTGTGTGAACCATTAATTTTAGGTGTCTTAATCTCCTCCTTAATCAACTATTTAATTTATACGAGACACTACCATTATTTATTCGCTTGAAAATATTTGACACTCCACCTGCATATAAGAACTCAGTTTTTTTTTATGATTAATCAAACGTAAATTTATTAGAATATAAATTTAAGACAGTTTTTTCGTATCCGGCCACTTTTCAAATCATTATTTTATTTTATTTTACATTGGTAGACATATTCAATATAGTTGCAAAAATGGTAGAAAAGACAAAAGGTTTAAGGTTAATAAGTCTTTACCAACTTACTCCAGGCAGGGTATTGGTTGTTGGTCTCGCAGTAATTTTGTTGAAACGACAGGAGAATGAACAGGAAATACAATTATGTCAGACGAGATTACCGTCTTAGCACGATTTTAAGACTTTATTTATATATATTTGTTTTAAATTTAAGTTTTCTTTTGCTATCTGAACTCAGCAAATCAAAAGGTTTCATACAGAAATATGTTTTTGTAATGAAGAATGAAATTAATTAATTTATTACATCCATTTAGAAATCACTGGTGATCCTTGCAATCTGGTTGGCTCTCAGCAGTGCAATTTATTCCCGAATCGCACAGTTTTTTTGCTCTAAATCACACCATTTCCCCAGCCAATGAGAAGCAAAACCTCCAATCAGATTTCAAGGCTTTTTTTTAGGTAACCAATCAAATTTCAGGAAAATAAAACACAAAAAAAAACCATTGTGTGTAACCAATCAAATTTCAGGAAAATAAAAGACAAAAAAAAAACCATTGTGTGGCGAATTTTTTACTTATGTTCCCAACTGGATCAATAAAATATTGGTATTGACTAAAATCCTGTCTTTTAGCGATTAAATAAATATTGTGTGATTTCTAAATGGATGTAAGTTGTAATTGAACTTTGTGTCGTGCATTTTTTTTCTGAAATCATACTTGCGATTTCAAATCAAACGCGCGCTGAGCGCTCGTTCGATTTTGAAATCACATGTATGATTTCAGACCAACTTGCACTCCACTCAGTTCAATTACCATTATTAATTAATTGATTGATGAAGTTCGAGAACCCAACGTGTAAACTAGCAGCAACGTGCTACAGAGTCGTTATTTTGGTTTCGCTCAATAATTAGCCGATTTTTTTTTCTTTAATGAACACGTTGGAACTTTTGGATTCTTTGTCTGAATAAAGACCACTCATTAAACAAGGGGAGGCCTATCCGATGAAATTTATTAATGATACTTACATCCCATTTGTCATCCATACTTTACTATTCACCACGTATTTGCTTTCTTGCAAATGACTTTCTTTTGTTCTAGCGGCAAAGCTTGCAAGCATTGGTTTAATTCCCTTCCTCTGTTTCTCTTCAGCTACGTGAAAATGGTTTTCCTGGCGACATGGCCCTCACTCCTAGAGAAACTTTGCAACTGTATGACGCTATTGTTCAGCACTGGCCTGACAAAGAATCACTGCAGGTCAGCGGGTCGTCTCTTTGCCTTTGATTTGTCTACATATTTGTTTTTTTGCTCTGTTAGGGTCATCGGGAAAACTCCTACTTCGTTTTGAGTAATAATTATAGTTACTCCTTTCTCAGTCAACTGGATTCGGTCGGCGACTAGTAGAGCAATGAAAGGAACAATCTGTTAGCCTACTCATGTTGACTGGTCTGCACACTGGAAGGGCAGAAATCTAAAGCTGTTTTGCCATTTTTGGTACAGAAACTAAGCTATTTAAAAGTCAAGTGACAATTTGAATGATTATCATCCCCTAATAATGATTAATGTACAATTGGGAAGGGCTATACTATGACGATTGTTTAAGCCTGGATGTAGGTGGAAGTAAATGAATATCTTCATGTTTTCCATCCATCGGTTCCAAAATCGTTTTAAATTCGCGCAATAACTTGAGATTTTGTTATTTGAAGCATGCCTATTTTGTTTTGCTTTTGTTTTTTGTTGTTGTTGTTGTTTTTTTAAATATAATTACATCATAATTTGACCTCAGCAGACCCTTTCGAAATGCAGATAACACTTTAAATCAACCTCTTAGTGCATCCTCACCCAGCTCCAATTTTGTTCTTTCTAGGGACTTTCTCCAGAGAAATATTTTCAAGAAAATATATTTATTGGCAAGAGGCATGCGAGGCAGTACGAGGAGGAGCTGAAGAAGGAGTTAAAGTCATGGGCAGATGAGGAAAACAAGTTGCAGAAGGTCAACTAGCTCTATTGTTATGTGTTTACTTGTTTATTTATTCATTAATTCTTATTCATTGGAACATTAACGTACGATTGACTGCGTTCGACGAAGGAGAACTTTTTTCCATTCTGGTGGAGTTCGACTTTCTGTTACCCTGTGTTGCCTTGTTGGATCTTTCAAGAATGTTTCCTTTCTTGGAGTTCGTTATAGCTTGTACTGTGTTTGAAATGAAAACAAAGGTGGCGATTTTGTTTTTGTTTTTGTTTTTTAAATAAGAGTGGGTTAACACGCCCTTCCATATTTCAAACTGATCTTGGACATTCACTTAAAATTGCATGAAGTAAAGCTTATTTTAAACTTAAAAGAAGTAAAAGAATAAAAATTCAGAATAGTACACTCCTCGAACCTGAGTCGTTAGCTTTATTCTTTCTATCTGTAACCATTGCTCCAACGAGGACTAGTTACTGCATTTTTATCCTGTATTTATATGGTTGCTCATTAAATGTAAGATAAACGAACACTAACCGTTTTCAAATTAGTGCTTAACCCTAAATACTCTAGATCAGTACTGAACCCTAAAAAATGCTGAATTGAAATGAGGAACTCGTGGACACAGAATCGTATAATATATAGATTTAGCCAAGCCTAAAAGCGGAGCTCCCTGGCTGTTTTTTCTTACTGTCACATGATACTGGCCAGCGGATGCCTTGTTTTGACAGGTGTGAATCAACCCTAACATGGATGTCCAATATCTAAGATGTACGCTGTAAACTAGCTGGAGTGTCAGCTGGAGTATGGCCTCGATGTGGTCAGGTGATACTGGTTACGTTGGCATACATGGAGGGATAGAAAGGACGTACGGACGTACGTTCGCACGGTCGTACGTTCGTACGGTCACCAAAACCAAAATTTCTCGCATCTATGGGTTACCATATTTTCTTAACTATGGTGCTCCGCGCGCGGAGCTCCGCTATTACAAAAATTCTAGTATTGCCGTAACAGCTATTACGTGTTTCTGTCGTATTCCATCTTTCCTGTAAGGTCATTACGAAAATCAACTTCACAAACTCAGAAATTAACGGCTTTAGAAAGCAGCACCTCTCTGTTAATATTTTGTCACTAACATTTTTACGAGCAAGTGTTCCCGTAGCCTTAAAACGTATTCATTCTGTTCTGTTGTTTGTATAGGTGGAATCTGTTATTCAATCGTTGAAATCCGTCCCTTCGGAGGAGATGACCACGATGCCTTCGGGTGTTCCTTTCATCTTAAAAAATTTCCCAACGCTTGTTGAACAACTTAAAGCACAAGATAAACTACCTACCTTGGTGTTCAGGTAGGAACATCATCACTTTTGCTTTGTATTTTGGATATTGAAATTCCAAAGAAATGTCATCCAATAGAAAACGAACGAAAATCCAGGGGAAAGAGAAAGATAGCAAGGCAGACAGGAAAACATCAAAGATATAGTACTTTCAGTTAAAACTGGGTTTTTAATTTTCATACCAATGAGTTACATGATATGCAGGCACTTGACCGAAACATGAATGTTGCTGCATGATACACATTTCAATGATTATTTTAATTTTGTTTTTGTTGTTTCGAGTTATTGCGTTAGTAAATGCAACTTTCGGCATTGTTTACCGAAGGAAAACCGCCTTACCTCAGCAGTAAGACCAGTTACTCCAAGTCACATTAATTTACAAAACTGTTCATTTGCACTGTTCTAATTCTTCCAAAATAGCACACAATACTTTTAGAATGTGCAATTTTGAAGAATTGTGCAAATCGGTGCCTTAAACAAGCATGTGCCACTTACGGACCATCAGTTTGACCGGTTTGTTGATTAGTGTCCATATCTGTTTCAGCTTTAACCGAGTGTTTTGCGAAATGCTCGCACAGACGCTCGTTCTGAAATTTGAAAAGAAAGAAGAAGAATTCAGAGCGATCACAAGAAAGCTTGATGAAAGGAAACGTCTACAAGTGGAAAAGAAGGAGAAAAGGAACCGAGATAAAACAGAAAAAGAAAAAGCTAAAAGGCATTTAGAAAATGATGCAGTTGTTTTTGAAATGATTAACTTATCGTGCATTTTATTAGCTCATGGGCTTTTTTAGGAAGTCACTTTGCAATATCTACTGCTGCAGAAAATCTATCTTTACGATGACTGTCTTCTACCCTTTTTGCACCTGCAGATCTAGCACCAAAAGAGAAAAGCTGGAGGAAGCTCAAGATGAGCAACCAGACCTAGATGAGCCTTTGAAAGAATGCACATTGTCGTCTGTTAATGCCATCGGTAAAGAGGTTCGAAAGAGGCACTGTATAGTAATTGACTTAATTATTTTAGTTGTTTGTTTGTTTCTCAAGATACCACTGTATTGGCTCCTTTAGTAAAAACTAAGTGCTAGCTAATTTGTGATCAATTGTCCCAGCTTTATCACACAATGGATTCTTGGGTAGCTCACCTTTGAGATATTGGGCATCTCCAACAGCTCATCAACATTTTATGGTGTTAGCACTCATTTTTATTTCGTTGCCGGTGTAAAAAAAGTAACTTAATTCTTTATACATCTGAATGTTCCTGGGTCGAATATATATTTTTTTAATATCAGTTTAAGCTGACCAAGCAAGGGCTCGTTCCATAAAAGTTGACGATTAGCAAAATGGGTTGTGCACTCGACTAGCACGTTTTATGACTCAGCTCTCGGGTGATCTATCAGGAATAGGTAGGTCAGACCTTCCAGGGAAACTTTGCTTACAAAGACTTGGCCGCGCCTCGTTGCCTCAACCCACTTCGCGGGCTTCCACATTCTTTAGCCCCACATTCAACAAGTGAATGGACGCATTGTTTTATTAAAAACAACCAAAAAACTACTTGCATGAAAAATTCAATCGCTCCTATTTCTCAGGCATGGTACAATTGCTGATATCCGGTAGCTGCTAATCCAAACTAACCGCTGAAATTGTATTATTCATTAATTCAACTGTTTACATGAGACAAGCAATGTCACAAAATATATTTGATGTTTCTGTTTGTAGAAGTTGAAGAAGATCTTGTATCGCATTTGGATGATTAACAGTAAAGATATATTCAAGCGTGCTTTGAAGCGAGGAATCAGCTATCATCACGCTGGACTCAACAACAAAATGCGTATGGTCGTGGAGATGCTTTTTAGGGAGAAATATCTTCAGGTGAGACATCATCTAGTCACAGCTTTGTTGCACGCATTTCCTGCATGAATGGCCATTTAGCTGTATCTAGATGCTTCAAGTTTCGCCGGGCGTATTGTTCTGTTTGCATTCGCTGTTGTTGTACCAAGGGTGATTCCTTTTATTGTGACCTTCAACATTTTAAAGGCGGTGCCTACATTTGTTATTGCGCATACGATCTGCGTATCTCGATATGCTCGGATTTCCTATAGGTAGTGCTTATTAATACAGGGATAGTTTTGCACTCTATACTTTGTCTTTGCCTTTCCAAATAAAGGAAGGAGTCCAATAATTCGTTGATCCTTTTGACAATATCTGATTTTTTGCACGATACTAAACCTATGCGATAAAGTATTTTGCGGATGAAAAAGGATTTAATAACTTGAATCCTTCCAATCAAAGTAAGGCCTCTCCAGGACCAGCTTTTCGACAATTCCTTTATAGCGGAGCTCCGCGCGCGGAGAACCAAAGTTAAGAAAATATGGTAACTCATCGATGCGAAAAATTTTGGTTTTAAAGCCATGACGCCATCGATCGTCCGTCCGCACGTACCTCTACCCCACCATGTATGCGAATGTGACCAGTATCACGCTAGTTTACAACGTACATCTGGATATCCATGTAAAGTTCAATTGACACCTGTCAAGTCAATGTATCCGCTGACCAGTGTCACGTGACCATATCGCGGGCTCAAGTTCAGAGCTCATAAAGGACAGCTGACCAGGCACTGGTTTTCTGTTGGATTGCTCAACCTAAGATAACTCACCTAAACATAAACGAGGCTTCATTTTTCGCGCGCTTCCTATGGCTCGACGCGGCTGCATGGCCATACTACGTCAACTATAGCTCTCAACAGTCAACGCTTTTTGTGTTCAAGTGGAAAACGGTTTGGAAAATGTTTTCTTTCTGCATTTTTCGCTGGTTTCAATCCAGTTTTGTATATCATGACAGCTGTGCTCCACAATGGTGGCTACGTAGTTATTGAAGTCAAGCATCGGAGGGATATAAACTTAAAGCTGAGTGTTTATTTTTTTAAAAATAAAATTAAAATTTGTTTGAAGCTGCTTCTTTCTCTGTATTGCAATTTTTGGCATATTTTTAGAAGCTCTCATAAGGTTGCATGATGCATGGAGGACATATGACTAGAACAGAAACAAAAGGAGAGAGAAAGAGAACGACAGCAGCAAAACAGAATACCAGTAATAGCTCAAACTTGTTGGAAGAAGTTACTCCACAAAATCTTTCCTTGAGCACTAAACCGTTTGTTATTTTTAGGGATGCGTATTTGTAAAAAGTGGTTTAATCGTTTTTTTTCCTTTGTTCAGGAATGAAACTCGAATTTTTATTCTCAGCTGGAATTAAATAATTATCTGCACTCTTTTGGACATAAAGAAATAGTTGATCTGTTTCTTTTGTTCTAAAATGCGAGCGAACAAAAGCTTTTTTAATTTGTTCGCCCAACTGTTTTCCGATCTGCCTCGACAATGACAAGAAAATTGTGCCCTTATGCTATAAACACGTAATCGCAATGAGTTCTTGTAAATGTAGGGAGAAATATCACTAGCTTGTGTTTTCAGAAGTTTGTTTAAAGCACCTAAAGGTGAGTTGTTGCAGCGGATCTTGTTTGAAGTTCCATTGTCCTTTCTTAGTTTGCATTGCCGTATTTTGCCGATCCTTGTTCCAAGCCAAGCTAGCGTGTTTCAATGAAATACATAAAAATGTGAATGATCTCATCTTCAGAGATAAAGTCGAATAAAGAACATCAGTAAAACTCTTTTTTGACCTTGAACTGACAAAGTTTCGTGACGGTTTCCTAAATTTCCATTATAATGCCCCAGTTTCCGTGTCTTGCGGTTGGGGCCCACACCTGCGCTGCATATTTCAAATGGGGTCTGACAAAAGGTTTTTAAAATGGTATCAGCACTTTCCTAGATACAACATTCCTAATGATCCATGACGTCATTTGTTTTGCTTGTCTAATCATTCTTCGTAATTGTTCCTGCCAACAAAGGGTATCACTAGCTGAAACAACCACTCCCAGATCTCTTTCCTTTTCAAGCACCTGCAAGGGTGTATGGCCCATCATGTAGTTATTTTGAGGGTTGTCTTTACCAATATGCAAAACGCTGCACTGTGATTCATTAAATTTCATTTGCCACACTTCAGCCCAATGGGATAAGCAGTGTAAGTCCGACTGATTGGTTGCAGCTGATCGTGCGTTTCCTATTAACTTTGAGTCGTCAGCAAATAAGGTGGTTGTATTCGTTGTGATAGCAGACATCGTTAATAAACAAAAGAAACAACAAGGGCCCCACAACGGAACCTTGAGGCACTCCAGATAATACGGGTTCCCATGTGGATAATTCGTCGCCTACAAGGACTGCCATTGTTCTACCAGTAATAAAATTACGAATAATGTTGTTACATTGGCCGTTATCCCATAATTATGCTTTTAACTGCAACAGGAGTCGCCCATGTGGACCTTTATCGAACGCTTTCTGAAAGTCCAAGTAGACTAGGTCTACTACATCCCCATACTGTAAAATGGTATTGATCTCATGCACTGTTTCCAAGAGTATAGAGAGACACGACTTGCCGTGGACAAAGCCGTGTTGGTAGGGGCTGAGGTTGTCACGCACGTGGGTGTAGAGATGTCTATAAAGTAAATTCTCGAATACTTTACATGAAATGCAAGTAAGAGAAATAGGTCTATAATTGCATGCATCATTGAGTGAACCTTTCTTATGTAAGGCAGTAACCATTGCGCGCTTCCATGGGTTGGGGATGCAGCAAGTACTTGCAATAGCTTGAAAGAAAACTGTAACGGCGTTGACAAAGTTTTCATTTTCAGCTAGAGTTTTTATTATCACAGGATGTACACTATCAAATCCAGCCGCCTTATGGATGTTCAACGAGTTCAGCTGTTGTACGACTTCCTCCTTTCCTACAGTGAATTCATTAATGTGTTCCGCCATATTTTGGAGAACACAGTTTTAATTTAGAGCTTCCTCTCTTGTAAAAACGGAAGTAAACGACTCCACTAGTAAATCAGCAGTCTCCGTAGGGCAAGTAGTAGTTTGTCCATTAGCTTTTCGCAAGCAAGATACTGTTTCATTCGACTTCTTTTTGTTCCTTAGATACGCAAAAAAATTGCTTGGATTTTGTTTCACATTTTTGGCAAGTTTTTTTTTATAATCTTCTTTAAGTTTCCGTTCTACAGATTTATATTTTTCTTCAAATTCAAAGGCAGAAGTGAGGTTGAAATGAGACTGAGAAATGTTGAAAGTTTTCCACGCATTGTTCTTTTCCTTTCGTGCACGACGGAGTTTCGAATTCTCCCATGGGACTTTGCGTATTGGTATTCCTTCTTTATTTGTAGTTTTTTGTACTAAAATTGGGACACCATGATGAATTGCATGTAGTATTTTACTTTCGAGTTCGCCGCAGATGATGTCAACACAGATATTCCACATGATCATACAATTTCACTTTCAGTATTGCTGTTAAATGATCACTTCCACGCAGTGGGGGACCTAAAGCAAACTGCATGGTAATGTCAGAGTCACGGGTTAATATTTGATCTAACGTAGATTCCTGCATTTTCCTATCAACTATCCGCCTTCTTGTGATGTCGTCAGTGATATGCCATGTGAGACCACAAGAAACAAAACAGTCAATGTACTTCTTTTGATTTAACAATCTCCTATCAGAAGTATCGATGGGTCCAAGAACTGTTCCGTTAGACCAACAAACATCCGGAAGATTGAAATAACCCACCAAAATTACTTGATCAATGTCGCTAATAGGTAGCTTGTGTAGTTCAGACCTCACGGCTATATCGTGTTCTTCAGTGGATGATGGTGACCGATAGAGACAAACTACGGTTATAATGATAAAAACTATGTCATTCGCAATCTGAAACATATTGCTCAACCCATGATGAGCGCTAACAATAGCTTTTGAGATCAACTGATGCCTTTTGCTGTGATACGTAAGGACTTTTATCATGTTTTCATACGCCACTCTCACGCGATCTTTTACAAAATTACAATTCCAGCTGGCATTTGTTGGGCTAGACAGGTTCACCTGAGCCGGCTAGGAAAAAGCTATCCGGCCCCGCAACCCGGGTGCTACTCCCTACAATGGATCATTCGGGGAGGCCTCTCTCCAAAGGGGTCGTTTTTCAAGGTTTATAAAAGGGCAAGAATTTCACGATTAGAAATATAGAAAAGGGCAGGAGAAACTGCCAGTTGGATATGTCAAGCTATTTCAAAATGCAACGAGTAATTGCACCGAATGGTCAGGTAATCTTAAGCGTCTTAGTGGGACTTCAAGGGTTCCTCAATCCTCTCTTATTCTGAAATAAAGGTATTTAATTAAGGGGCATATAATTAGTTTACTATATTTTGCCCTTTACAAATTTTTTTGACTGCACTTGTTTGTTAACAATATTGTATTCATGTCGTCATAGTAGAAATAAAAAATACAAAAATACAAATACTCAATCCAGACTCACTATGGAAGAAGGATATATGCTACAGTGGGTGTGTGAAAGGGGTAGTATTTTCTTCGGAAGGTTGTGAAAGAGTTAACGTTTGTATCCAAATGGCGTCTAAAAGGGCTTGGAGTTCCGAGTAGAGCCTCTCCGCCAGTAACGTCTCCCCTTGGGTCCCGTCCCCCCTTTAGCATGCGCCGTTCGCAACAACGTCTAACCAGAATCATGTTCAGCAAAGGCGGTATCATTAAATATTTAATAATATTGGGGTCGGGATGAACGGGAGTATCTTCGGTCTCTTCTAGGACAAACGGACCTCCAGCCAAATATTTTTGCCGTCCGGCTCTCCTCGACTCAGTCCGCACATGTATGCTCATAGTATTTCAGAAAAAAATTGTATTCGATACTTTTTCATTACATCCTCTCTCCCCCCCCCCCCCCCCCCCGAAAGAAAAAGACACTTTTAGAGTAGCGAATGGCTTATGACTATCCTCCTCACCAATGTTAACTCTTTCATTGTGGTAATTAAAACGTCGTCGTCATCAGCAGTGACAACTGGGGACGGTTTCTCTTCCGACAATTTCGGCAGCTTCTCTTCTTCAGTAAATGAACACAAAATTTTCCTGCACTTTCTGCAAATTCCTGAAACAATCAGAAGTTGGTCAAACTTTTTGCATACAAGTAAAGAATATTAACACGAGTAGGGCGTCAAAATATCTACCTGATCCGACGTGAACCAGATGTCCCGTTCTTTTCATGATAAACTGGGAAAAGGTTTTGTTTATCCCCCGGTCGGCTTTAGGCCATTTCATTCTGACTTTAATATGCTCTGAGATCTCTGGAGGGACCCTACACCTCTCGGTTCCCCTTTGTCCAACCAAGACCAAGGGATGAACGATGTGATGGACAAATCGTCATGGTGTTGACATTTTGTGGCATGGTAAAGATCGCAGCACGCGCAAGAATTAGGTCTACTTCATTCTTCACATCTTGGAATTGCCATAGTGACTTGTGCCGCTTTATATCTTTCCTACATGATAGTAGTGGAACTACCTCTATAGACTGACTTCTGTCTCTTCAATCAAAGGAACACTGCCCACCAACTAGTGACTTAAATGAACAGCAAACATCCATCTTGTTTTGTTCGCGGAAGTTGGTCATGGACTGAGCGAATTCAATTAAATATGTATAATTTGATCAAGCAATTAGCCAAAATAGCCGGTGGCCGCCAAAAACGATCGTTTTAAGACTGAAGAATAAAATACTCGTCAAGATATTATTATTGAGCATTTCAGTTGTTTGAAAAGAAACATTCGCGCACAATGCGTATTAAGGCGCATTTACACTACAGAAAGATTTGAGTCCGGACCCGTCGAAAAAAGCGGTACGGACTCATAACTTTATTAAAGACATACTGGAGTTTCCGCAGGACCATAGGAGACTACGGCCTTGCAGAAACTCCAGTATTTCCTTGCAAAAGTTATGTGTCCGTACCGCTTTTTTTGACGGGTCCGGACCCAAATTTTTCTGTCGTGTACATGCGCCTTTAAACTATATGTACAGTATGTGCGTAACCTGGAAATTAAAGCAATCCGTCCCGCATAGTAATTGTTCAAATTAATAGCTTACCGAGATACAGGCACTGTTGAGGTCTCTTATTTATGATTTAAACTTTTAAGATTTGTCGAGTTTTAGGTAGCTTCTTTTTGCATTTACTTTCGCCAACTTTTTAGAAGAAGAAAAGGCGCCAAATGCCGACAAGCTGACTGGTACAAACAAAACGTTTAACAGAGAATCGATCCGTGGAAATCAACAAATACAAATTCAATCACTGCAGTGTTCCTTCAGATCACGTAATGCTACAAACCAACAATATCAACTTGTTATTACGCTTAACAAATGAACTTAGAACGATTTTCTTTCTACTAGTAGAATTCGTTCTTGTAATTTAAATAATCCAAGAAAGAACGACAGCTTAAAACGACAGCAGTAACACCCGAACACCAAGTAAATTGCTTTTAATTGGCGTTTTTAATGCCCGAAATTTCTAAAGCGATGCCTTTTAAAATATTAAAGTTAAAAGTGGTCCATTATGTTTTCTCTTTTTTCACCCAAATGTTCTAAGATAGCCATCTGCGGTTTGTTGGAAACGAATTTAATATGTATTCAGGGTTACCGCCCGCGTCACGCAATTGTTTACATTCCCACGGCGGATTCAGGGAAAAATTGATGAGAAACAGAGGCCAAGGCGGGCGACTTAAAACAATTTGCCCAGAGATATTTTTTAATATCCTAACAGGTGGATATATATTTAACCCGTATAAAGTGTTTTTATGGTATTTAAAATTATAGCCCATTGAAAAACCGGAGCTAGATTTTGAGCCCAATCGGGGCGAAGTGGTTTGTTGGAAACGAATTTAATATGTATTCAGGGTTACCGCCCGCGTCACGCAATTGTTTACATTCCCACGGCGGATTCAGGGAAAAATTGATGAGAAACACAGGCCAAGGCGGGCGACTTAAAACAATTTGCCCAGAGATATTTTTTGATTTTCAAACACGTGGGTGTATAGTTAACCCGTATAAAGTGTTTTTATGCCATTTAAAGTTATAGCCCATAAAAAAATCTGGCGATATTTTAGTGCTATAATTCGTTTGCATCACCTCTAATATTTTGCGTTTCTGTTCGATCTCGTTTCGGGCTCAAACGAAACCTCGATTTATTTTATTTTTCGCCCAGTCATACAATGAAGACCTGAGCTGAATATATAAGCCCTTGATAGATTCTCAAGTAGCTGTTGTGCGGCGCGCGAAGCAATCAAATATTCAGAAACTTCAGCATAACCGGAAGTACATTTTGAGCTCTTTCGGGGCGAAATCGTTTTCCGCAAATTTCTTCCAAAAAAGGCTGCGTTAATGAAAACTAACTATGGTCCGTCTGTTTTCTAGCTAGGGCCAATCTATGGGCAAAAAATGAGCGAAATCAAATTTTCGACTTGTGCCGTTATTTGGTCCATATTTATAGACAGTGGCTCTTAATAGATAATTACTGAGGCGAGCAGCATTATTACTGGGTTGCCAAACCCAGTCGGAATCTCGGTTTTATTTCGTGGGTTTTTTGACTGGGTTGCCTATGGCAAACCCAGTAGGA
Organism: Montipora capitata; assembly: GCA_949126865.1. Classification (NCBI taxonomy): domain Eukaryota; kingdom Metazoa; phylum Cnidaria; class Anthozoa; order Scleractinia; family Acroporidae; genus Montipora; species Montipora capitata. The sequence continues at coordinate 24,780,953 of OX421456.1, forward strand.
ATCTGCGTTTATTTCGTCGTTTTTTTATTTTTTTCCGTGGCGGTAAAAGTCTTGCATGTCACTCCCCTGCTAAGTGGTGGCTTTGTGCATAGAGCCTTCTGCGCGTATTTCCTTAGGATCGAGAGGGTAGTGGGAAATGCGTAGATTTCTCTGGTGGACACAGTAGAACGATTAACTTAACCCGGCAATGGCGTCGAAAGTCATGTAACGCGAATGGCGTTTTAGTGGATCTTTGAACAAAATATACCCTTATGAAGCTCATGAATGGCAGGTCAATTAGATATACAGGCGGTGGAATCCTAAAAGCGACGAGTAATGGACTTCGACAACAACCTATCGCCCGTCGAGCCGAAATCAAAGTGAGCTGTATTTGCCTAAAGTATACGGTAATTTGACACGATTGAGTTTCTTGCCTTCACGCACGCAATGAAATAGGAAGAGGTTCTCGCCTCTAAGAGCAAATATGTTGTTTGTTCCAATAATTTTTTCGCTGGAAAAGGATTCTGTGGTATTTTCTGCCTTTGTGAATTATAATATCATGTTGTGTATTGAATTTCCGAGCTTAAGGTTGAAATGTGATATGGGAGAAGTTTTTTAGTATTGCTCTGTAAGCAGGAAGGGTTCACAGGCCTGTTGGAAGCGTGCTTGAGTTTCAACAAAATGAGCCCCAAAATCAGTGAAAAATTGTGACGCAGATGAATAATAAAGTAGCTGCC
>OX421456.1:24796668-24819168 GCA_949126865.1 Montipora capitata
TGCTTTTTTTGTTTTTGCGCCCTTTTCTTGCGATAACACGACATTAAGCTGCGTAAAGCAATCACGCATATGGAAACAGGATCGCAACCACAAACGCAAAAAGTGACAGTGTTTGCTATCGAGCCAACGCAAACTGTTTACATGCGACTGTTTGCGACGTTGTTACGTGTATATGGAAAGAGATCACGTACTTGTTTAGAAATTGAATCCAAATGTAATTTATTTCAAATTAAAGAAAAGAAAGAGATAATATGGAGCGACTTATCTCATTTAATAGGAATGGTGAATCTCACATAAAAAGAGATAAAAAACTTGCTCTCGAGCACTGTGGCCGCCGAATATTAATTGAGTCCGAAAACCATTCAAACGCACGGATTGCTGTTTGAAAATATTCTTAAAAAATCTTATACGAGGGCAAGCCTGTCCTTTCGAATTTTCTTCATACCTAAATTCAGATATTAGTCTAGCGCACTCCCTTGTTTTTGTGCTTCATGCGCAGAATGGCGCTTGAAAGTTAGAAATTTCGAGGGAAATTAAAGGTATAGACTATATATATAGGAGACGGGAACACATACCGTGCATTTTACCTTTCGACACACCCATCCGAAAATTGGTTTTTGCCCTGAGCGGGACTCGAACCCACGCCTCCCTAATTACCAGTCGGGCATGCTAAGCCACTACACCATCAAGGCTACCACGCTGGCGCTAGGGCCCAACTTTCCTTCACTTGAGTGAAGGCAAGATACACAGTCAAGTGAAAGGAAAGTTGGGCCCTAGGGATCCCCTCGGTGCTAAGTCGCCTCATTAATCTGCTACGTTGCCAGCGTGGTAGCCTTGATGGTGTAGTGGCTTAGCATGCCCGACTAGTAATCAGGGAGGCGTGGCTTCGAATCCCGCTCAGGGCAAAAACCAATTTTTCGGATGGGTGTGTCGAAAGGTAAAATGCACGGTATGTGTTCCATTCTCCTATATACGTAGAATGGCGCTTTCAGGATAAAATTTCAATCGCAAACAGCTCTAATCAAAGGAACAGCTTTTCCACAGACTTCCAAACGAGCAGTTTAGTCTTATGTACGGTTTATTTCTCAATTTACTTTAGTCCGCGTTTTTCATAATCCAGTGCATTTATGAGTTGCGAAGTTTTGGCAACGGTTCTGTGAGAACTGGGCTCAAGGCCACGAAGCCTTTGCCTTCGTGAGAAAAATACTTGAAGCCGTACACTCCAGCATATTTGCGCCACTGTTGTGAGGATGAATATGAGAATATTTACTAAGAGCGCGAGTTGTGTTTGCAGATGTGAAAATTTTTTGCGTGATAGATTTACAAATGAATGGAACTGCGCATGACGAGACTGGCAAGTGAAAATTTAGATTTGGTTGGTGAAATGAGACCTGACACTAGCCTCTAGGCTTGTGAGCTAAAAAGTTAGTCTCGAGCGAAATTATTTCGCTTGAGATGGTAAGTCAGTGCTTCCCTCATTCTCAACGTTGCTCCTATTTAATCGGCAAACACGATGAATGGCGTGAAAGTGTATCTTTTGAGGATTCATTTTGAGTTCTTTCAGGACCTCCATGAGTTTCAGAATACACTGCGTCCTTCCCTTTAGGGATGTTATAAAACTGTAAATTTTGTCTTCTAGAGTAGTCTTTAGTAATCACATTTTTCAGCGTCTTGATCTCATCTTCCATCTTCTTGTCACTGGAGACTAGGCTATCAATCTGTGCTTCGAGATTTTTTCTTTCCATTCATTCCATTTTGATTGAACATTTTCAGTAGAGATCTCCACATCAATATTCTGCTTCATGGCACGTGCGTCCTCTCTAAGTTCCTGTTTCACGACTTCCAGATCAGACTCCATATTGGCAAAACCTGACTCAATCCTACTTTGAATTTTCCTCAGTGCATCCAGAATATTAGCGTCCTGTTCAGCGTCTGTTGAGGACGATTCACGTGGTCGTTTCTCTTTTGGTTTCTCCCTTGACATGATTGGTAAGCAGTTGAGAGGAAAGGTTAAAACTCGTAGTGAAAATCAAGAGAAGATGATTAAGCAGCTCTAGAAACAAAACAAACGATTGCCACTAGGGAATTCGTCCGACAAATCGCCACTGAAAACAGCGCTCTCACGAAAGACATCTTTCCGCCGTGCTGGTCGAGCCCAGTTCTCCTTCAAGCCTCATTGTCATACCTTTTACATTTGGGAAATTATGGAGACGACCCCCCTTTCCCTTTCTCTGATCCCAGGGCATATGATTGCATTATCATAATTTTTTGTGTCATTTATTATTCGCGTAACCAATTATCTTTTATTTCTTATATAATTTTCCCTTTTTTGCTTCTTTCATGGGTATTACATGAATTGCTAGGTTGTCACGGCAACAGGTACCCTTTCTCTTGGTATCCACATGCCTTGCAAGACAGTTGTGTTTGCCGGAGACTCTCCTTTTTTAAACTCACTAATGTACAGGCAGGTAAGTAATGTAGCAAGGCCTTAAACATTTCAAAATTTGCAGCTTTTGGAAAATTACAAACATTTAGATGTATGACCACGTCGACAATAACGAACCATCCAACTTAAGCATATTCCTGCATGGGCACTGTACTTTGAACGCCAATTAACCTAAGACAGAATTCCTCCTTTTGACATCTCTTAAATACTGGCCCTCTTGGCTAACGTTCTATTTAAGTTACCTCTGCCTCGTCCCTTTATGAATAATGTTCTTCCAATCATCTTTAATTTTGCCAGCGTCATACACCTTTCCTGGTAGATCTGAATGACTGAGAAAAGCGTTCTCACCAAGGGCTTTTGAAGCCTCTTAAAACAAACGTCGGTCAATGACTTCTGTACTCCTTTCACGCACACAACATTATTTTGCGAAAATATAGCCACTATACGTCATGGTTAGGACATGAACACGACTTTCAACCAGGCGCTTAAAAAAAAACCAAGTCAAGTCAAACAGGATAGGTAGGAAATGTGGTTTTCGAGTACAAATTTGATAATCCTTTGTTAAGCCCTCTTTAAACGTGGTCTTTCAGATGTCTGGCAGAGCGGGACGTAGGGGATTTGATCCAGTGGGTAATGTTGTGTTTTTTGGAGTTCCTTATCAGAAGGTCCAACGCCTCATTACAGCTAATATCCCAAAGCTTGTCGGGAACTTTCCGATAAATGTATCTCTCGTACTTCGCCTGCTTCTGATGACGTCAAAGGGCGAAGACAAGAGGGATGCATTCACCAAGGTTGGTACAGGGTGTATAGTATATAATAAATGTGACAACGGAACATCCAATAAAATAAAATTTGTTAGATCGTACTTAAATGAGAGAATGGAGATGAAACCTTGCCAGTGATATCTTCAATCCTATGTTTTGACGTTTGCATTACAGCCGACTAGGGACCTTAAGCAACGACAACGTTGACGTGAACGAAAATGTGACTTGAAAATATAACTTCGTTTCATTTGTGCAACTTCTTTATTATTTCAACTCATCCACCTTGTACAAAAACACTGAACTACCCAGGAACCAAAAACGTTTGGTAAGAAAGAGTGACAAAGTTAATGTCGTGTAGACACAGAATAGGAAGGGAAAATAAGTGATCATACAGGTAAACCAAGATCATAACTAAATGTTTTTCTTCTTTTAATTGTTATTTTATGTAGTCTCTAACGCTGCTCTCTCATCCGTTTATCTGCCGAAAGCATCCACAGATGGAAGGTCAGATTAAGAAACATTTTCTTTTCAGCGTCGAACTTCTTGCCAGATTGGTAAGTGACAAAACAAGCTTTCATCTAAAAAAAAAAAAAAAAAACATCATGTAAACGGGCCTTACCTCGATAAGGACTTGTATCAAAGTATTGGTATTTACAATTTCTCTGAAATGTGTACTATGGTTGTCCGCTGAATAACGTTACGCCTGTAGTTGCAGACTCGTTGGCCCAGGTGGTGGAGGTAAGACTTTATAATGCATTTTAAACCATTAAAGTGACTTACTGGTTTTCAGCACTTTCGAAAATATAAGCTTTGACGGATCAATACTATCAGTATTTATTAGTTTTGGGCTACATTTTACCTTTTTTTGCAGAGCCTGATAAACAAAGACACTGGGGTTCCTCAAGAGATGGCTGGACTCGCCACACATCTTCATTACCATGAGCCATCTAACTTTGTTCTGATCAGCTTTTTGCAGCGTGGTCTCTTTCATAAGCTGTGTAAACCGGGAAAAAACGGTGAGAGTGCTATGCTGAATCTAGTGCTGTTTGACTAACGCGCAAAACGAGTAAAAATATGCCGCGATCTTTTGTATTTTTAAATGCAGAAAGGCTCAGAAACCGTTCAACTCGCCATTTTCAGTCGATTGTCCGATGGCATAAATAATAAACGCTTTTACAACTTTTCGGCCACCAGTTAAGAATTCCTGAGCAAAGTAATATATTTTGAAAATATATCAGCCAACACAAGCCGATATATTGATCGTGCAAATTATAGTACCAGGCGAAACGATGAAAACTTAGTGTACAGATAAGTCATCCATATATTACATTTTTTAACATTAAATAGAAACGATTTTGCAAACAGATTAGTAAACTAATAAATTGATTAATTAATTAATTACTCAAGCATGACTCAAAAGCTCAGGTATAAAATAAAAAAGCTCAAGAGCTTAAAAAGTTTTAAAACTTTCGAAAAGTTCTATGAACTCTTATCGTGCAGTCTCAGATCTAGACAACCCTCCCCCCAAGTTACCTTGGGGGAGATATTTTTCCATGCATTTGTTTAAAAACGTCTATCAACCGTTTATAGGAGGTGGGCGAGACAACTCGGGGAGGCGAGTTGTCTCGCCTCGGCAGGTAGGGTAACCCTGGCAGGCGAGACAACTTTTTCGCATGGAAAAAGTTTGGCTCAACTACCTGAGACGAGACAGCAAAATCTTAAATGCGCACGCATAAAAAAAAATCAAAGAAACAACAATTTAGGAGCTTATACATGTTTTTAGCGTTTACTTTCGAAAGAAAAGTTTTTTTCCCGCCAAAATTCTCACCGCTGTCTACGGAAACTCTCGATTCATAAACAATCTTTTATTTAAACTACATATTACTGCTGCGTAAAGATTGTTAGTCCATTTGCTGAATGTGAAAACGCAACTATACTTAACAAAAACGAACTAGAAAGAAAGAAAGAAAGGCAAATGAAGATACGCATTTTTTGAAGATGCGTCTTAAAATATATGCATAATTAACTAGGGTCAACTTTGTCTCGGTCACGCAATTCTCATATATAGACGATCGGTAAAGTTGTCTCGGGAAGGAGGGCTGTCTCGGGTAACCGAGACCATATAAACAAGCCCTTACTCAAGTAAATGTGTAATTTCGAGCGTTCAAAATAGCGCAATCTTTCCGCCTATGGGGTGCCAATCACAGTGCTGGATTTGGTTCCTGAGGCAGCTATGTTAAAACAGCGATACTACACACTAAAACATCTAATTAACAATTATTCCATGAACGCGCGTTGGATATGAGATGGTAAATAGCCAACGAGGCGCGAATGGAATAACTGTTTTATTAAATTCATTAAACTCCAAAAGTTTGGAAGTACGAAATACGAGCGAAAAAAGGGAGAAAATACTAGCGAAATCGAAAAAACTTGACGAAGATGCGATTTTGTGTAATACCTAGTGGTCATACAGACGCAGGCTCATCACAAAAACATTTCTTACCTTTTCGCGTACTTCTAACCTTCAAAATTGATCCAAACTTTCCACAAAAACGTGTTTCTTTTGCTTTATACCAAGAGAAATTTCGCTTTCTCTCGTATTTTTTTTTAGTTTGGCAACGCTAAGCGCAATCATTTACCATATAAGGTCAAACTAAGGTATATGAGCTGATAACCGAGATTCAGTGAACCAATCAGAGCACGAGAATTGCATTATCCGAGGTTGAGAATTTAATAATAGGTTATATATATTTGTCTGAATCCTTATTCTTGTGGATGTGGAATCCTGTCACAAGTGCATAAAATTGGTATATATTTCTTTGCAATTCTTGGTGATTGTGCTGAATTCTTATACGGGATCTTATAAATAGTTCTACGTCATTCATATTTTCTGTAATTGACTTTTTATGCCGACTGTATAAATGGGCTTACGTCAAAGTGATCTTCTATATAAGAGTCTCGTATTTCGTGGTCCACAGCATTTGATACTTAAATTTACTTCTTAATTTATACAGGTAAATTTCCTGAAGATGTAATGCGAACAATGGTACTTGTTCTTAGCCACCTGTTTGGTAGAGTATATCTCCACGCTAATTACAAGCGAAGAATCCATTTGTGCCCGACCTCAAAGGTATGAATCTCTATGTACTGCTAGAATAAAGCAGCAGTTGTAGGAGCTCGAATACTCCTACGGAGTACACGGTTTTGCTTTTTTAATATAAGTCAAAACAGTATTCAATGGACAGATGTTTCTTCTGAATATAAACAAGAGTAGCATGAGTCTTTCTTTGTGCCAGCTGCTTCTCTTTTGATCAAACTCATCCAACCAGAACAAATGGACTCTTCTTCTAGCCCGTCAACACTGACCCACATTGTCAAAGCAATACGATGACCTAAATCTTTCTTTGAAAACTCCTTTGATCCAGAAGAGGCGCAAAATGCCGGCTGGGATAGCGCAACTCAGTGGTAAATCTGCTTTCGTGAGCTTAAGACTGTCTCTCTGATTGGAATCGTTCTGTTTGTTTCTTCAACTTGAACTTGCAAAGGTTATTTTGGAAGATCTGCCGCGAGAGTTTGCAGAAGCTCTTCGAAGTTACAACGAGCAGGTTACCAATGTCTTCAGACAGTACCTAACGACAGTGGCAGCAGAGCATGAAAGGGAGCAAGGAGAGGAAAACAAGCTACCCCTATCGGGAATTGGTAAGACATTTCCACACTAGATCACGTGGTCCAGAGGGATCATAGTTGATCGTAAAAGACACTTCTCGCCATGCCAAAATCACATCTTTTAAAATCGTGACCTTTTTCTTGCTTCCTTATCCTTCTTTACTAAAAATGGATCATTGCATAATGCAATTCTAGGGCTTTGATTGGCTCAGCGGCCATGGTATATGAACTTTTTAAACAATGACCGAGAAAAAAGAGACCATTAAATTGTCTTTTGATTGTTCCTGCAAAGCGAAATCTGCAACATCTTGCAATATGTAAATGTAAGCAAATGTCTTTATTTCGCCCGTTAAACTACATAAAAAACTGAAGTGAATCATACAAATCATGAAAAAAAAATCGCACAGATTATTTACAATTTTCATAAAACCATATATTTCTGATTGCTTTCCATTCAACACTTATTCCACTCGACCTTGTTGGATATGAGATCATAATATAGCCAAATCAGCGTTATGCGCCTTGTTGCCTTTCTATCATCTCATGCCCATGTCTGCGCTCGTGGAATAATTGAAAGGCATTCCATGACCCTGTCTCGCTCGTGCAGTTCCCACTGTTTTGTTAACCAAAGTCCTAAAACCTGACTTCACAAATATTTGAATCTTTGAAATTATAAAAACATGTTTTGAAAGAACACGTTTGGAATTGAGACTAAATTAAAAGGATTTGAATGTTATCATCAGAGCATAACAATGGTAGTTTTCAACCCCGAATTGAAATAAGATGCTGATTTGTGGTACTTAGCATTTTCTGTCATGCTCTTTCAGAACATCTCTGCTCGGTAAATTGCATAATGTCATAAATTTAGTTTTTTTAAGCCATCACTTTAGCACTCTATTACAGTCAACAAAACGCGCACTGCTGAAGCGATAATCGTCGAAAAAACGTGCTCTTCACTGTGAGACAATCTTACTTAACCTTGCGAGTTCACAGTACGTACTTTGATGCTTGTTACATGGAGATAAACATGGTGGAAACCGTATTGGGAGCTTATCGAACGCCGAGACAAGACATGAAAGCGAAAAACAGTGCAGTTCAGAAGGATTTCATTTTGAAAACCTAGCTATATTGTACAAAATTAAAGCGTTTTAGAATAAACAACTTAAGATGTGTCTTGTACGAGCTAATAGAATTCCCCTGGGCCCTGTAACTAAATTACACTGCTATCCAGCAGGGCATGGAAAGAAATTTGCCATTGCTAGTTGTAAAATTACAACTCTAGCCGCTTTCCTAACCAATTGGAAGTGAGTGTTTTACTGACACCCTTGTAAGAACCATGGGATGAGTGAAAATACCAGAAACTTTAGTCTCTAAGATTAATTTTCTGAAGTGATATCCATACCTGCTTTTTTATAAATTTACCTTTAAATTATTCAACAGCTTTAGTTAAGGTCGACGTTGAATGATCGCACTCCTAATAGAGATTGGAGTGGTTGTATGCGACAATGTTGATTAAATGAATGGATCTTTGGACTCGTATCTGGCGTCCCCCACAGATTTTAAGGGAGCAGATGACACCATTTCCCCGCGGCCCAGCCAAGGAACTTGAAGATTCTAGGAAATAACATTTCTCCGTTTCACCTAATGCTGAGCGATTTATTGAATCATTTTCTGTAACAGAGTTTCAAGACCAGGCGAGTGTTAACGTCATTGATGAATTCGGCACCATAAAAAACTTGGGGCGATCTGCCACTGGGTACTTCGCTTGTTCGTCTTTCACCGCCCTGTCGGGGAATTCAGACTTGCAGCTGCCTTCTGGGGAAGAAGATGAAGTGGAAGAAGAGTCAGAAGGAAGCGAAGAAGACGAAGACGCTGATTCCAGAGAGAGTAGTGGAAGTGGAGAAGAAAGTGAAGAAGACGAAGAAGAATTTCAGCGTGAGCCAATCGATCATTTATTGAAGGTAGAACATTATATTTTACTCTCGAACAAATAAGATTTCTTATTTTAAGAAACTAATGTTTGTCTTGGTATACATATTCAAATTATAAGTGAAATATATGAAATTCGTTTCAAGAATTTAACTTGACATACAGAAAATGCTGGAACCAGCCATGCCTAGACAGACATGCCGAAGTCCGTGTGTTGCCACTTCGACTCATAAGTAAAGGATCAGCATTTGGAAAAAAAAATGGTACAAATAACAATCTCAGAAATTATCCACCAATTTGTCAGTCACGAAAATTATTTCTGAAAGAAAAAAAAATCGCGTTAAGTTCATGAAGAGTTAAGTTGTACATTCTGTGCATCCCGAGATACTCGGCCCGGGTTTCCCAGGAGTGGTGCCGATATTTTCACGCGCTTAAAAACTCTGCTTAACTTTTCAAATGCGTTTCCACAAAGAAAATATAGGGTAACCTTTCATTCTTCCCAGATAATTAAACTTCAATTTTAGAAAAAAAATGCCATAGATGGTGTCGTATTTTGGCCCTTTTCAAATTATGTGCCTGGTTACCTCCACTTTACTTTTTGGAATATAATAGCCCTTGCTAATATCTCAGACTGCTTCTCCCGCACAGACATGAGCAGTTTGAAAATAATACTTCTTTTTTAGTAGAAACCGTCTTTAATTTCCAAGAATAAGGTAGTAAGCTCTTTGAAAAAAGAGAAGCCGACATAGCCAATAGCGACTGGTTGTATAAGAATAGTTCCAAGCCCCATCTCTAAGAACAAGACGTTATCAATATTTTCACCAGATAATTCGTCAAGATGTGTACACAGACATGGACGTAGTACCCATCCTTCGTGTGGAGCGTATTCGACGCTTGAATGCTTACGCCCTGGACTTCTTTAAACATGGATCCGCTATAGTAATTGAGAGAGAAAACAGGTTTGTGAGATGTACTGTTTTAAACAACTTTACCCAGCACTGCGGGGTCTTTTGAGACAATCTCCTGAAATTATGCTCACGTTCACATGAAAATTTTGCCAGTGCTAGCAAAGGCGCAAACACTGTGCTAGGTAGTTTTTTTCTTCAAGTTTTATACACGCGCAGTGACTATGCGAGATTTATATCACCACGCCCTGAACAGCAGGATTACTACTTAGTCTATGTCTCCGTGACTGATATAATTTGTGCTTTCACGTAACGACCTGTTGCTACCTGTTACGCCGCAAAATGTAATACTGACGCAAAATAAAATAACACGGACGCAAAATGTAAGTATCCAACGCAAAAAGTAATAACTTTTTTTTAACGCATAGTGCATGAAATAACACAAACTGTAATAAAAGTCGGTATGAGACGTCAAACGTTCAAAATCCAATGTCTTCAGTATGTGTATTCACGTGTATCCAAGCAGATTATTTGTGGGGATGAGCTGGTGCCATTAGGGCGTAGAGATCAATCGTGGTACAAAAAATGCGAATTTCACAATTTGCATTTTTTTTCAACTGATCACTATATAAGGTTTCTGCAGGCGCCCAGACCAGTAATGAGGGTTGAAGCTGTTTACAGATTCCAGTTCCAGTTCCAGTAATCAGTGAATCCGCGGCTTCTACAGATTATTCAGAGATTCACTTGCGCTTTCATCCGTTTAGCAGTAAGATGCTGTAGAAAATCCTGAACTCGATATGTCTCGCTAAATGTGCGTGTGGCCCTTTAGTACCAGGATTGACATACATTTTGAAAACACCATTCGAAGTTGTTGCGGCAAGCGACAACAAATGCTGTAAATGCGAAAGTTCTCTCACCAAAACCCCACTGAGTCTTGATGCTGATTTCAAGATACCATACACATCAGTCCAATGTTCTTACATTTTGTGTCATTACATTATGCGTTAAAGTGGTACTACGACCAAAAAAATCATTTTGTTTTTCCTTTGGATTTCAAAACTATGTTAACTAAACATTAACTCACCCAAGTTTTAAGTTCTGATTTTAAAACGACACCTGTTTATTTTAGCTGGAATTTTCTTATTTATTGGTCCGCCATTACTAACTTTAAAATCTTGAGAGAGCTGGGTCGAGGAGAAAATGACGTCAAACACTCACTAGTTTAAGAATGCAATGCGTGTGTACGCGGCCTAATTAATATGCAGCACGGGAGTTTCGGGCTTTCAGACTTTTCAACCCGTGTTTTGCATATATAAGAAGTTGTGTTTACACGCTGAAATTTTAAGCTAGTGAGTAAATGACGTCATTTTCTCTAGATCTAACCCTCTGAGGTCCAATCGGCCAGTTTTGAACGTGAGTAATGGCGGACCATGAAATCCAAAACTTAGACTCAAAATAAACAGCCTTTGGAAAAAACTCAAAGCTCAAAATTTTGCCAGTTAGGTGTTAAGCGAACACGCTTTCAAAATCTGAAGAAAAAATGGAAATTACTTTTTGATCATAGTACCACTTTAAAAAAGGCATTGAATTTTCCGTTAAAGAGCTATTACCTGTGTCAGACATAAGTGATCACTACTCCCAATTTTGATTCATCCACAGTCTTATACCAAAAAATCTTACTACAAAGTACAAATGTCGTGATTATTCCAACTTCTCTGAAGAATGCTTTATTATAGGCTCGATTGCCAGCCGCTATTTCGGGAAATGAGCCAGCGCTCACTCCCGGATCACGGCTGGACGCGTGAGGTGAGCCATTGTTAATCTCCGCCAATCAGAAACTCGCCTGCACAAATCCGTCTGGCATAAATTATATTTTTTTGCTGCGAAGGTATTCTTTGACCCGGCCGGCTCGAGGTTTACAGCGCTTTTAAGGTAGGAAACATCCAAGATTTCGACAACGAAAAGTATTCGAGAAGCTGGAGAATGGGAATTGTGTCGTTTTCTACCGCCTCAGTTCGGAAACTTCTTTGATTTTCCAGTTGGCACCAAGGTCAAAATATGGCTTTCAAATCCATTTCTATTGCAATTTCTCCTCAGACTTTGCTAATGTAAGAGCAAGTAAAGTTCCTCAAGAAAATTTGAAATTACTGCTGAGTTTATTAGTGGCAAAACGAGGGGGCCGATGAGGTCGACTGAGAGCTCAAGCAGCCGAAGATTTTGTTGATGATTCGCCGGTTGAATTCAAACTCATATTGTTCATTTAACCACAAACTCAAGCTCGTATCATCTGGAAACTTCGCACAGACGTTTTAAGCATTGTTATGTAATTACTGTTTTGTTAAAATCAGTGTTTTGGGATTTCTAATGCTATTTCCCCCGTAACTATTAACTTCGCATAAATTATATTTGAATTTACGTCACAGACACAACTATCGCTCACGCGTCCAGCCGTCTCTTCTCGTGGAGGATACCCGAACTCGAGTGAGCGGCGGATATCGAGCCTATCTTTATTAACAGTTTCTCGGAAGCTGACTGGGATAACTCAATGGCAAACGGATCTGCAGACAAATGTTTTTCTTCCTTTTATAATATTAAACTTAACAAGCTCATTAATAAAACGCTCCTTTCAAGATTTCATCGAAGCGCAAAGCCAAACAATTCTCCAAGCCATGGATAACTAAAGGTCTACGCAAATCTATCAAAATAAAGAATAGACTGTTTTACTCAGGAGATATCTTAAAATATAAGCTGTATAGGAAGAGAATTGTTAGTCTTTCTCGTCTAAGCAAACGATTGTATTATGAAGCTTTTTACTTCACTACGAATCTAAAAACGTATGAAGAAAACGTGGGAAGGGATTAACGACTTAGCGAACAGACAGCGAAATAGAAAACAAGTATCAGCCCTTCAACGCCCTAATAATTATAACTCTGGAGTAACACAAAATCCGCCTGAAATAACCAATATCTTTAACCATTACCTCTATTGGACCAAGGCTTGCACCCAACATATCGCCTCCCAGGAAAAACTTCCAGGACTAGTTTGCCGGTACTAATCATTATAAATCTTTCTTTTTTGATCCTGTCAGTTCGTCCGAGGTGGACTTATAAATCTCGGCTACACCCAACAATAAAGTATACGGCTTATATTCTTGCCCGGTTCATCTTCTAAAATCTGTGCGTCATAGCCTTTCTCACCTCTTAGCTGCCTTGATGAGTAAGTCTATCTCAACCCGGTATTTATCCCCATCTTTTGAAGCATGCCAAAGTGATCCCTGTCTACAAAACGGGCTACGAAACCGATCCATGTAATTACCGCCCAATTTCCCTAACGTTCGGTCTTCAATCGATTGTTCGAGAAATTGATGCATAAACGCCTTACATCATATTGGGAAAAGAATGGTATCTTTTTTAGATCTTAATATGGATTTGGAGACAATTGCTCTACCCAACACGCAATCCTAGATATTTTAAGCAAAATTCAAAGTGAGATTGATGCAAAGTTATTCCCTTGTGGCATCTTTATTGACTTAAAAAAGGCATTTGATACAGTAGATCACTCAATCTTATTGTACAAATCAAATCATTATGGATTAAGAGGAATAATTAATAGCTGGTTCTCTTCGTACTTGTCGAAAAGGAGTCAGTCGACTCAAATTAGTTCAACCGTATCAAACAAAGAGGAGATAGTTTGCGGTGTCTCTCAAGGGTCTATACTTGGCCCCCTTCTCTTTTTGATTTATATTAGCGATATTTACCGATGCTCCCAGATCTTTGATATTTACCTATTTGCTGATGATACTAAGTTGCTATATTCAAACAAAGATCTTAAGGATCTTGAATCAGTTGTTAATGAGGAACTCGTTAAAGTAGGTGATTGGTAGGATGCAAACAAACTTTCTATTAACACTATTAAATCTAACTTTGTTATATTCTTTCCTTACAACACAAGCCAGACTGCACAATTCAATTGGAAATTTATAAAAACGATTTAAGAAACGGTCCAGATAAGAACGATAGCAACAACGGCAACGAACATGTTGGAATTCAATTGGTATGCAAAAAGGTGATAACTTTTCTATTGTCTGTACTTACTTCTGATTGGCTTAAACAGCAAACGGTTAACAAAACTTCATAAAGCAGTATTATATTCATCCTTACTTTCCAACCATCTTCCATCTTTCATCTGGTCTCAGTTTAAATGAATTCCACAGAAATCGTATGTGGGGAACATGTAAAATTGTAAACGTTTCTTGGCTTTTGTTTTCAACTCTTGTGATTGGTCAAAATCTTTTAACACAAAAAAACACCCTTTCAAAGTGGGCTGTAAATGAATTTTATTGCGTTAACTGCCTTCCTGTAGGTTTTTGCATTCTCTGTGTAAAAATGATAACATTCCTATGTGGGGAAAGCCCCGTTGCCGCATAACAAAGGAAATTGCTATCCACCTTACACGGATCATTACTTAAAAGAAAAGTGTACCACTACAACAAAAAAAGCTGTAGTGAAAAAGCTAGGAATTCTGATAATAATAGCACGCGGAGCACCATAGTTAAAAAAATATGATAACCCATCGATGCAATAAATTTTGGTTTTATAGCCATGACGTCCGTACGTACGTACGTACGTCCGTCCACCCATCCATGTATGCTAATGTGACCAGTATCATTCTAGTTTACAGCATACATCTTTGATATTGGACATCCATGTTTTAATCAATTGACACCTGTCAAAACGAGGTATCCGCTGACCAGTATCACGTGACCATATTACGGGCTCAAGCTCAGAGGTCAGCTTTTGTTTGAAGTTGAGCGCTGACCAAGTACTGGTTTTCGATTGGATTGCAGGATTAACTCACCTTAACATAAGCGAGGCTTCATTTTTCGCGCGCTTTCTGTGGCTCGACGCGGCTACACGGCCATACTACGTCAACTATAGTTCTTACACAGTCAACGCTTTTCGCTGGTTTCAGTCCAGTGTGACATATCATGATAGCTGTGGTCCACACTGGCGGCTACGCAGTAATTCAAGACAAGCATCGGAGGAATATAAACTTACAGCTGAGTGTTTATTTCAATTTGCTTAGAGCTGCTTTTTTCTCTGTATTTGCAATTTTTAGCATATCTTTAGAAGCTCTGATAAGGTTACATGATGCCTGGAGGACCTATGACTAGAACAAAAACGAAAGGAGAGCGAAAGAGAACGACAGCGACAAAACAGAATACCAGTAATAGCTCATACTTAGTGGAAGAAGGTACTCCACAAATTATTTCCTTGGGCACTAACCCGTTTCTTATTTTCAAAAAAGTGGTTGAATCGGTTTTTCCTTTGTTCAGGAATGAAAATCGAATTGTTATTGTCAACTGGAATTAAATAACAATTTTCTGTACGCTTTTAGACAAAGAAAAAGTTGATTTGTTTGTTTGTTTTGCTCTAGAATGCGAGCAAACAAGTGCTTTTTAATCCGTTTGCCCAACTGCTTTTCGATGTGCCTCGACAGTGAGCCTTTTTGTTATAAACACGTAATCGCAATGAGTTCTCGTAAAATTATGGGGAAATTTCATTAGCTTTTCAGAAGTTTGTTTATAGCACCTAAACGTTATTTAAGCGTTGGAGCGGATCTTGTTTGAAGTTCGTACTTTCTTGGTTGCATTGCCGAATTTTGCCGATTCTTGTTCCAAGCCAAACTGGCGCGTTTCAATGAAATACATCAAAATGTGAATGATCTTGTTTTCAGAAATAATGTGGAATAAAGTACATCAGTAAAACTCTGTTTTGACCTTGAACTGACAAAGGTTTTTTTTTTTTTTTTTTTTTTTTTTTGTGGCTTCTAATTTTAGCGTGATTCCTATTCGCTGGCTATTGACAGTTGACTCTGAAATTGCTTTTTTTCCTTTTCCATTCGCTCGCTGAGGGTGTGCTTGTTTTCTTTTAAAATTCATGCGCTTCAAGAAAAATTCATTGCCAAACTAGTGAATTCCAAAGTAAATTTTACTCGAAAAACTGATATCGTACTTATGGCTTCGTGATTCATGGGATATCGGTTTTTAGCGTAAAATTTACCGTGGAATTCACTATTTAGGCAATGAATTTTTCTGTAGAAGAAAGAAAAAAAATGTTTGAATTATTAAAGCAGCAACCGGAAACATCAAAACGCGGACAATTCGAAACTTTTTATTTTCACTAACCCTAAAGGCAGTAAGAAAAAAATATATATATATTAATGTCTCTTTAAAGTATCATATTGATTATATCTCATTGTGTTGGTAAGGATTTGGTATGATCGCAAGATTAAGACACCTTGTCCCATTTGCCACCCTGCTTAACAACTACCGCTCCTTAATTGAACCCTATATTTCCTATGGTCTCATTGCTTGAGGCCAAGCTGCTAACATTCATCTAAATAAGGTTCCCATATTAGAGAAACATGCTCTACGACTTATGTATTTTGCGGATAGCAAAGCTCATAGTGCCCCGCTATTTGTTCACTTCAGAATCCCACCAGTAACAATTCTCTATTATCATTTGGTTTCCTCTATGATGCATGACTTTAACAATCACCTTGTCCCTTCTAATATTTCTTATGCTCTTTACCCACTCCGAGCAGTTTCATCATCATTCCACAAGATTCTCTGTAGCAGGTAATCTATACGCTAAAGCCTCTAGAACTAACCAACTATTATTTTCTTTTGCTAGAATTGGTGTAAGAGTGTGGAGTAGCATCCTAATGAAACTTCTTATGAAAAATGGAACCCCGTTTAAGCGTGAACTCAAAAATCGGCTGTTAAAACTAATGGAAATTGAGGAGCTGAATGTTGATTTACGCTGCACGGCAATTTGCAAATATCTCTCGTCCGCTAGTTAAAGTTAAATTAACTTTTCAATAAATCTACATTTAAATTCAAATCTAATCATTTTAAATTGTAATTAGTCATGTTTCAACAGGGTATCTTGATAACTGTGTAATTAAATAGCTAATTAACGGATTTTTTATTTTGTATGTACTTTGTGATTTTAACAGGATTTTATTTAATATATTTTCAATAACAGAGACAGGACTTTTAAAAAGGTGGCCCGCCTAGAATAGCTTTGCTAATTGCGGGTCGCCTAGGACTGTGATGATATTGCAATGCTAATAAACAAATAAATTGCATTGATTGATAATATTTTGCATTGACTACTATATTACATTTTGCGTCGATGTTGTTACATTTTACGTTAGTATTACATTTTGCGGTGGATCTTATTACATTTTGCGCTAGTATTACAGTTTGTGGCGATTATTACATTTTGGGGCGTAACAGCTGCCTACAGCCAGAGTCTTCAGCTTTTCTTCATATTCACTAAACTGATGAAAAGGTTAGTGTTAAAGACGTTTGCGCTTCTTCTTGTGATGATATGTGAACTAGCGTCGCTTTATATATGGGTTGTAAACAATGTGACGATTTTTTTTTTAACGGATATGGCATTTACCAGTGTATGTTTCACCTGAGTGGAAGCATTGTTTGTTAACATTTTTTATGTTCCTCTTTAGAATCCAATCGGGGGAGGTTTTCCATAAGCTGAAGGACTTTTGCCTAACCATCAAATCAATCAGGTATCCAGTGAATGATCACCGACTTACAGATTAGGTTTGACTCATGATAGGAGCACTCACTTTTTCCGAGTTTGCCTGTCTCATTCATTCACCAGGCTTAAAATATACCACCACATTTATTTCATTGTGCATATGCCACACATTGACATCCACATCCTAGCAGTATGCAGGATGTTTTGTCCCATGAACCTAGTTTAATTGCCTCGGGTCCCACAAGTCTGCTGTACCTTAGTGGAATTGCGTCGAAACTAGTAATCGGAAGGTCTTAAGTGTCAAGGGATCGATGTAAAGCCAGTTCGTAGATCATCAAGACATCGGAGGGACATTTATGTGTTTTGGTTTACAGCCATATGACTTCTCTTTGAAGGGATATTTGTAGAATTATATGGTGACAAAGTACTTTAGCCGCACAGACCTTTCCAGGGTACTCCTTAGAAGGACTATAAGTGGAGAGTTCTCTCCAAAGTGGTACCGCTATAAAACTGGAGATATATAAAAGGGTTGGTAATTAAAGAGATGAAGTGTAGCAAAGGGTAGGGAAAGTTGTCATTTAAGTATTTAACACGGCGTTTCAAAATATTTCTAATGGGCGACATTTTCCTTTCAAGTCATTTTTTTTCACCTTACCAAAAATAGGCCAATAGGTCAATCGTTGATTTTTTCATCTACCCTACTGCACAACTTCCGCGCAAAAATGTCGTGCAGAAAATTGATGCTAAGTGAAAATGGGCGTGCGGTGGATTTAAAATTAGACGTTTGAACTGACCCTGTATATACGGCTTTCCGGACTTGATTGTTCGCCTGGTGTCCACGTCGGGTGTGGCGGGTAAGTTCGGAAAAAAATCACTCATTTTTTCTTTGTTTGTTTTATGTTTTAGTTGTTCCCTGGAGGAGCTAGGAACAGAAAGCGACAACGTGGTGCGTGCTTTTAAGCAGCTGGCGGCAGAGTTTGGAGACAAATTCAACGACCAGTTCGGTCGCGACATAATTGTATGAGCGTGTCCGATGTAAATTGTTACTTTAAACTGGGAAAAGATAGAAACTTCGAGGAAAACTAATTAAAAATATTGTTGTGACATGGAATTTCATTATTTAGTAGAGTTGAGTCATTTCGCTTCCATGGCTTAAGAACTTGTGAACGTCATGTTAATCTTATGATTGGAGGTCGAGGTTATCCTACACAATATTAGTCCAATGATGCAATGTCTTAAGGTTAATCCGACACATTTGCTTTTTGTTTTATAAGTGTTTTCGTCTATTTAATGGATTGTCTTTTTGTTATCCATAGCTCTCAAATAGACAGGTTTCAAAGATAAATGTTGTTGACCTTGGCTTGTGTGAGTGTTGATTTTGAACTGTCGTTCTTTCCAAGATTTTCATTTGATACTTGTATCGTAGCGGAGCTCAGCGCGCCCAAGGCGCGCGCGAGGAGCACCATGGGTAAGAATATGGAAAATTTGGTTTTGGTCACCGGCCGACCGGTGTGTTTTGCTGAACTTGATATCACTGTGTTTGGTAAATACTCAACTGACTTGTCAGAATGAAATAAAAATGTTCACGGGTTTTCTGACTCGCAAATTGAAAGCCGCTTCCGAGATCCATAGACAAAGACAATTAGAATAACAATGTTTCTCTTGCTACTGCACTTGCTCACGAAAAAAATATGACTTCCACAACAAATAAGTATTCATTTAGCGATGGATATACTTGTCAAATTTGTCTCGCGATCGAAGTGCTCCAAATGTCACAAAAAGAAAAAAACACATGCAATTTCTTTTAGGGAAACACGTGACACAAAAAAAGCTGACTGAAACAACCGAAAATCGGTCGGCGCTAACTAAAATACCAAATTTTGGCATTTTCAGGTTCATTACGCTATATTCCGCTTTATTTGGGTGTCATTCCGCCTTATTGCGGTGTCACGCCGGCTCGTTCCGGTATATTCCGGAACCATTCTTGTTCATTTCGTTTCGTTCCGGTGTTATTCCGCCTCATTCCGGCATATTATTCCGTTCCGTTCCAGTGGTATTCACCAGACGCAAATATCCTACCGACGCGAATCCTACTGTAGAGGCGTCAGAGAACATGTGAAGCTGTATAACTGAAGCGTTACCAAATCTCTTCGGCTTGTAACAACGATCAATCTGTATCTCGCTGAGCTTTGGCACATCCTTAAGCCATTTGACCCACTGTTCTCTCTCTTCTTCAGGAAGTGAATCATCCCATCCCATCTACTTTCTAGTTAGTAACTGCAACAGTAACTTGGCTTTCAACGTAAATGGCGCGAGAAATCCAAGCGGGTCGAACAAGTTATATAACACAGAAAGTATACCACGCTTAGTTAATGGCTCCTCACGCACCAAATTCTGAAACTTCTTCACTGCGTCCCACACAACCTTATCATCGTTTATTTTCCACTTCAGCCCTAAGGCGCTCTGTGTCGGAAGTCGCTCCGTTTCTAAATTGGCAACATCTTTAGCTCTTTCTGACTCCATAATCCTTTTGCTGTTGCTGTACCACTTAGTGAGGTTAAAAAAACCCTTGCACTCCACGCAGATTCTTGCAACCTCTTCTGTGTCAACTGACTTTATCAAGTCGTCAAAATACATTTTGCGGTGAACAGTGTCGGTCATTACAGGGTCATCACTGTCATAAAGTTTCATTGTTTTCTTCAAACAAAAACTGGCGACACACGGTGAAAATGTTGCCCCGAAGAGATATCTCAACATCCGGTACTCAACAAGCTCTTGAGACAAATCTTCGTTCGGCCAAAACAAATACCTCAACGCGTCCATCTGACTGGGCTCCACTGACACCTGCATGAACATCCCTCCAATGTCTGCCACTACTGCATACTGTTCCGAAAACGAATTAGCACACCAATGAGATAGCATACCGTCGACTCCAGGTTCCTTATTCTTCATCGGATGACGTAAGTTGTATTTCAGTTTGTTATTTTTATCATCTTTTCGACAGAAGATGGTCGCTTTTCCAGCGGATTGAGCGCGCTATTTACCTAGGATCTCGTTTGCATCGACTCCATTACTAAAGTAAAGGCATGTGCCATTGACCGCCTTTAGGACAACGCGAATAAGGCGGCTCCGCACAGAAGAGTCTATCGCAAAGGCTGTTCCAGTTATTCTGGACAAGTTATTTTCTTCAGGAAGTTTTGTTACCTCGCAAAAGCCTTCAAACAAGAACGTAGATTCTAGTTCCCCGAGCAACCAGACAGACGAGGGAGCCCCGGGCTCTTCTAATCGGAGTGAACGCTTCTTCTCAACAGAGGAGGATTTTAAGCTCTCTTCAGAGCTTCTCGATCTTACAACCAAGGCTTTCACTAAGCCTCTGACCAAAGAGAAATGGAAAGATCGGTTAGCTAGTTACCCTCCGATCAAGGGGACGGAGGGATTTATGCGTGCTCCCACCATGGAAGCTGGCATGAAGGAGGAAATCAATAAATCTCATGAGCATCGGAAGACCAAGGTGGTATTTTCTTTTGATGATGGCCTAACTGAGCAGCAGGGGCCTTTCCTCACAGTGGCTAGGCCAATTCTGGCAGCGTTGATGAATCTTGAACCCCCCCCCCCCTCCCCCCTTCCCCCCTAATGACGAAGGAGATGGGGGACCTGACCCCGAGGTTGTCCGGGAGATGCTTGAGGATGCTCTAGTTCTGCTGGGTAATGCAAACGTCTGTTTGAATGTCTGGAGACGGCGTCGTTTCTCAGATTACCTGACGGATCTGGGCACACGGACTCTTCCTGAGAGCATTCCAACAGACAGGCATCTGTTCCTACACTAGTTCCATGAAAAAAATAAAGAGTGAGCATGACCCCAAGACTTCTACCTCCAAGTTGATCTGCAAACCAAAGGCAGGCCCTAAGCCACGGCCTGGTTCTTAGTCATTTCATGACTCTGCCTCATTTAGACGGGGACAGCAGTCCGCAGCAGACAGTAAGAGGAAACGGGCCTACAAGCCTGGAGGCTCCAGTGCTAAGTACAGCAAGAGCAATGTAGGTGTCAGAGGAGCGTCAGATTCTACCCACTCGGCTAGCAACAGCAGCAGCTGACTATCCGTCATCTGCTCCTCTCCTTTCACTTTCGGAGAATCAAACGGCAAACAGACTCGGAACTTTCTTAACAAATTGGAACTTACTCACAACGGACAAATGGATTCTTCAAGCTGTTTCAGGTTACAAAATACCTTTCTTCAGACCCTCGCGTCAGTGTCGGGCTCGTGCGACAGTTGTCCAGGAAGGACAGCCGACGTAGCTAATGAAGGAGGTAATTCAGTCTCTAATTTTCAAGGGTGCCATTACAGTGGTGGATCCCTGCTCACAACAGTTTATTTCAACACTCTTTCTAGTGGAGGAAGGACCAGGGACAGGAGAGTTCCGCTCTGTGATCAACCTAAAGGCACTAAACAGATTTCTTCCAAAGGAAAAGTTCAAAGTGGGGGGGCTCCATACCGCTCGCTCTCTTCTACGCAAGGGCGACTATATGATGAAACTCGACCTCAAGGACGCCTACTATGGAGTCCCGATACATCCAGAGTCGAGCAAATATCTTCGTTTTCAGTTCAAGGGAACAATTTACGAGTTCCGTTGCCTCCCATTCGGCCTCTCCCTGGCTCCCCGAGTCTTCACCTGGATCATCCGTCCGATTGTTGCCCAACTGCGTTCAGAAGGGATACTGACAGTCGTCTACTTGGACGATCTTCCCCTGATTCATCATCAGAAAGATTTTCCTTTATGTGCAGAGGCTTTTGTCCAGCCTGGGTTTCATACTGAAACTGAAGAAATGCTCTCTGGGACCATCTCGTCGCTTAGTCTTTCTGGGTGCGGTTCTAGACACAACTTGCATGTCAGTTGCCCTGCCAGGGGAACAGATTAATTGGATACGGGGAGCATGCCAGGAAATGCTAGAGTCTCAGTCAAAATCTCTGGGGGAACTGTCGATCCTCTTGGGTAGCATTAGCCATGCCGCACGGACGGGTCTTTGGGTAGCACCATTATATTACAGAGCCCTGCAACGCCAGCAGGCTCTGCTTTTCCACCAGTTCGGTTGGAGACCAAGGTGTCAGATATCATTGTCTGAACCCTCCCTGGAGGACCTGAGATGGTGGGTGTCCTCAGCTCCGCACGATCACAACTGTCAGGACATAACTCCTCCTCCGTTCGACCTTTCCATCAGGGCC
>OX421456.1:24824168-24826668 GCA_949126865.1 Montipora capitata
ATCTTCGGTGCGCCGTGTAAAATCCTCAATATATCAATATTTCATTTAAGGAAAAAAACTTCAAGTTGTAGTTTAATTTTGTAACATGAAGCCGTTACATCCATTGTTACTTAACCTGCGATCAGGCATACTTTTCTTTTGACAGGGCGGAAAAGGTACGCCTGATACAATTTCTTAACGAGTTGTCTGCCGTCCACCTGTCAAGAGTGATGTTATCACGTGTCATGCCATGAATGTGAGCCAATCAGATTTTACCGGAAATTACCTGCTCGTTGCGATTCAAGGAAAGACGCGACGAAAACAAAATAGAACTCTAGCTGGAATGTCTGCGAAGTCAAACTTTATCCATACAATTAAAGGTATTTCGGCAAATCCCACTTGACAGTTATAGTTGGTGCGGTTTCTCTGTTCAAACTATCAAGGAACAAAGAATTTCAAGGTAAAATCGGAGAAAAAAACCGAATACTTCATGTATACATCAAGCGCAATCAACAGTACGATGAACTTTATTTAAACTCGATTATTTGATGTGACAATAAAAGATGCTAATATCACTGTAATATGAGGAAAATGTCTAGTTTTCCAGCAGCAGCTACTTCAACTATCATTTTGTGAGAAGAGTGCCACTAAACCATCGCTTCCGTAAACAATGTCGAAGTTCTCTGTCAAGCTCGCTGATTCCCAGAATGTGGCAGCACTAAAGTTCTATTCGGTTCTTTTTAGAAGTTGTTGCTTCCGAATACATGCCAAAGGACTTACCACAACTACAAACGTTTTAGAATCGGTGGAAGTGGAACGATGCATTTTTTCCTAGAATATTCGGGACTGTAAATAACACTATTGCTAAATCCCGTAGGATTTACGACTATAATGTCTTCTTTCCAACAAACCATTCTTCGGTTGCATTCTCTCTGCCCTTCCTTTAAGATTTTTGAAAAAAATTCTGAAGTCGAAGCCATAGCAGCTGTAAACGAGGTCTAAACATCATTCTCGTTCAAATCCTTCTCGGCGGCCATAATTTGATCAGTTGTTAACCAACCTTTTCTGCAATTCTGTAACCAATCGGTGAGAGGCTCCAAGAGCTGTATTGTTTTTCGGCCAATCAGAGTAAAGTCCAGATTCTGGACTACCGGCAAACGACTCGTTAAGAAATTGTATCAGGCGTACCTTTTCCGCCCTGTCAAAAGAAAAGTACATCTGATCGCAGGTTAATTGTTGCTTTGTCTTTCAAACACTAGGCTCGAGAAAATTCCTATCCTAATAATGCAAAATTTTAGAGTTGGCGAGAAATCAGCCTGTTTAAAGTATTGCGTGATTATAACAAGTCTTTTTTTTTTTTTTTTTTTTTTTTTTTTGATGCGTCAGGCCCGTGGTCGAACTTTTCGAAAAGCACTCACTGAGTAAACTACGACCCACTTATTATGACACTGAAGCCTGTCTCACTTTAAAATTCCCAAAATAGCAAGTGCACAAGTTATCTAAAGACTTCCTTCCTAAAAATGTCTCTTCTTTTTAGCTATCGAAAGAATCATTTTTACAGCACCCAGAAAAGGCAAGAAGACTTTATGATCTTTTTCGAAAATGCCGATTTTGACTTTTTATGAAATACGATAAAACCCAACCCCAAGATGAAAAACTGAACCGAAGGCTTTGGAAATACTTACTTTCTTAAATGGAGAGAAAAGCGCGCAGATCACAAGATAATGCGAAAAAACTATGTAATCTTGATTGAATGCTAAAGACCATAACGTTGCAAAAGGTAGAACTCTGCCTACAATGCGACAATTAATAAATTAAGACTGTTTTAAATCTTACGCTAACTTGAGTAAATTTTTAAAAGCCCCGAGACAGTCACGAGCATCAAAAAGGAGAATAAAGCCGAGCGTTTTTCGTACGTGCGTGAAGTCATGTTCGCCGTGTAATTAGAACACTTCAGGGTGAGCTTCCAAGCAGTTTCATTTAATGTATATTCCAATTCATTTGAGTTCAAATTAACAGCAACAGCACAGGAAGCTGCGGAACAATTAGTAGTCAAATATTCATAATATTTATACAAGTTACACTTATGTTGAAAATAGTCTCTTCGTCCAATCAGAGGTTAGCTAATCCAAGGAGATAATTACATTGTCCAAATACACACAGGTACACGCCTTTTAAAGAGAGTTTAAAAACTCAGGAAAACAACCTGGGAGTGATTCTTCCTGGGAGTTTGATAGAAGTTCTGACCATCAATGATGATGGCGACTGATCTGCAATCTAGAAGCATATATCTGGTTGTCACAGAAGTCAGCTCGTTAATTGTCTTGAATCTTCTGTCCCTTATAGGAAACACCTTGGTTTGCATCTCCGTATACAGAAACACACGATTGCGTACAACAACGAATCTTTACATCACCTCGCTGGCAATAAGCGATTTACTGTCGGCCCTGTTTGTAATGCCGTTGGTGATTGGCGTCCTTGTAAGTGGCCGCTGGATTTTTGGTGAAGTTAGTTGTAGCTT
>OX421456.1:24831668-24846668 GCA_949126865.1 Montipora capitata
TTCTTTGTTTTTTTTTTCTTTTATGAAATGTTTTGCATTGTTGTCTTTAGGTGGGCTTTCAATTCCTCTATTTCTTTATAGAAATCAATTTCATTTACGCAATTGTTTGTCGTGACTCTGTTATACGTGGCTCTGGTATCGTATTGCACATTTGTGTATAAATAAAACTTTTGACCGAGAGTGGCCTGAGGTGATTAATAAAATATTCATTCATAAATTATTCGGAGGAATTAAGGAATGCCTGGGGGCCTTAAAAGACATGGCGCCAAAGAAATCACCTGGTACAAATGGCCTACCATGTGAATTCTACATGGTTTTCTGGGAAGACATAGGAGAAACCCTCACCAGCGCGTTCAATTTCTCCTATGAAATAGGCAACCTGACTATATCACAAAGGTGAGGAATTGTCAAACTCATATCCAAAAAGGATTCTAACCCTATCTTGATTAAAAACTGGCGCCCCTTAACTCTATTAAACTTCGACTATAAGATTGCTTCAAAAGCCATCGCGAACTGGATCAAAACAGCTCTTTCAGAGCTAATATCAGGTGATCAAACAGGCTTCATCAAAACCAGATGTATCAGTGACAACATACATACACTAGATAGCGTCATCAAATATACAGCTAATAAAAAAATCCTGGACTTCTCCTTTTTCTGGACTTTCAAAAGGCCTTTGATACTCTTGAATGGTCTTTTATCAACAAAACCCTTCAACATTTTGGCTTTGGTCCCTCGTTGTCAAGTTGGGTCAGGCTCTTTTATTGTAAAATTGAAAGCTTCGTATTAAGGTGGCTTACTACAGTTTGTAAATGGTTTGAACCCAGGAGTCATATCATTAAGTAAAGTACGATCGTCCGGGTGAGTGTAGTCCTGAGAAGGACTGTTTGAGATGGCATTGACTGACATTTCGACAACCTGAGCGGAAGTCGTCTCTTGACTCTGAAGATGACTTCCGCTCAGGTTGTCGAAACGTCAGTCAATGTCATCTCAAACAGTCCTTCTCAGGACTACACTTACCCGGACAATCGTACTTTACTTAATGTTACTACAGTTTTCCGAAGAAAAAGATCAAGGTTTTGGAATCTGTGAAATTAAAGCAACAGGATGTCTCTTCTGAAGTGTTAGTCACTGCAATTGATGTAAAATGTAATTTTACCGAACAAATAAATGCAAATCAGGGGAAAATGCTAAACATAGTGACCGACCTCCTGGAGGGGGGACTGGAGACTAGACACTTCAAAGGCTTTTTTCTCGAAAATCAGCCATACAACCCCACCTCAAAATTTCAGGAAACATAGCAAGAACCAATACAGACCTACACAACAAAAATTGTCAAAATTTGTAATTTTTTTTACATTCGATTTTTGACTTTTTCATTAATTATGAAAAAACTGCCTTGCAGATTTTTTTTTTTTTACTTTGTAAGGATGTTCTTTGGTAGTTAACGGTGAAACAGACAAAATTTTAGGTGTGGTAGTACGGGTCAGTTTCCCGTAAAAGACACGTTTCCAGTTCGTTCCCAGGCCCCCTAATCGTGCACGGTCTTCCCGTTTCGTGCCCCTTTAACTTCCCAAACGGTAATTTGAAGCAGCAATAGCCTCATACAGGGGTTTTATTTGTTATCAGAATATTGATGCAAAAAAAAAATTAAATTTGCACATTTATGGTATACACCTTGAGCCCTAATAAAACTGTAGTAAGCCACCTTAAACAATGGCTGGACGAACAATTTTCTTTTTTTATCTAAGCCGAGGCGTCAGACAAGGATGCCCTCTATTGCCTTACCTTTTCATGCTCTCTGTAGAAATACTCGCTGAAGCCATACGAAATAAGAGCGAAATTACAGGTTTTAAGATACAGGATACTGAATTTAAATTAAGTCAATATGCAGACGATACGACGCTCATTTTAGGTGGATCAGAACAATCTTTCTTCGTCTTCGCTTTCTTTGATAGAAGCTCTTGGTAAAATATCTGGCCTCAGACTGAATGACAAGAAAACAGAAGTTCTTTGGATAGGGTCTAAAACAAACAGCAGTCAAAAATTTTGCCCCGAAATGAATTTTAAATGGCAAAAGGGAAAAGTTAAGGCACTGGCCGTGTGGTTCGCAACGGATCAGGATACGGCAATATCTTTAAACTACAACGAAAAGCTGACGAAAGTTAGATCTATCTTAGGATGTTGGAAATTTCGAAGACTTAGCTAATTAGGGAAAATTGTTGTTTTGAAGAGCCTAGTAGCATCTCAACTTGTAAACCTACTCACACCGTTGCAAACTAAGCACCATGCAGTTAAAGAGATTAATATAACTTTTTAAAAATTCTTATGGAATGATAAAGGCGATAAAATTAAACGCAAGGTTATGATCAATGTTTATTCTGAAGGTGGACTCAAAATGATCGATATTACAGCTTTTAACAAATCCCTTAATTAAAGCTACCTGGATTTAAAAATATCTGAATACAGAAAACTGCAGCAAATGGAATTTTTTTTTATTTTTTTATTTTTTATTATCTAGAACTCGCAAAATATGGAGGCTACGCAGTCTTTATTCCGCAGCATTTATTCTGGGGATGTGAAAAAACTAGAATTTTTTGGAATGACCTCTCCATATGGCTGCAGGCGTGCCACATGCTATCAAAAGAGAAACACTTAGGAATGGAAACGGCCTTAGGCCTGAAACCAAACGATTCCAATTTTAAACTCCAAATTAATTTTTTTTGCCTAGTGGCTAAGTACTACATCTGGATTTGCCGTTCGAAAGAACGGTACCCAACCCAAAACAACTTCTTGCTTTCCCTGAAACAGACGCACCAATTGGAAAACAACACAACAAGAAATTCAAAGAAATGGAAGCCATTTCTGTCGCAGCTGGAACGAGTCTCCTAAACCCTAAACCTTGAATCTATAAATTTTGATTCCCCTGTTTTAAAACTATAGCAATAAATGTAACCCCAAAGGAAAAAAAAGTTTTATGAAGTGCTAAAAATTTGTAAATAATTCATTTATCTTTTTCTATTATTTTTACTTGTTTGTCATGCTAGAAAAGATGCAATTTAATGCAATTAGTGCTTGGTAGTGCTGTAATTCATGTCACGTTCGTCTTGCAATACTTATTGTATTATTTACTGTAGTCTATAATATTTTTATGGTGTAACTGTGCGTATTTAAAAAATAAAATTATTTACAAATAAAAATTATTCGGAGGAATTTGCATCAACTGCTTGCGTGGTCAAGTGGACTAAAGAGTAGCAGTCATACTGTGTATGTTATCACCCATCTTGATGTGTTTAAAATTCGATGGAAAGTATCACGAATCATGATGTATATCTATCTGGAAACTTGATGTATATATTGCTAAAGAATCTTGCGGTAAATACATCAGATAATCTCAATGTAAGTGTAGCATCGTTTAACAAGTAAATATGACCTTTGATATCTATATGGCGAATTTTGATGTACGTATAACAGTCACCGATGCACATGTACAACCGCTTGATATATGTATGTCATGATTCTTATTGTGAAAATAGCACATCTAAACGTTTTGTCCCTTTTTAACTAGCATAAGTTTACCGAGGGATCAGGCATCAAGTACTTTGTTACATATTTAGATTTTTCCTTCAACAATCGCTGCATCACATTCGGAGTGGACAACAACTGCGGAATTGTATCCCGGACGGGATACATTTCAATTTGATCAGGGGCACTTGACCTAGAATCAACCAATCACAGTGCTCGTTTAGTTGGGTGAACGTCTAGGTGTATAACAATAATATTTATTTGTAAAACGCACAACGTACGTTTTCCCATGCGCTAATACCGCCAACAACAAAATTGATATTAATAATGAAAAAATACATATTGAGAAATTAACCGGTTAAAATCGTTAAGTAATAAAAAAGCTAATGTAAGTAATAAGAGCAAAACATGCTAATCTGAGCGTTTTAATTTGAAATACCTGCAATGGTTCACAGAAATTCGAAAACTATTAATGAACTATCAAATCAGAGAAGTAGGTTTTCAGTTTCTTCTTGACTATGTTATGTGTTTGCCTCCGTTTGAGGGGTATTTTTTACAGCTTGGGTGCTGCAGCAAGAAACGCTCTGTCACCAAGAGTAGCCAAATACTTGATATTCGGAGGTTGCAGTAATAACCTTTGTTCAATCTAATACTGTACGTGGATTTAGGCTTTACAGTTGTACGATCACGTATCTACTTAGGAACGAGTCCACGATGAATTGCTTTGAATGCAAATATAATTATCTTGAAGTCGATGTGGAACTCAATGGGAAGTTGTGTAGTTCATATAAACAAGGGGTGATATGGTAGACCATAGAATAGGGCCGTTGCTGTGATCTATCCAGCTTGAAATAAAAGCATAGACGAGTGTTTCTACTGTGTCTTGACTAAGATATTTTCTGATACGCGATAAACTATAGCGGAGCTCAGGCGCACGAAGCGCGCCTGCCGCCCACTATGGGTAAGATTTTTTGGGAAATATATCCATGCCACAAATTTTGGTTATGACGTCACGTAAGTCCGCCCGTCCGCCCGTACAGATTGTCGGGTTGGGGAGGCAGGACAGCCTCTGGAGACGGGAGTGTTCGGGCAATTATCGCGTGGCAAGCAAAGGACCATTCTGTCTGCGCGAGCGCAAGCCATTGAAGCTCGAACACAGTGGCGCCATTTTGTTTTGCAGGGTGTGTTGTAGGGTATTTATAATTGAAGATCGGCGCTTTAGAAACACAGTTAAAGAAATATTGAAAGAAAGTTTATTAATTCAACAAAAGTTCTATCACTGAAAGCTTTTGCAGAATTTGCTGTTGCTTCGATTGGCGGGATTTGGAGATCAAAGTCTGAACAAAATGGGTTTCTTTTTCATGTGAAGCACAGCAGAGTGACGGGACTTCCTCTTTCAATCAATGTGGCTAATAGAGGAATCAGTTAAACGAGGTAAGTTTCAAGGATTGGAAGTTGTGTTTGTGTTATTGCAGAATCATTTGATGAAAGCGTTTCTTAGTTTCAGAGGCAATATATAATATAATATAATATCTTCACTTGAGAGTGTTTTTTATTTACAAATTGAGATTCAGTTTGCTCAAAAGTTTTACCCCTCCCCCAAGTTTAAATTTGAATGGTCAACGTTTTTATTCCTTCCTTTTTTCAGTGGTATACAGTTACGGGCCTTAAAAAATGTGCAGCGTTGAAGATCAACGTTTTCTTCGTCCGCGCTATTTGAGTATTCGCATTTGACGAATTATGGCATACTTTCCTAGACTTGGATCTTCGCAATCCTTGGTCATTTCGGTTTGTGCCCATTGCATAACACAAGTAATTTGTTGAAAGTTTCGCTGCTATAAATGCTCTACTTTGAACGAAATTATTTTTGTACGACTTTTTTCTGTTTCATGTTAGTGTTTAGTTGCAATGGTTTCTCTTAAGGAAGGGTAAATTCGTGAAGAAAATGATTCAAGCTTTTTGAAATATCTTTCCCCACCCTTAAAATGCCTTCACAACAATAGTCATTTATCCTGCTTTCGCCAGAAAGCTCTCTTATGAGCTAAAAAAAATGTTCGCTCTTTAGTTTACAGGGTAGGCAGCTTTCGTGTTCGTTATTAAACTTCAAACCAAATGATCCCTTTCATTCCGTGTGCTCGGTACAACCAATTTATTTAAGGACTAGAGCTTTTCGTTTCTCAATGTTTTGTTTTTAAATTGACCAACTGAGGAGCAATGAAAACAATAAAAAATGGGAATTGGTGTCCCTTCAATTTCTTGATATTTTGGCAGTCCATCCAAGGGATGGACCCTATCTGCGACCTTTCCCTACATCTAGGTACGACGGAAAGCCGCAAGAATCTGGAACAAAAATTCATCTTTCAAATCGACACCCTTAATCCTTACGGTATTAACGAACGCTTTTCATTTAACTAATATATTCCTATTTTTCACGTTGCCATGTTACCACCAATAGCGTAGCTGCTACTCTACTATAAAAACTACACGTAACCCATAATCCCTCGATTCGCTCTGACGAAGGGCTAACGCTCGAAACGTCAGCTTTTAGAATCTCTGTACGGTGGCCAATTTACATTATCAACTCCGTTGATAAAACCAAATTTTTGTATACTACTTCCCCACCGACGCAGCACCACAGTTTCTTTAGAAACTACCCCTTCATTCATCCAAGGGAACTGTTGACAAAAAAAGTTTTCAATTTTGGCTTGGATTTGCAGGTTGCATGCTTTAATTTATGAAAATCTCAAGTAAAATAAAATAAGGCCCTTTATTCAGTGGGGCTTGGTTTTATGAATTATGTGGTAGAGAAAAGTTGTGTATGCCATAGCACACATGTACAGAGCACAGTTTGTTGATCATTAAGATTTTATAAGACCCACCACAGGGTTTGTCTGAATGTGCACACAAAAACTGATTACTGCGAGTGTTTTCCATTGGATATTCATAAAATACACTCACTGAGTCCCTATATGAGGTTATAAGTAGAGGTGAGTGTTCCCCCAGTGAGAACACATGTTTATCCACACCAGTAGTGCTTTGCTGTAGTGACGTCTGTTCAGACATGCATTATGAGCCATGATCAGAAGTACTCTGCAAATTATTATTTAGTTTGAAGGTTAGGCTGTTAATTGAAAGGACAAGTGGAATGTAGTTGCTTAGAAGAATGAAAAGAGTTCCATATGCATGTCTTAAATTTGAAGAATTTCCTCATCACAGTTTCTCGAAAAGTGTCCAGTATCCATAAACAAGTTCTTGTATAAACATAATTCTCCATGGCTTAGGTTAATCAGTAAGCTTGCTTCTTGGAAAAAAGTGTTTCGTTTATAGAATTAAAAATGAGGACGAAAAGAACTGACAGCGTGTTCTCTGCTGTTTAGAGAGATGTGCAGTGGCTCAACAATTGGAACAATGCACAGAGTTGATGGCTGAGAGGTCAAGTTTTGAGGAAAGGTGTTACCTTGAGAACCAGTAATGAATGAAGATAAGCGGACAGATTGGTTATGTGAAACAGCCATATTTGAAGCTTTTGAAGTTCTGGATTATGATTGGAATCTTAAACACTCATAGATAATTATAATTAATTTGTTTGCAGTAAAATTTACAGATGTGCTGAATTCATCAGGCTCATACAAATGGGATTCTTTGTTGCTTATAAATTCAATGTACACTTAAGATTTCACTGGCTGGAGTCCCATCCTACATAATAAAATGTTGCATGTCATAGTCTTAGTAAGGTGACCAGCAAGTTGATATGAAAAAAAAAAAAAAAACAACAAAACTCGTGATCATTAAGTTTTTGATATCCATTTATTGTGAATACGGTTGTTGACCATTTCCTCATATCTTACGTGTATACTTCCTAAGGACTAACCAAATTTAAATTATATTTTAATTCTATACTTGTAGAAGTTTAAAAAGCTTGGGGCTTGATATTAAAAAAGGAATATTCTTTTGTGTCACTTTTAATATAGCTTTGTTCCCTGGGCCTGGTCTAGTCAGAACTTACTAATTTTCTGTTGTCATTTTGTAATTAATTTTCAACTTGAATAGTCTGATTCTTTGGAAATGAACACAGAGAACGGAGAACTAAATTTGCTTGTAGGTGATAAGATCATTCTTACAGATTGAGAGAGGTGTACAAGGTTCAAGATGGCAGCTTGTTCAAGTACGACATGGGAATCATAGACCTTGCTGTGCCCTTAGACAGTGGTTATTTATTTCAGGTCCACAGATTTAGTTCCCTAGGGATTTGGGGATGTGCTTAACCTTAACCAGCTATCTTGCTCTAGTTCCCTGAAGCTAACACCATGTAAGCAAAGTAATTTTCAAATGGGAGGTTCTCCATGCAATACACGAAACCAAGAAGAAGACTTTCAATGGTATGCATGGACGAATACACCTGATAATCTGACTCACTCTCTGTCAGAAGATTCAAACCTTCCACAATTTTCAAAAAATTTTCCGTGGTAAAATTACCACTTCTCTATTTTCTGGCTGTATACTCAGACCATAATTTGGCTAAGTCTGCTGTTTTTAGCCCGTCGTTCACGCTCGTTCACGTTCATGCCAACAAACTTGAAACCAAAAAAAGGCAAGCTACCGTAAACTTTGGGTGTGAACATTTATTTTCATAATGGAGCTGAAATTCTCGATATTTTAACACATTTCAAAGAAGAACGCCCAACAGAGCAGAAGAGAGTACAGTGAGAGGTAAACACGTAGGTTGGAATCAAAACTAACGCGGTAAAATGTCTGTCCAGTTTGCTTATGTGTGTTTGAATGAAGATAAACGACACGAACTCGAAACTAACTTTTCGCCACGGAGACCGCCATTATTTTGGTTACTGCTAATGGCGGCCAGCGGATACGCTCATAAAAGATCTCAAAGTCGCGCACGCGCAGACAGAATGCCCCTCTGCTCCCGTGGCAGCGTTGCATTTGGCAACGTGCGTATTTCTGGCGGGAAATCACACTAGTGACGAGCAACGGGATAAAGAGCAGGAAAGTCGAAGAAAAGCGAAAGAGCATGAGACAAGAGGCGACAAAATTTGAGAAATTTAAGCGAAGAAAGCCTCAAGAGAAGCCTAGGAAGGAGAAGGAGAGAAAATTTCAATGAAAATCACCGTAAAGCAAAGAGAGAGAGAGAGAGAGAGAGAGAGGGAGAGAGAGAGATAGAGAGCACTTA
This sequence comes from Montipora capitata, assembly GCA_949126865.1. Lineage (NCBI taxonomy): Eukaryota > Metazoa > Cnidaria > Anthozoa > Scleractinia > Acroporidae > Montipora > Montipora capitata. Next base: position 24,840,379 of record OX421456.1, read on the forward strand.
TTTACAACGGTTAGCTTTCAGGTATAACGTTTTCCTTCTTAACATATGCCTCGCTGCCTCACAAATTTTGTAAAACTCCCTACAAAACGAAGAAGGCCTGAAAACGTTGGCAATTCCGTGTTAACAGATATTGTTACATATTTCAACCATCATATTTATAGGCTTTTTGTGTGAAATGGATGTCCAGTTGTGAACTGCTTTGTTTAACTGCCAAATTGCAATCGAGTAAGCGAATTTACTACTCTTTAGGTTGACTTTTAAATTATTAAGATTTTTGCTGTTTTTCTAAACTGAAGAGAGGGGGAGTAAAGATTGACAGTCGAGCGGAAAATGTTGTGAAAGAGATTACTGTGCATGTAAATTCATTTTAAGTTGTTGATTGAAATTGTTGGTTATTCTTTGCAAGGCTTGTTTGTCTACTGCTGTCAGCTCAGAGGTGTTTGATCTGTTTGATCACTGTAAACTGTATACAGTAACAATGACGATTAATTTTGCACTTTATGAAGAAGCATAATTATTTCCATGTACATTATAGCGATTTCTGGGGTTAGAAACGAGAGCTCCGCTTTTAGGTTTGGCTAAATCTCTATAAGGTAGATGACAACATGGAAATATACAGTTTGTGCAGATTACAGAGCTGATGCAGATGTACAGAGTTTATGCAGATTTTAAGAAACTTAAAAGACGCTTAGCCACAGTTTTCCTAATTGAAATTGAACTTGTACCTGATTAATTACATTTGTGGACATAAGTTTCTGTTCGAAAACAAGAAAATGTCCTTAAAAATTTCTTGGTTTTCTGTCAAACCTGAGGAACTTGAGCAGTGGCAAAGGAAGCGCGCACGAGAGCGGAGCTCCATAGCTAGGAAAATTTCGTAAACTAGCCATCCGATATATTTTGGTTGTGACGTCAGCGTACGCCCGTACACTCTTTGCGGGGGAAAGGGAAGGGAAGGGAATCAGGTGTTAGCCCGTCAGGGGAAGAAGTATGTTTTATTTCCTTGGCGGGAAATGTGCAACCCGCGTTTTTCTTGGCGGGAAATCTATGGGCATTGTCGTCGCGTTCAAAAACTTGTTTACTTTAGGAACTTGTGACATTTGAGAAACTTAAGCGAAGACAGCCTCGAGAGAAGCCGAGGAAGGAGAAGAAGAAAAAAAATTCAGTGAACAACACTGTAAAGCTGAGAGAAATAGAGCGAGAGACCAAACACTAATTTACAATGGATGGCTTCCAGGTAATGTTTTCCTTCTTAATGCATGCCTCGCTGCCTCGAATATTTTGCAAAACTTGCAAAAAAAACGAAGAAGGCCTGAAATCGTTTGAACTTCCGTGTTGACAGATATTCTGGCATATTGCAACAATTAAACACCAAGTCGCCATTCAAGCTTACAGCAGACATCATTGGCGAGTTTTGTGGTCATCATCGTCTATTTCGTCAGACATATCATAACCGAACTCTTGACGCCGTTTAAATTTAAGGTGGGCAGACAAGAGGGATCATGTTGCAGGGACATGTTACAACGACATGTTGCAGAGACAAAAAACTTGTGTAGTGCTCAATGAGGCGACATGTAGCAGGGATGTGCAGCGGGGACATGTAGCAGAGACAAAATTACAACATGTGCCGCACACATATGAAAGTGTCGCGGGTACATGTTTCAGCGATATGTTGCAGCGACATGTCCCATCGTGTGAACTGATACTTTTCTAATTGTGCAACACCAGTTTGGGGGTGATTTTGTCCCGCGACGGGTCCCATGAAGTCACTGAAACATATCCCTGAAACATGTACCCAAAGCATTTTCATGTGTGTGCAAATGTCGCGATTTTGTCCCTCCCACTTGTCCCCACTACACGATCCTAATGCATGTCGCCTTAGTGTGTACTTCACACCTTTTTGTCGCTGGAACATGTCGCTGCAACGTGTCCCTGCAACAGGACCCCTATTGTCTGCCCATCTGTATATTGGATTGCAGTACATTTATTTGCAACGAATGCACCTACCAGAAATGTTTGGGACAGTTTGGGTTCTTTATAGACTGATTAAACTTAGCAAAGCGGTTTGATATGCTTGATGCTGCGATTTTCGGCAAAATTTCAAACAGCGATCTCGTTATAACGACAGTTTGTCTTGTTTGTCACGCGGTTTGGGGTTGGCTACTTACAAAGTTGCTTATTTTGGATTTGAATTCATCATTACGGTGCCGACTGTTCACACTAAATTAAATAAATTATAGCCTTTTTGTTTATAAACGTTCAATAGTGTCAACAAACAAGAGCATCTTTCGACAATCAAGGACGCCAAGTGGACATTTAAACGCGCGCAATTGACATATATATTTATATATATGTTTTTTTAGATACTTAGTGTTGGATGTACATCATAATTATAGATAATTTAACTTCTTAGATGTAATTGTAATTAAGAACGTTTGCATTCTTAACCAAATAAAGTGTAAAAAAAAAACAAAAAAAAAAAACATACACATTCTTGAAAAAGGGTTCGCAGTACTAATATTTAGGTCATTGCAGGGTGAACTTTTAAGCAGGTTGATTTTAATTCTGCTCCAATTCATCTGAGGTCAAATTAACATTAAAAGCACAGGAAGCCATGGAATCTATTATTTTTAAAAAAGCCTCAGGTACCGGTAAGTTACACGAGTCTTGGAAATTCTCTCTTCGTCCAACCACAGGTTAGGTAATCCAAGGAAATAATGAATACTGACATTGTCCAAATATCCTGAAATATAGGGAGCTCTTAAAAGAGGTTGAAAATTTAGGAAAGCAACCCGGGGGTGACTCTTCCTGAGCGTTTGATAGACGTTTTGACCACCAATGTTGATGGCAACTGATCTACAATCCAGAAGCGTACATTTCGTTGTCATGGAAGTCAGCTCGTTAATTGTCATGAACCCTCTGTCCTTTACAGAAAACACCTTGGTTTGCATCTCCGTATACAGAAACACACGATTGTGTACAACAATGAATATTTCCATCATCGCGCTGGAAATAAGCGATTTACTAGTGTCCACCGCGTTTGTTATGTCGTTGGCGGTTGGCGTCATGGCAAGCTGTCGCTTGATTTTTGGTGAAGTTATTTCTACCGTTCATTCTTTCATCGCCTTGTTTGCCGTCTACGTTTGAAGATAAACATTGGGTCTGACATCGCTCAATCATTAAGTGCTACCGGCTCTCCTTCTTAACTCAAGATAAACTGCTGGATTTACCCCAACCCAAAATAACGATAACCCTAACACTACCATTATGCTTAGACTTAAGGAAAACTTTGTGTTGGATATCAAAATTGGCCTTGTGTCTAATTAATTACATTTCTGGATATGGAATGGAGTGAGAAAGAACTCCCCTAATTTAATCCATTTGGTGCGATGATGCTTACCAACAACGATTTTGTACCAGCTAGGGGTCGTGTTCTTTACAACACAATGAGCTGCAGTGACTACATGTGTCGATGAAATGAGTGAACCACCACAAATATGATAGAGCTTCCCTCGTATAGCCATCTTCGAAGTTATCTGCTATGGCCAAGAGTTGAGAATGACGTTGCTTTACCATCAACACGCGCAGTGATGGGTCGCTTGCCACATTCCGCTGCTGTTGGGCGAGTGGATTCGACATAGGATCTCGTGACTCCCACTGCGGATGTCGAGAATACTCGACACGAGAAAGTGTCCCAAAGTGCTGTTCGAATTTTTCTCCTATAGGGGCATGCATGCAATGGGATTGTTTCGTATACCCTACAGGACGGGTAGCCTGACAAGTTCTGAATTTTTCGATAATAGAAAGGTTAATATTACTTGAAAAGGAAGGTGAAACGTGACCCGACGCCATGAATGTTGTTTACTTCACAAAGGCAAAATTCAGTGTTCTACTGCAAAAATCTACAGCATTTGTCTGGCAAGAAAGCTAAAAATATAAATTATAGGCGAAACCGAGTGATTCAAGACATAATTATACATGTTTTCTTCCTTCAAAAGGTCCTTTTGCCAAAAGGAATTTCGTGCCATTGGCGTACATGAACTTGTGTCAGCAATGCGCGTTTACTGCATTTCTTTATTTAGATAAATCACATTGTAACTAGGCCGTGCTTTCACCTTAATAAAGATAACTCAAACGATGGCAATTTTTTTATTGTATATGTCCTGTGAAAACAATCGTAATAACGTAAATAGAACGAAAGATATAGTTCATTGTTTGAAAGTGGTTTCTCTGGTGTCTTATGTTGCGAAAAAATGAAGCAGTATTGGGTACACAGACGGTGAAAGAAATTTATTACTTAAGGACGCAGTGATACTCTACAGTAGTCGATTTCACCGGTCAAGATGTCGGCCACGAGTTGTCTATACTCGCGTCTTGCATACGTTCTCGTGAAATTTAAATCCTCACAAATTAAATGTGTACCCAATCGGCTTTCAAACTTTAGGCGTAAGATATTTACAGTGCAACGCGCCTTACCGTGGCCACCCAACAAACTTTCACATTTGACAATTACATGCACACCATTTGCTGATCATTTAGGCGAAAAAGATATTCATTTTCTCGAAGTGTATAATCAATAAGGCGAATATACATTCTATAACACTAAGAAGCACTTCATTAACGCCACGGAACATTCAAGAGCGCAATTTGCATGTTTATAAACGTTCAATAAATTTTGTTTCCCTTTATTGTTTGTCATTATTACACAAATGTCTAACGATTCACGGGATTCAATCTGTAAAGACTCTTGTCCTGAAGGAAGGGAAGACAGATGTGATTGACCTGAACCTAGGCCCAAGCACCACCTGCTGAGTTAGTAATTTTAACTTGAAGCCGGGTCGCAAGGCTTATTTTCAAACGGTTGTGAACGAGGTCTCCGAATAAAGTCGCGCCAACAATGCTACTGTCTTTGGCGACGTGTAGTTGCAGTGCTGAAATTTGCAAGACCGGGCATCAGAGATTAGCAAGTTGGGAACTGATTGACTGTCGTTGGTTAAGAGTTTCTAGCTCTGTTGCTCCCCCGGAAATGGAGACGGGTGTCAATCAAAATCTTAGATGTGTGAAGTTGATCTCAAGTCGGTGTCAATCAAAATTATAGATGCGCGAGGTCATGTCAAATATTTAACAATGCCATCTTAATTTACAGACGTGTTTAGCACCGAATAACCGGGCTCTCGACATCATCGCAAACTCTAATAGCTTTCAAAACTTAGAAAACACGGTTTTTAAGTAGTGCTGACAACTGAGTGGCTTGCGTTCTTTGATTTACATGCACTTTGAAGCCCACCGGTTACAATTAAACGTTTAGAATTTTCATTACATGCACTTTGCCCAGTTAACCGATTTCAGTTTTACAAAGCAGTTAACAATTCTTGTGCTTACGGGCTAGTCCGTAATGCACGATGTCATCGGGGTTGTCTGTCTGATTGAGTGAGTGAGTGAGTGAGTGAGTGAGCCAAAATACATGTGCCAATAGACGGGATATGCATATTTTTGGCATGTCGAGATCGAGATGTTTAATCAATGCCGAAATTTTGCAGAAATTTGAAATATAAATTCCTGCTAAAACAAAGACCAACTAACAGCAGAAAGGTCACGAAATTACCTTTAAATAATTTTCCGGGGAAAATATTCAGTGTGATTTATCCAAGCCAAAACATTTTCGCGGAAAAATCGCAATGCTATCAAGTGACGTGCTCATAATTTGTTTTCTCTCCTTGTACATCGCCAGTGATAAAGAATTATTTGACAAACGTATTAGTATTAAACCTTGAGAAGTACCAGTGCTCTTCTTGAGTGAAAAAATAAATAACAAATCCAAAGAAAGGAACTCTGCGTTGACCTTGACTTTCAAACAGTATCACCTACTGCCGAATTCAATCATGACTCTTTGCAAACCTTACTACTTCTCGCTCATTATTTCGTTTTCTCTTTATTTTCACTATAAATGCATCCATTCTTCCTTCGAAATTCAGTTTTTGTAACTGTTATAGTAGCCACATGCGATGTTTATCTGAAAAAGTTAATTGCAATGCCCTTCGTGCATTCCAAGCATTCATTATGAACGCCCATTACAAAAACATGTCAACAATCACACAGACAATGTTAATGGTGTAACATTCGTTACCCGTAAGCACATGTCCCCCGAGGGACCTATTTTTTTTATTTTTACAAGGCGGTAAGAGCAAGAAGTTAACACTGACGACATGCTCTAACAGCAATCTGAAGCCCCCTTCGGCCCTTGCATGGGAGCATCCGCCTGGCTGTGAAATTATTTAAATTCAACTAATTCT
>OX421456.1:24854168-24856668 GCA_949126865.1 Montipora capitata
CTTATTCACCTTACTAGTAGATATGAGCATATTACGCCCAAGCTTATCCAACTTCATTGGCTACCAATTGAACAAAGAATAACTTTCAAAATTGCAGTAATTACATTTAAGGCGCTTCATGGTGCTGCACCTAGCTATATCACTGATCTCATCAAGCCTTATACACCTGGTAGACTTCTTAGATCCTCCAATCAATTTTTACTTTCTACATCTAAATTTAATCTTAAAACTTATGGTGGCCGGTCTTTTACTATTGCCGCACCTTCTGTTTGGAATGCACTTCCATTCGAACTTAGATCTTGTAATTCCCTTTCTTCTTTTAAATCTAAGCTCAAGACTTGTTTTTTTAAAATTGGTTATGATGTTGTATAGAATGTTGATGTTTTTATAGGATTACAATGTAGTTTTGTAGTTTTGTAGGTTTAGGATTTTGTTGTTATTTTTATTATGTAAAGCGCTTTTGGACCATTGGGAATAAGCGCTCTATAAATACTGTATATTATTATTATTATTATTATTATTATTATTATTATTATTATTATTATTATTATTATTAACTCATCGGGGTCTTATGGAGCGATTGCAGAATACCCGGCCCACTAAATGTACTGCAGAAGCAGTCCCGCAGTGGTGTTTAATCGTACTTTGTGCCTAATCGTACTATAAAAGGAACTACCACCGCGGTCCGCAGTCCCGTAGTCGATGAATGAAAACTGTTAAAGGGTAAGCAGTAAAATAAACTGCCACCGCGGTCTGCAGTCCCGAAGTCGAAGCCGATTGAAAATTGTTAAAGGATAGGCAGTAAAACGAATCACCATCGCAGTCTGCAGTCCCGTAGTGGATGAATGAAAACTGTCAAAGGGCAAGCAGTAAAACGCACTGCCACGGCAATCCGCAGTCCCGTGGTCGATGACTGTAAATTTTGTAACTCCAAAGAATAAAATATTCTGCCACCGGGGTCCGCAGTCACGTAGTAGTTAAATAATAATTGAAAATAACGGCCAGTTTTAAAGTGGGTTAGGTTTTTTTAAGTGGGTTAGCGCTTAGGCTTAATCGGTAAACGAGTGCTTTCTTGTTCACATGATCTCGTGAAAAGTGTAGTTGACCGAATCGCAAAATGAAAGCTAAAATTTTACGAGAATGCTTAGGAGTAGGCCTAATCACTGAAACGAGCGCCTAGGCTTAATCAGTAAACGAGTGTTTTCTTCTTCACATGATCTCGTGAAAAGTGTAGTTAACCGAACCGCAAAATGTAAGTTAAAATTGCACGAAAGCGCTTCGGCCTAATCACTGAAACGAACACTTAGGCTTAATCAGTAAACGAGTGCTTTCTTCTTCACATGATTTCGTGAAAAGTGTAGTTGACCGAACCGCAAAAGAAAGCTAAGGATCGATTTTACAAGAGTGCTTAGGCCTAATCACTCAAACGGGCGCTTACGCTTAATCAGTAAACTAATGCTTTCTTGTTCACATGATCTCGTGTAAAGTGTAGATGACCGAACCGCAATAATAAAAGCTATTTTTTTTACTGGAGTGCTTAGGCCTAATAACTGAAAGGAGCGCCTAGGCTTAATCAGTAAACGAGTGCTTTCTTCTTCAGACAATCTCGTGAAAAGTGCAGTTAACCGAACTGCAAAAAGAAAGTTAAGGATCGATTGAAGAATACCCGGTTTAGGAACAGAGTTGTAAATATGGATATCATTTCAGCTTTATCATGCCACTGCGGGACTGCGGTGGCAATTATTTTAAGTAAGACATTTAGTGAGCCGGGTAGTCTTTATTATAAGTAAAATACTTTAAAGGTACTTAACAGGTGTTCATAATGTCACTGAAGCGTGCGCTAAAAGCAGCAAACTGTAAACGGCCACGATCGTGGAAATAAAGTTCATTTTAAAAAAGTCACACCTCGCTAGGTCGCACTACCTTTCAACAGCTCTTTAATGTGACGAGTCCAACATTGTTTGTGGGGGGGGGGGGGGGGGGTAGGGGACTATGAATTAACTACAACACTCGCGGGAAGTTTAAAATTAACCAACTCAATCCGCGCGGGAAATTTCAAAGGCAAATTTGCGTTTAATCTCAGAGGTTCTTGGTTTGGTTGAAGGAAAGGCAAAAAAAATACTTCTTCGACTGGTCTGAATTCCGCTAAAACTCGGCAGGACCATCTTAGAGTATCACATGAAGAAAAAAAGCCATATGAATACTCAATTCCTCACCCCTTATTTTTCGAAATTTTCCTTCTGAAATTGTCCAAGGCATAGAAACAAAGTGCAGAAATAGCTACTTTTGAGGCCAAAAAAATAATAATAATAACAATAATACTATAATACTTCTAGCTGAACCACCGACACAAAAACAGTGTCATTTTCTTTATTAACTTCTTTACAACAAAAGCCATATGAATACTTGATTGTAAACCGAATAGTTATCCCGTAAGGGAAGAATTTTCAAGCGGTCCTCCCGGCTTTCGGCCGACTTTCTTTATTGTTGTCTGTACAAT
>OX421456.1:24861668-24869168 GCA_949126865.1 Montipora capitata
GTCTGCTTTGGATAAGCTTTTCATCTCGGGGTTTGGTTTTATCTAATTTCAAAACAATTAAAGTCCGAATGTGTGCGTTTCTCGAAAAAGAACATAAGTCCTTCCTCCATTTCCCAGGAGCCACAAAATGATACCTTCGGTATCTCAAAAACGAGACTTTTCTCGTGACGAAGTCTTGAGATAATTGTCCCATTTGTTATCGTGGAAACGCTTCCTTCGTTTTCCAGGTGCGATAAAGGGACGGAACTCGTTTCTAGAAAGAAAGTCGTAAGGTTACTCAGTCTTATTCCTAATAGTGGAGATTTTAAACTAACACATGCTTCAGTTTTAGAATAAGAGGACCAAAGTTTACTTAGTAAATGGATGGTTATCGAAAAGGCTTTTTTTTTTAATTAAAAAACAAGCACCTAACCTACGAAAGATGAAAGAAGATTGATTATAACCACACACAGGAGCACTTTAAAGACGCTGAATGTTCGCGAAAACTCAAATTTTGCTTACTCATGGTGAAATACTTTCATGTATTTTTTTGGACAAAAATTTTCTCTAGGTTTGTAAGTAATAAAAACAAAGTATTATTCGTTGTAAAGGCTTCATTCAATCTACTATTTTTCTTTCTTTATTCATTTATTTTTTGTGAAGCGTTTATAGTTATAAATTAGGCAACTCTATGCTAATTTAAAGTTTTGTTCTTGAAAGTAATTTTAACCTTCGTGTGCGAAGATTAATACAATTCAGCCTAGACATCGAAAAGTGGATGGTTTCGAGTGAAAAACTGGTTTTGAAAGCAGCTCGTCCAATTAACAGGCCAGCCACTTAAAAAGCTTATAACCTATAATCATTCTTCCGACGATGTTGAAATTCCACATGTCAGATTCTTTGTATCACCTCCCACCGTTAAAATGGGTCGCACAAGTCACGTAAAGATCACAGAGAGCCAGAGCTATGATCCCATTTTGCCTCAGTATGTCCAACCTGGTCTTCTAGGATCTCCAAACCTTGATAAACTTTATTCTTGCCAGCTTTTTTACGACCACCTCTGTGACTAGAAGCCTTCGAACTTTTATCTTTCTTACGTATCTGAGCAACTTAATTACTTCACTAAAGTGCTGAAGTACAGCACTTAGGCCTTGACCCCTTTAGAACAAACACTGAGAAAGTTCTGCTAGACAGTGAATGGAATAACATCCTCCTATCCATCAGAAGTCAATCAGGCAACTAAGAGTTTATTTAAACAAGGACGTTGTTATATACGCGTATATGCAATCTATCATTCTTTCCTTTTAACTTGCTGTATGTATTTTTTAATAAATTTATTTGTGAACTGTCACTGCCTAGAATGAAATTGCCTAGAATGTAATTTGGGCACATATAGCTGGTCCAATTACCAGGTCGATCGGCACCTGAAACGTACGAATCCTCACAATAGTCGTGGTTGCGCGCAAATCCGGAGATGTGAAATTTCCGCGTCGTAGATTACTTGTATCAATTAAGATAAAACACGTTATGATAAAAGATAACCAGAGCTTGAGAAAGACATGGGTCCATTCTAAACTTGTTAGTTTTGAAACTAACAATCTTCGCGGAATAAATCCTTTCCTCTGTCAAACTCGGTCTTCGGTTAAAGGACAGGTTATTTTTCCACCTTTTACGGCACATTTATGAAACATTCTAAGGAGAATCTGGGAAATATTTTTGTGAAATTGTAACGAAGGAGTTATCGATTGTACACCGGGTGAATAAAAGTTCCCATGGGAAAAAAACACATCTTTTTGTTGGTGAAGGCTGAATAAATTTATTATATGTATCAACTCCCGCCGCATTAAAAGAGGCGGCACAAGTCACGCTAGGAATACAGCGAGCCAGAGCCATGCCCACATTTCCCCTCACTATGTCCAACTTGGTCTTCTAAAATTTCCTGACATTGTTAAACTTTAAACTTGCCAGCTTTTTACCGTCCACTTCTGTGACTAAACACCTTCAATCTTTTATCTTTCTTCCGTATCTGAGCAAGATAATCGGCTAAAGTTAAAAGTGCTGAGCTGCAGGACTTAAGACCTCATTCGAATAAACATAAGAATGTTTACGATTTTTCCTATGTCGTGAATGGTTGTGTTGTTGTTGTCACGACTTTAAACCGGATGCAAATCATACCAAATTACTCCCATTCCTTGAACTAGCCTTTTTCAATTACGGTTTCGATGATCAACTCGGTTTACCCGGTTTGTTAAAGAAAGTGTTCTGCTTTGAACTACTAAAAACAACAATAGCCAATCAAAACTGAAGAATGAAACCTACTCTGACATTTTCTCGGAATGTTAAAAAGGTTTGCATTAAGATCGCTTCTACCGTACGCTGTAATAGGATGTTTGACAATTGCCGAATTCTTCTGTTCAGCAACACTTTGAAAAAGGTGTCTGGCCGAGTAGCCTAGTCCAGAACATAATCTGTATCGCACAGATCGAGCATGAAAAGTGATAGACAACGCAATGCTGATTAGCAATAGACGGCTTGGGTTCCTTAGGCCTAAGGTAATTTGTAGTCTGCTTGGTGCAATCCAAGTGTCAATAATTCCAAATTTGGTTACAACTTTCATAAATCCAATTTTTTAATTACTTTACCAAGCAATGTGTTTTTTGGTGTAACGGACGTTTGTCTACTTTATTAATTTTTATTTTGACAAAGTTGTTGACTTGGAATGAAATAATATTGGGTTTGCTTGTTTTCATTTTGTTGTTGTATTTCCTTTGTGAGCTTCTTGCTTTTTCCTGTTGAGCTGTCCTTTTCTCCTGACTTGACTTGATAAGTCAATAACAAGCACGTTTAGGTACAGGTTCTTCTTCTTCTTCTTCTTCTTCTTCTTCTTCTTCTTTTTCTTCTTCAATTAAAAAGGATTATTTTGCTTGTTTCTGTCTTTTTGGAAGCTTTAACTTCACCCAATTTTTTTTAGAATATCTCTAAATCAACACAATTTTTGTTAGCCATTTTACGCACCGTACACGGCCATGCATTGCGCACGAGTAAACTTCAGCATGATTTACCATGACCGAGAAGAGTCTGGGCCCTCTTGCACCAGGAGAAAAGTATTTGCTATTAAAATTAATGACGACTGCTTGTCCAAGGTCTCAATACTAAGGGATGTCAGAGGTGCCCGGTTTAAGTCTCTGTAAGTGCATTTTAAAGCGATTTCTTTTTCTCATGTACACATTGTGTACATTGTACACAAAGTAGTGGTAGGTATGACAAATGGATCAGGGAATGGAAGGTTAAGAGGGATAGGGACATACAGAAAGAGAGTAAGAAAAGAAAGGAAGACAGAAGAGAGGAAAGTGGGAGGAGGGGAAGGCGATTTTTTGGGTTTTGGTTTTATTTTTAACCCCCCTCAAAAAACCGTGCCCCTTTTTTTTTTAACCACACCCCATAAAGAAAATCCCTTTTCAAACAGTTGATAAATAACCTTAGCCTCCCACGCAGTCACTCTTGGGAATTCGTCACGCGTTCCTCTCCCACGAGCGTCTACTGAAACGAGCTCGTAGACCAATCACAACGGACTTCCAGATTCTGGAAGTGCAATTTAGACCCTGAGAAAACTGCAAGAAGATGGGCTTCGTGTGTTGAGCATTTAAAATCGCTGAGTTAAATTCTTATCAAAGAGAACTGGAGCGTACAAATCTCACGCTTTGGCTTAGATGTTTGCGGCTCTTCACAGAATGAGTGCGGAAGAATTTTTATGGTTGAAACCATGCATCCCGTGCGATTCAAATTTATTTGTGGCGATCCCTTGGGATTGATATCATATTTACACTTCTTTCTGCGCTGTTTCAGTGGAGTCGTTTGAATAACACCATTTCTTGTAGTCCTTCGGTTGATCTGATTTAAGGTTTGCTTTATTTTTCAAATCGAAGAAACACTGAATACGAACGATCGAAAAACACAAAAACATTAATCAATTTTTAGAGACGATCATCGCCAAAAGCAGCCTGAAAAACTCAGGCTTGAACGTAATCGATTTTCTTCAAGCTTTCTTTTCGCTACTGTCCTAGTTGCGTTCATTTGCGCTTGAAGGTAATGGTTCCCGTGCAGTTCAAATACACTCGCATTACTAAATATTTGTATTCGTATTTATACATTTCCACGGCGCTTTCGATTTTACTAGTTGATGAAACGACACCACACCCTTGCTAAGCAGTCACATTTTGACTCGCGACCGTGCAAATGCATAACCCCCCGAGGAAACAAAATTAATGTTTCTGAGGAATAATTTGAAACGGCTTCGTCCCATTCAAGAAGATTCATCCAAAGATTGACGCTTCCAGGGGAGATCTACACAGAGCTGATTGGTTCACAAGTAACCCGCACGTGTTATGAGTTTCTCAACAAAGGGAAAGGAATGTGTGGCTCGTTTCAGCAGACGCTCGTGGGAGAGGAACGCGTGACGAATTCCAAAGAGCGTCTGCGTGGGAGGCTAAAATAACCTAGGTTAATTAAATTAACCTAGTTTGATTTAAATTGTGCCTAGTTTGATTTATTTTAACCTAGTTTGATTTAAATGGACCTGAATTTAATTTCAACCTGTAACATATACATGTAGGTGAGCTAAATCCCATAAATAATTGGTTTATTGACAAATGTGCGTATATATTTACTTCCACAAACATGAGCGAAGGTATTCATAGTTTGCTCCCAAGTTCAACCTTCATAAATGGCACATTCCGTTTCCCTTAAGCTCAGTTAAGTACCTTTGCATCTCCAGAGTAAAGATTTCGATCTTTTTTTTTTTTTTTTCTTGGAAGAAATTATGAAACAAGGTTTCAGTTCACAAATAGCTGATTGAGCTACTCATTTAAACTTCGGTAGCGCAAATGCCTGAACATGTTTGAATGGTTTCAGTAAATCTGTACTTACCATTAATTGACCACCTGCCGCCTTATAGGACAGCAATCATTTAGTGAATTTTCTGTCGTACACTACGTTTTAAAAGTTGCTCAGTTGAGAATTTCAGTTGCAAAATGACTGGAACTTTGGATGTAGTTGATAGTTTCAGTAAGAAGTGTTTCTTTGAGTAAATAGCTATTGAGTAAATAAGTAAATAATTTGATTATATTGTAATATGATTATTGTCCTATAAGACAACACGTGTATGACCGGATTACACACAACATTTAAGCTGTTCAGTCCAGAATTAAATTGGATATCTCGGCGACTTTCAACTTTTTCTTTTGTTAGTTACTTTCTTCTGTTCCTTCCGATGTAGGTCGAGGTTGACTAGCAATAGAGTTATTTTCATAGAGTTATGACATTAGAGCTAGAGTTAAGTTTCCAAAATCCTAAATTCAAGATTTTGGAAGCCCTAAATCCTGAATTCAGAAATACAGAAAGTATCCTAAACATGCATAAAAGCTAACCTTAGGCCTAAGGTTAGCTTTTATGAATGTTGGCTGAGAATTTTGGAAACTGAACGCTAACTCTACGACATAACTCTATGAAAATAACTCTAAGAATAGCTGTCCCCATGTAGTTCCTGGATGATTTTGTTACCTTAAACAAGATGAGAAATTTGTAACAGTCACTAAAGATTGTTATGATTTGTGGTATTCCTGCGACTTAATGTTGCCATCTAGGGTTTGTAAGGTCCATGCACAATTATGATCAACAAAATAACTAAGTCTATTGTTTTGGTAACTTTTGTCGGAGTTTTATGCTTTTCCCTTCCGACCCTTAATAAATTAGATAGGTGCTGCATTTTAGTTTACTGGACCCAAATGAAGAACTTCAAAAACAACAGTCCATAGCCGCTTTTATTAGGGGGCGGGTAAAAATTCAGACCTTTCCGCAGCGAGTAACACAAGCGAATGAGAATAAACAATTGTTGCTTTGGTTCCACGTGCGCCTCAGCTCTATGGGGGTGAAGCAATTAGTCAAGTTCCACACTATCCCCATCAATTACCCGGATGGTGTCACGCAATAACAATCATGTTAATTTTTTTTTTGTTCGGTTTTGGCTATGCATCACGCGAATCTTCCTCTTGCTTGGCGATCGGCTTCATATAATATCGGTGTTTATTTGGGTCTACAAAGTCTTCGCAATTCCAGCACATCTTTTCTCCACACATGTGATCTTCGGGCTTCTTTTTTTGGTGCGATATGACTTTGTTGCATTTTTTACATTTATAAAATTTTTGACCCACACACTGGCCTTCTCTGTTGGGCCGACAGTGACTAGAATAGCACTCATCTCCAGCGAACATTCTGTGGCAGCGCATTCTCGCCAGAGGGCTTTCTGTGTAATTCCCAAACACCCCTCTGTAAAGCAACGTTTTCATCCCTTACTGCAACGATGTTTCTCATTTATATTGTACCCTTTCTTGCATTCAAAACACCAATAGTTCCTCCGCAGAAAGCTAGAGACAGAAGTGATGACGTCAAAATAGTTTTCATATTTTATACAGATAAATTAGTTTTCTCTCGCCTCGGCCCTTCGTAAACAATGGCGTTGAAATGTTTGGCAGACAGGATGATGATTTGGTAGTTAATATATAGGTTTAGCCAAGCCTAAAAGTGGAGCTCCAGGGTTGTTTATTCTTACTGGCTGTAGGATTAGTGAAAATATAAGGTTTTTGAGTTGTCCACGTTTTGGTGTTTCCGGTTACATATTAAATCATTTTCCGATATATATCATATCATATATCATACATCTTTATTTACCCTCGGATTTTTAGAGTAGCTTGGTGTAGCTAATTTCTCCGAGCATTTACCCTCCCAACCATGATACACCACAGAAGACAGACCACAACATCGGGAACTACATGTCCTGCTCTTTGCGACAAGTGTGCGGGTTCTTTTACGTCTCACAGGATTATGAACATTGAAGGGTTGTGAGACGGGACCTCCGGCTTATCGTCCTTATCCGAGAAGACTATAGAGTCTAACCATTTGCAGATGTAATTACAAAGGCAGCACTTTCTCGTCAGTTATTTAAAGACCCTGAGTGTTGGTCCGGCCGGAGTTGAACTCACGACCTCCCTCGTGACAACCCGGTGCTCAACCAACTGAGCCAGCGGTGCGCGGTGATAGATATGAATCACGAAGCGAAGTGAAATTTACTGTGGAATCAGCACCAGTTAGGCAATGATTTTTTTTCTTGAATCGCATGAGTTTTAAAAGAAAACAAGCAAATCCTCCTTTGTCAGTTCAAAGTCAAAAAAGAGTTGTATTGATGTACTTTTTCACTACTTGCACAATCCCAAGACGTTTGCATAAGCATTGTTTGGAATTTCTCCTGGGACATGAAAATGTCCCAAGAGAAGTCGAAAACAGTGCCTATGCAGACTTTGTGGGGGTAAAAGAGGTGTATTATGGGATTTGTGCAAGTAGTGAATTCCACTTTATCTCTGAGAACGAGATCATTTACATTTTCATGCATTTCATTGAAACACGCCAGCTTTGCTTGGAATAAGAATCGGGAAAAAGCGGCAACAAAGAAAGGACGAACTTCAAACA
>OX421456.1:24874168-24876668 GCA_949126865.1 Montipora capitata
GCCTATATTTCCCATAAATTTTAACTATTTTGTGAAACAAAAGGAGAAGGTATCATTGCAGACTGTGCAGTATTTCTAGTCAATTGAGAACGTATTCCACACATCCTCTCAACTTAAATTTTGTCAGTTGACGGTTAAGTTGTCAGTAAATTATACTGTCTATTTTGATGTCAGACTGACTTCTTCATGTTGGTATGAACAGTTGTCAACAGTTTCTAATGTAATTTTTTTTATTCCAACAAATGAAATGTTTAGGTTCAAGGTTTGTAGACAAGTATCCGTTCCTGTTTGGAGTGTTAAAATCAACAGCCTTAGGCTTTTGTGTATTGCTAGTCAGAGAGTTGAAGAGAAAAGTACCATTTCAAAACTTGTATGGTGCTGGCCACCCTAAAGAAAGCCTTTGACAGTGAGAAAGGGATTACATTATTTGGGGGGTAAGATGGGAAATGAACATTCTCAGGATAATATAAAATGTATATATAATATTGTTATATCCAATCTGTCAAGTTTGATGGTTCAAAATAAGTACTGACCTCTGCTCATATGGAAAAATGAAATATAAAGTGCATTAAGGATGGCTAGTCTTAACCTTAAGAACTTTTGGCTTTTGGAGTTTTTATAATGCTTGATACATAATTTCATTGACCTTTCGGTGTGCATCTCTCTGCTCTCCCAAAGGAATTTGACAACGTTACTTTAACGATTATATGAATTAAACATGTTTAAGTGGGGATGTTCATATGCTGTCCCCAGAGACCGACGATTATGAACAACAGCTTTTCATTATTGTTGACAATGAGGTTCTTCTGGAAGTACGTTCATACAAACAGAGCCTTTCTGCTCTGTTTGGGGTACATTACATGGTTAACCTAGAGTATCCAAGAAAGCCAACATGTCTGCACTGAGTTTCTTGAGAGTATGTATTCAGCATTCGTAAAAAAAAAATGCCCTGTATAGAAAAGGTGTCTACTCTTTTAGCTTAAAGTTAATAGCCTCTTATTACATGTATTATCAGTTGCACCACCACAGGAGCTTGAACTAACCTACATGCAGGGGTTTTATTAGAAGCTGGGACCTGGGTACTAGCACCCGTCAACACTGAGTACAGTACCCGCCATTGCTCAAAGCAGGTCTCAAGATCAAAAGCCAGACTACATATAAGGGGTGCCCGCTCACTCTGTCACAAGGTCCCTTCTACTCTAAAACTTAATGGAAACCCTGATACGTTAACACACCTGATTCCATTTCTTGATTTGTCGCACAACAGGCGAGAAATAGTACAGAACATGACCATGTCAGGCAATGGTCAGGCAATTAACTCATACCATGTTATGTTATGTAGTAATTTGTACTATTACTAATGTGGTCAATTAAATTGTCACACTGAAAAGTTTTCACAGGGCTGCCATAAAGGACATTCACCTGTACCAGTTGCTAACCCTGAGCTCACATTGTGAAGGAAATGAAAACTAGAATCAGTTTTTGATATATTGCAGGTGAAAATTTAATGACAGCCCTGTTTAATGCTGGTTTTTTGGGTGTATGCTTTGAATTAGTTCCAGATCGGCTAAATTTTTTTGTTGGGATAGAAGTGATATAAGGAAAATGGACAGTGATAGATTTTAATTACAAAAATTGTTTTTGTGGAACACTTTTCATTTATTTAATTTCACTCACTTTAAGATCTACACCATCCCCTCAAGAGAATTTCTTTTGCATGTTAGTTTGTGCTTACAAGCTGTTTTAATTTCCAGGGACTTATCTCATTCGCTAAATAGTTTGGCTGATTTTTTCACGCTGCATAGATTTTTCAAAATCATTACTGTTTTTAGGCGTTAAAGTTTCAGAAATTTATATTTGTTCTGCAACATTAATTATTTTACTGAAATTTAACAGAGTTGTTTTTGTGATTATGGCTTGTATGTATTGCCTTGTGTATGTATGTACACTGTATGTATATTTCCTAAATTTGGAAAGCATATGTTCATGGAAGAATATTATTCTAAAAATCAACATGTTTATCCAACTAGAGGTATACATCTCTATTCAAGAATTCTCATTATTTGGTGGAGAACAGTCATTTTCTGTTTATACAAAATAATGAAAACCAGCAAATGATACTTCCCTCAAGACCTCTACTTCCTTAGAACAGCAAGGAAACTGTTACCCAAAAAGCTCATCTTCTTTTGAAAAGAATCCTAAACCTTCTCTGGTGACCAAGAATCTAACTTGAAAGATCCTTCAACAAGACATAGTTTTATGATTAAAAGAATGATTTATTCTTTTGGAAAGGATCTCGTGTTAGAGTCTGGTGTTTCGCTCTCTTTCATCTTCCACGATACAAAACAAAGACAGTCTTTTAACATTTGAAACTAAATCCCGGATCAGTGCATTCAGCAGCGACACAATCTGCTTTACATTTCCACGTTACACAAATTCTAATCGAAACTCCCAGGCAACACTTGACAACACAGCCCGTTGGTAACATTCAGCACAGATT
>OX421456.1:24891668-24901668 GCA_949126865.1 Montipora capitata
TGCTGTGCCAAACAACAAACAATCCTGATGGATGTTCCACGTGCTTGGCGAGTCTTGCATGACCATCGTCTATCATATCTGGAGTGGAGTTTTCTTTCAATGGTTACAACTGATACCTTTACCCATCCTCCTTCCAAACTTCTTCAAAAAATTTTGTCAACCACAAAATTCAACGACTCTGGCGTCATGGTAATGTTTGTATCTAGGTTTCGGATTTTTTTCCCGTTCCACGTGGAACCCTGCTTCTTCGTTAGCTGCTTGTTTGTTCAACCTTGCATCCTGCCACTGTGCGACTATTGAAAGACCAATTTGTGACATATCTGTGGATTTTGAAAAGGATTTTTCCGACAAGGCTTTTTCTTCATCGGCAGTTTTCAATTCTCTGAACTTTTTCTTAAGTAGCATTTTAACCAACCTTTTTCAACCACCGACTGCAACAAAGAAAGGACTGAAGGGAAAAAAACATGCTTTTGAAATTACCACTCTGCTTATAAGGTCCACTTGTTTTTCTTGTATGCTAATATCTTCCCCTCTCAATTTGAACGTTTGTTCGGACTCCCGACATTTTGTCTTGAAAAATTGCTAAAAATCGGGTAGTTCCTTCTCCTTCCAAGAGTTAATTTGAAATCTACCTCTTTATGATACGTGGGTTTATACTCGTGCAAATTTGTAACAAAAATTCCAGGGACAGTGGCTCTTTAAGGTAAATAGCTCATTTAACTTTGAAGGCAGATCATAATTATTTTATCACCGAAATTGTTCTATTTCCTCTAGACTACAAGATGGTCCCTAAAAAAAGTATTTTCATATCTCCAAGTTGTCCCACATGCTAAGATGCCTCCGGTATGGGATAGGAGGAGCATGCAGTGGAGTTTCCTGTGCTCGTTCTTCTTGCCTTGCCATCTGCAGTTGTTCTTCAAAACACAGTTAGACTGGTTGGGGATGAGATGAACTATTTCTTTTAACTCTGTCAACTGGTTCAAGACCTTTTCCCCACAAATCTTGGCTGTTGTGAAGTCATCCTCACCCATCCATAGTACTGAAAATTGTTATCAAGAGCATCTGATATATATAACTTGGCCCTTATTTGAGTGCAAATGTGCCTTTATTGAGAACAGAGATGAGGGCTTATCAGCACCTATTTTAGTTCCTCTGTGAAATGGAAACTTGATAATTATAACTTGACATTACTTTTTATTTCGCCACTGAGGTTGTTTTTGTGTACTTACTGAGGCTTGATATAAATGCCTTTGTACAATGATGTATATTTACATACTGCAAAGAAACTTTGATGATTTGAAATGACTTCCTTCATTGAATTAGCGAATTTTTATTGAGCAACCAACGAGTGAATGGTACACAAAATTAGGAGAAACTGTCGCTTGAATAGACAATATTTGTAGACATAGTTATCTACCCAGTTTAAGTACTAAGCTCAGTTTCAGGCCATGTACCCGAATTTACCCAGGTACTGGTACACAACAATGGTGTTCTTTGTGTCATGTATGCTATCACGAAACGGTGCCTAAGGCATCTTGGGTAATAAAGACCACGAGGAGTTTTTGGAAGACATAGTGAATGTCATGATTAATACATAACATGGTGTCAGAATAATAGGTGAAATACCGCCACTAAAGAATCCACAAAGCCTAAAGGTCGATTCGCTTAACATTGTGAGAACGAAATCAACAAAAAATGGAAGGAATTTCTGCGGGCAGCACTCCAAAGATGGATTGGATGAGTGGAGATTTACCGACCGCGTGGAAAGCATTCAAGCAACACTGCGAGTTTACGTTTGGAGGGCCTCTGAAGCGAAAAAGCGAAGAAGAAAAATGTAATTACCTGATGATTTGGATTGGAGACAAAGGTCGTGACATATACAATACGTGGGAACTCACTGTAGAAGAAGCGAAGAAGCTCGACACATATTATGCAAAGTACGAAGAGTATGTGAAACCAAAATCCAATAAGGTATTTGCAAGGTACAAGTTCCACCAGAAGATTCAACGAGAGGGTGAGTCATTTGAACAATTTCTCACTGATTTGAAGTTGCTTGTGAAAGATTGTGGTTATACTGACCCTGATGAAATGGTTAGAGATAGAGTGGTTATTGGCTGTCATTCTACCAAAACAAGAGAAAAGTTAATTCAGGAAAGTTCAGAGCTTACTCTTGAAAAAGCAATTGACATTGCCAGAACGGACGAAATGTCAAAAGCGCAATTGAAATCCATGGCAGCTGAGAATCCAGGCATTAACAGTGTAAATAAAGTAAAACAAAGGAACTACAAAAAAACAAAATCTAGCAGAGAGAAATTCATGCACAAAGATTGCAGCAGATGTGGTTATCAGCATGACAAAGAAAAATGCCCAGCACAAGGCAAGCAATGTAAAAAATGCCAAAAGTTAAACCATTTTGCCAGAGTATGTCAGTCTAAGACCACAATTAAGAAGCAAATACACCATGTAACTGAAGATGAACACAGTGATGATGAGTTCTTTGTTGGATGCATCACTTCAGTTAACACTGTAGATATGGGTGAATGGTATGAAGACCTAAGCATTGGAAGCAAAACTATCAAGTTTCAGTTAGACACTGGAGCAAAAGTCAATGTCGTTTCTTACAAAGTTATACAGACCCTTGACATTGAATGCCACTTTAAAAAGAGCCAAGCTAAGCTTAAGTCATATTCGGGTCATCAGATTCCTACCAAAGGGGTAGTGACCTTGCCTTGTGAATACAAGAGTAAAGTTTTTCATGTGAAATTCCATGTAGTTGATGTTGAAGCCCCTGCAGTACTGGGTGCCCAAACCTGCAAGGATATGGGTCTACTTGCCAGAATAAACTCACTTCAGCAACACAGCATTCCAAAGTTTCCGACTGATATGGGTCAAAGCATCTTTGATGAATACCCAGATTTGTTCCAAGGCCTTGGATGTCTTCCTGGAGAGCACTCAATCAAGTTAGATCCAAGCGTTCCTCCAGTAGTTCATCCTCCCAGAAAGGTACCCGTATCCCTCAGAGGGAAGATCAAAGATGAGCTCGACCGTATGGAGAAAGCAGGTGTAGTTGTTAAGCACACGGAACCTAGTGACTGGGTGAACAGCATGGTTGCTGTTGTGAAACCAAACAAAATTCGTATTTGCATAGACCCCAGAGATTTAAATGAGGCTATTAGAAGGGAGCATTTCCCAATGACAACAATAGAAGAAGTTGTTGCTGACATGCCACAAGCCAAAGTATTTTCAGTTTTAGATGCCACATCAGGATATTGGCAAGTGAAGTTAGATGAAGAAAGCTCAAAGCTATGCACGTTCAACACGCCGTTTGGAAGATACCGTTTCACCAGGCTGCCATTTGGCATAAAGTCGGCTCCCGAGGTGTTTCAGAACTGCATGTATGACCTGTTTGCTGATATAGAGGGTGTGAAAGTGATAGTAGATGACCTCCTAATATGGGGAAAAGATGATGCAGAGCATGATGCCAGATTAAAGCAAGTGTTAGACCGAGCTCGAGAAGTCAACCTCAAATTCAATGCCAAGAAATGCCAAATCAAACAAGAAGAATTTCCCTATGTTGGCCATGTCCTAAGCAAAGAGGGCTTGAAACCAGATCCTGAAAAGACACGGGCAGTACAAGCAATGAAACACCCTGAGAACACTAAGGAACTTAAAACATTCCTTGGATTTATTCAGTATCTTGGAAAGTTTATGCCCAACATGGCTACAGTTAGTGCACCACTCAGAAAGTTACTAGAGAAGGACGTTGCCTGGCATTGGGACCAAGAGCAAGAAGCAAGCTTTCAGAAACTTAAAGAGATGGCTTCTTCAGCACCAGTACTTGGGTACTATGATCCAAGCAAGCCACTAACCCTATCAGTTGATGCAAGTTCCAAAGGGTTGGGTGCAGTCCTCCTACAAGATGGAAAACCCTTAGCATACGCGTCAAGAGCCCTGACTCCAGCACAAGAGCGATATGCCCAAATCGAAAAAGAAACCCTTGCAATTGTGTATGGCACACAGAAGTTTCATCAGTTCATATATGGAAGACCAACCCAAGTCGAATCAGACCACAAGCCCTTGCAGTACATCCTAAGTAAGCCTTTGCATCAAGCACCACTGAGATTGCAGAAAATGATGTTGACCCTGCAACGGTATGACTTGAAAGTAAAATACCTCCCAGGTTCAGAACTTTCTGTCGCTGATGCCTTGAGTAGATCCTACCTGCATGAGTCTACAGAAACTCTCATTCCAGACCTCGAAGTGAATGAAGTTCACCTGACTGCGCACTTTCCCATTTCGCCCGAGAAGTACGCCGAGTTCCAGAATGCCACTGCACAGGATGCAACCATGCAAGAATTAAGCAAAGTAGTCCTGAATGGATGGCCAGCAAACGAGGAGGAATTACCCAGAAATGTCCATGAATATTGGTGCCACAGAGATGAAATTTCCACCATTGATGGTCTCTTGTTTAAAGCTCAGAAGCTGATAGTTCCCCAGAGTATGAGGAAAGAAATGCTCGCTCTCATACATGAATCACATCAAGGTATCGTGAAATGCAAACAGCGTGCAAGAGACATTTTATTTTGGCCAGGAATGTCCTCCCAGATTGAAGATAATGTGTCCAAGTGTTCTGTATGTAGCCAGTTCCAAAAGGCTCAGGCCAGGGAGCCAATGATAATTCGAGATCCCCCAGACAGACCATGGTCTAGAATCGGAAGTGACCTGTTCGAGTTCAATGGTATTCATTACTTGCTAAGCGTTGACTATTATTCGAAGTGGATAGAAGTTGCAAAGCTAGATGACCTAACCAGTAACAATGTTATCTGTCACCTGAAGAGTCAATTTGCCAGGTATGGCATTCCTGATGAACTTATCAGTGACAATGGTCCCCAGTACGCGAGTTCAGCATTCAAAGAGTTTAGCAGGAGTTACGGTTTTTTGCACACCACGTCAAGCCCCCTATATCCGCAATCCAACGGTGAAGCTGAAAGAGCTGTGCAAACCATTGAGAACCTCCTAAAGAAAGTACAAGATCCCTACAAGGCCTTACTGAATTACAGAAACACTCCCTTGGATGGAATAGGCTTGTCTCCCGCTCAAATTCTTATGGGTCGCAGACTCAGAACCTCTCTTCCAACTAATGCTGAGCTTCTAAAGCCACAAGGAGCCCCAGAAATTAAGCAGCACCTTCAGAAGATCAAAGAGAGAGAGAAGTTCTACTACGATAAGCACTGTCGCAAAGAATTGCCGCCTCTAGCCAAAGGTGACAAGGTGGCTCTCAAGCAAGATAAGAAATGGGTCCAAGCAACAGTGGTCAACAAGTATCACACGCCCAGGTCATATGTCGTCCAGACACCCGAGGGTCAGAAGTACGGGAGAAATAGGAGACATCTGAATACGAGCAAGGTATCACGGTCACTAAACAATGAGTCAGAAGTAAATTCACGAGCTGGTCAAGCGAGTTCGCCAACATGTTCCCGCATTAACCATCATGGTAGACTCCGCGAAACAGGAGTGATGTCTGATCAGGGACTAAAACCAACAATGCGCACTCGTTCCGGTCGACTGGTCAAGCAGCCTACATACCTCAAAGACTATGAACAATGAGTGTGAACATTTTTTTTTTTTTTCAAAGTTTTGTTAATTTCTCTTTCGACTATTTCGTCGGTTTCATAGGTGCTTTATTCGAAAGCCTTACGAACATGTAACCTGAGTCTAGTCCTAGCAAAAAAAAAAAAAAAAAAAAAAAAAAAAAGGGAGATGTCATGTATGCTATCACGAAACGGTGCCTAAGGCATCTTGGGTAATAAAGACCACGAGGAGTTTTTGGAAGACATAGTGAATGTCATGATTAATACATAACACTTTGGAAATTAAATAGCTCCTTGAATACCTGGTTGCTTGAGAAGAAACTCGATGCGTTTCTTCTCTACATTGGTGAATGCTGCCACTAACTGTCCATTGTGGATAAACTCCAGACCAACTCCTCTTTCAATTTATTCTTTGTTCTTCGCAGGGTATCAACATTGGTGTCCCTTATAAAATGTTAGTTTAAAGGGTTTGTTAAAGTTATTTCTCATTTCATAGTGCACTGTGGTTGCCAGATTCACTTTCAAACTTATCATGGAAACGTAAATCAATACTAGTGCATAGACACTGAAAAGTCAGTCCCTTGAATTGTTGATAGAAAATTAATTTAAATGCATATTCAAACATCAGTTGAGGAATATATTTTTTTCTATCCCACCTCGTGAACCTAACATACATTGCTGCAGTTGGTTTATTGCTTGGTCATTCAATATCTTGATCACATCAAATTATTTAATTTTTAGGTATTGACCTCCATAGAGACATTATCTTTATCTAAAAACTTAACTGGTTGCTTTTTGAAGCCCTTTTGTGGCATATTTAAATAGGCAGGAAATGTTCCACATTTCACGGTAAATATTTCTGCATATTTTTAAGGAATATTGCAGCCAAATCTAATTGAATATGAGACTAAAATATGCTGTCACGTTGACATTTTGTGAATTTAAAGACTATGATATTGTTTGTGCTTGTTTTAAAAGGCTTAAGGTTGGCACTCGAAAGTGTTCCTTCAATAATCTTATTCTGTAAAGATTACCTTAGGAGAATTGGATTAAGGCCAGTTTTTCTTCTAGCTGTTTTCCCCAGTGCCCTCTGAGAATGAAGTTGATTTGGTTTTGCCCAATGTTGAAAGATGAAACAATGCCTAAACCAGGCGCAAGGAATGCTTCATAGTGCTTTTTTACAAACATGGGCATGAAAGTGCTCGTAGGCATCTATTTCTCTAAGAGAGTCTTCTTTTCGTGTCGGTTATTCAAAAACTGTTGGAATCACTTGTTTGAGCTGTTGGATGAAGGGGGCAGAATATTTGATGAGGCCCTCCCAGGGGGAGGGGTCCTTGTTCCCTTTAAATATTTGCTTGTGTTTCCTTGTTCCCCAAATTACTTTCAAATTTGTTCCCAGCACTTTTATCCCTAAAATTTAAATTCGTTTTCTTCCTTGTTCCCTAAAATATTTTGAAATTGTTCCTCTGTTCCCAAGTTCAAAATAACCTTGTTCTCTTCTTCCCCAAAACCCCTGGGTGTGCCTCTTTGATGTTGATTCTCTTATTGGCCTAATGTATAATTCACTGTAGAATTGCAAGACACAGCATGTTCTTATTTGGGAGTGAGGGAAAAGTTTTGAATAAATTCTCGCACAGTACAAGAAGCAATAAGGACATGAAGCAGCTTGTTTGCACCTTTCTAGCGACCTGCGGGAGGGCAAGGGCGAGCCTTCCGATGAAAAACTCTCCAAGTCTGGCTTTCCGGTGTTAGCTAAGGGCTGAGGTTTTTGTGCAAAAATTCATTAGCGGCTTCCTTGCAGCTTATAAAGGGTGTTCCTTCGGGCAATGGTCAGTAAAAGCTGTGTAGGGCTTATACAAATTTCCGCTACTTGAAAATGTATGTTTACACGAGACATGGCAGCTTGACATTTTTTCTTTCCCGATACTCCACTTAAAATTCACGTGAGCGCCATTAATAAAGGGCCACAAAACCATTGAAAACATTTTGTGGCATTTTGTTTTGTCAACAAAATTGGGTTGTCGGCGAGCAGAATTCGAACTTTGGCTGTTATTCGTTCTTTTTCTAACTATTTTAAGACGAAAGGGCAAATGATTGACAGGATAGCACAGTTTTGACTGCAGCGTGCACTGCAGGCGCGGGTTCCGCATGCAAGGAATGCAGGAAAAAATATTCTCCAAACCCTTTTCTACCTGAACACGAAAAGCGTCGATTGCCAAGAGCTCTTGATCAAGTAGTATGGCCGTGTAGCCGCGTCGAGCCGCAGAAAGCGTGCGAAAAAAATAAGCCTCGTTTACGTTCAGGTGTCTGACCTGGCCTGAGCTTGCGATCCAATGAAAAACAAGTACGTGGTCAGCGGTTAACTTAAAAAAAAAACAGCTGACCTCGATGAGGTCTAACCTGGGCCCGCGATATGGTCACGTGATACTGGTCAGCGAATACCTTGTTCTAATAGATGTCAATTGACCATAACATGTATACCCAATATCAAAGCTAACTAGCTTAAGTGTCAGCTGGAGTGTGGCCTCCTCCATGAGTTCTAAACTTGAGCCCCTGATATGGTCACGTGATACAGGTCACATTGGCATACATGGAGGGGTGGACGTACGGTCGTACGGTGACCAAAACCAAACTTTCAGATGGATTACCATATTTTGTTATTTATGGCGCTCCGCGCGGAGCTACGCTACAAAGAGACTTACAATATAACGAGCTAGGTCTTAGGTAACAGACAATGCAATGCCAGATACGAAAAACCACCAAAAAACTACTCCTTATTTGTGCCCAAAAAAGGCGGCAACGTGTTCCTCATCTAATGCAGTGGCTCTGAACCTCAAAGAAAAGGTATCGTACGTTACCTACATTACCCTATCATAATTGAAACAAAAAGGAAAGCCACCAGAAGGACGTACTGGCTGATGTAGAATAACAGAGATCACACGCCAAAAACCCTAAATAGTCACCCAAATCACATGACCGTACCAAAGCCTCTAAACCTTGCCGTCAGAATATTTATTTCTGACAAATTCGTTCCCAGATCACTCAAACTTCAGAAATTACATAAGGGAGCTTTAGCAACGACAACGGAGACCACGGGTTTGCTGAACCTTTGATTTTTGTCAAAACTAAAGTCAAATCTGACGGCGGCTTTGACTTCACCTTTGACGCTGGTCAAACGTACAGTCAAATGTATAACTCTTTTGTTTGCATCTTTGTCCTCAGTAAAGGAGATGTCAAATTCGTAATAACTTTGACTTTATCTTTGACGAACGTCAAAGGTAAAATCAAATCTGGTCGATCTTTGTTTATTCCTTTGACACTTGCCAAAGGCAAGGTCAAATATTATAGCCTTTTTAACAGAGGCTTTGACGTAAGTCAAAGGTAAGCCAAATTTGTTATTGTTAGGCCGAACTTCTGACAGAGCAATGTCATGATATTTGGATGTATTGTAAAGTCTGGAAGATGTCTTTAACAGGGTTCGTGCTGGATTTTTCCTATAAAATTCCAGTAGTATTCAAGGAGTTTTCAAGAACCAGAAACTGAGTTTTCGAGGAGTATTTGTAAGAACACTTTTATGCCATACATCGTGTTTCAGTTTTTTCTTTGCTGAAACAGCCTATCTTGATTCCTTCCCACATCCTGCCAGTTAATTGCACGCACTTAAATTTGGGTTCAATTTTTGAAATGTCTCTGCAACTTAGCAGGATACAATCTCAACAATTTTCACCCAAGCAAAAATTCAAGGAGTTTTCAAGCAGTTTTCCACAAAATCCTTTTTTTAAGGACTTTCTAAGCGCCCTGGAAGCCCAAAATTAAATTCCAGGACGTTTCAAGGACTCAAATTGCAAGGAGTAGCACAAACCCTGCTTTAAGTCACTGGAAACCTAAACATAATTATACAGTTTGTTTGCGTAAGACTAGTATTACTGCGCTGAGACTCTTAACTGTCTTCTGTTGTCAAGCATAACAACGACGGAAAAAGTGAATTACAACTTCAAAAGTGACGAGTAATGGTCTTCGACAACAATCTCATTTTTCACCGGTGGATATCAAGTGAGCTTTGTTTCTAATATTTTACTAACTTGGTATTATATACAACACTGAAATCAAATGGCAAATTTTTTTATGGATTTAACAAACATTGAATGCATCACAGTGTTTCCTGAAGTCGCATCTAAGTTGTCTGGCAATTTACATTTATTTTGTACTCAACTCTGCACAGTGTTAAGGTGAAAAAAAAATAGAAATGTGACGGTAACGAATTATTTGAAAGAAAGCTTGTTGCCTCTTTTGTGCTTCATTATTTACGGTCAAGGTTCTTCCGTAAAGGGTTTGATGTGTACTGTCATACTGAAATTTATTTAATTGCTGTTATGTTTCTTGTTTGCACGCACGTAATTAAAATTGGA
>OX421456.1:24909168-24911668 GCA_949126865.1 Montipora capitata
ATCTGCACCGACCTAAACATAAATGGTCACAAGGTAACAGGTTGATTGATAATCAAACTGTGAATGAAGTCGTGGATGCATTTATGGCCAGATTGCAACTCCGTCAAAGGTAAATATTATGTAGGACCCGTGCATGGAATGCCTTCCTCAGACAACATTAGAGAATGCCGCAGATCTTGTCATTACTGTCGCCACCAATGGGTCATTTAAAAAATATATATGAATGTTTCTGTTCCCTTAACGGTTGGACTACCCTTTGTTCATGTCCATTTACTAAAGAAATAACTACTACAGTTTAAAAACTAGTGCCGGATTCATCGATCAATAGTTCGAGCAAATTGCGAAGGGCTAACACTCCAGACGATAGCTCACAAACCTTATTTACCGTTTACCAACTCTTTTTGGTAAAACCAAATTTTCACAAACCGCTCCAAAGGTCAGCTGTTCTATGTTTCGTACGTTGGTTATTTTACTTTTAGAGCGGTTTTCAATTGAGTGTGGTGAAAAAATACTAATTACTTCGACCCATCACAGCAGGTGCAAACAGCGCAAATGAACCCATTCAAATTCTTAGCAATTCCATGTGCCGTAACTTGCTCAAAGTGCGGGAAAAATCGAGCGTATGCAAGTGGCGATGGGTTTTGGTTCTCCTTTTCGTTGGTTGATACAGCAGTTTTCAATGGAGTGTCGGCTGTTGAGTGTTATTACTTGGGCCAATCAAAAAGGACGGAGACAATCCAGTAAACCAATCAAAACTCGAAGTGATTACACGTAGCCGACACAAAGCGCGGGAAAATGTGCACGCGCAAGCCACAATTGGTTTTGGTTTCACTTCTGATTGGTTGAAAAAGTGGCGCGAGAACTTTGAACCAATCACTGAGTGAAGTAATGAAAAACCAAAGTAATTATCTAATTACTTTCGACACTCAATTGAAAACCGCTCTAAACTGGCGTGAGAGTTTTAAACCAATTACTGAGAGTATCAATTGCAATCGCGAAAATTACTTCTTTGAAATTTACTCTATTACATACGGGGCAAAATTACTTAATGTTGATTGGCTGAGACAGAGGGTATTTTTTTCTTTATTGCATCCATTCAGAAATCGCTGGTGATCCTTGCAATCTGATTGGCTCTCAGCCGTGCGTTTTATCCACGAATCGCACTATTTTTTGCTCTAAATCGCACTTTTTCCCTTGCCAATTAGAAAGGAATAATAAAACAAAACAACCAATCAGATTTAAAGGCTTGTTTAAAGTAACAAAGCAAATGGAAGGAAAATGAAAGACAAGCAAAGCCATTGTGTGGCAGATTTTGCGACTTTTAAAACGTTGCTGTAAAAAAAAAAAAAAGATAAATTTAGTTACTTAGAGTTTCTGAATGATGAAAATGAGCTCCTTCGGGCTGAAGACCTTCAATTAGGGGAGTTTCCAACTTTCAGTGTCCTTTTTATAAACCGGAAACTGGATCACTGAAATATTGGTAGTGACTAAAATCCTGTATTTGAGAGATTCAATTGTGCGTTTTCCTAATGGATGTAATAAAGTGGTAATTGAACTTCGAATTTTGGTCTGAAATCATACTTGTGATTTGAGATCGAACTCGCGCTGCGCGCTCCTTGGATTTTGAAAATCACTCTTATAATTTCAGATCAAATTGTATTCCACCCAGTTCAATTAGTATGTGTAATCAAATGGCGACGATTGAAATTAGGAAGTAATTTCACGCGCGTTTTGTCAAAATTCTGATAAATTTTGACAAAACGCAAGTGAAATTATTTCCTAATTTCACGAGGAAACCATTTGATTACCTTTTAATGTCGTGGGTGACAAATTACGCTCACAACCGTAATTGTAAAATCTCTCGAGTACTTTATCCAACTGCTCGGGAAGAATCATCTCCAGGTTTTTCTCAAGGCTATTTTCGTCACACCACTTCTCAAAAACTCTCACCCAGTTAATTGTGCTCTTTCACGTATTTAAATTTTCTGCCGCTTCTTTAATTTCATAACTTCTTCAATGGTCACTGTCTTAAATCTAGACGCCATCTTGGCTCTGATCGAGATACAAGAGATGTTAGCATGGCAATTTTCTAATTTCACATGTGAAATTATAAATTAACGCTGAAATTTCGCGCCTAAATTAAGGAGTAATTTGTCACCCATGATATTAGTATGGGTAATCAAATGGTAGCGAGTGAAATTTGGGAATAATTTCACCGTCTTTTGTCCCAAATCAAATAATTTCCCTAGCCCTTAAGCGAGGGAATTGATTTGATTTTGGACTAAACGCAAGTGAGATTATTCCCTAATTTCACGAGTATACCATTTGATTAGCTTTTAATATCAGAAGACGCTATTTTGGCACTTTGGGAAAAGTTGCCATGGCAACATTGTATTTTCATCCGTAAGTTATAAATCAACGCTGAAATTTCGCGCCAAAACTAAGAAGTCATTTGTCACCCATGCATGTTGAGGGCACTTTTGGTAATCAAGAGGGCTTG
>OX421456.1:24931668-24954168 GCA_949126865.1 Montipora capitata
CTTAGTTATGATCTACAAATTTCATGCATGCTTAATAGGAAATTTCCCCGAATCGAGGCCGCTGGCGATTTGGTGATAAAATCATATTTTCAAAACTTTAAATAAAGTTAAAAAAAGAAAAAAAGAAAAATCGGTCCATTTTTTCCGTTGTTTGATCCATTTTACGTTATATTACCACTTTAAAAATAAACAACAAACCCTTAACGTACACAAAATATGATTTTTCAATTATTGTGGAAAAAATGGAAAAACTGAATTGGCCGAACCGTGCACGGAATTTATGGAATTTCCACTTGACTTATTTGTCAATGATTCAATTACCATAAACCATAGAGGATTGGTTAAGTGTATCTCTAAAACGGCCACTGTATTGTTAGTTATCAGTGAAATTAATAACTGAGCCATCTTGTGGAAACAAGCAAGTGTTAAAATTATTTCCCGGAGCACTGCGGTCACGGTCTTTATCAGGGATGTCGTGGGTGTTGCAATGCAAATGAAAAAAAGTATATGTAACCGTAACTTAAACAAAACAAAACAAAAAAAATTCCCATTATTTTATCCACACAACGTTTCAAAAATTGCTTTCATCGGCTTGTTGGAAACGAATAATTATTCGAGATTGACTACCGCGTCACGCAATTGTTCACATTCCAACGGCTGATTTTGGGTAAAATCTATGAGAAACACAGGCCAAGGTGGGCGACTTAAAACCATTTGCCCAGAGATATTTTTTAATATCCTAACAGGTGGATATATATTTAACCCGTATAAAGTGTTTTTATGGTATTTAAAATTATAGCCCATTGAAAAATGTGGCGATGTTTTAATGCAATAATTCGCTTGCAACACAATGTAAAATTTTGCATGTCTGTTTGATCTCGTTTCGGGCTCCAAACTAACTTCGATTTATTTTATTTTTCAATCAGTCACACCACAAAGACCTGAACTGAATATGAAATCCATTGAAAGATTCTCAAGTAGCTGTTCTGCGGAGCGCGAAGCAATCAAATATTCAGAAAATTCAGAAAAACCGGAGGTAGATTTTGAGCCCAATCGGGGCGAAGTCGTTCTTGGCATATTTTTACCAAAGAAAGCTGTTTTGGAGGAAATTAACTATGGTCCGTTTCAATTCTTACTAGGACGTATCTATGGCCAAAATAAAAGCGAAATCAATTTTTCGACTTGTGCCATTGATAGGCTATTTAGGTCGATTTTTATAGGCATTCACTCTTAATACTTCGAAAAGACTACTTCGCATTTTTTTTAAGCTTTCCAAGCTACAAGCCGGAAATTAGTCAGTGTGACGATTCTATATGAATAATTAGCATCAGTTTGCTTTCAAATTTCGCGTCATTTAGCTCGCTTAGGTTACAAACATTTCTGATATTTTCGGAGGGAAGCGTTCCGAGTTCGTGCATAAATGACACAAAAAATGAATAATAGCAATATTTGAAGAATATGAAGTAAAAAGGTTTTAAAATGAGGTACCAGGTACATTTTTATCGCGTTATATATCACCCATTTTCCATTTTTATGTTATGCGGCCTTTGAGGATCTTCTTTAAAGAGTTTAGAAAATCACAATTTTAACATATACGTAAACATGGAAATAATAGTCAAGTCTTAAAAAATGATTTGTCTCAGATAAATGATGAATTATTGAAATAGGAGCAATAATCAATGCATTAAAAATAATATAATAAATATGTAGCTACATAACATAATAAATGTAAATAGAGTTTTAGTTTTCAAATCATAGGATGCAAAAAAACCAAAACCAAAACAACAAACCAGGTAATTTTACAGAAAAATTCATTCCTGAGTTGATTTTAGACAACAACAAACAACATTATACAGCATTACATAGTCTCAGTATGACAGCTAGTTGGAATAATATAAGACCAGAATGTTAAAACAACACATTACAAATTTCAAAACACAGTTCAGTGGTTATGGCACAAAATTGTCCAAAATAAGCAATTAAATTTGATAATTTATATATAAGTTGTTCTCTATTGAGTAAATCTATATGTGCATTTGCAACAAACACTAGAACAAGATCACTTCCTTTTGAAATTAAGGAGCATAATTATCTATGGAATAAAATAAGTACAAAAGTACTTCTGAACTTACCTTTTACATTGCAGACGACGAAGACAGATTGGTAGATTTAAATGTACATATTTAAATTTTTGTTACTTTACATGTTGGCATGGAAATAAAAAATAAGACGAAAAAGGGAAAAGGGTTGCTCCTAGGCAAAAACAGCCCATCCAATGAAATATCAATATTGGGAACAATACTTTAAAACCAAAGTTTGAGAGAAAACCTCGTAGCAATATTGATCTTCAAAATTGGTGTGATTTTGTCAACAGATAGTTAATCGAGGGACTGGTTATGAAACCTTAGAACCTTAAAAAGCGAGAACAATGTTGCAATCGATGTTGAATTGACCGTGACCCTGCACAATCTTTTGTTTTCGCTTCGCACGGGTTTGCAATTAGTCGCGCATAATTTAATCGAAGGATTTGATTGGTTATCTTCTCGAAAAAAGGTGTATTTCGTGCAGGGTCAAGGCGGAAAATACGGACAAAAACATGAAACAAAGGAACTTGTCGAGTTTCATGACCATCTCCATGTATTAACTATGGTTAACATTAAAATAAAAGGCATTTTTAGTCGAAAAGAACATATGCCAAAAAACCATAGTCCGTGCATAATCAACCTTGATTCCTATGAAAACACAGGAACGCATTGGGTAGCATGTGCACCATTTCATGAAAATAACAAGACTTTACGGTATTTCGATTCATTCGGTATGCACTAGAGCGAGCTTCAATCGAGTGTCGTAAAACCAAAACCAAAGTAATTACTTTGACCAATCAAAAAGGACGGAGGCAATGCAGTAAACCAATACAATTGTATAATGTTTGACAAAAGCATTGCTATGATTTAGACGAAAAATTAAATTTAATATTAGAGAAGTTAAACAAATTTATTAATATAATTAATTTTGAAGTATTGTTTTCATGTA
This sequence comes from Montipora capitata, assembly GCA_949126865.1. Lineage (NCBI taxonomy): Eukaryota > Metazoa > Cnidaria > Anthozoa > Scleractinia > Acroporidae > Montipora > Montipora capitata. The sequence goes on from OX421456.1 coordinate 24,934,702, forward strand.
TGTTTCTATTGACAAGCACTAAATAATGAATGGATCATCGAATACTGATCTGATTTAACAATAAAAACAAACTTAATTTTAATTGAAAAAAATGTTCCTACTACGTTTGGACAAGTTGACCCTTTTTTGGACTAGTTTATCACTGGAAACCAGATTGACATGTGAATAACGCCATCACATGTCATCTCCCTTCCTTGGTACTGAATCATCCCTAACAGAACACACACACAGACACACCCAAATCCAGTTTCACGAGCCATAAAATATGCAAGGTACCTTCGGGTCATCAATATTCAAGAAAAAAACCTACAAAAACGGCAATGGAGCCATTCACCCCCGATAACTTATTTTATACTCAGCTTTTTATCAATTACAGCATGACCCTTAAGAATCCGAAAGTTAATGGAAATTAAAAAACAAATTGCACGAGATAGTAATAATTTGAACCTATTTCAAAACTCTTCTTGCTAACATTGGATTTCTTCTTTTTTTCTGACAGACGTTACTATTTAGAAAGAATCATAAACATTGAACAGAACACAGATCCCAAGAAGGGAAATCGTTTTCTCCTTGAACTTCAACTAGGCCTGTATGGATCAGACCTAAGTTTCCGGCTTTCAGATTATATCTTTGTTCCAAATGAAGAGAAGGAGCTTTGCTTTCCCATAGGAATGCAATGGGAGAGCTCTGCAACAGTCTATTTCGTGCTGCCTGTCAAGAATCAAGGAAAATGGTTACATCACTTTGCTTCTCAGCTGATCAATACGTCCAAAGAAACTAGTGATTTAAAGTTCCATGTTATTATTATTGATTTTGAGAGTCAAGACATTGACATTGAAAGAGTGTTTGATGTTTGGCCATTAAAGGAACGCTACACATTGATCAACATGACGGGACCTTTTTACAAAACATTGGCTATACAGAAAGGTGTTGAAGCTGTTCCAAATGAAAATGATATAGTTTTTCTATTTGATCTTCATATTGATGTTCCTATTGGACTTCTGGATTGTATCAGAAAGGTGCGTTTTCTTAAAACGAGTCTAGTTTGAAGGGTATTCTAAAACGGGTGCAATTTCTTCTCACCACCTTGCATGATGCAAGCTGTGTTGTATGCACTGCGTAAAGACTTTCTTACAGCAGTTTTGGATGAATTATCACGGTAGTTTGTTTTGACAGTCGAACTGTTGTAGATAATTTGTCTCAATGGATGATCCATCCTTTTTCCTGTATTTGCTTTAAGACAAATGATCAGAAGAACTACAGTGGAACCTCCATGTAAGGGACACCCTTGGGACCAGGGAAGGTGTCCCCTGAATAAAGGTTGGGTTGGATACAAAGATTAGTATGAACAGTTTTCCGGGACCAAATTCTGTGTCCCCTGAATGGAGGTGTCCCCTGGATAGAGGTGTCCCAAAGGAGAGGTTCCAGTGTATCTCAATTTGCCCAAGTTCATCCCAGACGAGTGATCTGTCTCTAGGATAAATTCACCCACTCAGAAGAACCTCTTAGTATTTTAAAGTATACAGTGGAACCTCTCCTTTGGGACACCTCCATTCAGGGGACACAGAAAATGGTCATACTAATCTTTGTATCCAACCCAACATCTATTCAGAGTACACCTGCCCTGGTCCCGAAGGTGTCCGTGAATGGAGGTTCCACTGTACTATGAAATCCTGCATCAGTTATCGTAGGCACAATCTTTGTTCAATGCCCAGAGTTTGCACGATAAAAATATTGTTTGCAATAATTTGTTTGTATCTTTTTTTATACAGCACACTATTAAGGGCAAGATGGTTTATGCTCCAACAGTGGGGCGGCTTGAGTGTGGCGTTTTTCCAAATGATCCCAAAGGATTTTGGGAACAAGGTGGTTATGGGATTTTAAGTGTATTCAAAGCAGATTGGAATACATTTGGAGGTATTATTATCATGTTCACTACAATTCCCCATTTCAGAAACTTATTTGGGTTGACCACAGGAGCCCCAAGCTCACTACATGAAAACTTACTTCACTTTTTAGCGATGTTGTGAAATAAAGGTTTGTACCCAACGGTTTTGTCTCAAATGGCGTAAAATGTAATGTTTTGTGAATAAAATTGGCTGACCTTGCCGCTATGATTTCTTTGTTGTTTGCCGGCGTCGACCGTTTTAAAGCGTTTTGGGCGAGTTAGCACTAATTTGGTGTTCCATTGCTAAGGCCATCCAAATGAAATATTTTGTTTCCCATCGCCCGCCCGACCCATTTTTCTCGAAAAGTAAAAAAAAAGAGAGAGAAAAACCAGATTCACTAGTCAAAGAAGCAAGTACTTTAATTTACAAGCACACGATCTCTTGTTATTAACATCAATTGGTATGATATGATGTCCTTGTCTTTAATTAACATCGATATATACAGCTATTTCGAGAAAGTTTGTCAAGAATAAAGTGCACGCTACAATCCCGAAAGGTAATATGGGATATGATCAATACACTGTTTCTAACGACTGTAGCTGTCGAACCTACTTTTGTTACTTTCCTTCAGCACTCGAAAACATATATCAGTGGCCTCCCGTACGATTCTTTTAAATTTCTTTGAAAAACAGTGCACTTAAAATCACCCACAATACCTTTTAGGATTGTCGCGTGCACTTTTTCCGACAACGTTTCTCAAAATAGCTGTATATACTACGTTTTTTTAAAGGCTGTTTAGACATTTGGTAGTCGTGTTAATATACATCTTCTACCATCTGATTATAAATCTTACAGATTAAAAGTGAAATTTAATATGCAAAAGAAACTGACTGAATGTTTCCTTGGAAAAGAACATCTCGTCAACACAACTTTTTTCATTAAACAGTAACTCACAAAAAAACTTGCTTGACAGTTTCAATCTTATTATGGGGTCGACTGAAAGTCTAGTTTTAACACAAAGCTGCATTCGAGGCCTGTTCTTCCTCTTCTTTCCGACGGGTGCTGTTGCCGTTTTCGGTTCGGAGACAACAGGCTTCTCGCACATTGTAACCAGGCTTTCTTACTTAGCAGCCCGGCTTTCTCTGGAACCCAGACCCCTTCAAGTGTTCATTAATGTTTTTTGCCCGCCCGACCACCGTAACAAGAGACAGGCTCCGGAAAAGACTCCTCTTAGCGCTAGGTCGTCGAAAACGCATCAAAACAGTCTGACACGGCGGCAACTTTTATTCACAAAACAACACACTTTATGCCGTTTGAAACAAAGCTGTTGAGTTCCCATACAAACCTTTGTTTTGACGCTTCGTAACACAACACCGCTAGAAAGTGAAGTACGTTTTCATGTAGTGAGCTTGGGAAATTAGATTGTGATACATTTCTTTCCTTTTCATTACTGACCTGAAACATTTAGTTTTTTCGATACTAGATTATCCGTCATTTTTTCAACAAGGTAATTAAATAAGGCAATCAACTCAACATAAGTTTCTCTTAAGTCACATGCATAGGTAAGGTCGGGTAACGAAGAAAACACTCATTAATAAAAACGTGTGAGTTTGTAATGTGGAAGCTGTGAAGTATAATTTGCAATTTACATGACTGTGAGAGGTTTTTGGGGATTTTGTCGCAAAAATCAATTGGCAACATGATGGTTATGGAAGTTTAAATGCATTCAAAACAGATTGGAACACATTTCAAGGTATGTTTTCCCACTCAAAATATATACTTTGAAGTGTGTTCCAATCTGTTTTGAATACAGATAAAACTCTATAACCATCGTGTTGACAAATTATTTTCGCGACAAAATCCCCCAAAAAGCACTCACGGTCATGTGTGTACCACACATACTTTCATAGTAAAAGCCCCTAAAAATGTTGACGTGTTAAATCAACTAGCGTTAGGCAGAGTAAAAGACATAAGTGGGCGTTTCAGGGGTTAAAGGGTTAAGTTGTATATGACTGTGTGCTACCCTGTCCAAATGCCTTATTACTTAAAACAACCTGAATATTCTGAGGATATTAATTTGCAAAAGTAAATATCCTGGACTTATTGCATATCCAGTGTTGTACAAATTCCTAGCTCCCACATATGGAATTTTAATGTAACATCTTAGTTTTCTCTTTTCAAACTTTTTATTTTAAAATTTAGGAACCAACGTTGAAGAATACACTACCAAGTGGGGAGGTGAAGACTGGGATTTGGTTGATCGAATTCTCTCAGCTGGACTGGAAATTGAACGACTCAAACAGCCTGGTCTGTTCCATTACTATCATTCACGTACGGGCATGTGGCAGTAGACTGTGATCAATTGTTGAAACTTAAAGGGAGCCTCGAATCCAACAAAAATAGTAAATCTAACATCTGCAGTCGAATTTGTTAATTTTGTTTCAAATAAAGCGTTTGTGTCACTACAGAATAAGTTAAAACTGGAGGAAAAATGTTAGAAAGAGTAGAAAAGAGTGTCATTTTTGGAAGGACTGGGATTACAAAAAGGCGAAATCACTAAGATATATCTGTGCAAAGCCATCAATAGCCTTGCATGTAGGGAATGGAACCTTGAAATAAGTACAAGCCCTTATAAAGGTCTGAGGGACACTCAGTACTTGATAACTAGAAATAGATGTTGAACATTGCAAGTTTTAAATCCACTTTCAGTCAGCGCACTGAACAATTTTCTTTTAGGCTGTAAAACGCCATGCTCCTTGATTTATTGCTATCAGAATGCATCATGGGAACATGTACAACTATGAAAATGTCAACAGATGAAATGAAATACATGGATATTACGATACGCACCTTCCACTATAGAGTGACTGCATTTTGAAATGTAATTTTTACGTGGGATGCCACAAGCATACCGCGTCATAAAACCAGTCGAATATATATATTTTTCTTCTTAGTGGTCACAAATGTGAATTCCCCACGGATACTGACTTAACTCCGATCGGGGAACTTAAATTTATGCCTTTCAGAATTTCCAAACTCCCTTACGGCAATTAAAATACCCACATCCTCCTTAGCTTTTTGGCATTCTGAAAGCGCGTTTAACTACTCGGCCACGGTGACATAGTTATCATTTTGTGATGATATGAGAGCAAACATTTAGTTTGGAATCCTTTCCGCCCGCGATGATTGACACAGTATTAAATCTCACATCTGAAAGTATTTGATAAAGTGGACAGACGAGTTTTCTTTGAGAACGGCAAGCTTTTAATGTAAGGGGAATTTGCTACGTTATTTCTAGATCTTGTTTCGTTCTTGTGTGTTCCACTGTAAACTTTATTGCATAGGCCGAATACTCCAATCGACCTGTTTCTTGCGAACCAGTTTGTTCAGTCGTCCCAAAATATTTTGTGAATCAAACAAGTGTGTTCAATTGGCCATTGCGCCAAGGCGTTTTATGATTCGAACCAGTGTGTTTATTTGGCCATTGAGTAAACATTCGCTATTAGGAAGCACTGTTTGGGAATTCCAACGCCATTCCTCCCTATGTAGAAATAAAAAACGTGAAAAGAACATTGCGAAAAAGCCTTTAACAACCAAATTCAAAGAGAAAGCAAGTATAAAAAAAGAAAGGACCGAAGTCGTGTAATCACTTTCCCGATATAATTTCGATCTCGGGTTCTTTTGCATGTAAATGCACAGCTCAGCCATGCGTCACGAAGACAATCATTTGCAGGGTTGCTTCTTTGCGATGTATTTTGTGTAAGTTTGATGCAAAGGAGCAAAAATTTGCTTCCTAGCTCATTCTTTGAGTGGATGAGGCATGAGTTTGATGGAAGAGGGTTAGATAGAAGCTGCAGGCGGCGAACGGTAGTGATTTTACAATCATTTAAATTTAGAAAGACGCGTGGGGGCATATACACGTATGTACTATTCGGGATGTACTGATTGTACATGAAATGAAATGAAATGAAATGATATAACAGTTTCATGTTAAAGGTTAATACTTGTAATTGACATTGTCATCGGACAAGCGATATGACAAGCAAAAGTTTTGAGCGGAAGATGACAATAATAAGTATTGCTTATGGCAGCAAGAAATCACTCAAGATAAGTACGCCCATTCTAAAGAGAATGTTTAACTCTAGCTATCTTGGCAGTCAAATCGTCTGTTAGCCCCCTCGGGTCTTAAAGGGTGAACTACTGTATTTTACAATAAATAACTTCTAGTTAAATTACAGATTAATCTTTCTGGTAATCTCTCGCCATTTTCCAAAGTTCACCCGTTGTTGTAGTTCACTGTAACTGGACAATTTGTGTTAACTGTTTGTGCATTCCACGGATACGCCCTTTTTGAGTACTTGCTTAATTAGAACGTTTAATAATGGGGTTTACATAGCGATATCACTCTTCATTATTGTGATATATATGCAGTTCTACAATGCGTTCTAATGATATTTTGAAATATCTTTATTTGAATTTTGCTCCAATGGTTCTCTTTGTAATACTGAAGAGCATTAACCCTAATTGCTGGCTTTCACTCACGTAATTAAAGTACATTTGGTGTTGTTGTTGTTTTTTTTTTTTCATGGAAGTAAAAGAAAACGTTTGCATAAGAATAGAGCTCAATTTGCGAAGGACGAGTTTCGATCAGCCGTATAACTTTAAACAAAATCATGCATACATAATTTTTCTTACAATGCTTTGCAAAACATTCTGTGTTCATATTGTAATCAATCTTAAATACAATTGCACCTGATTATCACAATTATGCTGTACTTTGTGATACACCATTATATCTCCACCATCCTCGGCCATGATAGATTATATAGAAGAAAATTTGATAGAATTTTCGGTTTGCTGCACTTAACGTGACTGGTCAATTTCATCGGACAATACTTCAGAATTGTGGCTTCAGTATTTTCCATGAGAAGCCCAGTAATCTCCCTGTGGCAAACTCTAGCGGTGATGACGCCAAGCTGAACGGACGCGGCTCCGAGCTCTCTCCAATAAATGTTCAAGAAAATGATCCTTAGTAGCTTTACTATGTCCGTGTGATACCCTTTTGAGTATATTAACTGTTGAGAAGCGAATGTCTGCCAGACTGACAAGGTCTAGAGCAAAGCAGCGAACCGAAATGCCAGATACTGAAGCGAAGTAAGACGCAGTAGTTGCAAAGATGGACGACTTGCTCGCCGCTAAAGATGAACAAGAGTCGAAGTTGAACGCCATCCTGCTCAAGTTAGAGAGTTTGGAAAAAAATTCAAAAGAAAACTGCTCAAGATGTCAGCGAATTGAAAGATAGTTATGAACTTTTAGACCTCGATGTGAATGAGATTAAAAGCGCTCTTGCAGAATAGGCGAATCGCAAAGAAATAGACCCGCTCAACAAAAAGATTGAGTGACGTAGTCATATGGGGCTTAAAGGAAGGCGCCGAAAAAAATTGCAGCTCCGTAGAAGAATTCTTAAGGGAAGAACTTTTCAGTAAACACATGGGCCTTGAAAATATTGAAGTTATGCGAGCGTACCGTACGAGGATCAACCAAGCGGCTGCGAGCACTAGCGCTCCGCAGCCAAGGCCTATCCACGTTTACCTTCCTAGATATCTTGATAAAGGACGAATTTTAAAGGCTGCAACGAACACCCTGAAAGATAACCCTTTCTGCGACAGTCAGATATTCATATCCGACGACGTGTCAAAATCAATTCGGACTGAAAGAGCTAAACTACGAAAAGACCATTTAAAGAAAGAGAAGGAATCCAGTTCGATTCGCTTTCATCCCATGGTCAGTTCCCGCGCAGATATTGTACAAAGAATTCAATTCTGAAAGTCTAAAGTCCTTTAAAATCAGACGTGAATAGTCCTTATGTTGCCCTTTTTTCTGTCATTATGTACTGCGTAATTATAGCTAAATAAACTGCATGATTTATTTTCTGTTTACAATTCTGGCGCCGGAAAACCGCCTGTCTTTTTTAATAGCATAGTATAATACATGCATGTGCCATGGAGATCTCGGCGAAAGTGTGCAGCAACCAAGATGGTCAATACGCTTTGTTTATTTTGTGTAAGTACGCTTTGTTTATTTTGTGTGTTGTCCTATGTGTCTGTGCTGTACTTCTTTTTCATAACTTAAATTATTCTTTTACTACTTTTGCATTTGTTTTGCTATTCAATTCATATTCAGGGCATATATCACCTATTAATATGATAATGATTAATCATTCTTGCACTAAGAATGCATAATTCGGAAACTAAGCCTCAAAGCATCAAGTTGCTTTCCTTGAATGTTAGAGGCCTAAGCAACTCTCACAAGCGTAGGGCAGTTTATTCCTGGTGTAGGAAGCAAAAAGCTGATTTAATATTTTTACAGGAAACTCATTCCACAACAGAACGACAGGATCAATGGCGAAAAGAGTGGGGCGCCTCTGTTTTATTTTCGCACGGCAGTACAAATGCTAGAGGTATTGCAATTCTCATAAAGAGTAGTTTGAACATTACTATTCAACAGGCTGAAATAAGTTCGGATGGCAGGTTTATTGTTCTAAAAGCTGCTATTAACAATGAAATATACACAATTGCAAACATATATGGCCCAAACAAAGGTGCCAATGCTGTTAAATTTTATCGTAATTTATCAAAATTATTAAGAAACAATGAATTTGGTAATGAAGAAAACATTATTATAGGTGGAGATTTTAATTGTCCTCTTGACATCACACTTGACAAAAAGGCGGTCTACCGATCCCACGAAAATATGTAGTTAATTCTATAGATGAATTGCAAAATGAATTCAGTTTACATGACATTTGGCGCTTAAAAAACCCAATATTGCAAAGCTTTACCTGGGAGCGCTGCTCACCTTTTGTATTTTGCCGACTAGATTACTGGCTAATATCTGATAAATTACATGATTTGGTAACTAAGGTCGATATCGTACCTTCGATCAAAACAGACCACTCCGCTATTTTTCTAAAACTTGTAGAAATCGAATCAAGTGGAAGAGGAGTTGGTTTCTGGAAACTTAACACTTCTTTATTGGCAAACGAAAATTATAAACTCATGATAACAAACAATTTACCGACCTGGTTGGATGCATGTAAAGACATACAGGATCCTAGACTTTCGTGGGATTGGATCAAGTTTAATATAAGGTCAAACTCCATTATATCCTCAAAACAAATAGCTTCTATTCGACGGAAACAAGAGGAGGAATTAAATAATCGTTATCAGGAGGCAGTCGTAATGTTCCAAACAAATCCTTGTAATAATACGCGTCTGGCACTAGACAAATGTAAGCAGGATCTTGAAGCACTGTGCGAGGACAAGGTAGAGGGCATCATACTACGCGCAAGAGCTCGATGGCACGAACACGGGGAAAAAATAGCAAATATTTCTTTAATCTTGAGAAACGTAACCATATTAAAAAGCACGTAAGAAAGCTACACATTAGTGGTGTAATTTCCACTGACCCCTTTATGATTATGGATTCACAACGCAAATTTTATAAGAATTTATGTCGTAGTAGAAATGTTTATTTAGATAATGTAGAATCATCGGCTTTCTTCGATAATCCAAATTTACCGAGTATTTCACATGAATCAAGAATAATATGTGAAGGTAGAATAACTGCGGAAGAGTGCAGGAACGTTCTCAAAACATTTCCAACTGCAAAAACGCCAGGAAACGATGGCATACCCTTTGAATTTTATGACACCTTTTGGCCAATTCTTAGTGATACCTTGATTGATTCCATCAATGAAGCTTTTATGAAGAAAGAAATCTGTTTTGGGGGTATTTCTCAATTTTTTTGCGTTTATGGTGTATCAAAAATTGATTTTGGAGTTACGTTTCATTCAGATTGAAAGAAGTGTTTGCTCTGCGTTTTACCCAGGTACTCTTCGGCCCCGTCACCACGTATCCGAATATTTTGTAATCCAGAACTTCTTCTTTGCGTATTTGCGTTCCGTCCACACATATCCGACATGCGAATTCGCAACTTTCTTACCCCGCTATCCAGAGTCGGAAAGTTTTCAATCCAGTTAAATCCAGATAAATGTAAAGAACTCAGAATTTCATTTGCAAGATAGAAACAAGTATTTGAACTAGTTAAAGTTGGTGGAAAAGATCTAGAAGTAGCATAGGCGTACGGGCACGATCCGACCTGGGGGGCGGTGTCCTTTTTGCCCGAAAAAATTACACAGTGCCCGAATGCTTGATTGTTGAAATCCGTTTTTTACTCGATCAAAATGTACGAAAGAAACATTCGTTTACAATCCTTAAAAGTCATAAAACTATACGTATTCGAAACATAGAGTTTTTAGAACCTCACATAATCTATGTAGGTCTACTCGATCTAGTAACTAATAAAAACTTAGAACCTCAAATACTCTGTATTAGTCTACTCCATTTAGTATTTAAACTAGCAAAAAGCTTATTAAAAAAAGTAGCTATTTCTTCCGTTGCGTTGTCCAATAGTGTCAATTATTTTGTCAATACCGTTTGCTATTACTCTATTGCCATAGGCGCGTTCAATGCAAATGATGGCGAGGCTATTCAGTCTACTCTTCCCCATTGTGCTGCGAAGATATGTCTTTAGTCTCCGAAGTCCGCTGAAGGAGCGTTCCGCTTAACACGATGTTGCTGGAATTACGGCCAGAATAGACGCCACCTTCGAGAATTCTGGGATCATTTCAAACAGGTGGTTTGCGTGTAGGGTTTCAATGACGTCTGCCGCTGTTTTTAATGACTTCGGCTCCGGGTGAGCTTTCTTAAATTGACAGAAGAGGGGTTGGTCTGAAATAAAACTCTGTCAAGGCTATAATAGCTGGAAACCAAGTTAAAGCTACAAATGGTTGGAGAATCACTCAGGGTGATATCGACGAGCGCGCAGAGTACGTCTTGATCGTTTTATACTTTCAAGTGCTCTTTTTTATATTTTTGCCTTATTTATATATTTTTAAATTCCATCTTTTATCGTTTCTTTATTGCCCGAATTTTGAGCGTTTTACCCGGAAATTTCCGAGACTATTCCCCCCCCCCCTCCCCCTTCGGCTCGTACCCTTATGAGAAGTAGTAACAAGCGCAAAGTTATGTGGTTTAACCAACTCAAGTGACTTATCGTGGAACGAACATATAAATGAAGGAATAAAGAAAGCATTATACTTTTTGGTTCTATTAAAAAGGGCCAAGGTACCCTGTGAAGATCTGAGGCTGTTCTACACTACATGTATAAGACCCGTATTGGTCTATGCCGGAGTCGTCGTGGAGCTATCCAAAGCTATGCTCTCATTGATCATATAGCAGGAACAATGGTTACGTCGTTCGTAAATTTCCTTGATATTGCGTGACGTTCTAAATGACGCATCTGACAGGAAGCTCGCATGTTTTTATAAGATAAATAGCCATGTGCACTATACCTGACTATCCGATGGGAACCGGTTTCAGTTTGAGCGAGATTTTCCTCGTTTTTCAACTCTCTTTTCTTCGCAATAGGTACGTTAATAAGTTAGCACTTATCCCCTCTCTTAATTGCGTGTTCCTTACGGTAATGATTACCTTTTCCAATAGTACCTATAAAAACTACTGTGTCTAATGTACCGACGTCTAATTGCTTTCGACCACACTATTCGTTACCAAAGTACTTAACTTTCTATTCAAGTAAACAATAAATTTTATAAAAAATATTTAAAGACCAAATCTTACTATTTTCACTCCAAGTTTAAACTTTATAGGAATAAATTAAACCATTTATTAAAACTAAGCAAAAAACAATATTACAGTAATTATTTTTTTGAAACACAGTAAAGATAGTAAAAGAATTTGGAAGGGTATTAAACAAATTATTCATTTTAAGCCTCCAACAAGTCATAGAACCATTAAAATTATTACCAATAGTAATGTCATAACTGATCGTCATACGATTGCCGATATGTTCAACAATTTGTTTGCTAATATTGGGAAGGACCTTGCTTGCTCAATACCAAATGTTGAAATGTCTCCTTTAGAGTATTTAATTTAAAAACTCCTCTCTGTAATAGCTTTTTTATTTCTCCTATAACAGCAGAAGAAATTGAAAATGAAATTACCAAACTGAAATCTAGCAAAGCCACTGGTCCTTTTAGTATCCCTGTCACCATTCTCAAAATTTTGAAAACTGTTATATCTAAGCCTTTAGAGGTTTTGTTCAATGCTTCCACTGCGACTGGTATAGTGCCAGATAGTTTTAAATTAGCAAATGTAATTCCAGTCTATAAAAAGGGATCCCAGAACTGTTTATCCAATCATCGACCAATTTCCTTGTTGTCTGTTTTTAATAAATTGCTTGAAAAGCTTATGTGTAATAGGTTAGTTGATTTCCTTGAAAAGAAAAAAGTATTCTTTGATAATCAATTTGGTTTTAGGGCTAAGCATTCCACTGATTATGCTATCCTTAGTATTGTTGATAAAATTCAAATTTTTTTCTTGTGGTATATTTTTAGATTTCAGTAAGGCATTTGATACCATAAATCAAGAGATATTATTAAAAAACTTGAGTTCTATGGCATCCGTGGGATTGCAAATCAGTGGTTTACTTCATATCTTGCAAATCGTCTGCAAACAGTTACTGTAAATGGTTTATCTTCTACTCCTGTTAATATTACGTGCGGCGTTCCTCAGGGGTCAGTCCTTGGACCAATCCTTTTCTTGTTATATATCAATGACTTTCACCATTGTTCTAAAGTTTTTAATTTTCATTTATTTGCTGACGACACTAATTTATTCTGCAAACATAAAAATCCCACCTCTCTACAGGCAAGTATGAACAATGAACTCTCTAATGTGAATTCCTGGCTTTGTGCTAATAAACTTTCTCTTAATATAGAAAAAACTAGTTTTGTAATTTTTCATCCTCCTCAAAGGAAATTAACATTCAACTTCCACCTAACTCTAAATGGGAAGCAGTTGCAACAGGAATCTTGTATTAAATACCTAGGAATCTTAATTAATTCAAATTTATCCTGGAAACCTCAAATCGCATGTACTGTAAAGAAAATTAAAAAAAGTGTAAGCATCTTGTCTAAGCTTGGCCATAGTGTTTTCACATGACGTCACGGCGGGCATGTTGGAGGAGTGATATATTCTTTTGGCCGGAATTGAACTGTATTCTTATGAAAATTCTTCCTTTTGTTTCAGGATGCAAATATGGCTGCCGGTCACATGAACGAAAACACTCTATAGGCCGAGTTCGATGTATTAATATTCAGGCTGGAGCTTCAAAGCTTTTATGGTCAAATTTCACGGCTCAGTTCTGTTTTCGTTTTCTCACAAGTCTCAGGGGAGATTTCTAAGCAAAAATAGTATGCAAATAGCCTCGTGGCCATGTGTGAATATTGATATATCGAACGTGGCCTATTGCAGAATTGCATTTCTGCGCAACCATTTGTAATAGCTACGCAGAATAGCTAGTGTTGCGGGGGTCTTGTGCAATTTCGCCGATTTTGGGATCGTATGGACGGTCGAATCCAGATATTTTCAAATCGGATGACGTTACAAACTCAGATGCAGTCTTTATGCGTAAATATAGTCAACATGGTTAGTGAACGAAAATACTATCGCTTGCACATGTTCTGTTGACAATGGCCACAGAGGTCTCCCGGATACACTCGATTTGGATACGTTACTACGTGTAGACATGAATTTTATTGAATCCGAGAAGAGAACGTTTTAGATGACAAAATACCTGGATACGTGTGGGTTGTGCCTTACAGTACTTTTCTTTGGGAAAATCCAAATCCGGACTCTTGTATCCAGAAGTGTTTCTTTACTAAACTCCGAAAATGGATTTTTGATCAGACGAATCCACTCTCCGAGTGGATTCATTCGATCATATCTGAATACGGATTTGTAAGATTCATGATCCATGCGTTTCTTTGGGAGATGGATCCGAAAAGAACTACGTTTGACCAGCTGTAGCCTTGTGAAAGTACACTTTCCCTCCAATTGAGCGAATTAGGTCGAGCAATCAAGGTGGGTTTTCAGTGCTATTTTCTCCTTTCATGTACCCGAAAGTTAAAGAAAATCGCAAATTTTTCGCAGAACTTCAATGTGATACGAATTATATTCATGCAAACCGGCTGAAAGTGGGCTGTCACGCCAGAAAAATCCGTTTTCGGGTTCTTCGTTTCTTTAGCAACGAAGTATTCGTGTGATCTGAGAAGGTCTTTTCGACGAATTCATTTATTGCGCGCTTGTTTTCTCAATTCCAGTAGTAAAAGCAGACTCAAAAAACTGGTTTCTTGATAGTGCAGCTCTTTCGCTCGCTTCAAATTCAAATTTTAAAGCCCTCTGCAAACGGACGCAACATTGTTGGCCAACAACTCTCTTTTTTTCGTGATCGCCGGAGCGTAGCGCAACAATGTTGGATCCGTTTGCACAGCTCTTCCAACATTGTTGGGGCCACGCATGCCCATAACATACGGTGTCCATGGAGATAGCAATGCATTAACATGGCAGTTCAATTTTGTAACTTTACAAAGTCTCACGGCTACCGCAACGACAACGCCACAAAGCAAGAATATGATTGGTTACAAAAGGCGTACGAATTTACCATTTCGACGAAACAACAACGTAAAGTCATAGGCGGCCCAAGCTCGCGTTACGCGCGAGACGTGACTGACAAAGCATCACGTCAGGCACAACACTGTTCTAGACAATTTTTTTTGTTTTTGAGTTAGTTGCACGACAAAGGCGCAAAGAAGCCAAATGTTATTGAATGAACGAAATAAAATAAGTTTCGAGCCTTTTTTTAAAACTGTTTTGGGACGTCGTTGTTTGACAGGCTGTCGCAATCTTCCTAAGACTAAGTAATAAATATATTAAATACACATAGATATCTAAATACAAAAAGTATTGATGTAATCATGATACGAAAAAGAGAAAAGAGCAATACCACACTAGTGATCAATTGGTACGAGAAATCGATATTAAACTCTTGCCATAAAACAGAAGTTATTGTGCAGCTCCAAAATAAGTGTATTAGCGTTTCCTCATCCTGTTGAGAGAAACTGCATGGGTCATTATTGATAAGGTTAAATTTTTCAGGAAACCATTAGTGACTAGCCTTCTGTGGAATAGTTTAAACTGGAATTCTAAAATTTTTTGAAAAGACTTTTGGTATAGTGCCCTCCAGTCCACACATTCATTTTGTTTCCACATGCAGTCTATGGACCATTTCTTTTGACCCTTTTGGTGTAGCTTTCTCTTTTTACTTACTATCTTTTGGTAGACAACTTTAGTCTTCTCTTAGGTTGTCTTGTTTGAACTTATTCTAATTATTCTTTTGCTTTACCAATGAAATGATATCCATAAAAGATAAAAACATTGGCTTAATTTTGTAACAAGGAAGAGTTACGTTTTCACAAACGTTGGCCGTGTAGCACTTATATTTCAACAGACTTAACTGATTAGAGTGTAATGTGAAGTGCGAGTTCTGTACCCCTTATGAACCATGGGAGCGTTAGCCCTATTAATGGAAATGGGCTCACACAAGGACTGTCCTTTTGTGAGCCTATTTCCATTAGTAGGGCTAACGCTCACATGGTTCATATGGGGTACAAAACTCGCACTTCACATTACACTCTAATCAGTTAAGTCTGTTTAATTTTGTAACTTTCGTTGACATCCGAGAAGAACAAAAAACTTCCGTCATTGGTCATTAAATCGCTGATAGTTTAGATTCCGTTGGCAGCCCACGACTTAAATTATACGTACATTACTTATATTCTTGTCTTGCATTCTCAAGAGATCTCCCTCTTTTTGCGAACCAGGATTTTGAAGATATATTCGTGACTGATAACACAGTGACTGAAGCCTTCTCAGTACGCCGAACATCTTTAGCAACTTTTTTTCTAACATCAGCAGCGACTTTGGCCCGCTGCGAGCAGAGCCTTTCTAAAAACTCGCCAGAGGGCGAGGAAGAGAGGCTGTGCAGAAATCGTGTCGAGTCTTTTAAGTCGGCGCAGCCAAAGTTTCTGGGCTAATCACTTCAGTCCAACTAGTTTAGGCAGCGCGAGCATCATATTTTTGACAAGACGAAGGTCAAAAAGGAGGCTTCAGTAGGAAAATCAATATGGTGTCTTGGAGTACGGTTGAAACTCGACCTCGGTTTGAAACTCTCTCCAAGCAACGGCTTGCGCATACTAAATACTCGATATCTGCAGAGTACTTTCTTTCTCGTCTAGTTATAATTAAGAAAAGCTCTGTTGGCAGGGTAAGACTTTAGCTGCTTCGTTCAATTTGGTAGGGTCTTCATACATCTGTGCGTTGCTCTGCGGTATGATGTAACGTGGAAAATGACTCGCCTGCAGGCACTCTTGGAGGCGGTCCAGCACAAACAGAAGACAGCTAGGCTTTACTCTAACACTCCCTTAACAACAAGTTCTTCAAATAATACGTTGAAATCACATCAGATCAAATGGACTTTCCCCAAGCTTGTTTTCCGCCAGTGAAAATGATGTTCTCCATTCCGGTTTTCCTACATGGCCCATATTCCTTGCGTGTTGCTTCCAGCCGCAGGCACTGCGGATGTGGCCAGTATTATTTCAGGGTTTTGGCAATAATTAGCTACCTCCACAGGCTCATCGAGACGCTTTCCTCTACCAACGGGTGCCAAATGAGAGCCAGAATCGAATATTTCCTTGACCAGATCAGATGAAGGCCATCCACTTGGGCGTGGTCTGACCAACCATTCCATTGCCGGTTCTGGCCACACCATTGGATACTTAAAAACCCCTGTTTCGTCTGCTTTATATCCACCAGACATGAGCCTACGCACATGGCCATGGAGAGTGTACGAAGATTTCCGGACGTTTCCTGCCGATGCCCAATGACTTTTCTTCACAGGCTACTAGAGGGTGTTCTGCAGAAGGGAGGAGATAATCGTGATGAAGGTCAGCCCCAGTCTTGCGTACCTAGGGCTGTATCTGCATGCTCAACTGTAAATAGAGGGATGCTTTTATTTTTACCGTATTGGACGAAAGGGTTATGTTCTGTCATCAAGTCACAGTCAGCCTGCCAATGTTCTTGGATACAAAATCCTTTTACTGTAGTTCCGGTTTCCTTATCCCGTTCACGTGGACTTGTCTAGGATTCTGGACCTGCTGGCCAGGTATCCGCTGGCCAGTATCATGTGACCATATCGCGGTCAGCTTTTTTTTTTAAGTTGACCGCTGACCAGGGACTGGTTGTTAATTGGATCGCAGGCTCAACCTAGGTTACACCTGAACATATACGAGGCTTAATTTTTCGCGCTCTTCCTGTGGCTCTACGCGGCTACACGGCCATACTACGTCAACAAAAGCTCTTGACAGTCGACGCTTTTCGTGCTCAGGTAGAAAACGGTTTGGAAAATATTTTTTCCCTGCATTTTCGCTGGTTTCAATCCAGGTTTGACATAATGTAGATGTGGTCAGGAGGACACACTGGTGGCTACATTGTTATTGAAGTCAAGCATTGGAGGGTTATAAACTTAAAGCTGAGTGTTTATTTTTAATTTGTTTAGTGCCGCTTGTTGCTCTGAATTGTAATTTTTGGCATCTGTCTTATCTTGAGATTTTTAATTTTGAACCTGATAAGGTTGCAAGATGCCTGGAAATGCCCCCTTCCCCTAAATCAAGGATGAAGCCGCGTGAAGGCCAAAACAGGTCATTTTCCCATCACTGATTTTGGGGGAGGAGTGATCTCCATGTTCCATTTAAATTGTGCAAGATTGTAGATACAACCATAAATACTCGTTGGAATTTAGACAGTTCAAGAAATTTAACCCTGGGAGATTTCAATCGGGTTAGCCGATGAAGTCTATTGTTTATTTTCCTGCAAAACTTGGTTTTAATAATTTCACCCGGTCAATTAGCAGCCATGGACAGCTGTTTCGACCTTTTTGGCCTCATCAGCCTGGCGTAGCCAACATACCAGACGGGTGTGCACACCCACCTGGTATGTTGGAACACCTGGCTGCTAATTGACCGGGTGAAATGGTTGTGCGCATGCGTGATGTGCTGGCCACACCAGGTTGGTGTGAGCTTGCTTGCCGTGGAAGAACAGTTTTGCTGTTCCCAACCCGGCTTACCACATGTATGGCATGTGAAGCTGATACTTAATGGTTTTTTTAACGAGGGATTGACCCACTGACTCCCAGATGGGTCATGGAAAAAATAAAGGCAAAACAAATTCTGTCTCGGGTACTATTGTTGGGATCCTGCAATTCCCACTCTCCTATTTTTTGTTAGCATGCTCCTTGATACCCCGTATAAAATAAATCAATGAGCAAGGGAACATAGCTGTCAACTCAAGATTTCGGATCTTATCTCCTTATCTCCTTTTGAACTGAGATTTTGCTTCCGTTTTTTGATGGGACATCAGGGGAGTATTTGATATATATATTTTTTATAATCATGATAATAACATTTCTTTCTAAACCAGTAAGGTATGTACTGAACTAGGAACAGATACACAGCAGAGTGCAAGCGCCTATCTTTAGGCACATGCCTATTTCTCTTGTTTTTTCAACAAAACATTCAGCTTTTAAGCTCTTTGAAGATGAAAGCAGGTACATTGTGTGTGCTATTGCATGCGATTGATTTTCTATGTGTTATTAGTGCATCTTGGGCCATCTTTTCAATAACAAGTCTTCAGTTATATTATGGTTGTTACAGAATTTGGTTCCTGGTTACAAGAAGAAAGCAAATTAATTAGAATCACAAAATTAATGTAACTGCAGCCATTTGAGATCTGCTATAATATAGGTAAGATACAAAAAAGAAAAAGAAAAGAAAAGTTAATTAAAATATCCTAGCACTGTTGGTGGATTCAGATCAAAATAATTACATGTTTGATTTCCATACATGCATGTGATGCCATTACGGATTAAAGCACACAGAAGATACATCTTACCAATTTGGCTCAACCCTATCTTTATCCATAAACTTAAATGACCTGACAACATCACCAAAAAGCCACTCCACTGATGTTCTCACTTTGCTCATTGATTCATTAAATTCTTACATGGGAGGCATAAGCCTATTTCCTCTATATGGTGACTGCAAGTGAACCTGTGGAAAATGCAAATCTTTCGAGGTCGTCCAGCAGGTGAGACTCTGCAAGCATCCAAGCATAGTGTGGTTTACCTTCTGGAATAAGAACAAAAACGGGACCGTTTTGCAATCTTTCAATACTATTTATGTGGTCATACTTCTCCTAACCTCCTAGCTTTCCCTGATCTACTTTACGCCTATGCTTTTATTCTCATTATCAATTATTTAATTACTTAAGTTAAGGTATTCAATGAGTGATAATGAGTCATAACTTAAGTGAAAAAAGATAACACGGCAACTTCTTGGAGGAAAGAGTCTCCGATAGGACATAAATATTTTGCCTTTTTGTGACGTGACTTACCGACCGGTCCATACGTGTTTGCTATGAGCCCATTTGGTAGCGTTACAGATTGAAATTTTGACCCATGTATCCGTTTGAGCGGACCTAACGCGTTACTAGGCACCTTAAGGACGGCGTCTACTAATTCAAAGGTATTTTTGCCTCGGTTT
>OX421456.1:24961668-24989168 GCA_949126865.1 Montipora capitata
CGCTCGTGTTAATTACTTAGTGTTAATTTCGTATCGTAGTCTACCGCAATTAGTACATTAAAAAATAGTTTGTTAGTCTATTTGCTCTTTTAAGTCTCCATTGTGGAGATGCTTTTGTAACTATTGGTTCGTTAGGGTCGTGTTTTAACAATAGGTTTGTCAATAAGTGTTAATGTGGAGTGCATTGTTATGTAAAGATATAAATGTAAGTAGCGTGTTGTAAAGGCGGGTGGAAAAAGGTCAGTTGACAAGACGACTGCTAGGAGAAGGAAAGCCGGAGAGAAGCCAAAGTGGAAAGGTGAAAGTTTAAAGAAAGTGGAAAAGAGAAACACTGCCAAGAGTCATTGGTGGGAGCCGACCGCGAAATTCCCAGACAAAACTCCTTTGTCGGCGGTGGCAAATATATTTATAGTGGAAGTTTTTGGAGGAAAAGTTCGGCGACGAAAGTGAGAGTCTTGCGGACTGACAGAAGACGTGACTACGTTTGTTGGTTTGCTGGAAGAGGTAGTGGATGGTTGCAGGATTAGCCGGTTGGACTAACAAGAACCTTGAGAAGGCACGAAGGCTGACGAAGAACTGAACTTATTGTCTGTAAATATTAAAGTAAAGTATTTAGTTCATTTTGTATTGTCGTTTAAGTATATATTAGCATTAAGTAAATCTAAGTAAGATTAGTTAATTTAGAGATAGTAACTGTCGTAACTGTTTTACTTGTAGTTAACTTTTATCTTTAATTAAAGTCGTACGCGTTTACTAAAAATTTATGCTGTGTTGCGGGTTTGTGGGAAGGGGTGTGAAATACGTTGTTTTACCCTTAGTTTTCTTTTATTTTCTCCTCGCTATCTCGCGAGACCCAGGGGATCGCGAACCGTCACATAATTTTTGGTGTCAGGAGTGGGATCAGAATTCCCCTGGTGCTTGTATCTCACACCTCAGACACAATCGCGGAGCACAGCTACTCTTTATGGCGACGAATTCTGACTATGGCTCTTGGACATTAGAAGACCTAAGAATTGAAGCTACAGAAGATCTATTGCTTTCATTAGTAAGGATGGTATCAAGACATTAGCGAGTAAACTTAGGGTGCATGACAAACTTATGACGCAGATAGAGACAGACTCGATAGAGGGAATTGAGCCCATCGGTACAGGCGAGGAGCCTGTGAGCGCTATTAGTTTTGAGCAGCGGTTACGATTACAAGAGTATGAACTGCAAATGCTGGAATTGCGAAGAAAGATTCAGCAGGAGGAGAGAGAGGCGGAAAAGGAGAAACGAGCGTATGAAAGGGAAAAATGGGAATATGAGAGGCAAAAAGCGCGTGAGGAAGAAGAGAGAATAATTAGAGAGGGGGAACGAATTAGATTACTTCGAGATGAGAGTAAACAATTTGCCGTCAGGGAATCGGAAAGGATTCAATCAAGTGCTAGAAGGCCAAAGTTTATAAAGGTCAGAGAAATGCGAGACAACGAGGATATAGACGACTATTTTCGAATTTTTGAGATGACCGCAAAGGCACAGTCTCTACCAGAAATTGAGTGGATTGGTAACCTGGTACCCAAGCTCACTGAGAAAGCGAAATCAGTTTACTTAGAGATTCCGGACCCCAAGTGCCAAGATTATTATGAGTGTAAGTCAGTGATTATGAAAGCTACCAACTAACTGCTGATCATTACAAGTATAGGTTCCGAACATCAGAGAAGCTACCGGACGAAGATTTTGTGCAGTGGGCCAATCGTACAAGACGATATTTAAATCGTTGGATGGACGTTGCGGGGGCTACAGGTGACCCGGAGAAGATTTCAGAGCAGATCATGATAGAAAGGCTTTTGGACGCGGTAAGTCCCGAACTTAGAGCCTGGTTAAAGGAACGCAAACCTGTGAATGCTGAAGAACTTGGTAATATGGCAAATTTACACGTGCAATCGCGTAAGGGTCCCCTTGTTGATGGTAGGTACACGCCATTCGGTAGTCAGGGTTTTAAACAAAAAAGGAGCTCAGTCGTTCCAGTACAGAAAGAGACTCAGAGGTCATTCACACAATCCAAGATCCACCCCTCCCCATCCAGTAGAAGTGCAAAGCCAAAGCCTGAGATAACTTGTTTTAAGTGTGGTCAGCTTGGTCACATGTCTTTCAACTGTAGCAGGGGCCGCAATAAGCCTCCCCAGGGTTCCTTGTTATGTATGACACCCCTAGAACCTAAACGACCGCAGTTTCCACCTTGTAACGTTAGAGGCAAGATAAGTGGGATACCTGCAGAGATGGTCGTAGACTCTGGTTGAAAGAGGACCCTAGTACATGAAAGATTTATGGTTGACAAAGATTCCTTTACAGGAGACGAGATTACAGTTCTAACTGCATCGGGAGAACGCCTCATAGTCCCTTTAGCTTGGGTTCAGTTTGAAAGCGATCAGGGTGAACATCTAGAATTAGTGGGAGTTTTGAGTAAACTACCCGTTGATTGCCTGCTCGGCAGATCGTCTTTCGGGCAAACACTTTCTAGAGACGATGTTCTTAGACAGTGGGAGAAAAATGTTTCGGTGGACGGCTCCAAAGGTGTTGAAGCCTTTGTGCTAACGAGGCGACAAAAGGCGCTTTAAGAGGCCCAGCAGAGAGCCGATAGTTTGGTTGACCGCGAAAATGCACTCGCACTTAAAAATCTGCCGAAAAGGGAGTCTAAAAAAAATGGTCTTAATAAAGGCGACTTGCGAATACTTTTCGGGGACAAAGACGTAGGTGAGGAAGCGTGTGAGAACTCGGTTGAGCTCTCGGATAGTGACTCAGATGGGGATACGCGTGCGGATCATTTATCCCTCAATATTCTCGATAGAAATAAAAAAACAGTTAATAAAAGACCAGAATTCAGATGTGACCCTCTTAAAAGCGTAATGGAGCTACTTACAAGGAACCCATGGAAACGGACGGTTTCTTTCTCAAGGGAGGGTTACTCATGCACCGCAGGTTCAACAAAAGCGTACGGAATGGAGTCAGGTTTGTTGATCGGATTGTAATCCCTGAATCTTACAGAAACGAAATTCTTCGTATTGGTCATACTATACCCCTTTCAGGACACATGGGCACCTCAAAAACGTTAAGTCGCATAGGGACCCATTTTTATTGGCCTGGTCTCGCCTTCGACATTCGTAAGTACTGTGCCACCTGCCCACAATGTCAGTTAGTGGCCAGGAAGTTGAAGTCAAATAGGGCCCCCTTGAGCCCTGTAGCGTTCGTGACCGAACCTTTCAGAAAGATTGCAATCACATTGTAGGAGAATTGCCACGGTCCAGCACTGGCTATAAATATATTCTTACGATTGTAGACTATGCTACTCGTTATCCTGAGGCCATTCCCTTGAGGAGTGTTAGTTCCAAAACCGTCGCGGATGCACTTGTCCAATATTTCTGTAGAATGGGGATTCCCCAAGAGTTAGTATCTGACCAGGGATCCAATTTTGTGGGCCGACTTATGACACAACTATATGAGCAATTAGGCATTACAAAGATCAAAACATCGCTTTATCACCCTGAAGGAAACGGTTTGGTTGAGAGATTTAATGGCACGCTCAAGGCGATGTTAAAGAAATTTGCGCAAGAACGGGTGCAAAGCTGGGATAAGTTCCTTCCTTATTTGCTGTTTGCATATAGGGAAGTTCCATGTGAATCCACAGGGTACTCCCCTTTCGAGTTGCTTTTTGGACGTACAGTAAGAGGTCCCCTCTCAGTAATCAAGGAGTCGTGGCTTGGGAAGGAAATTAAATCTGAAAGGAACCTTGTGAGTCATGTTCTTGAAATTCGCAGGAGACTGGCAATGATGCAGCGTCTAGTAAAAGATCGTATGAAGAGAGTGCAAGGTACTCAGAAACGATTGCATGACGTTCATAGTTCCACACGTAGTTTAAAAGTCGGTGACAAGGCATTGGTTCTTCTTCCTACTCCAGGGAGTAAGTTGGAAGTGCATTGGCAGGGCCCATTTAAAGTGACGAAGGTTTTCAATGATGGTTTGCACTATGAGATCGACACCGGTAAGTCACACAAACAACACCGAGTCTATCACATTAATCTATTAAGTAAATGGCAGAGTAGGGACGAGACGGCTTCCTATATAATGTCAGAATCTTTCGAAACCTCTTTACCACATGAAAAATGCATATCCCCATTTTGCAGAAATGAAACTTGGGAGGATGTTATCATTTCGGATGCTTTAACCAAGGACCAGAAAGATCAGGTGAAGGACCTTTTACGAAAATACGCAAATGTCTTTTCTGGTAACCCCAGTGTCACTAGCGTAGCGACACATTGGATTGACACGGGCGACTCTGCACCAATACGTTGTTCTCCCTATAAGGTACCTCAGAAACTTGAAGAAGTCGTAAACAACGAAATAGAAAACATGTTAAAAATGGGTATCATTCGCCCCTCAGCCAGCCCCTGGGCCTTCCCGGTCGTTGTCGTCCCCAAACCTGATGGTACCATACGACTTTGCGTCGATTATAGAAAACTTAACAGTATTACTAAAATGGACGCCTATCCGGTCCCACCTACGGACCGCATGATTGAGAAAATAGCCTTGGCAACGTACATCACCACCCTTGACCTCACTAAGGGATACTGGCAGATTCCTCTCGATAAATCAACGATCGAAAAATCAGCTTTTATCACCACAAAAGGATTATATGAATTTCTGGTCATGCCTTTTGGTATGAAGACTGCCGGGGCCACTTTCCAACGAATGATGTCAGATGTCGTTTTAAAAGGGTTTAATTTTGCAGGAGCCTACATTGATGATCTTGAAGTAGACACACACACTTCCTTTTCACAACATCTAGTGGAACTTGGCCAGGTTCTGCAACGATTGCGGGAGTGCAGCCTATGCGCGCGCCCTTCTAAATGTAAAATTGCTATGGAAACAGTAGATTTTGTGGGTCATCGTGTTGGAAGAGACAAGATTGAACCACGTTTGGCTTTGGTTAAGTCGATAAAAGAGTTCCCTAGACCTGAAACCAAAAGACAGATTAGATCATTCCTTGGACTTGTCGGCTACTACCGCAAGTTCATTCCCAATTTCTCCCAGAGGGCCGCTACTCTAACAGATCTAACACGAGGTAAGGGACCAACTAGAATTGAGTGGCTGCAGACACACGAGCAAGCGTTTGAGGATTTAAAGCAAGCTTTGCAAGAACCCCCAGTCTTACGACCGCCACATTGGGACGAACCTTTTACTTTGCAAGTAGACGCGTCCAACAGAGGCTTGGGAGCTATTTTGAGCCAGTTAAGTAAAGACAGAGAAGAGCATCCAGTGGCTTTTGCCAGTAGAAATCTTCAGCTAAGAGAGGAAAAGCTGTCCACAACGGAGAAAGAATGCTTAGGGATTGTTTGGGCTGTTGAGCTGTTTAGATATTATTTGTTTGGTAGAAAATTTAAGCTACAAACAGATCACAATCCTTTAGTTTGGTTAGGGCAGGTGAGTAACAAGAACAAAAAATTACTTCGCTGGAGTCTCACCCTTCAAGAGTATGATATGCAGGTCGAGCATAAAAGTGGCAAGACCCACGGGAACGTGGACGCCCTTAGCAGAGTTTAGGGCTCAAATTTTGTATCGGGCTGTTATTATTCTATTTTTTTTCCCCTTTTTTACTCTCCCCCCAAAAATAGACTTGTTAGGGGGGGGGGGGGGAGGTGTCACAAAATTCCTTTTTCTTTAGTTCTTTGTTTCGTTAGTTCATAGTTTATTCCGCTCGTGTTAATTACTTAGTGTTAATTTCGTATCGTAGTCTACCGCAATTAGTACATTAGAGAGTAGTTTGTTAGTCTATTTGCTCTTTTAAGTCTCCATTGTGGAGATGCTTTTGTAACTATTGGTTCGTTAGGGTCGTGTTTTAACAATAGGTTTGTCAATAAGTGTTAATGTGGAGTGCATTGTTATGTAAAGATATAAATGTAAGTAGCGTGTTGTAAAGGCGGGTGGAAAAAGGTCAGTTGACAAGACGACTGCTAGGAGAAGGAAAGCCGGAGAGAAGCCAAAGTGGAAAGGTGAAAGTTTAAAGAAAGTGGAAAAGAGAAACACTGCCAAGAGTCATTGGTGGGAGCTGACCGCGAAATTCCCAGACAAAACTCCTTTGTCGGCGGTGGCAAATATATTTATAGTGGAAGTTTTTGGAGGAAAAGTTCGGCGACGAAAGTGAGAATCTTGCGGACTGACAGAAGACGTGACTACGTTTGTTGGTTTGCTGGAAGAGGTAGTGGATGGTTGCAGGATTAGCCGGTTGGACTAACAAGAACCTTGAGAAGGCACGAAGGCTGACGAAGAACTGAACTTATTGTCTGTAAATATTAAAGTAAAGTATTTAGTTCATTTTGTATTGTCGTTTAAGTATATATTAGCATTAAGTAAATCTAAGTAAGATTAGTTAATTTAGAGATAGTAACTGTCGTAACTGTTTTACTTGTAGTTAACTTTTATCTTTAATTAAAGTCGTACGCGTTTACTAAAAGTTTATGCTGTGTTGCGAGTTTGTGGAAAGGGGTGTGAAATACGTTGTTTTACCCTTAGTTTTCTTTTATTTTCTCCTCGCTATCTCGCGAGACCCAGGGGATCGCGAACCGTCACAACAAGACCCAAAAAGTAACCTAGACGTTACAAATGGTATGCCACCACAAATATTGTTGAATGAGCCACGGCCAAATTTCGTTGATCCTCCGTAAGCAGAGCCGCATATCATGATTTCCCCTGGTCTAACTGGACTTGTAGTTGACCGTTACGTCAGTCATCTATATACAAAAGGCACGGAACCCCAAGGGGGCGGAAAAAATTCGAAACCATCAGTCCCGTACTATGATAAACATAGGGAGATATTTTCCACCCAAAAGGCAACGTATTGTATTTAAAATACCAGCCACCCCACTGGATACCGAAGAAAGTCTTGCTGTCATCATCCAAAAAAATATGATCATAGCCAAACTTGCCGTCTAAAACTGTCTTGTTGCTGTCCTTCGACACGTAACGAGGCAAGTCAGTTACACCATCGAGAGTGAAAGGTTTATCTTGCATCCAGAGATTCAAGAACCGTGCGTCATGACAAAAACGCGGTTTCGAAGGCTCCACTGTAAGGGGGAGGACTAGATAAGGCCGTTTAACTAAAGCAACCCTCCCTACCATATATATATATATATATATATATATATATCATTTCGTAGACCAACAGAAATTTACAAAGCGGAAAAACATGCAGATTCTGCCACCGGTAGTTTATTTCAATATACTCTCAGAAAAAAATATTTAACGATACAAACTCAAAGCAATCGCAACAACAGGAAAACATTTTACAACACCCTCACAACAAATCTATTTGGAAGGAGGGGGATTCGCGGCATTTGCTTTTTGAGCTGCGATCCTCTTAAAACAATTGGCTCTGACATACGCAAAATTCTGACAATAAAAACAGAGAGGACAGGAACTTCGAGGAAAGCGCCCAGCTTTTTCACCGCAAAGGGGCCCATCAAATGGCTGGGCGTAGCTCGGTTCTTCCAACGGAAGTTCTTTTCCACTTTCGTCACCGTGTCAAAAACCCTCTGATGATCCTTGTCTCCAAGAAGGCGAAGGAGCAAGCTCCGAAAGTACTCATTCAGCAGCTCCAGTTTAGACCTGGCAGTTTGGTAAACCAGGCGATAGTAGGCTTCCCTCTCATGTTTCCTGTCGTGAGACACATTCTGCAAAGCCTCTAATATCTCCAGTGCCTCAAAACGTTTTGCATTCTGACAATGGTGTGGAAGCATACAACATAACTTCTTCAACTCGTTTTCAAGGGACGCTTGTGTGAAGGAATCCAGGGACTCTTTAAGCACTGCAAGCTCCCTCTTCATCTGCTAAAATAATAGAATAGAGGTACCACAATGCTACAATAGTTACATGTATAGCACTAAACAAAAGGAATCAGACGAAGTCCGTTGTCTCAACGAAAACATCAATTCAAACCACCCTCAGAACAAATTAGAAAAACTCTAAAAGTCACGAAGGCGGGTGAAAAAACTTCACCCTCCGCTCTCAAAGGAGCATTCAAAATTCACTGTAGTCATCCTTCGAATAACTCGCCGAAGGATTCATTCCACAGATCAACACTGGTGAAATAACGTCACCCTCCGCTCTCAAAGGAGCATTCAAAATTCACTGTAGTCATCCTTCGAACCAACCCGCCGAAGATTCACCCCACAGATCAACACTGGTGAAAAAACGTTCACCCTCCACTCCCAAAGGAGCACTAAAAATTCACTGTAGTGATCTTTCGAACAAACCTGCCAAAGGATTCATTCCACAGATCAACATTGGTGAAAACACTTCACCCTCCGCTCCCAAAGGAGCATTCAAAATTCACTGTAGTCATCCTTCGAACCAACCCGCCAAAGGACTCATCCCACAGATCAACACTGGTGAAAAAACTTCACCCTCCGCTCCCAAAGGAGCATTCAAAATTCACTATAGTCATCCTTCGAACAAACGCGACGAAGGATTAAAGATCAACACAGATCAACACTGGTGAAAACACTTCACCCTCCGCTCCCAAAGGAGCACTAAAAATTCACTGAAGTCATCCTTCGAACAAACCCGCCAAAGGATTCATTCCACAGATCAACACTGGCGAAAACACTTCACCCTCCGCTCTCAAAGGAGCAGTCAAAATTCACTGTAGTCATCCTTCAAACCAACCCGCAAAAGGACTCATCCCACAGATCAACACTGGTGAAAAAACTTCACCCTCCGCTCCCAAAGGAGCATTCAAAATTCACTGTAGTAATCCTTCGAACAAACCCGCCGAAGGATTCATTCCACAGATCAACACTGGTGAGAAAACTTCACCCTCCGCTCTCAAAGGAGCAGTCGAAATTCACTGTAGTCATCCTTCGAATCAACCCGCCGAAGCATTCATCCCACAGATCAACACTGGTGAAAAACTTCATCCACCGCTCTCAAAGGAGCACTCAAAATTTACTGGAGTTATCCTTCGAACCAACCTGCCGAAGCTTCATCCCACAGATCAACACTGGTGAAAAAACTTCACCCCCGCTCTCAAAGGAGTATTCAAAATCCACTGTAGTCATCCTTCCAACCAACCCGCCAAAGAACTCATCCCACAGATCAACACTGGTGAAAAAAACTTCACCCTCCGCTCCCAAAGGAGCACTCAAAATTCACTGTAGTCATCCTTCAAACCAACCCGCCGAAGATTCATCCCACAGATCAACACTGGTGAAAAAACTTTACTCCCGCTCTCAAAGGAGCATTCAAAATTCACTGTAGTCATCCTTCGAACCAACCCGCCGAAGATTCATCCCACAGATCAACACTGGTCAAAAAAATTCACCCTCCGTTCTCAAAGGAGCATTCAAAATTCACTGTAGTCATCCTTCGAACCAAACCGCCGAAAGATTCATCCCACAGATCAACACTGGTGAAAAAACTTCACCCCCGCTCTCAAAGGAACACTCAAAATTCAATGTAGTCATCCTTCCAACCAACCCGCCGAAGATTCATCCCACAGATCAACACTGGTGAAAAAACTTCACCCTCCGCTCTCAAAAGAGCACTCAAAATTCACTGTAGTCATCCTTCCAACCAATCCGCCGAAGGATTCATCCCACAGACGAACACCAGTGAAAAAAATTCACCCCCGCTCTCAAAGGAGGACTCAAAATTTACTTTTAGTAAATAGGGCCTTGACCATAGTCGCTCTTCGAACAGACCTGCGGAAGGATTCATGCGCCGATAAAGCACTGAAAAAGTCTACCAGCAAAATCGGTAGGTGAAAGACTGGGAGCAACTTCAGAATACCCGGCCACAGCGAACCACTATGTTTCCCCTATGCGGCATCTTTTGAAGAACGAGACTTAATACAATAGAGCCTATTCTTATTCAAATGAAATGCAAATAAGTTGCCAGATATTCTGAAGTTTAGCCTTTTCTGCAGCCGGAGGAGCCACCGCAGGGACTGCCGCTGCCAGAACTGAATCCTGTGGAAACTGTACTTGTCCTTCGGCCATGATTCACGTGGGTCGAAAATTACGTAAAAGTTCCTCCGGACCAGTGTTCCGCTGGAAACTGAGCAAGAAGGGAGCGCACTTCAACCAAAGCGTATTTATAGCTATCCTGTAGTGTCTTTCACGTGTCTTATGCACGCCTAGCCAATAGCACGCTGGTATTCCGTGTTATTTAATTTTCGCATATCATTAGGAGTGCTGTGAATAGTTTTTCATATAATAACGGTTACTTTTAAAAATGAATGTTGCCACATACGAAACGTCAAATCAGACTTCATAAAATGCATTACTTCACTATGTTTATCACCGCTTTATGTGTTGTTTTTCTTATAGTTAAGAAAATATGGTAACCCACTGAGGCGAGAAAGTTTATAGCCATGACGTCATCGATCGTCCGTACGATGTGCCTAGACTGTGAAAAAAAAATTGTTCCCTTATGGTATAAACACGTAATTGTAATGGGTTCTCGTAAAGTTAGGGAGAAATATCACTAGCTTGAGCTTTCAGATGTCTGTTAAAGCACCTTGTTTAAAAGTAATTCGTTGAAGTTGAAGCGGATCTTGTTTGAAGATATGTTGTCCTTTCATACCTTTCTTGGTTTCATTGCCGTATTTTGCCGATTCTTGTTCCAAGCCAAGCTGGCGTGTTTCAATGAAATGCAAAAAAATTGTGATCGATCTCGTTTTCAGAGATAAAGTGGAATAACGTGCATTAGTAAAACTGTTTTTTGACCTTGAACTGACAAAGTTTCCTGACGTTTTCTAATTTTAGCGTGATCCCTATTCGCTGGCTATTGAAAGTGGACTCTGAAATGGCTTTTTTCCTTTTCCATTTGCTCGCTGAAGGTGTGCTTGTTTTCTTTAAAAACTCTTGTGATATAATGAAAATTCATTGCCAAACTGCTGAATTTTAAAGTGAATTTCACTCGAAAAACCGATATTGCAAATCACGAAGCGATGAGTGCGATGTCGGTTTTTCGCGTGAAATTTACTGTGGAATTCACTAGTTAGGCAATAAATTTTTCCATATAAGAAAGCAAAGTAAATGATTTAATAAAGCAATAACCGGACTCACCAAAATGCGGACAATTCGAAAACCTTTTATTTTCACTAAATCTTTAGGTACATTTTAAAATATTTCTCTACATCTAGAATAAGACAATTTGCCTTTACCGGGACTATAAGAACCCGAGCGTTTATGATACGTGAGAGATCTGAATAACGGGAACTCAGAACGCAAATCAATATTAGCTACTTCTAGGTACTTCTAAGTACTAGGTACTTAAGCAACACTCCCACCTGGCAATACGTACTATGCAACTTATTAACATTAACAAGGTTGTGTGATAGAGAATCTTGTCCTTCGGCCATCGGAGTTTTAATGTACAGATTTAGCCAAGCCTAAGAGCGGAGCTATCTGGTTATTTATTCTTACTGCCTGTAGGGTTAGGCTAAAACCCTTAGATGTTTTGTTTGCATAGCTTGAGATCGAGTGGTGTTACTATTACCGTTGCTCGTAATAGTGATAATTCAATTTCCGACCGCTTGTTGAAGCTGCACGGCCGGTGGAAGACCGATTCCGAAAAAGACATGTATGTTCAAGAGGATATTTCTAAAAGATTGCAAATTACTAATTTCCTTGGTTTATAATGTACGTTCATCGTTGCATTCTAGTTGCCTTTCAGTTTAGTCTTTGTGTGAATAAACTCTATTCTGCCTGGGAGAATCCAATCATACTCTTGCTGTTTTTTTGTCTGGTTTGCAGTATGTTTAAGGCGAAAATATCTTACGTTCGTTTCAACATGGTGAATTAAAACGTAACGTTGTCTTCTACTTGGTCCCCACTCAGGTGAATGAATATAAATTCACGTTACTGTAATCGCTTTGTGACTATTTCAACCTTTTAAGGACGGTGCCTACTAATTCAAAGGTACTTTTGCGCGGTTTCCTGAATATGCGGAAAAAGCAGATCTTAACAAGTATTATTAAAACCCAAAAAGAAAATAGAGGGTAACCACGCATTTTTCGAAGATAATTAATCAACAATATTTGTAAAAACCTCTAAATACAAAGCAACGTATGGCGTTCTTTGCCAAATTGAAGCTTAATTATCTCTGAAAAATGCATGGTTACCCCCAATTTTCTTTTTGGATACCAACTTGATAACAACTTAACTTGATAAATTCTGCTTTCTCCGCATAGTTTTGAACCGCACAAAAATATCCCTGTATTAATAAGCACCGCCGATAGGAAATCCGAGTATCTCGAGATGCGCAGAACGTATGCGCAGTGACATTAGGAGGCACCGTCCTTAATATAACTAAAAATGGCTTTTAATCCACATTGTGGGGTCAAAAAGATCCTTTATTTTAATGTGACAAGCGTGTGATATTTCCTCAAAAAATGGCACTGGTCGGAACAGCGCTTAATTTAGGGGAAAAGTTGAAAATTTATCCTGACCGGCGTGCTGACGTTCTTCATAAAACCTGAAATTTGGCTATTTCATGCACGTTGTTGTTTTGCAGACGACAGCAAAGCAATGGGCAACAGTGAAGAACGCCGTGCAGGGCGTGCAAAGCTATTGTTTTTGGCTACTAAATATGCAAATTTGTGACGTTCTTGTTGCCATCGCCGTTGTCTTTGCTCAATCTCCCTATTCTCATTGATGAAAAACCCTCGCTTACGTTTGTGACTTGCATCTTTTTAGTCCAACCCTAATTTATGCAACATGGGATAGAGGTTTTATGGTCTGAAAGGGTCGATATAACTACTCTTATTGCCCATTCCCCTGAAACAATTGGTTTAAGTTTTTAAATAAATACTAGTGAGCAGCACACAGCAGCAAATCTTGTCAACTTGCTTTTATTTGTCCGACCAGTTTCGTCTGATTACGCAGACTTCATCAAGGAGTTTGAACAAGATAGGATGAGGATTGTAACTTTGGGGCTCACGATTGTTAAAAGGAATTTATTTTATACCTAAAAAAATCACGTTCCAGCAAGTGTGTTAACAGGGAAAAACACACAACAGTACGTGCAGGATATGACTAAAATCCTGCATGATATTGACGTGAAATCCTTGAGCCCCAAAATTGCAAACTCCTTGATGAAATCTCCGTGATCAGACTCAACAGGTCGGATATATAGAAAAGCCCGTTGACAAAATTTGTTTCCTGTGTGCTGCTCACTATCATTTCTTTTAAAAGTTTTTTAAAAAATATTTACGTTTAGCTTGTTACATGCTCGAGCTCAATCGCACGTAATCCCTACGTGTATCTATTGGATCGGTAGAATTACAATCAAATTTCAATTTAAGGTAAGTCTTGTTAAATTTTTAATTCCTCTGGCACCCAGGGTAGAATAAGTCAAAATATGGCAAACTACTTGCTTGGAGACGGAGGAGAAGACAACTGAAAATTCAGATTACTACTACGGCCTCCGTAACACTGGTCGGATCATCTAAGCTACTAGCTAGCTATAGAACTCCTTGAGAGTTTCCCATTCTTCCCACTGGTGCATGACACCTCAGTTAAACATTGAGCAGTTGGATGTCAAACTATATTGATACAATTGGTTTATATTGCTCATCATTGTCTGCATCTGTCATTTTCTGTACTGTTTCAACACCGACTCGCTTGTCATCGAGTGCAAGCTTTCGCATCTCGCTTCTTCACATTCATTCCTACCCAACCGAATGCAGGACTCGTTTCATACCTCGAGTGTCCGTTACTTTTCATGGCAGAAAAAAAAACAGTCATCATTGGGCTGTTCACATTTATCGCTTTACGATAATCATCAGTTAATCGATTCTGCGCTTTCAGAGTTGTTAAAGGGCAATATTCTTATAGTGATTCAAGGACTCAATGGGATTCTAAAAACGTGGACTGGATTTCTAAGACAAGCGCATTCGTAGAAAACTACTTTTAAAAGCTGATTTGTAAAGCATGGCTTTCCAAACTGATTGGGGTTTAGACAGATGTCGGTCGACAAACAATTCACATTAAATACCAGCGATGGCATTGGAACACATTGCTGTGTTTCACCACAGGATACAAGGGAGCACATAGTTTTGATTTATATAATAACCCAAGTTATTCTCGCATTTTGATTGGTTCTTGCCTATGATCTATTAGAGGACAGACGCACGGTTGGCGTCATCATCAGCTCTTATGCGAATAAAGTTTAATTCTGTATTATTTAAAACAAATAGATTCCCTTTTTCCGTGCGTCTGTTCAGTAATAGATCACAGAAGACGTCAAAATGTGGTAAGAACATCAGTGACACACTCGGCTATCACCTCGTGTGCCGCTTTTTTGTTCTTACCACATTTTGAGGTCATCTGTGATCTATTACTGAACAGACGCACGGAAACATGGAATCTATTCGTTAAACGGATCATATTTGCATGAATTTCGTTTCACGTTTTTGCATCAAAAATCTTTTGTATCTTGTAGGATTATTCATATCCTTAAGTGAACACGAGTTTATTTGTTTCCTACTTTCACACTAGTTTTATGAACATAACCAATCGACTTCAGGGTTTCTAGGAAACTACACAGAGGCATCTTTCTGCTTGGCCCTCTCTACGTTTGTATAGTCTTTATTGGATTTTCAGCGTTCATTTTTATTCGTGATCGACCTCCAAAGGAATTGTTTGAGGAAAAAATAATGAAACGCGATGTTATCGAGGCTGACACCGTTACCGATATCAATTTTAATGGCACTATTCGGATTCCTGGTAATCTGAATTTGCACGTTTGGAGGGATTTATGTGGACGTGACGTGGATCGTCTGCGTGAAACACCATTATTTCCACACCATCCCAATGAGAGATTATTTTTAAGAAACTTTGACACTTCACGCAAGGAAGACAGTTATGGACAGAGAATTTTCGGTTTCATTGCACCCAACGTGACCGGTCTTTACGAATTTGCTATTTCATCGGACGATACGTCAGAATTGTGGCTTAGTTTTGATGAAAAGCCCAGTAATCTTCGTCTCATAGCTAGTGTTTTTTCTTCCCGTAAAAGCGCGTGGACTAACGACGCTGTATTTACAAAGTACCCAACGCAACATACGCGAAACATAACGATGGTGGCTAACAAAAAATACTTCGTGGAAGTTCTACATAAACAAGGCTATGGCAGGGGACATGTTAAAGTGTACTGGAAAAACCAGGATTTCTAAAACTTGAACGCATCACTGGGCAATATTTGTATACGTATTACGATGACAGAAAATCGAATGGAAGTGGCTTTGTGGAACAAGACCTTGAGAGGATGAACACGTGGACTCCTAGTCATACCAAACAGGATAAATACAAATACAGTAATCTTCGTGCTCAGTTCAATTACACATCACTCCCTCTTTTCAACAGAACTCTACTGAGAGGAGTTTTACCAACCTGTGATTACAAACCTAGTTATATTGTGGAGACAACTTTAAAACGCTACGATGGAGTTCTGCTTGTTAACTTTTCTTCCGTGTTCCCAAATGACAACACCTATCTGCACCGACCGAAACTTACATGGTCACAAGGTAACACGTTGATTGATAACCAAGCTGTGAGTGAAGTCGTGGATACATTTATGGCCAGATTGCAACTCCGTCAAAGGTAAATATTATGTAGGACCCGTGGAATGCCTTACTTAGACAACATTAGAGAATGGCGCCGATCTTGTCATTAGTGTCGCCACCAATGGCCCATCAAAAAAAGAAAAAAGAATGTTCTGTCCCCTGAAAGAGAGCCTCCACTAAAACAACAAAATAATTTTAAACCAGAGAACATAATGTTTACAATTGAAATTGCTCAAACTTTTTTCAATGAAAGCGTTTGTATTCGAGAAAAATAAATTTCAAAAACGCTTGTTTTGGGTTTCAAATTTCCCGCGCGCCGCCGCGTGTCGTAGTTGCCCTATTGTGGCAGAACAAATGCTCTTTGTGTCAGAACAATAGGGCAACCACGACATGTCACAATTATTCAAGACGTCGGCGCCCGGGAAATTTGAAATTTGAAATTCATTTTTCTCGGATACAAACACTTTCATTGGAAAAAGTATGAACAATTTCAATTGTTAACATTATGTTCTGTGGTTTGAAGTTATTTTGTTATTTTAGTGGATGTTCCCTGTAACGGTTGGACTACTCTTTGTTCATGTCCATCTACTAAAGAAATAACTACTACAGTTTAAAAGCTAGTGCCGCATTCATTGATCAATAGCTCGGGCAAATTGCGAAAGGCTAACGCTCCAGACGATAGCTCACAAATCCTATTTGCCGTTTACCAACTCCAGCTCCAAATGTCAGCTGTTCTATCTTGCGTACGTTGGTTATTTTACTTTTAGATCGGGTCTCAATTGAGTTTCGTGAAAAAAATACTCATTACTTCGACCCATCACAGCAAGTGCAAACAGCGCAAATGAATGTGCGGGAAAAATCGCGCGTATGCAAGTTGCGATGGGTTATAGGCGTCTGTTGTTGAACACCATCTACAGATCTAGACAAACCACAGAATCGACTGGGACTCTGCTACATGTGTTACTTACAGTACTAACTACTACCAACAGATCGTACTGGAAAGCTGGTTCACTAACTTAGAACAGACACGTATAAACCGTTCATTCAACTTTCCGCACCCTACAAACGACTCATCGACGACATCAACAGACAAACAACACACTGATTTACTCTCACAGTACTGCTCAATGTACTCTACGATACACGTACAGACCTTAAACCTATAGACGGATTGAAACGCACCTATCACTGTTTAGTCTTCCCAGCCAATTACATCTAGGCTCTACTGACAGTGAACCAATAACATCACGAGTAAGTTGACCAATGACATCTAAGACCGGAGTTCTTACAGTATCTACTGACGTTACAAAAATCACTTGACTCTGAAGATGACTCAGGTTGTCAAAACGCCAGTCAGTGTCATCTCAAACAGTCCTTCTCAGGACTACTCTCACCCGGACGATCGTACTTTACTTAACTATGTAGTAGTGATGTAAGACACGATAAGGCACGAGTGCATTACAGTTTTCATACATTCCTTCTCTGTGCTTTATGGCAATTATTTTATGGTAATATAAAGATTTAGCCAAACCTAAAAGCGGAGCTCGCTGGTTATTTATTCGTACTGCCTGTAGGGTTAGAGGAAATAAAAGGTTTCGAATTGTCCGCGTTTTGATGTTTCCGGTTGCTGCGTTAATAATTAAATCATTTTCTTTGCTTTCTTCTATAGAAAAATTCATTGCCTATCTAGTGAATTCTTCGATGAATTTTACGCTAAAACTGATATCGCATGAATCACGAAGCGATGAGTACGATATCGGTTTTTCGAGTGAAATTTACTTTGGAATTCACCAGTTAGGCAATGAATTTTTCTTGAGCCGCATGAATTTTAAAAGAAAACAAGCACACCTTCAGCGAACGAATGGAAAAGGAAAAACGCTATTTTAGAGTTAACTGTTAATAGCCAGCGAATAGGAATCATGCTAAAATTAGAAGCCATAAAAAAAATGTTGTCAGTTCAAGGTCAAAGAAGAGTATTACTATTGCACTTTATTCCACTTTATCTCTGAAAGCGAGATCATTCACATTTTGATGTATTTCATTGAAACACGCCAGGTTGGCTTGAAACAAGAATCGGCAAAATACGGCAATGCAATCAAGAAAGGACGAATTTCAAACAAGATCCGCTCCAACACTTAAATGACGTTTAGGTGCTTTAAAGAAACTTCTGAAAACACATTCAAGTTACTGAAATCTCCCCTTAATTTTACGAGAACTCATTGCGATTACGTGTTTATAACATAAGGGCAAAATTTTCTTGTCACTGTTGAGGCACATCGAAAACCAGTTGGGCAAACTGATTGAAAAGCACTCAAGTTGTTCGATCCCATTAAATAAAAAGTTGATTTGTTTGTTTGTTTTGTTCTACATGTCCAAAAGGGTACAGATGATTGTTATTTACTTCTAGTTGAAAATGAAAATTCGACTTTCATTCCTGAAGAAAGGAAAAACCGATTAAACCACTTTTTGAAAATAACAAACAATTTAGTACCGAAAGAAAGAATTTGTGGAGTAAATTCTTCCACTAAGTATGAGCAATTACTGGTATTCTGTTTTGTCGTTGTCTTCTCTGTCGCTCTCCTTTCGTTTCTGTTCTAGTCATAGGTCCTCCAGGCATCATGTAACCTTATCGGAGCTTCTATAGATATGCCAAAAATTGCAGTACAGAGAAGAAAGCAGCTCTAAGCAAATTTTAAATAAACACTCAGCTTTAAGTTTATATCCCTCCAATGCTTGACTTGAATAACTGCGTAGCCGCCAGTGTGGACCACAGCTATCATGATATGTCAAACTGGATTGAAACCAGCGAAAAATGCAGAAAGAAAACATTTTCCGAACCGTTTTCCACCTGAACAGGAAAAGCGTTGACTGTGTAAGACCTACAGTTGACGTAGTATAGCCGTGTAGCCGCGTCGAGCCACAAAAAGCACGTGAAAATTGAAGCCTCGTTTATGTTTAGGTGAGTTAACCTGGGTTGAGGCTGCAATCCAATCGAAAACCATCATCGTTCAACTTAAAAAAAATCAGCTGACCTCGGTGAACTCTAAGCTTGAGCCCGCGTTAGGGTCACGTTATACTAGTCAGCGGATACCTTGCTTTGAAAGATGTGAATTGATCAAAACATGGATGTCCAGTATCAAAGATGTATGCTGTAAACTAGCATGATACACTGGCATACATGGAGGGGTGGACGGACGTCCGTACGGACGATCGATGACGTCATGGCTATAAAAGCAAAATTTCTCCCAAGGATGGGTTACCTTATTTGTCTCAAGAAGTTCCAACGACTCCAACCAAAATAACTCGCGACGGCTTATTCCTTGACAATTTACAAACCATATAGTTGAAAAATATGAATACGAAATCTTTTATAGCAAACAAAATTAACATAATTGCGAAAGCGCCCGTGCGCTACAGGTACAGTTTATTCGCACGGGCGAATCGGGCGAAATT
Organism: Montipora capitata; assembly: GCA_949126865.1. Classification (NCBI taxonomy): domain Eukaryota; kingdom Metazoa; phylum Cnidaria; class Anthozoa; order Scleractinia; family Acroporidae; genus Montipora; species Montipora capitata. Next base: position 24,980,723 of record OX421456.1, read on the forward strand.
AATTCACAACAATTTTAGGTTTCAGTTTTCCGAGATAAAATGAGACAATCGTGCCGCTACCAATGATGCCAAAAGTTCAAAGCGAGGCGTGGTATGTGACTTCATAGGGGTAATTTTGCTCTTAGCCATAACGATAGTAGTTTGCACACCACTTTCTTGTGTTGCTTTGAGATATGCCACTGCTCCGTAGGCCTTCTTGCTGGAATCTCCGAAAACGTGTAAATTGGCTCCGCTCCATCCTGATGGAGGGTATGATCTGGGAATTTGGATAAGCGAGACGGTTTCCAACTCCTCAAACCATGTCCACCAATGAAATTAAGCTCCTCTGGCAATTGCCTGTCCCAGCTAACCTTCTGTTTCCACAATTCTTGTAACATAATTTTGGCTCTCACTGTGAATGGCTCAAGTAATCCAAGTGGGTCAAACGGCTTTGCAGCAATACTCAAAACGCTTCTCTTTGTGAGCTGATCATGTAGCGCTTTAGTCTCTGACATGACTTTCATTAAAGGGAAACTGATTGTGTCGGCATTTGAATCCCACTCCAGGCCCAGAACCTTCGGCTTGTCGGTAGGAATGGTATTTTCAGCGACCAATTTTTCCTTTAGTTTACTTGAGTTAGTGGTCCACTGCCTGAGGTTCATTCCTGCACTAGCCGAGAGCTGCCGAGAATGACGGTAATAGTGCTCTGCGTCGTCAACGTTACTAGCTCCAGAGAGGACATCGTCCACGTACATGGAGTTCTTCAGGTCCTTTGCGACCCAATCATCCTTTTTTTTGTCTAGGTGATGCCTTAGAGTTGCTCCAAGGAGAAATGGTGAGAGAAATGCTCCAAACAAAACTCGACGAAATCTGTAGGATTCAATATTCTTTTCTGCATCCATTGGTTCTTGAAGGTTCTTAATCCATAAGAATCCTGTTGCATCCCGGTTGACTTCACTTATTTCAACTTGAAGAAAGGCCTTTTCGATGTCTGCTGTCATGGCTATCTGAGGAACTCGAAATTTCATCAAGAACGCACTCAGGTCTGGTGGAAGTGACGGTCCAACGTGGAGACAATCATTTAGACTGGAAGAATCAGATGAGACTCTTGCAGAAGCATCGTAGAGATTCTTATCTTGGTTGTGATTCTTTCTTCTTTAATAATAGGGTGATGAGGGATATTGAGCAAGGTTCCAGTGTGACGGTAAGGGTTTTCCACCTTTTCAGTGAACCCTTTTTAAACTGGCTGTGGGTGATTTGATCATAATTCACGAGCTGCTCTGGATTCCTTCCCAGACGACCCACTAATGCATGCAGCCTCTTCTTGCAAAGTCCCAGATTAGAAGGCAATGGCGGCCTATCTTGTTTCCATGGCAACTGGACTGAAAACCTCCCTTCTTGTTCGTTGAAGCTCAGTAATTCGTTAACATGTCTGAGCACTTCATCTTCAACTTTGAGCGAGTCAACGATCTCGAGTGAATGTAACTCCCAGAATCGAGGAAGGATTTCGTTTAGCGTTTCATTTTCTTGAGCAGGTATGACCTCGATTCTGTAACAATGCGTTTCAATAATTTCTTTTGGCCATTCAGCTTGGATCAGTGGTCCTGATAAGAGCCAACCAAACTTGCTATTCATAGCCATGGACCCATCTCCCTTGATTATCTCTCCAGTTACTAACGACCCATAATAATCGTTACCAATGATGATGTCTATCTCCAGTGGCCCTCTCGTCCTCACTGGATCTGCTAAACGAAGCTCTTGTAGATAAGGGAAGTTAAGATCATCATCCGAAAGATGTGCAGATATAGGAGGTGAGATTACTGGGGACACCAAGGCATTAATGATGATTTCTTCTCCGTCAGCCATGAGGCAGACTCTGATCATTTCGAAGTCTGCCTAGGTCCTCTTGTCATGACCAAACGTGCTCATCAGTAACTCCTCTCTCTTGAACGGTTGAGCTGTAATCTTGTTGGCCACGTCTTGAGAGATAAACGTGCGCTGTGATCCACGGTCAAATAGTAGGCGTGCTTGTCAACTTCTCGAATCGGCGGCAATGTCCACAAGTGCTGACTGTAGTAAGATGGTATCTTGAGAAGTATGCGTAGAGCCAACAAGTGTAGATTCGTCTGGGATGGTCGAATCGTCTTTCTCAGGATTTCTCGTGCTTGTATTGCTTGTATTTTCTTCGGCTGGATCTGTTCCAGAAGATTTATGTCCGTCAATTCCAGTTGATTTACACAACGCCAAGTGATGTTTTCCATTGCACCGCAAACAACGCTTCTTCGAGTAGCAGGACTTTGACATATAACCTTTCTTAAAGCACCTGAGACATCTTTTCTGGTCGCGGAGAAATTCGAGTCTCTGGTCAATTGTTGGGACGATCTTACAAGAGTGCGAGGGGTGGGGCCCATCACAAAACGTACCGCCATTCTTGGCATTCTCTCTTCTCAGGGCACCAAAGAACAAAGCACCAGCTGTAGGAAACTTGATTTGAAAGGAGGAGTTAGTACTGACACTTCTTTATCAGATTGTCCTAGACTGCTCTTCTCCCTTGTCTCCGCCTCATGCCAAAGTTGCTTTCTGAGGTCATCCAAGGTCCACGTCGTTTCATCATGAACTCTCAACATAATACGCCTCACTTCTTCGGGTAATTCTTCATCACAATGGGAATGAGCAAGTCTCCATAAGATTCTGGATAAACGCCTAGCGATTACAATCCATGTATTTATCCTTCACACGTGTCGTAGAGGGAAATCAATTTCTTTTTTTTACAACGACTGCAAAAATTCTCGCGCACTCATTGGCTAATTTTTATTGTCAATAAGCAGACAGACACATAAATTTATAATTTATAATTTCTGCCTTTTGTTATTGTAAAAAACAAATTGATGTTAGTTTTTCATGTGTCTGTCCTGTTATTGATCATGAATTTCGTCATAACATTGTCAAAGTAGTCTAAGGATCCACTCGGCGATGCACAGCTACTTTGACAATGTTATGACGCAATTCATGACCAATAACAGGACAGACGCATGAAAAACTGACATCAATTTGTTAAACATCGTTTGTCGCAGACGGAATTTTAAGTAAAGCTTCTGCCCAAAACGCTACTTGAGTAGGTCGACGTCTCTTTGATAATTGCTTTCACTCAATGGTAAAACTTGACTAAATCTTGCCGCTTCTCCTTTCAATAGCCCACTCAAATAATTCATTTTATCCACGGCGCTAATGTTGGAGTTTTTGTCAACAGACGCTTGAAAACTGTCCCAAAACGACAGCCACTCGATGGGGTTTCCAGAAAAGGACTTCAATGTGATTTTCGGTAATTTTTAACGTGAATCGCTTCTTTCTTCATCGTAGATTTGGAGCTCGCCGACTTGTTTTCGTCCTGTTCATGCTTAATTTGAGCTTTCGCAACTCGAAGGAATTTTGCAATTCTGTTCTTTTGTCCCATCAAATCATCAGTACATTCAAGTGTTTGCGAAATTTCCTCCTCAATTTTGTCTTCTGGGACAGCGAGCTCAATCTTCTGGTTCTGTAGTGAGAGTCGTTCTATTCTGCTGCAGAGTCCTTCGAACACGTCTTCAAGCGCGTCCAAGTCAGGCGAATGCAAATTTATAATTTCATTTGCTGCCTTTACTGCTCTTGTGCAACGTCCACGGTACGCCCCTCTGAAGCTAATTGATCGCTTTAAATCTTTGCTTATTTTCTGCAGCTCCTCGGCGGAATCCTGAACCCGGCACCAATGTCTCAAGAAGTTCCAACGACTCCAACCAAAACAACTAAAGAACGTTTATTCCTTGACAATTTACAAACCATATAGTTGAAAAATATGAATACGAAATATTATATAGCAAACAAAATTAACATAATTGTGAAGGCGCCCGTGCGCTACAGCTACAGTTCATTCGCACGGGCGAATTGGGCGAAATTAATTCACAACAATAGTTTCTCAACTATGGTGCTCCGCGCTCGCACGCCTTGGGCGCGGGGGCATATTTGAGAAAATACCACGAATTAATCAAACTGCTGCGTTTAGTTCATCTGTTAGAATAAGTACAGGTAAACAAAGGCCTCGGCATGTATTTTTATGGGTAGTTCGACAATGTCATATCACAACCAAGGACGTAATATTTTTACATTTAAAACATTCAGTATTGGAGCAAATAACAGATACTCTAGCAAAGCTCAACTAGAAGTAAATAATATTATATACTTCCCTCAACTTGAATTGTCAGCTAATGAGGAAAGCAGATTGTACTGAACGTTTATGAGGTATAACAGTGCGTATAGAGCGGTTTTCAATTAAAGGGTCGAAAGTTATTAGCGAATTGCTTTGGTTCATGATTACTTCACTCAGTGATTGGTTCAAAGTTCTCGCGTTGCTTTTTCAACCGATCAGAAGTGAAACCAAAACCAATCGTGGCTTGTGCGTGCACATTTTCCCGCGCTTTGTGTCGGCTACGTGTAATTACTTCGAGCTTTGATTGTTTTACCGGATTGTGTCCGTACTTTTTTATTGGCCAAAGTAATTACTTTGGTTTTGGTTTTACGACACTAGAGTGAAACTCGCTCTAACGACTTTCTTAGTGGATCATTAATTGATCGTGCTAATTTCAAGAATCTATTTGGAATTATTTATTTTGATATGAGGAACTAACAGGAAGATATTAAAGATTTTGTTGTACGGTTGACTTTCCGACATGAATTAAATGGTGCAAATGCAACTAACTATACACTGAATGCTCTTGTTCTTCACGGAAAAGAGATTGAGCTGTACACTAGCAGCGAAAAACTACTTATTAACGCATAAGACTTAAATCAGTCTAATACATTTCTTTAATCAAATATGTTTAACAATTGTAAAAATTATGTAACATATATTACTAACTACTTAATAACCGAGAGTGAGGTAGTTACGGGAAAATCTCAAACTGAGGCCTTGTCGTATTGACCTCGCTATCGCTCGGTCAATACGGTAGGCCGAGGTTTGAGATTTTCCCGTAACGACCGAACGGTCGAGATTATTAAGTTGTTCCTTATATGGCACCAGCAACAAAAATAAAGCCAACAAGCCAAAGCTGGCTCAGCGGAAGTGATCATTACAACCGGTTATGCGCTTGCTTCACTGTTCATTCATCGTTTCAAATCGCAAAAATCAAGTGAACTGACGCGTCTTTCGATCTAAAATAATCTTTATTTTCGTCGCAATTTATCATAGCCGTGAAAAGGTCATGCAGAAGGTTAGGGCCACGTCACAACAAGGAAAATTTTGTCAACATCTCTGAAAATCAAAGGCCAAAGTTAATAGGTAAAGAAAAATGTCAACGGCCTCGTGGCAAATGTCATCAGCCGGTAGGTTCAAAATTTCTGTATCGCCTTGGCTTATTGATGACAAATAGCTATGAAATGTTTTCATGTCGCTGACTATTTTCTTTGTTGCGTTTTCACTTTTTTGCTCCTTTACAAAAGTTTCAATTTCTTCTCGGCTGTTTCCTTCGTTTTCTCTGTCGGCAATTCGTTCGTTATTAGTTTCTGTCAAATCACCGTTGTCCAGAAATTCGTGCTCGTCTGGGTAATAAAATTCACTCTCAGAGTGTTCCCCCTCGTCACTCATTCTCAGCCGCTACAATTTTCAGACAAAAATTAGATGGTTTTTTAATTACCTTTTGCTTTGTTTTTGCAAGCCCGTAATCGGCCCGTGGGCATTACGGGAGAATAATGCCCTACAATTCAGTCACAATTAGCCAATCAGAGCGCGTGTTATATCGGCCACAAACACAAGCCATATAATAAATAGAAGTAATGACTACATATCATTCTGAGAATGCTACTTTATCAGAAGGACAAATGAAAAATTAGCTAAAGCATACAAAGATAATTCACCAATTGTGAGACGGCTTAGCAAAGATGAATTAACTGGTCCCCACTAGTTAATGTTAACAAAAACTCAAATAAAAAAAATTGCAAAAGGACAAAACTACGCAAGTCGGCAGTGATATTAAAATATCAAAAGCTCAAATATGTAAGCTGTTAAACAGGGCGGTAGTCTTTGGAGTAGTTTGCTCTCTCTTGGAACAAAACTACTTTCAATGGCCGGAAAGGTTCTAAATCCATTAGCAACAGAAGCCTTATTAGGAGCTTCAGGTATGCATGCAGTCGATAAACTGTTTGGAAGTGGAAATCAAACAGGAGGCTGTTTAGTTCAACCTGATAAAATAGCTGAGTTGATTAAACATAAGAATCTTTTAACAAAAAAAAGACAGAAACAGGATATTTTAACAACTTTACAAAAAGGTGAGCCTTAAGTAATGAGACTAACACAAAAAGAGCAATAAGGTAGGCTCGATTTCCAGCCGTTTTGGGCGCCCGCGTTCCTTGGGAGGATGAAATCGAGCCCAGCAATCAGGAGGCTTTCTCGGAAACCTTTTGGCAGCATAGCTGCGTCTTTGTTATTAATAATGAATGTGTTTACAGGTAAAGGACTGTCAATAGCCCCAACATCAATATCAAATAGAGGTGGAAGAGGCTTAAATGTATCACCCAAACCAAAATTGATGATGCCACATAAATCACCCCCTTTTTACAGCACTTAGCCAAATAATGTTGGCATGCAAATAAATTTTAAATGGACGAAAAAGGGAAAAGGGTTGCTCCTAGGTAAAAACAGCCCATTCAATGAAATACCAATATTGCGGGGAGCAATACTGTAAAACAAAACTTTGAAATAAAACCTCGCAGCAATATTGATCTTCAAAATTGGTGTGATTATCTCAATATTAAAATAAAAGGCATTTTAGTCGAAATGAACATATGTAGTCCGTGCATAATCAACCTTGATTCCTATAAAAACACAGGAACGCATTGGTTAGTATGTGCACCATTTCATGAAAATAAAAAGACTTTACGGTATTTCGATTCATTTGGTATGCATTAGAGCGAGTTTCAAGCGAGTGTCGTAGAACCAAAATCAAAGTAATTACTTTGGCCAATCACAAAGTAATCCAGTAAACCAATCAAAACTCGAAGTAATTACACGTAGCCGACACAAAGCGCGGAAACACCCGCGAGCCACGATTGGTTTTGGTTTCACTTCTGAATGGTTGAAAAAGTGGCGCGAGAACTTTGAACCAATCACTAAGTGAAGAAATACAAAGCCAAAACAATTTGCTAATTACTTTCGATACTCAATTGAAAATCGCTCTATCCAAAGGAATATGAAAACAGAGCGAAGGGTGATGAAATGAAAGTGATTTACAATACAATTCAAACCAAAATCTTTTTAATGTTTTTATGTGGGTATTATATTTTTTACATCGATGGTTGCTTGGACAGATACTTCGTATAACGAATCATTTATTGAAAATTATTTCAAAAATATCTAATTTATAATATATAATGGATAATATACATTTTTTTAAAGATACAGGAAAAACTTCAAATGTTCCTGGTAGTATGCAAGTAGTTACTACTAAAAATGGTAGGAAAATGGTTTAAGGCTCGTTGTTCCGTTTGTAACAACATGAAAACCAAATTAGTTCCAAGAAACTTCACTATAAACTAATACACCCTCACAAGATGGTGGGAAATTAAATTATGTAGCTGGTGAAATTGGAGATGTTTTATTCAAAGGAGCGTTTAAGGAACTTTGTAATCTGGAAGGATTAGGTGATTCACGAGCTATTAAATCTGAATTTGCTAAAAAAAAAAGATAAAAGAAATGACTGATAAATATTTAGGCGAAGCTCTAGAAAGTATCACATGTGTTTTATGAAAAAAGTTAAATCCTCTTCATAAAGGTAGTGGTTTTGACATTCAAGAACAGCTTGCTAAACTTGGTGAGCTTCATTTAAGAACACCTGCAGGCAAATCATTGCTGTCCTTGGACAAAACTAGAAGACACATTAGATTAAAATTACCCTAAAATTAGAAATCCAATCAGCTCTTTGGACTCCATATGTCAAGAGCCAGACATAAACTACTCAAAAGCAAAAAATAACTGCCAGATTACCACGTGCACAGAGCAGATCATTTAATGATAAGGAGGATTAGTGAAATGCCATATGATCAGCGAGCATGGTTTAGTACACCAGTAAAAAACATTATGCAAATAAAACGAAAGCTAGGATTAGGTGAATCTGTCAAACCGTTAATTTCTTTCATTCCTTTCATTGATTCATTCCTCACGGGAAAGTTAGAACCCACAAATGACCAAATCTCAACGTCGGTGTCTTTCATAGCTCAGTTGCTTAGAGTGTCGTAACGGTATCGTGAGGTCACGGGTTCAAACCCGATCTAGTGAAACGGTCAGACTTTGAAAATCTTCGCATTTGAGACCGGCCACTCCAACAAGCTCTGACATTGCCCATTTATTTTGCCGTCGCTGCTGCCATTCCTCCAATACGTTTCTGCCACATTTAGTGTTGTATTGTGTTGCTATCTGAGTGCCTTCCAACACAAAACTGAT
>OX421456.1:24996668-25004168 GCA_949126865.1 Montipora capitata
TCGTGTTCTCTCAGCTGGACTGGAAATTGAACGACTCAAACAGCCTGGTCTGTTTCATTACTATCATTCACGTAAGGGCATGTGGCAGTAGACTGTGATCAATTGTTGATTCTTAAAGGGAACCTCGAATCCAACAAAAAAAAAGGAAATCTAACATCTACAGTCGAGTTTCTTAATTTTTTTGTTTTCAAAGAAAGCGTTTGTGTCACTGCAGGATAATTTAAAAGTGGAGGAAAAATGTTAGACAAAGTAAAAAAAGTGTCATTGTTAGAAGGACTAGGATTCCAAAAAAAAAAAAGGAACCCTAAGATATCCATGTGCAAAGCCATCAATAGCCTTGCGTGTAGGGTGTGGAACCTAGAAATAAGTAAAAGCCCTTATAAAGGTCCGATGGACACTCAACACTTGATAATTAACAATTAGACCCGTAGCCCGCAAGGGCTACGGGTCAATAGCCCATGAGGCGAAGCCAAATGGGCTATTGACCCGTGGCCCTTGAGGGCGAAGGGTCTAATTGTTTTAGTATCACCCAACTAGTCGGACAGAAAAGGTAATAATAAAGTTAGCAAATGCAAGTTGAAAATATATTTATTTGGGAATAAAAAGAAACAAAGCGTCACGCTTTTCGCCACTTGAGGCCTATTACTAATAGTCCTATAGTAGCGTAGCCAATCAAAATGCAGCATTTGCATTAGTCCACTAGTTGGGTGATACCAACTAGAAATAGATGTTGAATATTCCAAATTTTAAGTCCACCTCCAGTCAGCGCACTGAGCAAGTTTCTTTTAGACTGTAAAACGCCATGCTCCTTGCCTTATTGCTATCAGGATGCATCATGGGAACATATACAAATATGGAAATGTCAACAGATGAAATGAAATACATGGATATTACGACACGCACCTTCCATAATGGAGTGACTGCATTTTGCAATGTAAATTGGACCTTTCAAAGAAGGAGTACTTGCTTAATGTGAAATATATGCAGTTATACAATGCATTCTAACGATATTTTGAAGTACCTTTATTTCAAATTTGCTTCGATGGTACTGGTATAATACTTAAGAGCATTAAGGGAAGTATTTGATAAAGTTCAACCCTAATTGCTGGCTTTCACCTACGTGATTAAAGTACATGTTTTGTTGTTGTTGTTGTTTGTTTTCATGGAAATAAAAGAAAACGTTTGCACAAAAATAGAGCTCAATTTGCGAAGGACTAGTTGGGAGAAAAAAATGTAGCGTCGTGTGAAAGTGGACAATAACAATACATCTTAAAGAAATGTGTATTTGAGGTGCTGGTTATGTGTTTTGTTTATATCGATTTAATTGTTATTCCTTGTTTACATTTTTAAGTAAAGTTGATTCATTATTGTTTTTCAATGGTGAGAGCGTTGGATTTTACCCACCGTACTCAGAGGTCTACTCATTAAGTGGATTTGACTTTAGTGGTCGAGAATCCACTAACCATTTCCTCTTTCCAGGCAAAACTACGTTTTATGCCTTTTTTTTCCCCTATAAATTATAAGCATAACAAAAAAAAAAACCAAAAAAAAAAACAAAAACAACTGAGTTATGTTTACTGGGCACAAATAGAAGCAATCAACAATTGCATTAAGTGGTTATGGGCAAAACCCCATAGCCTCATTTATTTAAAAATACTGTTCAATCAAATTCTTGATATAAAGTTTGGCCCAGTAATGGTGAGAGCACTGAAAACGCCATAAATGCAATCTAATTATATATAAAAGGGGAGCGGCTGGGACAAGGGGCAGAGGAGGGATGAAAAAATACATCTTTAACCACGCTCAAGATGAAACGAGGTGACGCTAACGTGGAAGCCTGGTCACATGGTAAGCACAAGTATCCTAAATGGTATTGACTATAATCCAAATAAATGCCACCCCAAGTCCCAGGCCCCCTAAGAAATAAAAGCACACAATGAGAAGAAGAAGCATAAAAATCCTATTTGCAAGCAAATATTTCCTGTGTTTATTTAATTTTTCACTCTTTTAGATCAGCCGCATAAGCTTTAAACACAATCATGCATATATAATTTTCTTACAATACTTTACAAAACATTCTGTGTTCATATTGTAATCAATCTTAAATACAATTTCACCTGATTATCATAATTATGCTGTACTTTGTGATACACCATTATATCTCCACCATTCCGGGCCATGATCGGTTATTTCGAAGAAAATTGGAGACTTCTCTTGAGATAGAATTTTCGGTTTGCCTCACTTAACATAACTGGTAAATTTTATCGGACAACTTTTCAGAATTTTGGCTTCAATATTTTCCACGAGAAGCCCAGTAATCTCCTTGTGACAGACTTAATAATTTGTTTAGACCCTGACAGAGTGCTCTTGAGAACTATTTTATTTGCACATTTACAGGAAGCCTGTACAAAGGCAAATAAACATCTGTAGTTCCTAAATTGGACTACTTAATGATCTCAAATGTGTAGTTGGCATATTCATTCTCAAAGTTTAAGTTCAATGTTGGATCAAACTGACTTCACCAATCAGGTAATTAAGTGAGACAGAATTGCAGAATACCCAACAACTTAATTGCATAAGAATGGCGTGTATTGTTACTTGCCTTGTTCTTAGAACGGTGCCGCTACAAAAGCACAGTTGTGGTCGGGTATTCTACAGTTACCTGGTCAAAGATTCAAACATTTGACAATCGTCAAAGACTGAACTAAAGACTCATAAAGTAGCCTAATTACCATCTACAGAGGGCATGCATTTGGCGACACGTCAGTGAGGACGTATCTACCGTCCTTACTGTGTAGGGTTAGGGTAAGACAAGTGGCTAACCCTAATCCAAACCCTGAAGGTTTTACCGTGTTTAGATAATTTTGTGCAATAGATAACCACTAAATGACAAAAAACACCAATTACCTACCCACCACTGTGATCTTTGCGACCGTTTCAGAAGTAGAAAGCAGTTCTACTTTAAATTGTCCCGTTGCACACAAGTTTCAGCCAAAAGTTTCAACGTGTAACAGCAGCTTTAATTGTGATGTTTTTTGGGGATTTCTTAAAGTTTTTTGCGTTTAATGGTGTATCAAAAATTGATTTTGGAGTTATGTTTCATTCAGATTGAAAAACGTGTTTGCTCTGCGTTTTACCCAGATACTCGTTGGCCCGGTCCACACGTATCCGAATATTTTTAATCCACAACTTCTTCTCTGCGTATTTGCGTTCCGTCCACACATATCCGACAAGCGAATTCGCAACTTTCTTAATCCGCTCTCCAGAGTCGGAAAGTTTTCAATCCAGTTTAATCCAGACAAATATAAATATGATTTGCAAGAGAGAAACAAGTATTTGAACTAGTTAAAGTTGGTGGAAAAATCTAGAAGTAGTAACAAGAGCAAAATTATGAGGTTTAACCAACTCAAGATCTGAGGCTGTTTTACACTACTTGTATAAGAACCGTATTGGACTATGCCGGAGGCGTCCCGTAGCTATCCAAAGCTAGTATGCTCTCATTGGTCATGTGGAAAACTGGATCCGACTACATCACGTGGTCGCACGTTTGACCCCCAACGAACTGAACATTGAACCCTCGTGTTTTCTTTTTCGATTTGATCTTGAAAGTAGTCTTGAAGGAAACGTGATTTCTTATTTCTACATACGAAGTTGTCTTATTGCGTATGGTTTTTGTACAGGTCATATGGTTACGTCCCTCGTAAATTTCCTTGATATCGCGTGATGTTCTAAATGACGTATCTGACAGGACGCTCGCATGTAATAATAATAATAATAATAATAGTAATAATAATAATAATAATAATAATAATAATAATAATAATAATAATAATAATAATAACTTAATTTATCCTGGTAAAAGACCGGTCAGTCAATCAACAAAGGTTGATAGACTGGTATTAAACGGTGACCAGCACACAAGAATAGATAAAAAATTAACATGAAAAACAGTGGGTTACAAATAATTAGAGAAATATAACAAAATGAACTACGCATTGCTCTTACAAATATCATTGGCCCTATCCATGTTCATCAAGTAAGTAAATGTTCTGCCCTTAAAATGTGCAAGTGTTCGTAGCTCACGTACCTCTCTTGGCAGTTTGTTCCAGGCACTCGCAGCCGTGAACTTAAATGAAGTCTGACCACATCGTCTTAACTAGTGGTAGATCTAATAATGTCGGGTCTCTGAGATCGACAACGTCTTTGCGATCGTTTTACTAAGTAGCCTGTCAATTGCTTAGGGCAGTTAATATTGTTAATAGTCTTGTACACATACTGTAACTTGATGACAAGGCGTCTACTATAAAGTGATAATAAAAACAATTTAGCGCGGATCTTTTCAGTACACGTCTTCCGGTCAACGTGTAATATTATTCGCATTGCCTGATTTTGTAGGCGTTCTCCTTGCTGCATTCCCCCCATTCGACACAACCATAATCTAGCAAAAGTAGCACAGTCTGTTTGTAGATTCTGAGCAAATATTGCGATTGAGAAACGACGAAATTCTGTTCAGCAGTTTCAATTTTTTGGGATATACCCTGGATTGTACATAGGTTACATGTTTGCTCCAGGTCAGACAGTGGTCGATGTAGATTCCTAAGTACTTCAAGTAATCACATTGTTTCATTGGTTTTCCGTCGAGAACAATCTGTAACGGTCGAGTGTTATTAACAGCGTGCTTTGATCCAATCAACATTGCCTCGCATTTCTTGTGGTTACTGATTAACCCGTTCTCATCCCAACAGGAAACAGTACTAGCTAGGTCTTTGTTGACACAAGTTTCTGCAACACTGACGTCTTTCGCGCTGGCGTGGATTTCCGTGTCGTCGGCGTAAAGTACCACTTCGCTCTCCGTGCAGGTGTCGGTGATGCCGTTTATGTGGATTTTGAATAGAGTGGGTCCGAGGACTGAACCCTGCGGGACTCCTTGCGTGATTAAACGATGCTCGGAATCAGCACTTGCATATGACACGAATTGGTTTTTCCCCTGTAAATAGCTCTTAAACCATTCAAGTTGGTTGTCACTTACTCCGCGTTTTGACAGTTTCCTGATCAAGGTAGCATGTTCAATAACGTCAAAAGCGTTTCTTAGGTCTAAGAAGGTACAGACAACTTTTTCGCCCTTGTCGATGGCGAGTTTCCAAGAGTCGACAGCAATAATAAGTGCGACTGTGGTGGACGAGTACCTAGCATACGCAAATTGATGATCACCAATGAGGCCAATGTCAGCTGCAAACCGCTGCAGATCATTGTCAGCAAACGATTCTTTCACTTTTGAGATACAGGGAAGTACTGAGATTGGTCTGTAATTATCACGTTCGGTCTGGAACCCACCTTTAAATAAGGGAGTCCCTCTAGCCGCTTTCCAAATGGACGAAAAGCGGCCGCATTGGAAGGATGCGTTGAATAAATTAGCTACAACGTTACTGATGTAAGGTGCAGCAGTCCTAATGACTTTAGCCGGAATAGAGTCTGCACCTGTGGCCTTCAAAATATCCATAGTTCGCAGAACCTTGAAAACGTCGTTTTCACTCACGGCATGAAATTTAAAGCTGTGGTTGGAAATAGATGAAAGACCATCCTGCTGTAGGTCCACTGGGCTGCCATGGGATTGCCGACTGGCTAACAGCGAGGAAGCAATTGTTGTGAAATACTCGTTTAGAAAATTTGCAATGTCATGTTTGTCGATTAGCTCTTTACCATCCACTACTATGTTGTCGATCTCGTAGCGGTTGTTCTTGGAGGGCAAGACTTGACGTAGAGTATCCCAAAAGGCTTTGGGCTTGCCTCGGTTTTCTTCGAGCATGTTTCTGAAGTAATGTTTCCTGGCCTTTCTGTTCATTGCGGTGACTTTGTTACGAAGGAAGTTGTATTCGTCCCAATCCGAAGACAATCGGGATGTTTTAGCCCTTTTGTGTACTTGGTCGTGTGTTCTCCTAAGTTTGAGAACAGTGCTGTCAAGCCAAGGGTGCGTCTGTTTTCGAATGCGTTTCTTCTTTAATGAGAAATGATAGTCAATCAGGGATTTCATCAGCGATTCCCATGATGAACACATGTCCTCCACATCGGTGAAAGAATCAATCAGGCTTCACGGAGCTTGCTTCAGATCAGCTATGAAATCATTTATTTTTTTGACGTTCCAAGGGCGTGTTGTTATGGTCCGATGTTTGCTCGGGCAAGTCGCTAAGCCGTGCATAATTCCATAGATGGGATAATGGTCCCTAAACTTTAAGCCTATGTTAATTACCCCTGCCTTCTTAAACAAACTGGGTGTTGAAGATATTAACACATCAATGAGGGTGCTTGTTGTAGAAGTCACACGAGTTGGTTGATTTATCTATTGTTCAAGTTCATTGGCCATGGTAAATTCCAGCAGCCTATCCGTTTGCCTTGACGTGGTATTTATGTCACAGTTGAGATCACCAATTACAATTACTTCTAATTTATTCTTGGTTGCAAGCCTCATAACATCGTCCAGATAGTCGGAAACCTCAAGGGATTCATCTGGAGCCCTGTATACACATACGATTATATAATTCACTTTTCTAAGTTAAATTTGTATCCAAATGACTTCAAAATCGTCCTCCAAATCCCTTCTCACAGTGTGTTTCGCACCGTCCAATATATACAGGGCGACTCCTTCTCCCATGCGATTATTTCACCGGTCAAGGCGACGCACAGAATAACCCGGTAAATCAATTTTAGAGTCCGATATCGAGTTGTCCAACCATGTCTCCGTAATGCCGATAAATAAAGGACGAATGTCTTGAAAAGTTAGCCTCAGTTCGTCGATATGAGCCATAATGCTTCTACAATTGAATGGGCCAGCCAAGGTTCGCGTTTAGTATGGTCAGTAGGTAGACGGCGGGTTTCGTCAAAGTCGAATGTACCCGAAATTTAAAGAAAATGGTAAATTTTTCGCAGAACTTCAATGTGATACAAATTTCATTCATACAAACCGGCTGAAAGTGGGCTGTCACGCCAGAAAATTCAGTTTTCGGATTCTTCGTTTCTTTAGCAACGAAGAATTCGTGTGATCTGAGATCATAAATCCAATCTCGGATACTCCCAAAGAAACGAATCCTTATGCGCCGATCAAGTCGAAACTTCAACATCCCCCCCCCCCCCCCCTCCCCGTGCAAAGCACGGGCATTTGAACTTTTGAAGATTGCATCGTTCAAATTCCCTCCCCCTCGGGCCAAAATGGTGTTCAAATGCCCTACTCTATCGTCGGATTTGTCTGTCATACCCTACTATAAGAACAATCGTCGTCGGCTCCTCCTGTCTTTAATAAAGACCTTTTGAAGACCTTTTTTGTACGCCAATCGCTCACAAATGCTACATCTCTTCCTTTAAACTCTTCCATCTCGTCCAAACACGTGTTTTATTGCTTTTAGCGACTTCGGCGCCCGGAAAAAAAAAATCATTTGAAACCTGACACTTCACTGGAAAACTCGAAAATTTACATGCTATGTAAATAATATGTAAATAACATGTAAA
>OX421456.1:25009168-25036668 GCA_949126865.1 Montipora capitata
GAGGTTAGTAAGTTGTTAATTACAGTGTACATGGCAGCATTTCTTTGACAATCAGAAAATTCTCTGTTTGGAAAAGATGGGGCATTATTTTCAGGAAGGGGAGATGCAGCTTTAAGCCAGATGGAATGGAGCCTCTGAACATGCCAGTACCGGATAGCCTTCCCCCATCACAACAAACAGCCTAAAAACAGTTTTTGAGTGGCATTGCGGAGATGATGAATTCTTATCTAAAACCTAAAGTCAAAAGTAAGCGAGTCAAGATAGACTTAATCATGGTGCCCAAGCTGTTTTTGAAACAACTTCTTTTGGATTTGAGCTTGAACAAGCCGTTTTCAGCCAGGGAAGTGTGTTGTTCACACAAGTTACTCACAAGGTTTATGACGGCAATGTAAGTTGAAGTCCAAACTGTAATCAAGGACTCCTACTTATTGGGACACATGTTAAAATTAAAAGTGTGAGTTACATGTAACTGTAATCCTCAGGTATATTCTACCCATGAGGACACAAGGTTAAAAGGACTGTAATCTTAAACACATCGCTGGCCACTGAGTGAAGCGACTAAATCATTGGATTTTACGGTGTTTGACCTTGAATAAGTTCGGGTCACGAGGTTCCCCTTCACAATCACATATTCTCCTCAGTTATTTGAAGATCCAGAGTGTTGATCTGGCCGGGGTTCGAGCCCAATGCTCAACCCACTGAGCCACCAGTGCACTGGGAATCATACACAATTTACATGTAATCAAGGTGTGGTAAAATCTGATATTATTTTTATTATCTGACCTCTGCTTTTCCTTTGCATGCTCTTTTCCTTGAGCTGTCCTTAGAGCACTAACAAAAAAATTCCCAGAACAAAAAGAGAAAGAGTTTCATCACTAAACTGAAGGAATACATACTAGACCCCTCCTACATCTGTACCTTGAATGTTGGTGTAAACATATATAGGAATAGCAATAATAAAATGAAAATAATATTAAAGACCTCATTACTCCATACTGAAAGTGCCAATTAAATGTTCAACAATTAAAAAAAAATGCATGTATCATGCACAAGCACAAGAAAGATGTCATGTCCTACATTGTATTACACTAGTGCTTGTACAGCACATTCATACGGGTGTACATGTACATGTGTGCTTGATTCACAAGAGGATAAATTTACAACCATCCACTTCGCCACACTGAGTTTCTCTAAACATGTGTTGCCTGTGCATGAGCTCATCATAAGACTGAGATTAGAGTTGTCATTATCTACATGTAAACTCTCAAGAGGTTATATCAGAAACCCATAAGGGCTGAAACGTGTAACGCGCGTTCACAGCTTTCGAATATTCAGTGCGAACTGATTGGTTGAATGTTTCAGTGCTAAGTAACATATTTGGAAACCCCTCGCTCTTGTTGTTCCAAATATGGTACTTAGCAAATTGAATATTCAGAAGCTTGTTTCCCAGCACTCAAGGGGCCGTTACACGTTTCAACCCTTATGGGTTTCTGGTTATATATAACACTCATATCAAGTCTGAGAGGTTGAACTGGGAAATGTTATTTCACCTGCTGTTGGTAAGCACTTGGCTTCCTTGAAGAACACATAATGTTGCTTATGTGCTTCCTGCCCTTTGTTTTGTACAGAGTAACCTGGCCAGCACCTTCCACCTGATAAACCCCATAGAGGATTTTTATGTCTGCATCTAGCAAAATTGTATTGCAGAGTTCTAAATTAACTCTGCTGTCTTCTTCCATTGTCCCAGGACAGGCCTTTAGCCCTCCTGATCCTTTCCACTTTCCAAAACAAAACAAAAAGGGAAATAGAAAAATAACAAGGCATTATTTTGGATTTACGTTTCTCGGTCAATAAACAATGTACACCCAAAGGATTAAAAAACAAGAACATTTTAAACAATCCACAATCTGATTATCATCCTCTTGCCCCTGACACACAAAATTATTACATGGGCAAGGCATGACAACTGCTTGGAAAAAAAAAACAACAATTGTTATATAGCTGAACTTTTCCCCCAACAGTGTGCGCTCCCATAGGTTACTTCAAGGTCACATGACATCTAACAATAAAACTGTTTCCTGCCAAGGTCTCTGAGTCTTAGTCTCTGGACAATAGTGCAAAATCTATGATGTCAGAGGGTAACAGTGCACTGTAACCTGCAAATGTTGACCAACGACCGCCATTTCTGTTGCCGTTGCATGTTTTTCTTTTTGTGCTATGTAACAAATCACTTAATGACTCGTCCCTCAGGACACAGTTCATTTTGTTTCCCTCAAATTTCAATGTTTTCCTCGGCTGCACCTCGGGGAAACATTGAGATTCTCAGGAAACAAAATTAAATGTTTCCCAAGAGACCAGTCATTAAATGCTTATTACTGACTATTCATTTTAAAGTGGTTACCCATAACAAAGAGTGTACTGTACATGTAGGACAACTAAGCTTTAACAGGCAGATGGGCATCTAGGCATCCTGTGAATGCCCATGTTTGAGAGGAAATTATTTAATGGTTCCATCAAATGTTGCCTTTTTAGTCAATTATTGGCTTGAGTAAACCTTCTACAAAATATTGGATGCCAAATTGCTGGCTGCCTTAAAAATTCAATTCCACATGACCAACATTGAGCTTGTTGGATGTCAATACCTTCAAATTCTTAGCATAACACCAAGCAACATATAGCAATTATTTTAGAAGCAGTTTCTTGAACGATAATTACAATTACAAGACTCCCATATGAATAGCAAATATAGGTTGGTGTACGAGTCCCGTCTGAACAGCCACTTTGTAAATTTAATCCATGACATTTAATCCACTATGGCTTCTACAATTTTATAGAAGCTTAACTTTCACTGCTACATTGCAAACCCAGGGTCACTTTACATGGCAATCAGGCTTACTGAATAAAATAAAGCTTCATGTTTTGATACAATCGATCTTGATCAACTAGCCTTTGTGCATTTTTTTTTGTCTTGAGATGCCGACTAATTTCAGCTCCAATTAGAGACAATTATGGAGAGTTCAGTGTCTACTGTAAAAGAAGAGCCGGTTACAACATTTAAAGCACAACATAATGCGACAAAAAACAAATTACCTTACCTCAAAAGAAGCACAAGGCATCGGAGTAATCGAACTGGTTTTCAATTGAGCCATATTTCCTCGATGTTAGCGAGAGTTATCTTGACGGAGATCGACGGCCATTAAAAAGCAGATTTTTGCGCCAAAAATAACCCGCTGTGATTATAGAGGCGCGGTTACAGAGTTAAGCGAGCCCACACTGCCTCTGACAGCGTTTGGTTTTTTGAGCTTGCAACGTGTGAATACTCTGATCTATCTGTGCCAGAAAAATTAATTTGTAGACACTGAGCCTAAAGGCTGGTTTTCATTTTACACTGTCTATCGTATTCATTATCACCTCCTGAAACAAAAGTAAACGAAAAAGCCATGACATTCAGAACTCCGTTTGTCAATTCAGTCGAGGTGATTCTTTGGTCGTGGTTTGTACCAATTCTTTTCGTCTTTGCATTCTGAAATGATAATTGAAATTCAACTTGCAATTGTCATTACAAGGGGCATAGTCCATTCTATTACTTTCTCTGCGTCGATTCACAACACGTGTGATTGATGAAATAGTCGATGAAATACAACATGATGGATAAAATCAATTCCAGTCGTTACCTAAATCGTGAGATATTACCCTGGATGCCACGGATACCACAGGTTTTTTTTTTCTCTCTTAGATTAAGAGCAGCGACTCGCGACTCGCAACTCTTTATTCTGTCGCTCTAAGAGAGCAAAAACCTCGGGCAAATTTACATGATTTACTTGTTCGAACATCAGTGAAGAAAGTCTCGTGAAAATTTTATTAACATGGTTTTTGAAAACTCCACTTCCATGTCATTTACATGCTCTCTACCTCGAACTTCCGAAAGAATGATTTTCAGTCACTATTTACAGTTAATTTACATGATCAACTGAAGCATGAAAGTTTCATGGAAATTCGATTTACAGGCTTGTAACAATTTACATGTTATTTACAGGATATTTTAAACCCATTTACATGATTAACATACTGTAAATTCATTTGAAACAATCTAAATGTTATTTACATGTTCCTCCATTTATACTTCAAGAACATGACCATGTCAATTACTATTTACAGGTTATTTACCTAATTCACTCCAACATGTAAATACCTTGTAAATCTTAGTTTACGGAACTTAACGTGTAAATTGTAATTTACAAAACATGTAAATCCAAATTTACACTTTGGAAACTGGATTTACATGTGCCTGTAAATTTTCAAGTTTTCCAGTGCTTCCGGTTCAATTTTCCCCAGCCCACGCAGGCAAAGGTCAAATTCCCCACTCCCCGAACAGAAAATAGTCAAATGCACGAGATTATCCCTGGGAGGGGGGGGGGGGATTGTTCAAGTTTCGATTTGATCGGCGCATTAGCTTTGACAAACGTTTCTCTCAATATTTCTCAACGTTTTACTTTCGCATAATCTTTTAAACTCTGAAATTATTCATGTGTCTTTTCTGCCGCTTGCCTCAAAGTTGCGGTAGAACTTGTACGTCGGTCGCGCTTTTATTGCAGGAGGGACAAAACTTATTTTTGATCAGTTAAAAGATAATTGAAGTACTTTTTACAAGAACGTGCACATTTCCTATTACATTAAAGCTGGTCAAACTTCCCTCTTTTATTTTTACCCGTTTTTTTAGTGATGATTGATTCAGCTGCTAATACCTACAGTCTATATACCATAGCAGTCACACGGAACCAGTTCGGTTTTATTTTTTTGTTGATAGGATATCCGTTTCCTTTTAGTGGCGATACAAGGGTTCAAAGTCGGCCAAAATCCCATACATTTACTGTAATTTTAGCCATGTTTGCCTTCCAGTCAAGATGGACAGATCTTTTCGACGAATTCGTTTATTGCGCGCTTTTTTCTCAGTTCTAGTAGTGAAAGCAAACTCAAACAACTGGTTTCTTCATAGCGCAGCTCTATCGCTCGTGAACAACGTTGTTGGCCGACAACTCTTTTTTTCCGTGATCGCCGAAGCGTACAGCAACAATGTTGGATCCATTTGCACAGCTCTTCCAACATTGTTGGGGCCACGCATGCGCATTACATACGGTCTCCATGGAGATAGCAATGCATTAACATGGCAGTCGAATTTTGTAAGTTTACAAAGTCTTATGGGTTGTATCCTTTCATGGTTGGGTCTGTTACTGCTATTATGGAGACATGTAATATCCTCTCTATATATATGTCACAGAAATCAAGTGAGGCCTTGCGCTACTCTACAGGCCTTACGCCTTACTCCAGGAACTTTCAAAACATTCTGCCTGAATTGGTCTATCAAAGAGTGCTCCATTGCTAGCCTCGCTGGAATACAGCCAAACAAGTACTTCACTTGAAAACAATGTACAAGTGTAATTTTTCAAGTGTAAACGATTAACAAATAGGCCCTTCTCAAAAATGGCGGCAACGGATTTGAATGAATTAAAATTGAACTGAATGAGAAACGGATACTAGAAATAGAAAGAGCGCCTTTACTTTAGTAACCCTACCGCAAGTTTCAGCAAATTAGGTGTTACATCAGCTGAGAAAATGTAAGTTGAAATTCGACAAATTTTCAGACGTTTGTATCACTGGGGGTATGGAGTTGACTGGTGGTATACGCCATACCCCCAATCATATATACAAACGTCTGTAAATTTTTCATTTCACGATTGGTTTAGGTTTCTCTTTGTTTCTCTACTGATTGGTTGAAGAAATGGCGCGAAAACTTTGAGCCAATCAATGAGTGAGGTAAAACCAATGCATTTCGCTAATTACTTTCGACACTCAATTGAAAACTACTCTAATGGTTTTTCTTCAGTTCATTGACAACTATAATTTATCTTCCCTAGGACAAACATTTTGTCCTGTAAGCTTCATGTAAACTATAAACATTATTCAATTGTTTCCAGATTTAAATTACAGCTTAGAAAATTAAATTCTTAAAAAGAAGACAGAATGAACATTATAGTAATTTCTCAAACTTATTAATAATTCATGACTGAAAAGCCTATCAAAAATTGATAAATTCGTCACGTGCATGACTTTTGAAAACCAATGAAAACCTAGATGAAAACCACACGTGTTTTGGTTATCGTATCCAAACCACACGTTGTTTTCATCTGATTCCTCATTGGATATCAAGATCTACACATCAAAACAAAAAAATTAAGCGAAAGAACAGGGTTTTTAAAAGCTTATTTCTACTGTTTACGACAATATTTACATTACAGTTAGCAAAGGAAGCAGAATTCAAAAACGCACAACCTTTTTGAGAAGCCATATCAAACCTTGTGCTTCGTGTTTCATCACAGGTTCCAAACACCTCGAAACAACATTTAGTTTCTCGGTGTCTGGAACCTATGATGAAACACTCGCACTCATTGTTGATATATTGCATAGAATATCTATAATAATTACAAATAAAAAACACATTAGTTCCCCTTAAAAATATTCTTTATAACAACTTTAGACGTAGAAAAAGAGTCAATAGAGACTTTTAGATCCACGTTTGCGGCTAACCTCAAACTGCTGGAAGTCACATGACTAGCGCTTGCCGTCACGTTCGAGGGTAAGTTTTGACGTTTTCAACGGCGGAAGGTAGGTTTTCACGTAAGTAATTTACCTCACCTCCTTATGGCATGGAAGTTACATTATCCCACGTATGAACGGGGCAGATATAAAAAGCAACTTTTTATCTTTCATTTCATGTGAATTAAACAATCAAAAGAGCCGTGGTTTTATTTATTTCGTTGACTGAAACATCAACGCTGAGCATCGAGGAAATTCAATATGGCGGCCTCCGCAGCTTTGCACTTGTTTACTTAAATCTAAATGCACGAACTATCACAACTTCTAACGCCAAACCGCAAATCTCAAACCTCAGTTTGCGGTTAGCCGTAAACGTGCATCTAAAGGTCTCTAATGCACCTAGCGTTATGGGTGGATTTAGCATAACATAGATATTTTAATCAACATCAATGACGTGCACGTAACTTTAATGGTGGCCCTTGATCTCAAAGTGGCCTTTGACACGGTGGATAATGATGTCCTTCTGCAAGGCCTCCACTTTGATTTTGCAATTGGTAGAACTTTACTGTCGACTAGATCTCGGTGTATCTTTAATGAATGGTGTTCTTATTATTTATTGTTTATTTGTTTTGTCATTTGCTGGTTCCATGAATTTGAGAAAAAGAAAAATATAGTAAAGGATAGTGACGGGGAAGGCTTAAGAAGAAACCTTGGGCTTATATGAGGATCCAGGCTCCCCCGAGATCATTTAAAGTAGACATTACATTTGGGAAAAGGTGACGCGATATTGCACATACATTACAGCATAGACAAGGATACAGGAAAAAAGAATACAACTTATTTACAAACGAAACTACTTACAAAAGGAGATTGACGTAATCATAGTTAATGTATGGGAATGGTTAAGAAACCCGGCAGATTTCTTTGTTGTAGGTTTTTGTTCTCTTTTTTGGCCTTGACCATTCACAAAACACAATAGTTGTTTACTCCGTACTGAGGAACTAACCAATAGAAACGTGTTGGTTACGTAATTCATGTATAGTGTACGAGAGCAAAACAAAAGATTGTGCAAGGTCGTGGACTTTCCAACCTAAATCTTGGCATCTTTGTCTGCTCCTTTGATGCTTGCCGAGCTTCCAAACCAGTCCCCTCTATTAACTATGACGTAATTTAACAACAATATTTCAATAAAAATTCACATTTTTCAGGCACCTTAGCTTTGGCATTTCCTGAAATGGTGGCTGTGATTTCTCCAAGCTCTTCGGGATCATTGGAATGCATGGGCACCTGCCTCAAACCTACGGTCAAGCCGGTGACACCTATTTGTACCTTGCCTTCGGAATGAGGAGTGATTCCGATAAGACAGAGCTGGTTTCTGTCATGGAATCTCTGCATGGAAATGCATGGCTGAATGGCGAAAAGAAGAGTGCACTGAATGGATAGATAAACTGCATTGAAACTCGGATAACTCAAAATGTAACACTGTATAGATGTACAAAAAGATGTGCAAAAAGGTTTCGTTCTGCACCACATTAACGTAACGCGGTTTCCGGACTGTGGTGCTGACGGATGCTGTTTTCAGCCGTTATCATTTGGTCAAACTCGAGCGGAATAAAAAGCTATCCTTACCGCATTTCATATTATAACTAAAACAGCGCCGACCAAGAAAGTCATCGTGATCTGGCACATAAGTAATGAGTCTTCGGCGCTCTATAAAGTTGAAAACAGGCTTATCAGTCACACGTCTAACGTTTTCAGTGACTCCAGCTATGACTTGTGGACTGAAGCCCAATGTACATGCAGTCGAGCAACTCAAAACCAGTTAAAGTAACTAGTAAGATCACCTAAGTAATGGCGCCTTGGTCTTTCCAGACCTCATTTATGTTTCAAAATTTCTCAGTTTTGTTTCTTTATACTTGGTCATTTAAGTTTAATTCCCAATGAAGTTCAAGGGTTCTTCATTTGCTTCCGGCCTTCATTTTCTCTTGAAAGAGCAACGCGAGTTCCACATCCACTACCTTCTTTACGTCTTCTTCTGTAACCAGAGTGCTCTCGGCCATTTTTTGAACAACCTTGCTCGCTTTCTCTTCAATTGCTTTCAAATCACTTGTCTTCAGCCAATCCAACACTCCCTTCAATTGAGCTTTGACCGCTTCCACTCCTTCTTGTGCTATTTTCATCTGCTCTTCTCTCAAAAGCCCCATGAACCTCGTAGTGGGAATTGCTAGAGAGGATTCAACTCCTTTCCTGGTGTGGTCGAAGAAGACGAATGCCACTGAAGAAAACTTTTCGTCAAGACAAAGATCCGCAACCTCTTCTTTGACAAATACTTTGAATCCATCTTCATCGAATGGTTTCTTGCCGTTGCTTTTGTCATGGTTAAGAAACCACAATTTGCATAGATTCCTTGCAAGCAATGACTGGTAACAATACAAACTAACGTTAATCAGTTTTTCGGTTTTCTCGCGCTCCTGTGAGGTGATTCTCTGTAGACTTGCTAGGACATCCTTACACTTACCCACAAAAAATGAGTACACAGCCATCAGCAACTCTGTGTGATCTTCCTTTGTGAGATTTTTGTCTTGCATTCTCAAGAGATCACCCTCTAGATGCAAACCAAGATTTTGAAGGTATGTTTGCGACTGATAAGTCAGTGACTGAAGCCTTCTCAGTATGCTGAACGTCTTTGGCAAAATGTTTTTTCTAACCTCATCAACGACTTTGGCTGCTTCGTTCAGTTTGGCCGGGTCTTCATACATCAGTAGGTTGCTCTGCGGCATGATGTAATGTGGCATGTGATGCACCTTCAGGCACTCTTGGAGGCGGTCCAGCATAAACAGAAGACAGTTGCCAGAGTGGTCCTCTTTCCAGAAGTCCTCGCCTTTACTCTCACACTCCCTGAACAACAAGTTCTTCAAATAGTACGTTGAAATCACATCAGGAAAATGGACTTTCTTTAGAATCTTTAGCAAAACCATGACATGTCGCTGGACAGGAGAAACGCTTTCCCCAAGCTTGTTTTCCGCCAGTGAAGACGAGGTTCTCCATTCGGTTTCTTCCATGGTCCATACACCTTCGGGGCTGCCACCAGCCACAGGCACTGTGGATGTGGCCAGTGTTATTTCAGGGTTTTGACAATAACTAGCTACATTCACAGGGTCATCCAGGCGCTTTCCTCTACCAACAGGTGCTAAATGACAACCAGAGTCAAATATTTCCATGACCAGATCAGATGAAGGCCAACCACTTGGGCGCGGTCTGACCAACTATTCCATTGCCGGCTCTGGCCACGCCATTGGATACTTAAAAACCCCTGTTTGATCCTCTTCATAATTTGGAAAGCCACCAGACTGAAGTTTACGCACAGGACCATGGAGAGTGAACGACCATTTTCGAACTTCTTCTCCCTCAACGCCGAAGGACTTTTCTGCATGGCCTTCCAAAGGATGACCTGCAGTGGGTAGGAGAAAAGCGTGATGAAGGAAAGATACATTCTTGTACCGAGGACGATGCTCTTTCCATTCATTGGTCAGCCTCAGTTTTGCATACCTGGGGTCGTTTTCTGCATGCTCAACAGTGAATATCTGGATGCTTTCCTTTTCATCGTTTTCGATAAAAGGCTTGTACTCCGTCATTCCGTCAAAATCAGGCTGCCAATGTTCCTGAATATCAAATGCAGCGATGCGGTCTACATCGCTTTTTCGGAGGATGAACTGAGGGATACAAAATCCCTCTACTTGACTTCCGGCTGCCTTATTGCGTTCACTCGGACTTGTCAAGGATTCTGGATCTGCACGATTTGCCATGCTGTTGGCCCTCCAGCTTATCCAATCTCCATACACGTATTCCACTGGGAACATGCAGTTGATAAAAGCTGAAAATGGTCGAAGCCATATTTTTGATGCTTTATCATAGCCATGTGTGGGAATCTGTTAGGAAATGCAGAAAAAGAAAAATCAATTTTCATAGGGATAACTGGGGTTCGTTCTCGAAAGTACCGAAACTTTAGGGCCACTTTCGGGTGTCACAATTCCCTTTGTATCTCAAGAACGGAAAGGACTTGAGTCGTCAAACTTCACCCTCAGTCATTTTTCTTTTTGTTACCTTGAAAACATGTTAAAAGATCAGCTTTTCAAGACAAGCAGTTGGCATTTTGAAAAAAATGGTTTTTCGGGCTCGAAACGTTTTCGGGACTTTTGAGAAAGGGGCTCTGGCCTGAATAACTGCAGTTAATGTAACTGTGTTTCCTTTCTCACGCCTTACCACCATGTTACCAAAAGGAAACTCCTCATAAGCTAAGCGAGATCAAGAGGCTTGGAGTTCGGGGAAATTATCTGTAGCTTCAACCTAGCTACATCAGAGACTTCGTTGATTTTTAAGGAGAGGGTTCAAAAAACGGATTTGCTACAGGGAATAGGAGGGGTACCATGAAAAATATATTAATATGATTGGCTGGTTTTTGGGATGATTGCAAACAATAACAATTTTGCAATTCTTCCTCAAACACAGCCAAGCTAAGCAACAGGTTATTGCTACATGTCTCGATGGCTCTTGCGTGTAATTCATAATTGCGACTAAAAGAAACAGTCAATAGGTTCAGCAAAGGTATCAACGGGAAGCAGAAAGATGAAGCTGGAACTGGGATAGGCGTTACAGCGTTCTAATTGGGTTCTAATTGATAAAAATAAACTTGAAAATTTAGTGCAAATTACGCATTTCTATTTATAACGTTAAACACGCTGTTCTGACGAGTAAGCGTGGACAAAGTTTGTGTTTCGCAAAGATTTTGCCGATTTCATCCGTTGAAAATTTCCCAAAATGTTTAGGCGAAGTGCAAAGAGTCATCTCAAATTATTTATCCAAGAAAATTGTCCAGTACAGAACTGTTTCAAAGGACGTAGGGTGTTGAATAGTGCAGGTGCAAAATTATTTGCAATACCGGTTCGCCTTTGTCATATTAATCCGATTGACAACGTGTTCAATTTAGTAGAACGCGAGTTCCAGCGCCAAGCGATACAGAATACCTAAGAGACCTATCAAAAGTTTGCTGAAAGTAGCGCCTAGTCAACCATTATGTCAGACAATATTCTATGATTTCTCTGCGGTGTCTGTACGTTATATCAGCGAACTCTTAGTGAAGTCCAATACTAAGTCGTGTATATTAGACCCTGCTCCAACTAGTGTGCTCAAGCATTCTATTGAAGCCCTGGCTCCAGCCATCACCTCTATTGTCAATGCTTCTCTGCTATCTGGTGTATTTCCATCATCCCTTAAAAAAGGTGTAATTCACCCTTCGATCAAGAAGCTGTCCCTTGACCGTGAGGCATATCCGAGTTATCGCCCTATCACAAACGTTGCATTTCTATCGAAGATGCTCGAACGTGTGGCCGCTACGCAAACGCTGAACTATCTTATACCCAATGGGCTTTTAGCCAAGTTTCAGTCTGCGTATCGATGTTTCCATAGCACAGAAACTACGTTATTACGAGTGTTTAACGACATCCTTGTTGCTATTGACAACCACCGGGATGTTGTACTTGTTCTTCTAGATTTATCGGCGGCGTTTGACACCATTGAACATTCTGTTTTACTTAGTCGTTTGGAACACCGTTATGGATTTGATGGGAAGGTGTTAAACTGGTTTAGATCATACCTGATTGGTAGATCCCAGCAAGTACTAATTACGGATGTCAGATCAGCCGACTATCCTCTTCAGTACGGTGTTCCTCAAGGGTCTGTCCTGGGGCCATTTTTGTTTTCTTTGTTCTTTGCCCCTCTGGAGAATGTGGTACAAGCCCATGGTTTCAATGTAATGACTTACGCAGATGATACACAGTTATATGTGTCCTTGGGCTCGTCGGATGATCGTCCTGCCGTTCTATCTAAGTTTGAAGCTTGTGTGAAGGACATTCTCATCTGGTGCACCTCTAATGGTTTGGCATGCAACCCCGACAAGACGGAAGTAATTCATCTACGCTCTTGTTTCCATAGCATTACTCTTCCTGGTATTGATGTTGGTGGTTATACTATATCGCCAACACCAGCTGACCGAGATCTCGGAGTGCTTGTTGACTCACATCTGAAGTTGTCTAAACATGTTAACAGTGTATGCAAGTCCGCATTCTTTTCCATTAGTAAGATTTGTAGGATTAGGAAATATTTAGACCGTGATAATTGTGAAAGACTTGTGCATGCGTTCATTTCATCGACTCTTGATTCCTGTAATAGTTTACTAACAGGTCTTCCAGATAAGGAAATCTCAAAGCTCCAGCGCGTGCAGAATGCTGCAGCGAGGCTTATTGTTGGTGCTGCAAAGAATGAACACATGTCACCCATATTACAGCAACTACACTGGTTGCCTGTAAAGTTCAGAATTGACTTTAAGATTTTGATGCTAACTTATAAAGTTCTTAACAATCAAGCTCCCGATTACATTTCTGAACTATTGACTTTGTATAAGCCTTCTCGTGCACTTAGATCTTCCAGTCAAATGCTTCTTGTTGTACCTAAAACTAAAACTAAGCTTTATGGGGACAGATCGTTTGCTGCCAGTGCCCCTAAACTTTGGAATGCACTACCAGTAGAAATTAAGAATTCTGAATCACTCGATATTTTTAAGAGTAAAGTTAAAAACACACCTGTTCGCCAGTGATATAGAGTATAGAGATCATATTATATATAGTTTACAGAGATTACTGTTATTATTATGTATAGTGTATAAACCTTATTTGCATTATTATACAGGATATAGATTTTCTTGTTTTTCTTTAGAAATCTACTGTAATTTTAGAGTTTCTCATACTGCATGTAATTTGAATGTAAGATTTGAATGTAAGATTGCAAGATTGTAAAGCTTTGAGAATTTTGTAAAGCTAAATATATATTATTATTATTATTATTATTATTATTATTATTATTATTATTATTATTATTAATAGTGTAATGTACACTTTACGCTATGAGCGGTGACACTATTATTGATAATATACTAGTAGTAGCTATCGCTAAGTGCCAACGAAACGGTCAATATAATACATAGCTTACAGATTTGTATCAGTTCCAAAACACCCAACAGCAGTTGTAATTTTTTTATTCGAAAGTACTGCAACTCAGCTTATCTAGTTAACAATAATACAATAATAGAAATTGCAAACTTTGTATCTCCAACAACAATGTAGATGTCAACGTGTTTTGCAATAATATGGAAAGTCAAGTGAAGCTCTGATCTTCGCAGTTATGAACGCAATTTTTACAATTGCGTAGAGAAGCCTGAAAAATTCAGGACTTCAACGGGGTTTGAACCCGTGACCTCGCGATTCCGGTGCGACGCTCTAACCAACTGAGCTATGAAGCCACTGACGTTGGGAGCTGGTCATTTGTGGGTTCTAATGGTCCCGTGAGGAATGAATCAATGATGAAATGGTATATGAAATGAATCATCACTTGAAATCACTTGATTTCATATCCGCAGTTCATATATGATTCATTTCATATACCATTTCATCATTAATATGGAAAGTACTGCTGTAATTTTTGAACGGCCATAATTTTAACAGGAATATACAATAATTACTGGGTTGCCGTAGGGCAATCCCAGTCGGAAAGTGGGTGGAATTTGTCCGGTGTTTTTTTTTTTTTCCCGTGTCGGTAAAAGTCTTGACCGCACTCCCCTGCTAAGTGGTGTCTTTATGCATAGAGCCTTGTGCTCGTATTTTCTTAGGAGAAAGGGGGTAGTGGAAATGCGTAGATTTCTCTGGTGGACACAGTAGAATGATAAACTTAACCCGCAATGGCGTCCAAAGTCATGTAACGTGAATGGCGTTTTAGTGGATCTTTAAACAAAATATACCCTTATGTAGCTCAATAATGGATAGTCAGTTGGATAAACTAGGCAGGCGGTGAAAACAAATACCTGGATCGTAAAAGCGATGAGTAATGGACTTCGACAACAATCTACGCCCGTCTAGCCGAAATCAAAGTGAGCTGTATTTCTAATATTTTGCCAAGAGTGTGCTGTTATGTAGAACACTGAAAACAGATGAAAAATTCTCTGGTATAAAAGCGAGGAGTAATGGCCTTCGACAACAATCTTTCGCCCGTCGAGCCGAAATCAAAGTGAGCTGTATTTCCAATATTTTATCACGAGTGTAGTTTTATGTACAACACTGACACCAAATGGGAAATTATCTGGTAACTTATAGGTTCAACAAAGTCAGGTAAAAAAAAAATAATTGGAAATGTGACAGTCAAGAATTATTTGAAAGAAAGCTTGTCGACTATTTTGTGCATAATTATTCAAGGAAAAGGTTCTTCAGGAAAGGGTTTGAACCTGAAGTACATGGTAATTTGACAAGACTGAGTTTCTTGTCTTCACGCACGCAATGAAATAGGAAGAGGTTTTCGCCTCTAAGAGCAAATATGTTGTTTGTGTCAATAAATATTTTGCTGGAAAAGGATTCTGTGTTATTTATCCGTGTGTTTGTCGCTGATCGTAACTTTTTATATTCTATATTCACGGTTCAAAATTAATGTTGTTTTTATGTCGTAAATATTTTATTCTCGATCGACCGTCCTGGAAACTTCCTTCTGCTCTGGCTAAAAACTGTGTATCAATAGTTATTTACTTTTGCATCAATATTTGTTTTGGATAAAGCAAGCTAACAAAATCTGTACCTTGCTGAGTTCGCATTTGTTAGCGTTAATAGTATTTTCGGTCCGATGCCTCTGTTTTATGAGGGGTATATTGTTTTGGTCTCCCATCCAGATACTAACCCCGCCGAATAGAGCTTCACTTTAGTGAACTTTAGTATTACAAAGTTGTCAGATGCTCAGAGGGCACGCTTAAACTTGTGGTGAAAAGAAGTTGTGAGGGAACTTGAAAATTATCAACATGTCAGCCCAGAAGCCAATGTTTCTCGCTTCTCTTTTATTCGTTATTCTTCAGAGACTGGAATGCTGTAGTTCAATACCACACAATTCAGTGCCTTATGAATTTCTGTAACACGTACCCCAGGCAGTGTATGCTTCACGGAAGCATCTCGTTAAGTTGAATAAAATCAGTGCCATGTAAAAAATTGCCAAAGCGTTTTCAGCGTGGAGCATGAAACGGGCCAGTCAAACTCTCTCGCACATGAAAGTTTTTTCACTTGTATAATTTTTATTTTGAAAGATGCAGCCATGAATTACAAGTCAAATTGATCGTTTAATTTTGTACTTTGCAGAAAACCTATTTTCTTTGAAAATTAAATTAAATTATTCACGACTCAATGGTTACAAAACAAAAACCAAAGTGCTGTCTCGCAGGCCGAAATCCGAAATTGACGGCCGATAAGAACACGTACGCTGGTTTAGTTTTGAGCTCGTTCACTCAATATAGAAAACGATGGTTCGAAAATAAATATTAAAGAACAGTCAAAGCAAGTGTACACAACACCATGGTCAGGGAAATGGCAAAAAAGAAAATGTGTTTTCACTCACCTCCAAACACAAGATCATCACTAGTCGCGTGCGTCACGCAAGTTTGTATAATGACATCACACGTCAAAACGCGCGCTTTCATTGGTCCCTACTAAATCTCTTAACTTAAGAAAACCTTACATTACACTACGTAGCCTTACATTACACTTTTCACAGCACGATCGAGAATTTTTCTGCCTGCTGCAATACTTCGCGCGGCATTAAGCTGGCCGCCTCGCAAACCTCGCGTCTTCGCTCGGCTTGCTCGTTGGCAATTATCTTCAATGAACAAGCGTTTAAAGGCTTAAAATTCACAATAACGGTCAGCGAACGAAATACTGAAAAGCTGCTATTCCTTGTAACAGTTATAAATCTCTAAAATAAAAGTAAAGGACGGTGCAAAACAAAGAAATAAACAGGTTACGGAATGATAAGCTTGTCAGTCTTTTATTAACTGATTAATACGTCACCATGTCAACGCCAACATCGTAACAAGCACAAATACATTTTCGTCCAAAAAAAGCAACCTTTTACCTTTTGACATGCATCACATGGAAATGGAGAGAAAAACGACCTGAGATAGACTTTTCATGATTACAAGAGCAACAGGAAGTTAAAGAAGTTCTCGCAACGGTCTACATAATTCTAACGGTCTACACTCGAAAGATAAGATTTCATTAATTCTACTGTAGAATTAGAGACGTCCTTTGTTACATCACCCGTGCTTCACGCCAGTAACAGAAAACCGTTAATTTATTCTAAAACAAAACTCGCGAAATCATTTTGCATATTTTCAAATCTCCTTTAAAACTTAGTGTTCAGGGATTTAACCCACGGAAATACAGTAGCTTACTATTGACTGAACAGACACGCGTACGTATGAAATTCGATCCTACCTCACGGCTAACTGAGAACCACAGACTGTTACTGGAAACGTTTTCAAAAACGGATTCCACTGCAAATTGCAGTGAAAGACTGAACTTCCGCAAAGAAGTTCGTCCTGTTATCACACAGCAGAAGAAGCACAACACGCATTTCCTTACGTACCATTTACGTACACAAAACGTTACCGGCACAATCTACGCACGCTTATTGTCTGCGCTCTGATTTCAACTAAGACTTCTTACAACGCATTGACACTTTCAACACCAAATGTGACATCATACCAACTCCAAACTATGTTTGTTGCCGTCAGAAATTGTGTTAATGACTACCTGAAGCGTGCAAGAGGTCAACACCTAATTTCGTCCAAAATGCCAATTATGGCAATTTCAGCACACCTCAAAACAAAACATTTTCAAACACCATTCCTCACTACGCAAACCTACCCGAAACTAAACAAAGTTTTCTTCAAAAATTACAAGGTCTCGCTCCAAAAAGCAAATAGATAACCTGGCAATACGGAGGTAAAACAATTAGACAAGCAATTGCAAAAAGGTTGAGACACTGAATGGAAAATTCACCTCTTCTTCCTAAAAGCCCTCTTCCAGTTCATAAGAAAAGTCTGAACGTCCCCTCCCCCCGTTTTCAACGTTGATACCCTTTAGTCTGAGCACCAAGTGGGAATGGAAACAACTTTTCTTGGTGGGGGAGGGGGGAAGGGGAAGAGGGGTTAGAGATGCGCAATATTGAGAACATTCGTCGAGATACTGACGCTATATCTCTTAGTCATTCAGATCTAAGTCTTGTGCCTCCGGGCCGACTGGCCACGGATATCACAGGCCAAACGCTTCACCCTAAGTGAGCAATGTGTCAATGACCTTATCAAGAACTCTGCTAAAAAGTCGTGTACATTGGATCCATGGCCATCTACCCTTGACTATCTGTGACGCACTAGATGTGGTACTTCCGGTAATCACTAACGTGGTGAATGCTTCCCTGTCAACTGGTCATTTCCCGGACGAGTGGAAGGAAGCGATCGTGAACCCTTTGCTTAAAAAAGGAGCGAAGGACACAACCCACAAAAATTTGCGTCCAGTTAGCAACACTCAATTCGTCTCCAAGATTACTGAAAGAGCAGTGTTTGATCAGGTGTACAACCATGTCACTGTCAACGAGCTGTTTCCGGGATTGCAGTCGGCATACAGGAAATAGCATAGTACGGAGACTGCACTGGTCAAGATCGTCAATGACATTCTGCTTAACATGAATCATTAGCACGTGTCTTTGTTTGTATCACTTGATCTTAGCGCAGCCTTCGATAAGATTGACCATACCATCCTCCTTCGCCGCCTTGAGACGTCCTTTGTTGTTACCGGGAATGTACTCAAGTGGTTCGCCTCTTATTTATCAGGTCGCTTGCAGCGTGTTACGGTTAATGGGGAACTGTCAAATAAATCTCAGTTATCTTTGGTGTCCTTCAAGGGTTCTTTCTTGGATCACTTCTCTTCTCAGTGTATGTCAGCAAGCTATTTGAGGTGATCAAGAACCACCTGCCAAATGCCCATGCCTACGCTGACGACACTCACCTCTACTTAGCGTTCAAGCCAGACAGTTCTATGGGGAGACGGAGGCAAGATGTGCTATATATGTAGCAATGCATTAGAGCTGTTAGGGGGTGGATGATTATTGATAAGTTGAAGTTGAACGAAGAAAAAAACTGAGTTTATGTTAATTGGAACTCGGCAGCAACTTGTAAAAGTCCGAAGTGATAGTCTTTTAGTTGGCGACACTCATGTACCACCAGTAAATGAAGCTAGGAATTTAGGAGTCTGCTTCGATTCTAATTTCCAGTTTCACAGCCATATAAACAAGACATATCAATCAGCTTTTTATTCATTATATAATATTAGTCGTATTAGAAAATATCTGCCATTGGAGGCTGCAAAGACCTTGGTCCAAGCTATGGTTATAAGCAGGATTGATTACTGTAATGCTATATTATATGGTTTGCCAGCCATCCATATTCGAAAACTGCAATGCGTTCAAAACGCTGCTGCCAGGCTGTTGGCAAATACCACGCGCTATTCGCATATAACTCCTGTAATGATAGATCTTCATTGGTTACCCGTTGAATTTAGGATTATTTTTAAAATGATCTTAATGACTTTCAAGCCTTTACATGGCCTAACGCCACCTTATCTTAGCAATATGTTATCTTATAAAGCCCATTTAAGATATAATTCAAGATGTGATGATAGCAACATGTTAGTTCGACCTGCAATAAGATCTGATCTCTGTGGCCGCACCAGCGCTTTGGAATACTTTACTACCTTCCCTTACGGCAGAGGACAATATGAACATCTTTAAGAGAGAACTGAAAACTTATCTTTTTAAACAGGCCTATTTCTCTTAAATTTGACATATATTTTTATAGACGTTTGAATTGTTATTTTTCTGCTTTTCCTTTAATATGTATGATATAAATAATGTACATATATACATATTTTTACCATAGAATTTGAGAATATTTAGCTTAGATTTGCAGAGTTAGATTTTATATTTATATTTAGTTGTATTTGTAAGGTGCATTAGATCATATATTGTAATGCATCTTGCGCCATAGATTATTATTATTATTATTATTATTATTATTATTATTATTATTATTATTATTATTATTATTATTATTATTATTATTATTATTACCATTACCAAGGCTTCGTAGCAGCACAAAGACAGATATCGCTTTGATGAACCAAACGATGTTTTTGTAGTTCATATTTAATCAAGACATGTTTCGGATGAAACATCATCCATCGTCAGTTGTACAATGAGGAATAAAGTAAAGTTGTGCAATAAGTAGTGTAACAAAGTGAGATATAACATGAATAATTAAGGATGAAGGCGAGAACAGAAAAAAAAAACTAAACTATTTAAGCTAAGAAAAGAGACTAATTAGTATGAAAGGAATAAATTAAGATGTTTGACTTGGGAATTTAAAGATGGCTGCTCCCCTGCAAAAGCATATGCATGGCTTCTTTAATTGTCAACTGGAAACGTGTGGAAGCAGAGTCGAGGATTTTAAAACAATCTTCTGAACATGGGGAGCGACATTTTTTCAGAACCTCTTAAAGATGTGGGAATGTTTGTCGGAGGCGAGATGTTCACAGATGCGAGTGGCGAAGTGTCTATTGGTTTCACGAATATAACAGGCATTACAGCCTGCACATGAAAACTTGTAAATGACTCGCGATCGTAAACCCGCAGGGATAGGAACCTTGGCCCCAAACCAACTCCTGATTTTAAACGGGGTGAACACCAACTTAATTTCCAGGTCGCTACAAAATGTGTTGACTAATTCTTGATTCTGTGTTGTGCTTTGATGGAAAAAGGACCGATGTACGGTAATTTAAAATACAAACAATCGCCCTTTCATACTAATTAGTCTCTTAGCTTAAATAGTTTCATCCTTAATTATTCATGTTATATCTCACTTTGTTACACTACTTATTGCACAACTTTACTTTAGGCCCAGGTCGCATATGTTCATATGCGACCTCGACATTTGCGTGATAGCAGAAACTTTCAAATTTCTGAAAAGATCAGAGACGCCGTAGAGTATGGGTGGAGCTGGTAGATTTTTCAAAATTTCGCTTAAACAGAGGAAACCGCGACCCGAAATGTCATCACTTGTCGATCACAGCGATAAAAGAAATCTCCTGATTTGCAATCGCGTGGTAACGCAAGCCGTGAATTCGTGAATTCGTATACCAAAAGACATGAGTGGGTTTTACGATCCTCGTTTTTACGATTCTCGTTTCCCATTGTGGCACAGTGGGGTCGTTATAGTGTATCTCAAACCAGGATTCGGCTGGGCGGGGAATGCTCCATGCATAGGGCGCTATGCGTTGTCGTTGTCGCCGTAATCGCCGATTCCTTCGCCGTGTCATAGCGATATTTAGCATTGCCTGATAACTATGTGTCCATTTCATATACAAGATGAAAAATGCAACCATTTGTTGCTGTTGAATGCTGATACTCTGAAGCAGAAATATTGCTAAAGCGACACAGAAGGCTTGATTTCGATTCATGTTTACATTTAAAGTGCACTGGTATGCGGGAAAGTCACGCGGGAAATATTGATCTTTAGGTGACAGATGCCACATGTAATGCGACCACGACTATTCTTGATAAAATTTTAGATTTCTGGCCGCGGTTGCAATTTTTTTTGCACTAAAGATAAAGTAGAAAATTTATCAGGACTCATATGCGACCCGGCCCTTATTCCTCATTGTACGGTGTA
The DNA here is from genome assembly GCA_949126865.1 of Montipora capitata. Lineage (NCBI taxonomy): Eukaryota > Metazoa > Cnidaria > Anthozoa > Scleractinia > Acroporidae > Montipora > Montipora capitata. Next base: position 25,030,404 of record OX421456.1, read on the forward strand.
CAACTGACGATGGATTCTTTCATCCGAAACATGTCTTGATTAACTATGAACTTCAAAAACATTGTTTGGTTCATCAAAGCGATATCATCATCATCATCATCATCATCATCATCATCATCATTATTATTATTATTATTATTATTATTTCTTGCATTAACAAACTATATAATTTTGTCCCACTCCTATAAATAAATGTCAAATATATTAAATATATCCGCAATCTAGAAAACAGGAAAGGTCATCACCATGTAGTAGGCCTAGTTGTCTCCCCCACACATCCCACTTGTTGAAAGATGTTTAAAAATTCAGATAAAAATTAGGGTTAAAAGACAACGTAGGTATCGATCATAGCCATTAATTAACTCCATCATCATCATCATCATCATCATCATCATCATCATCATCATTATTATTATTATTATTATTATTAATTTTTATTATTATTATTTTAACAGGATAACCATTTCAGTTATAAAACCAGTGCTATGAATATGGGTCCTGTGTAAAATAAATAAAAACAAGCAAATGACATAAAACACAACAAAAACTGTATAAATTATACATACATAGATGACTGGTACTGGAACAAGTACCATTGGTAAACCTAAGCATAAAGACAACCCCAAGCACGGGGAGGGCACACTTAAACTGTCAACTTTGCCACCTCTCTACGAGTAGTCAGACTTGGTAATGATAAAACCAACATCGCTTCACTCCCCACCTACGCGGCACCAGAGTTTCTCTTGAAACTGAACCCACCATTATCCACACAGTTAACTTGCTCACTTTGAATATTTTACAGGCTGCCAACAAGAGAGGTTTATCAAGGATTAAAAACTAACTTCACTGCTGCTATGGAAAGTTCATATAATTTTAATGTGAGTCTCCACAGAGACGATGCAGAGTTGTTCCTTTGTTTTCAATCAAAAAGGTATACCTATACCTTAATTATACCTGGTAACACGAAGTCAAGTAATCAAAAAACAAATTTGGACATATTTGGAAACTGTGATGATAGTTGGCAAAGGTTATGACATCACACAAATTATATGTATGAGTAGATTTTCCTCCTATAACATTGTGATTATTTACATAGACAAGAATTACTTACATCTGGTTACATAGGAGACTGGAATATCTCAACAATTTGCAAAAAAAAAAAAAAAAAAAAAAAAAAAAACCTGTGTATAACCTTTCCTTGGCATTTTGGATTTTTCCTCCCAATTATGTGCTGTGTGATACAGTTCAGCAACCCATCTGCAATGACACGTTTCACCTGGCATGGATCCAGGGAAAATGATAACCATTTTCTGATAACAGGAGTATGGAAGGGACGAGCCTCTGGGGGTGGGGGGATTAGTCCGGTGGCATACTCCCTTCAGATAATGTTTGGATGTTTAATAATCCCCTTAAGAAACATTTCCTGGGCTTATAATTAGCGTGGACAGAATATTGGCCAGTTTAAGTGAGTATGACTGTCGCTCAAACCAGTTTCAAAATTAAAACTTAAAATTTACTCTTATTCTAAGAACCATATTTTTTTTTTCAAAAGCCTGACCGTTTTTCATAAAACAGAGGAAACCAGTTTGGATCTGCGTCTGATCATCATCATCATCATGCCACATGTTGCATAGAGCACACAATGACATAAATTTTACCCTCATACTTTTCATGGCTGTGATTTTAAAATAGCATCTCTAATTTAACTCCTCAAGAAACAATGCTATATCTGTAGTTACATTTAATATTCCTTTTAAAATGCCAATAGATGGTCCTATAGTAAGCTAGGAGGGATTAGTGGTATGAACCTGGTAAAAGATGTAGCCTGCTTGTCACACATCTCTTTGGTATGCAGTTTGGGTTTACCTTTCACATACATGTATGATCAAAAGGTTGTGGTTTGCAATGAGACCTCTGACAATACCTCCATTACAGTGTACTTCAAAAACTACTAAAAGTGTAAGTTATACTTTACAAATATGAACTGTGCAGGTAAATGGATCAGCCTGTGAAAGGGATGTCAGAGATAAGCTTTGGGGAGCATTCACAAAAACTTGTTGGGGGAGGGGGACTGATGAGAAATTGGGAGGTCCCCAAAAGAAATTAGAAGTAAAAAGGGGAGTGTGAAAAATATAAACACTCTCAAGGGGGATACTTTAAATAATGAAAACAAAAATTTCCATTAGCCAGGGAAAAATCAAAATTAAACAAAATAATTATAATATTCAACAATGCAGCACCAAAAATTTCAAGTCTGCCCGTACGAACAACACAGCGCTGCTGCAGCGCTTCACAAGTTCTCTTTTTTGGTTGCAAATGCAGCTCTCAAGCGTCGCTAAAGCATTGCTTACGAGTCGCTCATGAAACCATTGGCAAACAACACGCACTGCGAAAGCGCTGCAATTTTTTATCACGTTTAAGCATCGCTAAAGCAGCGCTGGAACTGGCTGCTTAAAGGCTGCAAGAGTTAACTGCGCGAACCTGAAGCTTCTCGCGACACTTAAAGGTTGCAACATCGCTGCACAACACTGCAGATAAACTCAAGCGACGGAAACATAAAAACCCGCGCATCTGGGATTTCAATGTTGAAGATTTCTTACACAAAAGTCCATCACAGAGCTATACTGGAACATCTTTTGAAATAATTTATTACCTTGCATGGCCACCAAATCCCGAAACATTGCTTGTACTCCCGAGTGTACTTCGCTCAGTTGATCGCCGATCGTGACAATTAAGCTTTCATCCAATGGAAGGCATACCGCATATTCATTTCATAAGAACGCAGAGCTTCGGGGAACTTTGGAAACTAATCAAAATGTGTCGAAGGAGACACAGTGGATACCGTGGAAAGTGTTTTCAAAAATTGCGCGCGCTAGTTCGCGTGCTGCACTATGAATCGTTGGTGTTGAGAATGCGATGCTCCTTAATCAGCGGCGAAACTGTGAGACCGAAATTGACCGAGGGCCTACTGAGTACGGCGACACGTAGGCTACATTAATTAACAACTAGACCCGTAGCCCGCAAGGGTTACGGGGCAATAGCTATTGACCCGTGGCCCTTGAGGGCGAAGGGTCTAATTGTTTTAGTATCACCCTGCCAACTAGTCGGACAGAAAAAGCAATGATAAAGTTAGCAAATGCAAGTTGAAAATATATTTATTTGGGAATAAAACGAAAGACAGTGTCACGCTTTTCGCTACTCGAGGACTATTACCAATAGTCGTCTAGTAGCGTAGACAATCAAAATGCAGCATTTGCATTAGTCCACTAGTTGGGTGATACTAATTCAGGATAGATCCTTCTTGAATAATAATTATTTTCTTTTCAAAGTGGCTGCATCGTCTATTTGTTTTTTTTGCAAAAAGGTGTCATACAACTAGTCCTTCTCAATCATGTTTGGAAAAATAGCGACGAATGCATTGTCTGGAAAATCGCTGGTTTCCATGAAACTACATTTCTGAATAATTTTATCAATGTGTATTGCTACACATGCCCCACTGGCCCTGGAAGTAATCGTTACGTGACTGCCTGTTCCCCCCGTGATTTTGTCTTCAATAATGGTTCTATTAATTTTTTCCAGGGTTTGTAGTATTGCTATATTGTAAAATGGACAAACACGGTTTGTAACGCAATCTGGTGAGCCACTACAGGGTGTCTGATATTGTAAATATTCGCGTGTTACTCCAAAGTTTTGAACTCTTCCCTTACTATTTAACACTTCATACTGGACAGTATAGCTTTTTCGACTGTGAACTCTTTCATAACCCAACGAGTGATACATTTCGTTGCCAATTTTAAGACGAAAAAAAAATCTGCATGTTGTGGTCTCTGGTATGACTTCTAAGAGATTGGAAAGGGCCTTAAATACATCCCTAGAAACCTGCTTGATTGTCACTTTGCCAACAGCAAACGTATTTGGTGCGATTTCCTTTTCATTTGAAGGGTGACTTGACGATGTTAGTTTGCAATAAAAGCGATGAGGATCTGTTCCTTCTACAAGTGTTTTGGACAGAGTTGGAAGAGATCTGTTAATATTCACTGCGCTAACTATTTGAAAAACAATACTCTGCGTTCCATGGAATAACTTAAGAAGTTCTCCATTTAGACTTTCAAAAGGGAATGTGGAATGAGTCCACAATGGTCCAAGGTTTCTAACGTCCTCAGCCATATGCAGAAGGGAATGAAGATTTGCGGTTTGATAACGTTCACTGTATAGTTTGGGAAACTTGAGACAAAAGTGCATTAACAACCTTTCTGTGTGTTCTATTTGAGATTGCGTGACAGTTGCGTGACATAATGTAAATATGGCTTCGCTAAATAGCATGAAGTGTTCGTAATAAACGTCCGGCAGAATACCTCTTAATACCATGGCTCCGTAGAAAAATAAAAATGCCCTCAGCTCGTTCGCTTTCCAGTACTTTCTGTGCCCCTCAGTAGAACGAGGGCATCTCGAAATGCGATTGGGAAGTTTTATTTCACCAATGCGCCTGTCTACGTCTTCAACATACTTTGAAATGTTGAAAGGCTCTTCTTGGCTTTCCCGTGAGGTAAACCACAGCTCTAACAAGAGTTTCATTACACCTTCTAGAGCACAATGCATGTAGTCCACAGCTGTTCCTAGGATAATGTCATGGTAATTCAGGGCTGCAAACCAGCTCGGTCCTTTGATACCATTGACAGGCGATTTTTGTTGGACAGCTCGTTGAGCGTCCCTCATTACTTGATGTTTAGTTCTAACTGGGCCGCAGGGGTCTTCCGCGATGAAAGGATAAACATGCACATGGCCACCCTTTTGAGTTTTTAGGGATTTCCGGGCTTGTCGACAACGTAAACAGCCATAGAATCCATTAAATTGTATGCTGTTGCATACCAAACATCTAGCAGAAAGATCGCATGTTCCACAAAGCAAAAGTGCACGGACAGTAATCTCCTCACTGTTGGGGTTTAGGATGCTGATACCGTCCGTCTCTAACTGTTGAAAAATAGTGTGAAACGGTTTCATGAATGTCAACATGAAAGGCTTGTCTGGTCCGAACCATACGCCTGCTAACATGTTGTCTCTACGGAAGCGTTGCGAATATGGTAGTTCATTAATTGCGAGGAAAAGAGGCTATAAAGAGTATTTAGAGGACTTGAAAATTGCAACACCATCAGTGTTGTATATAAATGAAATGTTTCTTTCATCTTTTAGAAAACCAGAATCCCAGTGTTTACGATACAATGTGCCATCGTATAAGTCTCCTAAAGCATCGTTTGTTCTCTGTCTGTAAAATCTATAGGTGGTTATCGCTGTCCAAATAGAAGCCTGCCTATAGAGATCTTGTAGCTGACTCACAATAGGTATTTCAATGAAAAATTATTTCCTTCCTACGCCTTTAAGAGGTTTCTGGCAGAGAGAATTTGGACATATTTCCGCTTGTTTGTCGTCAAGGTACAAGAAACAATGAGAGCAGTAATGGTGGAATACCAGTGGAGACTTTGTACTATATGCGAAGTATTGTTTAAATCGTCGCACACCTTCGATACAATAATTAGGTGAGATGCAATGAAGGCTAACAAGCGTTAGGATGTCCTGTAATGCTTCACCAGTCATTCCATGGCGCATTGCCACAGTCATAATCAAAAGCATGCTGACGCCAACAGTTATGGGACAACCCTTGTATAAAGGCTGGTCCTGTCCCTTTGTTTGGCTTTCTTTGTCGTCGTCATTCGAAATCATTTTGGCTACATTCTCTAAGTTTTCAGACAAGTCTTCACTCTCCATTTCATCGGCCATTTCTGAAGAACAGTCCACATCCTCATTGATTTTCTGAAGTTCGTCATAATACAAATCTTCTAGTTTTATTGCGTGCTGTTCAAGCCAACTTTCTGAATACTCTACTTCGTTTAGTTTTTCTTCTCCTATATTTGAAGCGTCTTCTGTGAGAGATGAATACTCTTTATGAAGCCCAGACTCATCCTCTGCATACCGAAGTTCCCCTAGCTATAGAAAAGCCGGATTGTTACTTTCACAGGGAACATCGTCCTTATAAGATGAAACACTGACACGAGACCGTTTTACTTGTCTACCATTATGTTCAAAATTGTTACACTCAAGATGAAGTTGTACTGGCTCTGCAATCCGTTCTAGTTGATCAGTCATAAACTGGGAAAAATCAGCTCCTGTTGCAGCTATGGCCGATTCAGATATCTATGAAATAGCTCTCTCAGTAGCGGATATCAGTTCACTGGGGTTTTCGTCGGACTTTTTCATGTCGTTGTTAAAC
>OX421456.1:25049168-25094168 GCA_949126865.1 Montipora capitata
AAATGATCAGTATTGACCAGTACATGTGCTTTTTCCGTGCAATATTGCCACAACTTATATAATTGGGTGAGTTGAGAATTAAGTGAGGTTTAGAAGTAAGTTGGCATAATATGTCTCTCCTCAGAATTTTACTAGTAGTCTTTAGTGTTCTCGTCAGGCCGTGCCCTTGCGGGACGGGAAAAATAGAAATGTTGCATTGAAAACCGTGCAAATGCACCCACTTGGGTGCACAACGATCCTATGAACAAAACAGACTTTTAAAAGTAAGTTAGCAGTTTGTCAATGGTCCAGGGATTTACTCCAGCTCTTTGCTTCTTCAAATGAATGAAAACAGTTTTATTATCAAAGCCTTCCGACAATTTTATCGCCTTTTGCTTTCGTCAGTAACAAAAGCATTGCGCAGCTTCGATATCTTGGCCGCCATACTGGATCGCGTAGGTACTTTGTGTAACAGATAATTTAGAGTGCGGGTTCATGCTATCCGTGGCACAGAAAAACTTGCCCGAGGCGGAAAATACCATAATTCTCTTTGCTTGTCCACCTAAATTTTGCATAAGCATTGCTTTTGTGTTCTCTTGGGACCATTGTAAGTCATATGAGCCTATGATAAGCCTATGATGCCAACACTAAGATCACGACTTGTAAGATCTATCTAGAGGCAAACAAATCAAATGCATTTACAATATTGTTGAAGGGCCACCATTGCAAGAGTTCCAATTTGAACATGCCTTAATGAAATGGGCAGAGAAATTACAAAGAATGTTTTCCACCCTAGTCATGGAGCGCAAGTTACTTTGCCCCACTTAAGCTATTGTGAGGCCACTATTTTTCAGGAAAGGGGGCCCTAGGACTCCCTAAGTCGAAATCCTGGGGAGAACAATGAGTCTTAGAAAATGAGTTTGCAATATGTAGTTCTGTTTCAACTTTTGGCCAGAAATTAAGGCATCTTGGAAATTAAACATCTTGGCTTTTAAGTGACAATTTTTCTATAAACCTGTTGACTCCCTGGGTTTCCCCATTGAGGATTGAAATTGTCTGGAGTTAGACAGAGTAAAATACTAAGTCTGGCCGGTTTAAGCCGATTTGGGTGTTAAAGGATTAAAAAAGGTTATGAGGAAAGGCAATGATTACAAATAATTTACTTCACTAATAAAAAAAAATTCAATTAAAGGAATCCAAGAGGGAAGATCAAAGATACAATCACACAAGTAACAGTTGCCAGAAATATAAACATTATTTAATTATTTTAAAGGTATTCAAACAATATATTTTAAACTGGTCTTGATTAAACAATACATTCTACAGTTGTCTTGATAAGTGAAACAAATTAGCGGAAACATTACCACTAAGCATTTATTTTAAGTTGCCCAGTAACCCAGCCCTTGGTGAAGACCACGCAGTGCAAATTTACCAACCAACTACAACTCAATATTTCACCCTAGAAGTTAAACAAAAAGGAGGAATTTACATTGTTGCACCAAATGATAGGGGTGCTGGCTACCTGAGTAGTTGTATGCGATTATTCAGACCCAAAAACCTCGATCCCGTGTGCATATATTATAACCACGAAAACAATGGCGCAGGGCGTGCATAAATTAGGGGCAAGTTGGGGCATGACGCAATGTCGGTTTTAACCCTAACACGTGAAACAACACGTGCATAACCCTAAAACGTGAAACAACACGTGCATCCTAGGTCGTCGCATAAATTAGGGTTAGGTTAAGGAGATGCTAGTCACCAAGGTACATGAAGGTTTCTTTTATTGAGAAAGTAAGCGAGATGTATTTGCTGTGCCTGTGTTCTGTTTCCACCCAGCCATCCGGGTGGTAACGCAAATATATAGCAAAAAGAACAATAGGAAAGACAGGGAGCCAATGAGGTCAAGGTGATGTCATCACGGGCCAATGAGACACAGCTGACGTCAGTATACATTAACTTTCTGGGCTTGGGGTCACGTACCTACAAAGTGAAGTGAGAACCCTATTGTTTTGAAGCGAGTCAAACAGAATTTTAAAACACGTACACAAAAGGCTTTACACGCCTGGACAAGTCCACAAACGCTTTGTTCTTTTTTAAACTAAATTTGCGTAGAGGCGATCGAAGCGTGAAGAAGGAAGAATATAGACCATAAAAAGTTGTTTTGTGTGGAAAAGAGGAGCATTTTCAACGCTTTTACGCTTTTTAAACAAACGTGAACTCCGTTGTTACAACCTTTTTTTTAAGGAAAGTTTTCTCTCAACCTCGCGCTTGAATGAAACACGGGTAAATGCAATCTTTTTTATGTAAGAATACACAAAGACATCCTTCAGTGCACAGACACAAAGAAAGCCTACTCAACAGATTTGAATAAAGCCTTTTCTGAAAACGCTTGAAAAAAACCTTTGGATTTTGAGAAGCGTTTTATACTGTGGTATGGTGAAGCGGGAGTTGGTTTCATATCGTATTTCAAAATACTTTTCACAATATTTGACGCAGTGAGCAAACAACAATATACATTTCAAACGCTTTATTAAAAGATACTCTAGATATAAATGATTGTTCTTCTACTATTTGACTATCGTAACGTTAAAACAAACATGTTGCGTTGCGCTTAAATAAATACTGTGACTCTGATAATGCAGTTCTGTTCAGACATACAGAATATGAAACATTCGAGACCGGACTAACTCGAACGAATTTTATTTGCAGAAGGCTATCGTTAAGTCAATAAAAACACACCAGCAAACATTTCAAACGTTTTACTGAATTAACAGAGAACGCTTATCACAATGTGGTATTTGCGAGAGATAGTTCTCTTTAAAGAAACCTTAATCCGAAAAAAGTTGTTTTGAAAATGCTCCCTATGTACAACAAAGATTATAGTTGTTAAGTCAATAAATACACACCAACAAGCATTTCAAGCGTTTTACTGAATTAACAGAGAACGCTTATCACAATGTGATATTTGTGAGAGTAGTTCTCTTTGTAATTCACTTGCATTCGCAGCATCATGATTGTTCTATTATGCATGCACTGTTTCAACGCTTTTAGAGCGAAAATAAATCACATACATTATTCACTTGAGTTCGCTGCTTAACAGAGAACGCTTATCACAATGTTATATTTGCGAGAGATAGATTTTCTTTAATCAAATCTTAATCCAAAAACTTATACCGGTAAATAAAAAGTTCTTTTGAAAGCACACCCTATGTACAATAAAGATGCACATGTACCGGTCAAGCAATATTATGCATGCACTGTTTCAATGTTTTTAGAGCGAAAATAAATCACACACGCCCAAGTGTTAACCGTGTTAGTGAGTGACTGAATTCACAAAAAGTGCTATAAAGGAATACGTGCAGTGCCCGTTTTTCAGTAGACTGGTTAACATGGATAGAGTGTACTTTGTCTTGGTTCGGGTTTGCGCTCGGAGTTGTTTTGCAGGACACATCTTTTACAGCACACCTCGCGAGCAATGGTTAGAACTTGTAAAAGAGTTACATCCAATGAACCCCGGTCGCTTGTTGAGTTTTTATTACTACATGGACCAATGCAACGCTACATTTACCGAACAATATACATTCCACAAAGTGTTATGTGTAACGTACTCGATGCATTATCCTTCTTTCTGGTGGATGGTTTGGCAAATTGTCATAAAAAGTCTGCGAATGAAGAAGATCTAATCATTTGTTTAACACCATGGGTAGTGCTGCAAGCCGCGTGTGTGGAAGCTCATCGCCCACAGTTTCTTTAAGTGACATATGTCAGAGAATGCGATGTTTAGTTGCGTGTTGCGGTAGCGAGGTTCACATCGAATTGAAAGATGTCACCGACAATCACGAAGAAGAAAATGCAAAAGAAGAAGAAAGAGAAAACGCGGACCCTAAATCAGACGAACCAACTATTACAGAAACTGTATTATGAAGTGGATCGACCATCCGCTTTAGGCTGAGTCGACAAACTGTATCGTGCGGCGCGTCGGTATGGTTTGAAACGCACGCAAGTACTCGATTGGCTCCGTCAACAACCTGGCTATACCCTACACAAACCTGCAAGAAAACGCTTTCGTCGTAACCGAGTAATTGTGTTTGATATAGATTCGCAATGGCAGGCGGACTTGGTTGATTTGCAACATTTGAGTCAGTGGAATCAAGGATACAAGTATTTACTGACTTGTATCGATGTCCTTTCCAAATACGCGTGGGTGGTGCCCTTGAAATCGAAAACAGGAGCCTCGTTGGTGGTGGCCTTTGAAAGCATTTTCCAGGAAGGTCGCAAACCTGAGAAGTTGCAAACAGATGCCGGAACCGAATTTAAGAACAAAACGTTTCAAACCTTTCTCAAAAAGGAGAATGTACATCATTTTGTAACCTGCAACGAAACCAAGGCCCAAGTGGTTGAAAGATTCAACCGCACTTTGAAACAACTTATGTGGCGTATGTTCACTACCAACAGCTCGTACCATTATTTGGACCAACTGGACGATTTAGTCAATGGGAATTACAATCAAAGCGTGCACCGTAGCATCAAAATGAGACCAGCGGATGTTAACGAGAATAACGCATCAGAGGTCTGGAACAATTTGTATAGAAATCTGTTCAAAAAGCCGACAAAGTATAAATTCAAAGTGGGAGATCAAGTCAAGATCAGTAAGCATAAACACATCTTTGAAAAAGGTTACTTACCATCCTGGACGGAGGAAACTTTCACTGTTGCTCAGAGACTTCCGCGCGACCCACCCGTGTATCGCCTAAAGGAAGCAGACGGTGACTGGATTCAAGGCACTTTTTACGAATTTGAGTTACAGAAAGTGATAGAAACGGAAAAACACCTGTTTCGTATTGAAACAATTTTAAAACGCAGGGGACGAGGAGCGAATAAGGAGGTGTTGGTACATTGGAAAGGTTGGCCAAAGAAATACGACAGTTGGATTCCACATAACCAGTTGGTCGCTTTACAACAAACATGATTCAAGATAGCGACTTTTACGTGACACTTCCCAGTAATGCAAGCAGTAATTTATTTCTAAACAATTCCAAGTCCTCCTTTCGCGTAGCGCTACCTCGACAAATCCATCTGAAAGATGAAGAAGATTGGGAATTAGGATTGCATCATATCGTGTATCCGCTCTCAATGTTTGACATTACAAATGACTGCAAACATTCTCACATCATGCTGGATCGTCGAGGTGACTCCACACCGTTTGTATTACCCGAGGGCAAGTATTATACAGCCTTAGATGTCACAGAAGGAATGTTACAATGCCTGAACATCGCTGACCCACCATCTAAGATTGAAATCACAGTGGACGACGAATGGAATGTAACGTTAAACTCGCAAACTGAAGGACTTCTGATCACATTGTCTACAGCTCGCGCGTTGGGATGGATAACCGAAAACAACACTCTTACACCCAGCGTTCGTTTGAATGCTGCACTCACCTTAGAAAGAAAATATGGTAATGATTGGTTCATCTTACCAGCTGGCACATCCATCACCTATCCGGGTATTTACATCTTTCCTCCTTCGCTGTCGCTTTGCTCGTGTAAGCAGAGACTGGTTCAAGTTCAAACCAATCTCGTGGAATCGTGGCAGGTGGGTGACAAGCGCTTACCTCTCCTACATGAGATGGTACCCCTGGGCAGTTTTCGAGAAACACTCCTTGAAGAAAGAGAACATATTGTGTACCTACCTTTGCGGACAAAGATATTTCAGACCATTGAAATATATTTAACGAGTGGATACGGTCAAACGCCAGCATTTTTAGACGGTATCGTCAGCGTCGTTTTACATTTCCGCCGTCGATCAACATGACCAACAGTTTTTACATGGTGCTGACCAGTGATGCAAGTCTGACTCAGTATCCAGAAAACAAGGCGGCCGATTTTAAGATGCAGTTACCAAGTCAACTACACCTAAGTGAAGACTGGGAGGTGGCCATGACACGCATCATTTACCCTTACACCTGGCAAAACGTAGGTGAGAATCAATTGTCCTACACTTTGCTTTGTAAGACTGACCCTGAACCCTGGAAATTGAACATCCCTGTACCAAGTGGCATTTACCGTACGGTCAAAGATGTCATTCACGGTATGACGAAGGGACTACACAATCGATTGAGAGACATTTATTTGAAGAGTGACAAGACCATTACGAGTCTGGAAGGAAACGAGTGTTTTTACATTTACGAGAAAGCACAAGATTACTTTGAGTTGAAGTTACCAGCCGGTTGGTATGTGATTCTACCAAAGACATTAGCTCGCGCCTTGGGGTACTTAAACCATCAGCATAATATTCCTCAGCTGTACCAAATCGGAGGCCTTGTCCAACAGAATGATGATCACAGCGTCCTTCTTGCGAGGACAACGACAACACTTGTCAGAAAAGACGAATTGGTATGGGGATTGCTCTCGAGAGACGCTTTTCAAACCATCTACGTGTATTCCGATTTAATCGAGTCTCAAGTAGTGGGAGATGCTCAAGCGAACTTACTTCGGATGCTTGTTCCTCGTGGTCAGCCGGGGAACATGATCACAGAAGAGGTCAAGGTGCCCTCCTACCATAGACTCCGTACAACTGTGTTTTCATCCGTGGCGATCAATATAAGGGGAGACACAGGTCAATTGATACCATTTGCTTCTGGAGCCGTACGCGTGACCCTGCATTTTCGGCGTCGTGATATTCTATAACAACATGTTATTACCTATGAACCACCGATATTACCCATATGGACGACATGTTGTACCCTATAGGCAGCACGGTAAAGGAGGGGACATTAGTATCTACGGAGGAACACACCCTTATGGTCAAGGGGGCAACGGCTTAGGTGGAATGTTTCGGTCCTTGTTCCGTTCAGCAACTCCCTTTCTCAAAACAACAGCAAAAAAAGTGGGAAAACGAATGCTCGATACTGGATTGGAAACGGGAATGCAACTTGTCCAAGACGTGATCAATGGTCAACCTTTAAAGAAAGCTGCCAAGACAAGAGCGAAAGCTGCTGGAAAAAATTTACTCACAGGGGTCATTGATGACATTACACAGCAAGGTCGAGGAAAAAGAGTATATAAGCGCGCGGATACGTTAAAGCGGCGCAGTGAAGGACAGACCAAGAAAAGGAGAACATCTCGTTCAACGTTCAAGACTATTTTTGATTAAAGATGGCATCAGCACACCCTCTCTCAGCCCCTGGTGCTAATTCAAGTTTACAATTGTTTGATGTACCTGTGACAGATGTGTCCATTGTTAGCAGCAAATGGATCGATTATGAACCGGTTCAAACGGGAACTAATCCCATCGAGTTTGTCATCAAACCGTTAGCTGACTACATTGACATTAACAAGACAGAGCTGCGATTGGTAGTAAAGATTACCAAACAAGATGGATCGCCCACAGGGGATGGTAAGAAGTACACTCTGGTCAACAACGCCCTTCATTCCATCATCAAACAGTTTACCATCAAGATCAACGAAACGCTGGTAACAGAACAGTCAGACACTCAAGCATACAATGCTTACATCAAGACCTTATTGAACTTTACGGAACAGGCCAAGAAATCGTACTTAACCAAAGCTCTGTATTACAAAGACACTGCTGGACACATGAATGAAGTAGATAATACAGCAGAAAATAATGAGGGTCTGAATAGAAGAGCCACATTTACTAACAACGGCGCAGAAGTTGGGTTGGTCGGAGTACCTCTTTGTGACGTGTTTAATATTGACAAGTTGTTGCTTGACGGTTTGGAGATCAAAGTCAAAGTGGATCTGAACAACGATGCTTTTGCTCTCATGGCTGGGGAGACTCCAAACAACTGCAAACTAAAGATCATGTCTAGTACGCTTCGCATACGCACAGTGCGTGTTGCAGACAGTGTGAAACTAGAACATGTACAGATCATGCAAGGTCACAAAGGGAGCGCACCGCTACCAGCCATCTATACCCTAACCAGAACCCCTACGCAGGCAAGGATCATCCCTCAAGGAGTCTTAAATCACACTGAGACAGATCTATTCCATGGTTTCATTCCTCAGTGCATCATTTTTGGGCTCGTGCGGAACGATGCCTTCAACGGAAACCTTGCAAGAAATCCTTTCAACTTTGAGCTGTTTGACCTGCAAGACATTCGGCTGACTGTGAATGGAGAAGAAATGCCTTATTCTGCGCTGGATCTGACGGGTGGAAAAAAGATCGATGGTTACAACACGCTGTTTTCAGGAAGTGGAGACATGAATTGTGGGCACGGGCTTGATATTGATAGAGTGGATTGGGAAAACGGATACGGTTTGTTCCGTTTTGATTTGACACCGGCAGGAAGTGGACATCCCGATCATCTGATACCCCATCGAACGGGTAACGTGAACCTGTACCTGAAATTTGGAACTCAAACGAACTCAGTTCTGAATTTAATTGTGTACGCAGAATTTCAGAATCAGTTGGAAATTGATCGCAATCGCCGCGTGGTCTACGATTTGTCACAAGGCTCTTAGTTCATCGTCATGCATACGACCCAAGAACTATGGCAAGCCTGTCTTTCTGACCCTGTGTTAGCACCTCTGATGCAAGGCGTATTTCCAAGGGATAGGCTACCTGTCATCAACACCTACCCAGCCGGACTCATCGCGAATACGGACCCTCATGACCAACCTGGGACACATTGGGTGGCTATGTACTTTGAATCGCCTCGTGAAAGTGAATTCTTTGACAGCTACGGATTTCCTCCTGAAACTTACAACATGGATACCTACATTCTACGGGAAGTTACCTATTATAACGATAAACCATTGCAAGGACTGAACTCGGATGTTTGTGGAGATTATTGTTTGTTTTATCTCATTCGGCGAGCACGGAATGTTGATATGAACACTGTTCAAGCTAAATTTAAACGATATGATTCTCAGTGGAACGATGCACAAGTTGAACGGAGTGTACACGCTTATTTTAATGCAGCCATTTATCCTAAAGTTAATGATTGCTTTCAACAAGGTTGTAAGTCATTTCGCTGTGTCCATAAGCAATAAAATCATGTTGAAAAGTAAACAAAATGTTGCTGTTTTTGTGTGTATTTGCTAGTAAAAGGGGTGGGAATTCTATCTCGTGTACACAAAACGTTGAAGCTTCGTCTTGTGAACATGTCTCAATTCAAGTGCCCCAGCAGTATTATCATTTCTGGCCCCAGCCAATGCGGAAAAACAACATTTACGCGCCAAATACTTCAACACGCAGATTGTTTATTTAAACGGCCCATTCGCAAGATCGTGTATTGCTACGGTCAATGGCAAGATTGTTTTAAGGAATTGGTAAAGGAAGTCACGTTTATGGAGGGTATTCCCGACGACATTCCCGCCTTATTTCCACCCCCTCATCGTCCTGGTCTGCTCGTGTTAGATGACCTCATGAGAAACTGTAGCGATGACGAGCGCATTTTGGATTTGTTCACCAAAGTGTCCCATCATTGTGACGTCACCTGCATTTATTTGACACAAAACCTTTTCCCCCCAGGAAAGTTTTCCCGGAGCATTTCTCTTAATGCTCATTACATCATTGCCTTTAACAATCCTCGAGATACTTTGGGGTTGAGGACACTGGCACAACAGGCGTTCTCTGGGCGCGTTCCGTTTGTGTGGGAGAGTTTTCAAGACGCTACATCACAACCATTTGGATACTTAATGATGGATTTACATCCACGAACCCCGGACATTCAACGATTGCGAACAAGGATCTTCCCAGAGTCACATTCATATCCCATTGTTTACGTTGATAAGAAAATCTATAAAACCGATGAACCTTTTCCGGTAGATTTCATTTAACGCCATGGCTTTGCAATTGTTGCACCGCGAGGAGACAGTAAACAATCAAAGTGGTGGTGACATGACTTTGCGTTCTGGAAAGATTTCAAAATCTACCGAGAGAAGAAAACTCGTCAAGGCTTCCAAAGTCAATCAACATTTACCCTTTCTCTGCACTTGTTTTACAAGCAGAGGGAAACAGCGGAAAGAGATGATATCTCACGCTAGTAAGGGACAAATAGAAGCCATCAGTGAAGTCGCTCTTAATCTACTTAAAGGGAACATTATGGTTCCAAGTTCATCATTTAAACGCTTGAAACCACACAAGGCGAAACTCCTGTATTTGACTCGCAAGACACCTAGTCTGAAGAAGAAAAAAGAAGTTCTCAATCAACAAGGAGGATTCCTGCCAGCTCTCGCCTCTTTGATTGCACCGTTCGCGTTGGATTTATTGGGTAAAGTGTTAAAATGAAACACGTACAAAAGATGATGTTGGTTCCAGAGCATTTATTGCAAAGCCTTGAGACAGAACATCGCTTAACCTCACCTCCGCAACTCACGACCTTGACGCGCTTGGATCAAGACATGAAACATATCACGGATTCTACTTTGCCCGCAGATCAAAAAGTGGCCTTATTGGATCAACTATTACAACGGTACCAAGGTTTGTCAAAACAAATGAAGAGCGAAACGAAGACGAAACCTGCAGGGACATCGACAACAGCTCCAAATGCGCCCACTCCAAACCATTCTCCAACGATATCCGAGGTACAACCCAAAAAGACAGCACACAGGAAATTTCCAGCTACACCCGTTGGTCCATCCAAAATTCCTGTCAGGATAGAAACACCACCTTCTCCTATCGAACAGGAAACAGATCCCTGGATCTTTGAAACGCCTCCAGATTCCACGGAGAAGAGGGTTATTAAAAGGTCCTACAGGGCGAGAACACCTATGGTTGCCCGATTAAGGAGTAATACAAAGTGGGAACCTTACTGAACAATAATGATGCAGCGAACTCAAGTGAACTACATTTTTTTTCATCTCTCATTTACGCGTGTGTTATTTAATGTTGCTCTAAACGCGTTGAAATAGTGCATGCATAATAGAATAATAATGATGCAGCGAATGCAAGTGAATTACATTTTTTTCATCTCTCATTTACGCGTGTGTTATTTATTGTTGCTCTAAACGCGTTGAAATAGTGCATGCATAATAGAACAATAATGATGCAGCGAATGCAAGTGAATTACATTTTTTTTTTCATCTCTCATTTACGCGTGTGTTATTTATTGTTGCTCTAAACGCGTTGAAATAGTGCATGCATAATAGAACACTAATGATGCAGCGAATGCAAGTGAATTACAACATTTTTTCTTCTCTTATTTGCGCGTGTGTGATTTATTTTCGCTCTAAAAGCGTTGAAACAGTGCATGCATAATAGAACAATCATGATGCTGCGAATGCAAGTGAATTACAAAGAGAACTACTCTCACAAATATCACATTGTGATAAGCGTTCTCTGTTAATTCAGTAAAACGCTTGAAATGTTTGCTGGTGTGTTTTTTATTGACTTAACAACTATAATCTTTGTCGTACATAGGGAGCATTTTCAAAACAACTTTTTTCGGATTAAGGTTTCTTTAAAGAGAACTATCTCTCGCAAATACCACATTGTGATAAGCGTTCTCTGTTAATTCAGTAAAACGTTTGAAATGTTTGCTGGTGTGTTTTTATTGACTTAACGATAGCCTTCTGCAAATAAAATTCGTTCGAGTTAGTCCGGTCTCGAATGTTTCATATTCTGTATGTCTGAACAGAACTGCATTATCAGAGTCACAGTATTTATTTAAGCGCAACGCAACATGTTTGTTTTAACGTTACGATAGTCAAATAGTAGAAGAACAATCATTTATATCTAGAGTATCTTTTAATAAAGCGTTTGAAATGTATATTGTTGTTTGCTCACTGCGTCAAATATTGTGAAAAGTATTTTGAAATACGATATGAAACCAACTCCCGCTTCACCATACCACAGTATAAAACGCTTCTCAAAATCCAAAGGTTTTTTTCAAGCGTTTTCAGAAAAGGCTTTATTCAAATCTGTTGAGTAGGCTTTCTTTGTGTCTGTGCACTGAAGGATGTCTTTGTGTATTCTTACATAAAAAAGATTGCATTTACCCGTGTTTCATTCAAGCGCGAGGTTGAGAAAAAACTTTCCTTAAAAAAAAAGGTTGTAACAACGGAGTTCACGTTTGTTTAAAAAGCGTGAAAGCGTTGAAAATGCTCCTCTTTTCCACACAAAACAACTTTTTTTCTTGTATATTCTTCCTTCTTCACGCTTCGATCGCCGCTATGCAAATTTAGTTTAAAAAAGAACAAAGCGTTTGTGGACTTGTCCAGGCGTGTAAAGCCTTTTGTGTATGTGTTTTAAAATTCTGTTTGACTCGCTTCAAAACAATAGGGTTCTCACTTCACTTTGTAGGTACGTGACCCCAAGCCCAGAAAGTTAATGTATACTGACGTCAGCGGTGTCTCATTGGCCCGTGATGACATCACCTTGACCTCATTGGCTCCCTGTCTTTCCCATTGTTCTTTTCGCTATATATTTGCGTTACCACCCGGATGGCTGGGTGGAAACAGAACACAGGCACAGCAAATACATCTCGCTTACTTTCTCAATAAAAGAAACCTTCATGTACCTTGGTGACTAGCATCTCCTTAACCTAACCCTAATTTATGCGACGACCTAGGATGCACGTGTTGTTTCACGTTTTAGGATTATGCACGTGTTGTTTCACGTGTTAGGGTTAAAACCGACATTGCGTCATGCCCCAACTTGCCCCTAATTTATGCACGCCCTGCGCCATTGTTTTCGTGGTTATAATATATGCACACGGGATCGAGGTTTTTGGGTCTGAATAATCGCATACAACTACTTACCTGAGAGTTGAAA
This sequence comes from Montipora capitata, assembly GCA_949126865.1. NCBI lineage: Eukaryota > Metazoa > Cnidaria > Anthozoa > Scleractinia > Acroporidae > Montipora > Montipora capitata. The sequence continues at coordinate 25,061,889 of OX421456.1, forward strand.
ATGGCAACCCAGAGCCAGTCAATGGCTGCCTTTAATTTGTAATTGAGATGATAACCATGAGCATACTGTACGATCGTACGTCCGGGTGTCATGTAGTCCTGAGAAGGACTGTTTGCATTCACTGACGTTTCGACAACCTGAGCGGAAGTCATCTTCAGAGTCAATTGATTTGTGTAACGTCAGTAGATACTATAAGAACTCCGGTCGTATATGTCATTGGTCAGCTTATTCGTGAGTGCACATGATTCTCAATAATGTACATGGTATGCTGTTTTCAATAAGCGAGTATTCAGTACCCTAAAAACTACATAATAGCGGCAAATTTGCCTTCTTGATCAAAAAGCTAAAAGCAGTTTGAGTTAGAATGAGGAAATGTAAACACCTGAAGCACGGAGGGCAAGTAAAGATTAGAAATGGATCGGAAATGCGTACGTACCGTCGCTGTTGTCTCCACTTCCGCCATCGCCATTTTCACTTTTTATGTTGTCTTACATCCCCCGGGATCGCTGAGGCCAATCGTCGGTAGAATGTGTGCGCAACGTTGCAGCGCAGGTAACGCGCCTGTGATATGTCACGAATAGGTGACCCTATTCGATGGAATGGTGGAACAACGGAATCGCGGAATACACGGTATATTCTAAAATACGAAATATATGGAATATTCTAAAACACGGAAGATATTGAATATTTTGAAACACGGAATATACGGATTATTTTAAAACACGGAATATACAGATTATTCTAAAACGCGGGATGAGAGGAAAATCTTTCAGAAAAGGATATAAATAATACACTTTATACATGAGCATTAGTAGTCTGGGTAGGATAACAAAATTTCGGATGATAATTTAACATTTCCCTGCGACAAATGATATAAAAAATGTGTGACAGAGAAGAGTTCAACCCTGGGAGATATGTTTCCCCGCTTCCGTTTATGTGCATCTCGGACTGTGCCCAAACATCGCAGGCGCACTTTCTCACACTCAGAGAAGGAAAAAATGGAGAAAGACAATGGTAAATGTCTCAATTGTTTTAAAAACGTAATGTACGACATGTTATCGTTTCTTTTGCAGGCTGATTTGCTTGGTCAGTGCCTTTTTGAAGGTCTTTATTACAAAACCTAATGCAAGTTTCGAGTAAAGTTATGATTCTCGCAGTTATGGACGCAATTAGCAAATGCGTAGAGAAGCCTGACCTCGCGATAACGATGCGACGGCTCTAACCAACTGAGCTATGAAGCCACTGACGTTGTGAACTGGTCATTTGTGGGTTCATTTGTTTTGTATCCGCAGTTCAGCATATGATGCATTTCATATATCATTTCCTTGATTGATTCATTCCTCAGGGGAACATTAGAGTCCAGAAATGACCCTAACGTGGAATCCTCTCTGTAACACGACATCTTTTGTCGCGGGGAAATGTAAAATTGTCATCCTACCCGGACTACTCACGGGCAAAAAGTGTATTACTTATATTATTTTTAAAAAGACTTTCATCTCATCCCGCGTTTTAGAATAATATGTATATTACGTGTTTTAGAATAATCTGTATGTTCCGTGTTTCAAAATATTCAATATTATCCGTGTTTTAGAATATTCCATATTCCACATTTTAAAATATTCCGTGTAGTGCGCAATTCCTCCCTTTTGCCATTCCGTTCTATCATTCTACCATTCAGTCGAATAGGGTCTCCCTTGCGAATTACTTCAAGCATTAGTAAAGTTGAGGTTTTAAAACCTTTGCAAAAACCATGGTCCATACGTCTTGCACAGCGTTGGGTCAGAGAAGATCGTGATCAGTCAAAATTGATAGGAAACCATGATAGGAAAACATTTATGAAAGTCAAGTAGACTACTGCACGACTGATATTCGCGTTGTTTCATCACTCGTGCAGTAGTGTACTTGACGTTCATAAATATTTTTCAAGCATTAGTAAAAATGACATGTCGACGGAAACGCCGGGGAGGGGGGGGGGGGGGGGGGGGCAATCCAGGCCGGTAAAAGAATGGCACATTTATTCCAAGTCATCATGAAACGTTAAAGAGAAGTGAGCGGGAGGGTGGAAAAGCTCTGGGAAGCTCTGCCAGTTTGGAAACTCGAGGACGAACCGTTGCGTAAATTTAATGGGGCTTTTTTTAAAATACTTTTATTACCCTACGAACTTAAGTTTTAAAGTTCTTTTCCTTTACTTTCATGAAAATAGAGCAGGCCCCAGATGTTCAAACGATGGATAGCGCTATCCGCTAGATAAATCACTACCCAGCGGATAAACACTAGCAAAACCGATTGAGTTATCCAGTGGATAGTGATTTATCCGGCGGATAGTGCTATTCATCGTTTCAACAACTGGGGCCAAAAGTGTATTTTCTTCCTTGAACACTTGAATAGTGCGGGCCTACGAGGAAACAGCCAGCAATTAAGGGTGCGTTCGATTGACCCTATTCCGGAACAAGAATACGTAGAGAGATGATTTAAAATGGTATGTTTGGCGTTTTGAAGTAACAAGGATAATAAAGATATGTTTAAAATAGCATTTTTTGCAGGTGTTTGACAATTTTAATGTGAATCTACGTAAAAATGAAGGCCGGGATTTCTAACTTCTATAAAAAAAATAATAATAATAAAAAAAAATGCTTTCTTTATAGTGGAAGTACACTTAGCTATCAAGCTAGTTTACAGGTACTCCACTGTTCACTGTTAACAAGGTGAAAGTAACAATCGGCAAACTTAACAGAAACATATTAAGAACCCCAACTGGCGGGAGGCAACCAGTTGGCTATTTACAAAGCATGGTAGAGTTGAATCCGGGACAACCGGAAACAAATCCAAGCCAGAGGTTAGAACGGGATTTGAACCCGGAGCAGCAGCATGCAAACCCAACGCCCTAACCACTGGACCACACTGCCTCCTCATGTATTCATGTATTCCTATTCCGGAATATGGTCAATGGAACGCACCCTTAATTAAACAAAAACCATACTCTGGAAGATGAGCATGACGGCAAAGGAGACGCGGATAATATATAGATTTAGCCAAGCCTAAAAGCGGAGCTCCCATTTCTAACCGCAGCAAGCAATACAGTGTTAATGCAAATAATTATGCTTCTGCCATGATAAAATACAAAATAAATCGTCTTTAGTGTGTACAGTTTACAGTGATCAAACAGATCAAACACCTCTGAGCTGACAGCAGTACTATCACAAACAATCTTCGCAAACAATAACTAACAATTTTAATCAACTGTCAACAACTAAACTTGAAATTGCTCTTTTTCACAACATTTTCCGTTGACTGACAATCTCTCCCTCTCTCTTCAGTTCAGAACAAAAGCAAAAATCTTTACTAATTAAAACGTCAATCTAAATTGTAGTAAATTCGCCTACTGGACTGCAATTTCATAGTCAAACAAAGCATCTCACAACTGGATACGCATTTCACACAAAAAAGCCTATAAATATGATTGTTGATATATGTCAGAATCTCTGTCAACACGGAATTGCAGACGTTTTCAGGCCTAACTTATTTTAAGCTTAAGCTTATGCACCTGTCACTGTAACCCCCAACCCCCCCCCCCCCCCTACCCCGGGGAAACATAGGGGCATGGGTGGGGCTCCATGGGTCTTTGACTCTTTGCCTTGCCAGAGGAGGTGGGGATTAGTGCATTTTGGCCTTTGCTTTTCTCTATGGGGTGGGGAATTAGTACATTTCAGTCCGTTGCCCGTTTTTCGTGAGGAAACAAACAGGATTCTTTGAAACCTCATTTTCATTAACTGCCCTCTGGAATAATGTCGATTTCTCTGGGTCTCTATGTTGCTCATCTATGAGGTGTGATCTAGAATTCAGTTCAGCATCCTTCCTCAAACTGCTGATATGATCGTCATCTTCTAGAAAATGGCTTTGTTCAAGACAAATTCTTTGGGACAGCTTCCTCGAAAACTTGACTGGTGAAGGTATCTGCTATGTCAACATCTTTATCTTCATCACTTAATATATTCTTACTCATAGCACGGGTTACAGCACACGCAGCATAGATGAAATTTGGAATTTCTTTCTCTACTGGGTCAGGCAGCTGCTCTATGCAAGGCACGCTAGTTACAATAGGATTGATGCCCACTTTGTCTTCAGCCAAATCATTTTCGAGAAGAAGATGAACTCCCTCGAAATGTAACGAGGACCCAAGTCCGACGTTAACAGGACCAGACACCAGATCTGATGACAAATAGACACTGTGGAGCGGAACTGGCGTGTAGTCTGAAGAGTTTACCCCTTTAATGAGAACACTTACTCCAGTAGATGACTTCTCAGAAAAGGGCAAGGCTTCTGCCAATAACAGAGACTGTGAAGCTCCAGTATCTCGAAGAATTTTAACAGCAACTATGTCAGAGAAATCACTGGAGAGCGACACTGAACCTTCATGAATAAAGGGGTCAAACATCTCCATAACAGGTCTTGGAGTAGAACTGACTGCTCTGCAAGAGGTTTCTTCTTTAGGAAATCCGATTTTTGAATCTTCTCTATTCACAGGTGTCAGACGTGAAGCAGCAATAAAACTGGTAGGCTTGGAATCTGTGTGACCTTGTTGTCTTCTCGTTTTCAACTTTTCAGGACATTCTGACATCAAATGTCCCTCTCTCCTGCAGTAATAACACGTTATCAACTTAAAAGGCTTTCTTGCCACCGCCGGCTTCTTTTGGGAACTGGGAGGCGCGAATTGCTACCATACTTCTGCCTTTGGTTTGGATTCTCCTTCTGAAGGTCTCTCAACGTGGTTGGCAAGTTCTGACCGCCAGGAGACGAGAACTTACTGGGTTTTTCCTCGAAGACAAGCTTGTGGGTTAAGGAATAATCGTCTGCCAAATGTGCGTCCTCCTCCAGCGTTTCGGCCTTTTGTTCGTTAATAAATGTGCGGACATATTTGTGAATGCACCTCTTAATCTCTTCAATTAACATTACTTGCCTATAATCTATCATGATCTTTATCTACTTTCTGTGAAGAATACCAACGATCAAACAACTGTTCCTTAGTTCTAGTAAATTCTACACAAAATTGATTACTTATTCCGATTCAGTTTCTGAACTTTTGACAGTAAGCTTCAGGAACTAATTCGTACCACTAATTCGTACCCCTTAAGAATAAGCTCTTTAACAGTATAATAACTTGAAGCTTGCTCTACAGATAACTGCGTGTAAATTTCTCGAACCTTACCTAATAACACACTCTGCAATAACATTGCCCAGTACTCCTTAGACCACTTAAGACTTTTGCTACTTTTTCAAAATGTAGAAAATACGTATCTACATCTGAAAAAGGAGGAACTAGCTTAATATATTTAGTTACTTCAAAGTTACTACTAGAACCACTAACAGAATGATTTCATCCCCGCTGAAACCCCTAATTCTGGCTTTCTCATTTCTAATTAATGTTTTAAACGCTGTTGCTCCAGCTTTTCTTGTCGCTCATGTTCTTCAAGCCTTTCTTGTCACTCTTTCTCGTCAAGCCTTTCTTGTCGTTCTTTTTCTTCAAGCCTTTCTTATCGTTCTTCTTTTTCAAGTTCAAACTGTCGCTGTTGTTCTCTTTCCTGCCTTTGCTTTTCTTCCATCCTTTCTTGTCTTTCCTTTTCTTCCCGTTTCAATCTTTCTTGCATTTCTAATTTCTTAAACTCCAACTGAAGCTGTAATTTCGTTAACTCCGAATCAGATGTCTCAAATGTTTCTAAAACTGCCTCTTCGAAAACTTGTACACCCACTAAATGTTTAACAATGATATCCTGAATCTGGTGTTTTCACAGTGCTATTTTAACCTGTAACTTCAAATGTTTATGAGATAAGCTCATCCTTCTTTAAGTCGTAAAAAGTATCCTCGCAAGGTTCCGACATAAACTTCTTTGGATCAAAATCCGCCATCCTAAAACTTGTCCTAGATTACTGAATACAATAATACTCTCAAGGTAAATGCTTAAATTCATTTTAGTTAAATTCACTTCCTGACAGGCCCGCAATTTCTGTTACGGTAACTAATAACCGGCAGAAAGATAATAACCTCGTTATTTCCACGAAACGCAATTTATTTAACTGTAAACAACGGGAGACAACTTAACTCGAGCTAGCGACTACCCTTAGAACAATCTCAGTAAAATTAACCCAATACTTCTCTGCGCTTATCTGACCACAGGCAAAGTACTGTCCTTCTCTTTAACGAAATCTCCTGGAGACTTCTTTCACAGTATCGCACTCCACGGAAACCAACTGCAAACTTGACAGCAGAATGTCAGAATCACACACGAACGGGGAAATCCCTTCACTTCTCACTTGTCACACAATATCACTTGGAAATCACAAAAGGGGAACGAAGTCCCGAATCACAACCACAACAACCGAATGACTAGAGAGCTGCTTATATAGCTATCCGAAGAGAGTCTAGAAGTTTCCAAAAGCTACTATTTACAGCTATTACAATAAACTCTATTTTCAAACTTACCAGTCACGGACTATTTTGAAACTGATGAGTCACAGTTCTAGAAAATGCTTGAAACAACGCATTGCATGACATTGACCTTCGCAAACTTTCCAGATAATTCCGCTCCTTGTAACATAGGCGTGTTGGGCATTACCTGATATGGTGCAACTCCGGTTGCAGGGTGCGGTGTGTCTCTATAAGCCATTAGCATATCATAAACTGCCATGTTCCTAGTCTTTCGTTGGAGGTGGGAAATCTGTTCTGTCTTGTTGCATAAACCTTCCCACATGTCCATTGGCTCAAGGGTGTCCAGGAGCGAATTTGTGGTGTACAATCCTTCTTCTTGGGCAAAGTCTGGAAACTCTTTAGAATTAAATGGTGGACCATTATGCGTGAAAATTTGTTTCGGAATACTGTGGTGGGCAAACATCTTCTTAAGTTTCTCCTTGCTTAGTTGGTTTGATACAGTTTTTACTTCTGGATATCGACTTCTATGATCGATGGCTACTAAATTATAATGACCATCTGGGTAGGCTTCTCCAAGGTCCAGTGAAATTTCCTCTCAGGGGTACCTTGGGATGACGGATGGTTTTGATGGTTTTATTGGCTCTTGCTTGTGATCTTTGGTGGTGACTTGACAAACAAAGCAGTGTCCTATCATCTGGTCAATCATTGCATTTATGCTGGGAAACCAATATTTTGCTCTTATCATCTGTTGGCTTTTTGTTGTACTTAGATGTCCTAACTTGTGAACTGTCTTGATGACTTTCTGCTGCAAATCTGTGGAAAGGATAAATCTGTCCATTCTGAATATAAGACTGCGCGATTCATAAGTCTCATCTTTAAATGGATAGAATGGAGCTAAGTTGACATCTTTCTTCCTGGTTTCCCAGTCGCCTTCCTTGATGACCTGACTTAGTCATCTCGACACGTCTCCTCTGTAATCTTGTCCAATACTACCGCATGTTCTGCTTCGATGGTTGTCTTCAGCACTTTCTCTGTGTCACCATTTCCAGTGATTGGCAGCGGATGTCTGGATACGAAATCTAGGGGGTCTGCTTCATTCCTGCCGGGTTCATCTAGCATTTCATAATCCATTTCACAATCTGCATGTCCATAACCCATTTCTCAATCCGTGGGATAGTTTTGTAGTGGGCTTATTGAAGAGAGGTACAAGTGATTTGTGTGCAGTGATAATCGTGAATCTGGGGCTTCAAGTAAATAAATGGAAAATCTGTCCATTCTTTTGCTGTTTGGCTGTACTTGTTTTCTGTGACTGTCAGAGTGCGGCTTATAATGTGAACCAGTCGACAACCCTCTTCACTTTTCTGGAATAATACTGCTAACAATCCCACATTAACACTAGATTCCACTCTCACCATTATTGGTAGCTTTGGGTTGAAGAATGCCATTGTGTCTTTACTTGAAATACTGGCTTGAAGGTGTTCAAAAGCATCTGGTTCCTCTGGTCTCCAGGAAGACCTTGCATCCTTATGGGTCAGTTCCGTAAGCGGCTTTGTAAGGGAAGCGTACCGAGGTATACACTTGGAGAGGTATCCAGTCATTCCCAGGAAACGTCGAACTTCTTCTTTAGATTTTGGGGGTTTGCATTCTTGAGTAGCCTGTAGTTTCTCCGGTGTGGCTTTGAGGCCTCCTACACCAAATCGGTAGCCATTGAAAGTAATTTTTGCCTGGCCAAATTCACACTTAGGTTCATAAGCTTCAGCGCTCTGGAATACTGTCTCCAGAATCACATTGTGTTCCTTCGAATCTCTTGCTCCACTTAAGAGATCGTCTCTTTGGTTGAGGCATGCTGGAATGTCACCAAGTTATTCTGGTCATCACACCATCGAACAGGTCTTGGGATGTTTTGACAACAAATACCAGCCTCTTTGGTTGGATTTTACCCCAGGAAGTACCGAATGTTGCCACTGATCTAGATTCTGGGTGTAATACTAACTGGTAGTACCCTTGTCGTAGGTCTAACATCTAAATGGTGCAATCATGAAAATTGTAAATAAAGTCTTCCACTATCGGTGCCTGTGAAATTGGACTTCGTTCCATGTACTTGTTTGGGATTCTCAAGTCAGCAATTGCTCTGATCATGTGGGGTTCCAACCGGTTTGGTGGTATTTTGCAAACTTTGGTTTTGGTTGCACTACCAACGGGGAACACCAAGTGATTGGTTCTTCTTCTGGAACTTTTTCAAACATGTATTCCTTTATGCCCAGGTCAAGCCACTTCTTCAATGCTTCTTGCAGGTAATACGGTACTTGTCTGAGTTTCTGTGTAACTGGCACTGCTTCTGCTTTCATGTGGAGCTGGCCTAGGATTTCCTTGTTGTTCCCCCCGATCCCTTCAAATAGATGTTTGTATCTGGCAAACACTGTTTTCATCTCCTGTACCCCTTCAATTGAGGTAACTGTATTCTTCCAGATAGCACAACAAATTTGGTTGGTCTTCCACAGGTCTCATTCCCGATCACTGTTTGAAATTCTGCTTTCACCTCCAGCTTGTGACTGGAGGGTGCAAAGCTTTATTCGACTAGGCTTCAGGTTGAGCCTCTCCCTTGTCCGGTGAACAAATGCCTTAAACTGATTTTTATCCATTAAGTTAACATCTGCACCACTATCAGCTTCCATTTGTACATCAACATCATTCAGTCGTACCACAACTGGTCAAAAGGTACTTCCAATACTCTGCTGCATTACTGAAAAATTCATCGTCCGAGCTTGTGGATTCAGCAACTTTGGTCTCTTGCTCTTCTGGTCACGAACACTCGCAAATCTGCACACAAAAGAAAACTGGTTCATCTTGTGGCACTTGCGGCATTTCTTTCCATACGCAGGACAGTCTTTCCCTTTCATGGGGGCTCCAGTCAATCCACAGAAATCACTTTTGTGTTGCTTACCAGTTCTGTATTTCTGAGAAAATTCATTTTCTCCTTGTTTGGGGTTTGGCAGCTCGGACTCCACACGAGATACGGAAGTGCTCTGACGTCTCCCCATATCTTGTATTTGCTTTGCTATGTCCTCTGTCTGACTTGCTTTGGTGAGAAAACGCGTTAAATATCGATACTTTGATATGCACCAAAATTCTCATCGCGCAGAATGCCTGGACATCATTAATTATTCATAACCGGTGAAGCGGCAAATTCGAAAGCGCGCGTGCCTTGAAATGTCCTGAATAAGAGAAGAAAGGGCCCAAATTGGCCCACTAGGGCTGATAAAACTTAGTTTTCTGGTTTCCAGGAGTTATAACTTCAACCTTCACGCGCGGCGTTTTGAAGAAGAAGGTTGTACCTTCAATTTAAGCCGAGAAGTAACTGAATATAGAAGGTAAAAGGATTCGCCTTTTGCGTTTTAAACTGGACAAAAATCGGCCATTTTTTGTATGGGGGCCGTTTTCAACAGCAACTTTTTCACTATCTAAACGACCTTTCGAATTTTCACGCACGGCAAATGGAAGATGGATCTCTTCCGGAACAAAATCCGTTTCAACTTCGAAAATTGGTCAACAAGAACCTTTCGCCTTTTGAGTTTGAAAACTACTTGTTGGAGTTGTGTTTGGAAACGGTGCGTCTCAGGTTGAAGAGCTATTGTCTTAAGCACAGGTCTGTATAATAATGGCTGTCAAGATTAACAATACCCATTCAGGAAAACCACTCAACTATAAAAAAGTCAATATTAGCGGGAATTTCAAAAGTATCTTGTTGGCGCAGCTGATTTATTCAAACCTGTTCCGCAATGAGTAAGGCAAGCGAAAACGTAAGTGATCGGGAGCTCTTTTCAGAGCTCTTCGAAAACCCGATCCACCCGCTTTTGATCAATATTGTACCTCCTTTTGTTAACGAAAACAGTCCAATGTTTCACTTCCAACTAAACGGCAAAGCAGTTTGGAGTTTGGAGATGGAGAGAAGTTTGGGCAACCGAGCACAGTGTTTGAACTTTTACAATCAAGTGTTCTGCCTCTTTGCTACCGATTAGCGGAATCTGCTCGCGAGCGTGTCAGACGTGTATTTGCCGAAATATAAGGCGATTTTGGAGAAAGATACAAGACAGCAAAAACACGAAGAAACGGAAACAAATGCGAGCGGAGACATACTTAAAACTGGGAGTAAACCCGGAGGAGATGGAGCAAACACCAAAAGACGTGTTGGCGCACCTTATGCAAGATAACAACAATCTTCGCGCGAGCGTGGAGGAAAAGGCAGCCGATTTGTACCACAAGATGCGCCAGAGACTAGCTCACTCTGGAAATGATTTTACGGAAGTAGGAAAGAAGCAGCAATACAGACATTTGACACAAATTCAGTTAGTTAACTTTAATCAAGTGTTTCAACTATTGTTAACAATATGGTTACCAAGGGAACACCTTCATACAAATTATGACATGACCTAAGAACATAAGCTACATGCAGTTGTATACTTAGCATCGTATCGAACTCTGTTATTTCTTTGTAGAAAGAAAGCCAAAGAAGCACTCTGATTCGGAGAAACTTATGGACTAATGCCTGAGTCCTTGATGCTTTGGGACAAAACTGGACAGAGCCATGAGATCAAGTTAACAGGTAACTATACTTACAAAAGCAGTATATTTTACAAGAAAAATTCACTAGAAGAGCAAGGGATGACCGTAATGTTGTCACTTTCTTGGCAGATGATCCTGACAAAGAAAACGTCCCTATAAGTATACCACTACCTGCCATACAGAATGAAGACCATTCAAAGCAAGGAGAGAGTTGCAAAGGTAGGGAGACCTGTCTATCAAGACCACCCAGTAACATAACATTTAAAAGTTTAGCCACTTGATCGTTAAACATTTCAAAACGGTAATATATTTTATCATCATATTGTCATAATATCTATTCCTTTTCAGAGAAGAAAAAGCATGCGTATGAGAAGTTGCCCTCAGCTGAAAAGGAGAAAATCAGGACAATACTATACATCATGGACAAGTTTTCAATTTCATGGGAGGCTTACCATGAGCTGACCCAGCAGGACCAGACACTGCCTAGATCCTACTTGGTAGAGGGATGTCAAGCCACCATAGACTCCAGGTGGAACATTAGGAAAACACCAGGGGACCAGCCTGGAGCTGAGTTACCATTTGAAGATCTACTGAAACAACAAATTGAAGAACATGTAAGTGAAACATAATAATTATATTAATAGTTTGTGATTACATAGTGTGATAGTTTTTGGGCATAGGATAAGGTCTGTACAACAAATAAAACTTCAGGCAATGGATTGAGTGCTTGGAAAATGGACAAAAAATATATATCATAGAAATATGCTATTACTATACATGGAGACTATTATTTACTGCCCATTTTGATGGGTAGCTAACTTGTAATAAATCATATTTAAAAGAAAACATTTGATTCATTACTCATTGTTATTGTTTGATTTCAACATGCACAGTCACTTAGGAAGGTTTTCCACTAGCATCTTTAATTGTTTGACTTCAGAGTACAGAAAATCTGTTTTGGAAACAAGAAATTATTGTTTTTTTGACTTCAGAGTACAGCAAATCTGTTTTGAAACAAGAAATTATTGTTTGTTTGAATTCACAGTACAAGATTTAAGCTTAAGCTAAAATAAGATAGTAGACTTAAGCACAAAATACAAATCAAATTGAATTTAGAAGGCAGAAACTCTTTATAGAAACAAGGAATGACATAAGCTTAATTTCAAAATACATTAGATATGTTTGAAACAAGAAACATCTTAGAAGTTGAAAAATTATATAGCCTTGACGAGCCTTAACTGAAGGATGCTTGTTTGCTTTTACCGACGTAATTGGTGGGATAGGTCGATGAGGTTGGGTTACTTGATAAAATAAGACATTGGTTACTTACCTAATTGTTTCTGCAATTCTTTTCACGTTTAGTTACTTTTACATTGTCGAACGTTTTCACGAAAACAAATGAAACCGTTGTGTGTGTACTGGCATCCACGCCATTTTGACGCTTAACGCGCATGGCTACGACAGCAAGAACGCTAGCCAGACATATCGACTAATACGAGGATCGCCTTGGGGAGGAGGGGAGGGTTAGTTTCTCGTGTACTGTGTTTAGTTCTTTCTTGTCTCTTCATACTGGATATCGCCTATTTAGGCAAAACAAGGGTTCAGGGAATCGGGGGGGGGGGGGGGGGGGGCGATTTGGTGGCTTCTAAAGAAGCCGTTGTTTTTCTTCCAATTTCTTCCATTTCCTTCATTGAGAAACTGCATGGTAGCTTTTTCTGAATACAATGCGCAGACGCTCGATCGGACGGGAAACCTTCTGTCCATGTTGATAGAACGCAGGAGACTTTGAGTGCAACAGACGGAAAGTCACCTGAATTACACGGCATCGGCTTTCATTGGCGTTGATAGTGCGCTCTGTGTAGGTTTCAAGTCCAGCTCTCTGAAGGTCCTGATCTTGGATGTTAATCGGCGTAGCTCTGAAATCGGCAGGCAGGTTTGGAAACAGGAAACGCACTACGTCGTGTCTTATTTCGATTGATTCTTCGCATTCGAGAGGAACTTTCATTCCTCTTTCAAATGCGAGACCAATTCTTTCTCGTGCCTCTTCTACGCGAACTGGATCAGGATCAGGGTTCTCGAAGGCTTCTACTAAGTCTGCCGGCAGGTGATCTTTCGGCTCCCAGGTGTTTTGGTTGGCACAGTATCCATGCCATTTGACCATGTAGTAAGGTCTGCCGTTAAGAATCTTTTTGGCCATGATGCGCTCAGCTTCGAAGGTGCCAAGAACTTCAGGTTATCTTTCACATTTACGGCCACGGGGAATCGAAGGCGTCTCAATGGACTTGTAAAATCCTCGACGCGGGCGAGAACGTTTCTCCATAGTCTTTTCGTTTGTCACTCTCAGCTAAAAGTGTTTATACTGCATCTGTAGGTTACTGTGGATTTTATAATGACAAATCATGGAACAAAGGAAAGCCGCAGGATCGAAAAGCGCCAATGGCGTTCCATGTAGACCCGACTACCCAAATTAGCATACTCGAGCAAAAGTCATGTTATTGTTCTTAAAAACAGCGCCATAGCTTGCAGCTTTCTTACGTTTCTTAGCAAAATGTTCTAGTTATAAAGCTTCTCTTTTTTTTTTTTCGCAACAAAGAGAAAACACGCGCGCGCTAGCTTTTTGGATCATAAGCTACTCCAGATTCAGGCGAAACAAGTCTATTCACTTTATTTAAAAATCAACATTTAAGTTTTCGTAGGTTCGAATGCCCGTGAAGGCATCACATTCGTTGCCGTGGATTTGGCGGAAGGTAAGAGCTGCCCTATTCACAAATAGTATAAAGCAGGCCAAACTTTTTAAAAAAATCGATCTGTTATAATATTGAACGTTAATATTTTCGCTGGCGGTGCGCTCTTATTCAGCCGTACTGCAAAGTTGCGACATTAGGAAACAATAGAATGAACAATAGCTCATGCGGCCTTTGTCTTTAAGCTCCGCCCTGACAAGTTGATGAGCTAAGCGGTACTCCCAACGGAGCACAGCGCGTGTAGATTTGGACCAATGAGAGTCACTCAGTTTACGCTTCATCGATAATATTACAGATCTATAATTTTTGCCGTACAGTAAGTAAATGTCCCCAAAACAATAGGCATTCTGCGCGATGTTCCTCGTAGGTAGCTCCAAACTTGCACACGTTCGCTTTCTCTGGAAGTCTTGCTGTGTACGCACTCGTGGTTTCGCCAATAAAAGGGCTCGTCTTCAAAAATAAATATCTCACATGATGTTTATTCTCCTTTGGTGTGAAATGCTCATTACGTTTGGTTCGCAGTTTCACGTACACGTCTTTTTCTGCTCCTGGACTTCTGGATTCATCTCCAAGCGAGCAATTTCCATTCCAACTTCAAAATTATACGGGCATCTTTCTTGTCGAAGTGCTTTGTAATCCTACAATACCGAAACTCTCTGTCTATTCCTTCAAGCCATTCCTACCATGCCTTACTCGTGTTGTTTGCTTCGTCCGAAATGATGAGTGGTTGTGTACGAAGGTTTATTGTTTCTGTGACGATGCAAACTTGTGCTGCTTCGCCGACCCCTGCTGCTGCTTCTTGACCTGTGTCATGTCCAGGCATCCTTGTTTGGTATCTTGTTTAATTTTTCTCTCCGCCAATGTTAAGACTACCAATATAAGGGTCGATTCATACGCTTTAAATAAGCAGGCTTTTTTCGAACTCTGCTCCTTTTCTTTTGTTTAAGGGAGGTTTTTGGAGCTCTTTTAAACTATTTCTCTTCATCATTCTTCTGAGGTATATTTAGCAATTATTCTACGATGGCGTGCTGGATATGAAATGAAAGATAACCAACGAGGCGCGTAGCGCCGAGTTGGTTATAATCATTAAATTTATGGACCAGCAAGCCCGAGTACAATAATTGTTTTATTAAAAACTCCAGGATCAACAACTCTTCCACTAAAGCATCTATTTCTGCCATCGGTCAATTCCGGTTCCAAACGGGTTTTGCCGGCCATTTTTTTCTCAGAGATGCAAAAAATGTTTTCAGCTCGCTTTATTGCGGACGCGTTCCTTGACCAACAGGTATATGAAATGATAGCCTGTGTCCGGCGAGCAAATGGAAATCAGTTGTTTACTCATTTATTACCCATCGATGACTAATGGATGTCATTGATCATCGATTAGTTACTTTTGCGATATAACGATGATCTTTAATAAAGGACTGGGAATTTTAGTGCTCATCGCAAATTCGTGATCGCTGAAAAAAGTGACTCTTAGTGTCCGAGTGAGTCAAAGGTTTACACAAGAAATGGCGGGCACATTAGTGTTATCTGAATCACTAATCAGAGTCCCAAACCACCCACATGAAGATTTCATGTCTTTATTACAGTGTTTTAGGAACAACGAAGCGTTACAACACGTTTTTAAACCGTTTGAGAGACCGTTTTGCTTTTGCAATTTGAAGCACTATATAGATTTGTTACATGCACGAATTTTGTTTTTTAGAATTTCCTTGCTTAAATTGTTCTTTTGACGGGAAACTTTTCCAATGTTAGCATCATGCCTATCGTCTTTTTTTCGTTTTTATCCCATGTACAATAAACCTTTTGTAATTGGACAGCTTTCAGGTTGAAAAAAATAAAAGAAGATACTTCCGGTTAAATAGTCCATAAAACTACTGTTAGCTCAAGAAAACAATGCCAATGTTTTCCATCAATCTAGCCAGCCCAATCTAAATAACCTCCCATCCCCTCCCCCTCTCTCCCTGTGTCACCTCTCACGAGAAGAAAGAACGCAGTACTTTTCATTCCAGATTGAACTTTTATTTCCCCTACATACTTTTAGGATATATGTATATAATTCCATTTAAACAGACGTTAATTCTAGCCTAATATTCTATCATCAAGAGACATATGATAGTCTGCACTTGTAGTTCTGAAGATAGCTCCTGTTTGAGGATCACTTTTTTCCTGCAAAGAAAAACATATTCACGACTTGTTGAGGAGATGAGTAAAAAAGACTTCATTCCTGAAAAAAAAAAGGATGGTTCACTTGAATGTGAATACTTGAAAATCATGTATTTGATCTGCAGGTTTAATTTATTTTCATTACTGCTTAAGGGGAGTGGCTCTTAACTACAGAAAGACAATGGTTGCTAAGGAAGCGTTTTAGTCAATAGCCCCACAAAAAGGAAGGACGTACGCTCGGTCAATCACCTGACAACCAAACGAAAAAAGGTTGAACATATCCTCTTGAGTATGGGGCTCTGCCCCAGGCGGTTTCTTCTGCCTGGAGCCCCGCTATAATTATGGCTTAAAAAATCAAGGAACAATCATTTAGATTATTTATTTGGTAGAGTACACTATAATTTCATTGTATCTTGATAATTATCTTTATGCGTGATCTCAGTTTCAATTGGACGAGGTGTATTGTTAGTACAGAATAAAACGTCTTCATTACCTGGGGTACTATTGTAGCAGCAGTACACCATCCCGCCACACAAACCATAGGCCCGTTTTTGACCGGGATCACACACGTACTTGCATTCTCCAGAAACGCCATGGTAGATGTAACAACCATGAGGAGGTGGTACCTCTAAGTAGAACAACATTTGGTACGATAAAAAACACGACGAAAACACTCAACATTATGATATTGTATCATTTTACATGTCGAGAACTTCAGCCTGTCATTCCGAAGCATAGCCAGGGAAAGTTTCTAAAGTCATTAATACTGTATGTCTAGTTTGATATGCTGTTAAAATATATATACTTTTTCCAATTGGAACTCGCGCGAGTACTTCAAATCAGTGTTGATTACCCGGTGAATGCAGAGAATCTCCTTATGATAACTCGAATACTTAAGACATTAAAGAATTTGGAAGCCGTGGTAACGGTTTTCTCTTATGTCGATTCAGAACTTCAGAAATATGGGTTATTGACCGAACAAGCTTGGTCAATAACGAATTTAGTATATGGGATAAAACACCAAAAAAATTATCTTTGATCCTGCGAGACCTAGCGAGAAATTCCGAGCGGGCAGGACAGCTCCATCTGATCTTGCCCACTCGGATAGCCAATCACAGCGCAGGATTTGGTTCATCTTGTCCGCTAGCGGAGCTAGTCATATAATAATAATAATAATAATAATAATAATAATAATAATAATAATAATAATAATAATAGTTACTGAATAGTTCCTTTATAAAGAGATCTTTGGAGTACAACGTTGGTCAATATGAGAAACATACTATTGTGCCTTCCAATTAAGCTATTTCACCCATGCATGCACCTCACCTGGCTGATGAAAACAGTAAGGGGTGTTTTGGATGGTGTCGTCCCAACAACAGGAGTCTGCCAGACATTGGTCTTTTGTTGTCCCTACCTTACCACAGTCATTGCGCTGCGAAGGACCAACAGGACACATTGCATAAGGTGGAACTGTAAAACAAACAATGCGTGACGGAAGGAATCACATTTCGTCAGGCAAAGTTTTGGCAGTTTTTGTATGTTAATTACCACCAAATGTCTTGCTAAGCACTGGAACCGTTTGTCTGATCAAGTGGTATATGCTCAGCTGATTCCATCCATTTCAAAGCCCTCTCTATCTTAAACACATCTCCCTGTCCCCTGGATGGGTAATCCAACTCAACCTGATACCCTGGGGAAACAATGTTATCCTCGCTGTTTGGGTCATAAAACGTGTGCGTTAACCACTGACACACAAGTTTTTCAGCTTCTTACTGCACTCGCTCTCTTCACAGAAAATAATGTACCAAGATTAAGGTTTGAGAAAAGCGTGCTGCTAGTGGCCGTTACTTTTGGTTTTTCTTCCCATTGGTTGAAAAAAGTGGTGCGAGTTTAGCTAAACATTCACAGAGCGAAGCAATGCAAAACCAAAGAAAACGCAAACCAATTTCGATGTCCAATTAAAAATCGCTCTCAACTGATTGGAAACTTACTGTCAAAGTCCTTAAGATAGCACCACGGTTCATCTCCTGGATGATTTGCTTGCCAACAGCATCCTCTTGCCTCACACTGATGTTGATTGATTCCGAGCCATCCACAGTCAGTTTTTCTTTTCGTGGGGTCAACGATACAAGTGGGCGCTTAAAGCAAATAATACATCGCAACGATTAAAAAAATACTGATGAAGCAGTGGCTGTGCATAACTCTCGCCAAGCCACTAACGTGTTTCCACTTCTAAGGGTCTAGACACGCAGCGCATGTGGGCTTTTAGACTACACAGATATAATTGGCTTCGAATCTAAAGTGAGCTTTGAAGCAGAAAATAAAAGAAAAATCCTACGTGGTGCATCCTTCGCGTTGTGGCACCACGGCAAGCCACTTGGGACATTGGGATTCCAACAGCAGCTTCTCGCTTCGCAAGTGCCTTGATTTATTCCCAGCCATCCACAGTCAACTAAGTGTTCAACATCACACCGATCTGGCAGCACATGAAGAAAAAAAAAATCAGTATTCATTGGTAACGAAAAGATTGCAAAGCATTTAATACTACTTAGTTCTAAGGAGACTTTCAAGGACCATATTAAGGTCTGTGTACGTGTTTTATCTTAAAGGAGCTCCAAATCTGTAGAAGCAAGACTAAACCGGAATTAATGATTCAGTTTTTATCTTTTTCTATTAAAATTTGTTTTCCTTTCAGAGGGTGGATTTCGCTAAGGTAAGTGCCTTCTAAAGGCATCCAATGGAAATACGTTGTAAAGCCACGTGACCACCCCCAAGCACCAATTCATTATTCTCTTCTAATTATTAGATTCGACTCTGTCTCGTGGTAAAAAAAAATATGATCTGCCGAATCTGTACCTTTTTGTTCTTTGTTTATTATTTATTTTTAATAGAATGAGCATTAAAGCACAGTTTGTACGAAGGCGTTTTCTTTGATCCGTGATTTACAGCTGAAAAAACAAAGTCTAAAGACAGAAAATCTAAAATGTTCAAAGTGCTGATACCTTCATCATTTTGAGCTGGTTTCCCCATCACAACCACTGCTCCAAACAAAAACAATGCAAATGCCAATTTCATCGTCATCTGATGAACTGTTGAAGGAAGTAGTGACAAAGGCGTAAATTGACAAATATCTTATTTACACTAGAGTGACAAAACAAATCGTTTTGTGACGTTAAAAACTATGGATACCTATTAATCATTTGCCAGAAAGAACACGACTAAAAAGTCCTCTCATCTTTAGGAAAACTGCTCGCGTATCACATCTCAACCAACCCACGTGTGAAAATTTGTTAAGCTCGAATATTACACAACGCGATAAATCCACAAAGGCCGTAAAATCAGACAAAAACCTTTCCCAGCGAAAAATTTTATTGAAATAATTAACATGTTTGCAATTAGAGGCAAAAACCCTTCCTATTTCATTGCGTGCGTAAAAACAAGAAACCCAATCCGTGTCAAAATTAACCATACGCAAGAAAATAGATTTCTCACGGGAGTTCAGGATCAAACCCTTTTCTGAAGAACCTTTTCCTTGAATAATGAAGCACAAAATAGACAACAAGCTTTCTTTCAAATAATTCTTGGCTGTCATATTTCCAGTTGTTTTTTAACCGTGAAGACTGTGCAGAGTTGAGTACAAAATAACTATAAATAACCAGACAACAGTAAACATAGATGCATTCAAGGTGGTCGATTCCTTCAATGAGTTTGTTAAACCCATATCCAACCACATAAAGTTAGCACAGAATTTGCCGTTTGGTTTCAGTGTTGTACAGAACAGCACCCTTAGTAAAATATTAGGAAAAAAGCTCACTTTGACATGCGACCGTGAAAGATGCAAATGTTGTGGAAGTCCATTATTCAATAATAATAATAATAATAATAATAATAATAATAATAATAATAATAATAATAATGATAATGATGAGCTTCATTTAACATGGGAAGGCCTTCAGCAATTTGTTCTCCCGGGTGTCCCTAAAATATGTAAATACAATACTAAAATAAATATACAATATACTCAGATAAGTATAAACACAAGATAAGTATAAATACAAAATAATATGAATACATACATTAAGACTATACAATAAAATAAGATAGATGATGAAATGATTACAATAATATTTGACTGATTTGTCTTTTAAAACTTGATACAGAATCAGAGTTTTGAATATTTTTGGATAATGTATTCCATAAAGTGATACTAGTGTACTCAAGAGTGCGTTTCATGTCTTCATTTCTTGGTTTAGGTAAAGCAAACGTATCCCTGTTTCTAGTATTATAGCTATGTACTTCTGAGTGACGTAAGTAGTTCGTAGCAAGTTCTTCTAGTTGGTGATTTAAGCATTTATAAATAAGAATGGCTTTGTTGTACATTCATCTCTGCTATGTCGACCAATTGAGCTTAGCACGTACTGAGGCAGACGGGTTGTTGTTGTCTGCCGAGAGGATGACTCTTCCGGCACGATTTTGCAGTCTCTGTAATCGTAGAGATAATATCTCGCTACATGAGTCCCAGACTACTCCGACCACAGTAGTCAAATAAGGGCTGAATAGTGAGCTGATGGTCATTTATGGCAAGGCATTATGCGTTTAAGGATACCGATTCTTGAGAAGACCTTATTGCACAGGTAGTCGATGTAACTTGACCAAGAAATGTTGCTGTCGAGTACGATTCCAAGGTATTTGAAGGTCTCTACTCTCTTTATTGCGACCCCATTGAGCATTAATGTGCCAAATTGAACATAATTTAGCCTCTGTGGTGAACCAATGGCCATGTACTCACACTTCTTGGGGTTTAAAGCTAGTTCGTTCAATTTGATCCATCTGGATATACTTTCCAGGTCATCATTAAACCTTCTTAGGATCTCGTCAGCATTATTAGAGAAGTAATACAAGGCAGTGTCGTCAGCGAGCATGTTAACAGTGGAGTGAGAGATACAAGAAGGGAGGTCATTTATGTAGACCAAAAAAATTAAAGGCCCCAGGGCCGAGCCTTGGGGAACCCCTGATAGGATGTGTTCGATCAAAGAGAGCACACCGTTGAAAAATACTTGCTGTTGTCGATTCTCAAGATATGAAATAAACCAGTCTAAATGAAGTCCAAGGAGTTTTCTCACCAGGATGCTGTGCATATATAATTACTATAATATATTGTATATTTAATTTTTTTTAATTTATTATAATCATTACTAGTAGTTGTATGCGATTATTCAGACCCAAAAACCTCGATCACGTGTGCATATATTATAACCACGAAAACAATGGCGCAGGGCGTGCATAAATTAGGGGCAAGTTGGGGCATGACGCAATGTCGGTTTTAACCCTAACACGTGAAACAACACGTGCATAACCCTAAAACGTGAAACAACAC
Source organism: Montipora capitata (assembly GCA_949126865.1). NCBI lineage: Eukaryota > Metazoa > Cnidaria > Anthozoa > Scleractinia > Acroporidae > Montipora > Montipora capitata. The sequence continues at coordinate 25,083,169 of OX421456.1, forward strand.
GTGCATCCTAGGTCGTCGCATAAATTAGGGTTAGGTTAATCAGATGCTAGTCACGTACGTACATGAAGGTCTCTTTTATTGAGAAAGTAAGCGAGATGTGTTTGCTTTGCCTGTGTTCTGTTTCCACCCAGCCATCCGGGTGGTAACGCAAATATATAGCGAAAAGAACAATGGGAAATACAGGGAGCCAATGAGGTCAAGGTGATGTCATCACGGGCCAATGAGACACCGATGACGTCAGTTTACATTAACTTTCTGGGCTTGGGGTCACGTACCTACAAAGTGAAGTGAGAACCCTATTGTTTTGAAGCGAGTCAAACAGAATTTTAAAACACATACACAAAAGGCTTTACACGCCTGGACAAGTCCACAAACGCTTTGTTCTTTTTTAAACTAAATTTGCGTAGAGGCGATCGAAGCGTGAAGAAGGAAGAATATAGACCATAAAAAGTTGTTTTGTGTGGAAAAGAGGAGCATTCTCAACTCTTTTACGCTTTTTAAACAAACGTGAACTCCGTTGTTACAACCTTTTTTTAAGGAAAGTTTTTTCTCAACCTCGCGCTTGAATGAAACACGGGTAAATGCAATCTTTTTTATGTAAGAATACACAAAGACATCCTTCAGTGCACAGACACAAAGAAAGCCTACTCAACAGATTTGAATAAAACCTTTTCTGAAAACGCTTGAAAAAAACCTTTGGATTTTGAGATGCGTTTTATACCGTGGTATGGTGAAGCGGGAGTTGGTTTCATATCGTATTTCAAAATACTTTTCACAATATTTGACGCAGTGAGCAAACAACAATATACATTTCAAACGCTTTATTAAAAGATACTCTAGATATAAATGATTGTTCTTCTACTATTTGACTATCGTAACGTTAAAACAAACATGTTGCGTTGCGCTTAAATAAATACTGTGACTCTGATAATGCAGTTCTGTTCAGACATACAGAATATGAAACATTCGAGACCGGACTAACTCGAACGAATTTTATTTGCAGAAGGCTATCGTTAAGTCAATAAAAACACACCAGCAAACATTTCAAACGTTTTACTGAATTAACAGAGAACGCTTATCACAATGTGGTATTTGCGAGAGATAGTTCTCTTTAAAGAAACCTTAATCCGAAAAAAGTTGTTTTGAAAATGCACCCTATGTACAACAAAGATTATAGTTGTTAAGTCAATAAATACACACCAACAAGCATTTCAAGCGTTTTACTGAATTAACAGAGAACGCTTATCACAATGTGATATTTGTGAGAGTAGTTCTCTTTGTAATTCACTTGCATTCGCTGCATCATTAGTGTTCTATTATGCATGCACTGTTTCAACGCTTTTTGAGCGAAAATAAATCACACACGCGCAAATAAGAGAAGAAAAAAATGTTGTAATTCACTTGCATTCGGTGCATCATTATTGTTCTATTATGCATGCACTGTTTCAACGCGTTTAGAGCAACAAATCACACACGCGTAAATGAGAGATGAAAAAATGTAATTCACTTGCATTCGCTGCATCATTATTGTTCTATTATGCATGCACTATTTCAACGCGTTTAGAGCAACATTAAATAACACACGCGTAAATGAGAGATGAAAAAAAAATGTAGTTCACTTGAGTTCGCTGCATCATTATTGTTCAGTAAGGTTCCCACTTTGTATTACTCCTTAATCGGGCAACCATAGGTGTTCTCGCCCTGTAGGACCTTTTAATAACCCTCTTCTCCGTGGAATCTGGGGGCGTTTCAAAGATCCAGGGATCTGTTTCCTGTTCGATAGGAGAAGGTGGTGTTTCTATCCTGACAGGAATTTTGGATGGACCAACGGGTGTAGCTGGAAGTTTCCTGTGTGCTGTCTTTTTGGGTTGTACCTCGGATATCGTTGGAGAATGGTTTGGAGTGGGCGCATTTGGAGCTGTTGTCGATGTCCCTGCAGGTTTCGTCTTCGTTTCGCTCTTCATTTGTTTTGACAAACCTTGGTACCGTTGTAATAGTTGATCCAATAAGGCCACTTTTTGATCTGCGGGCAAAGTAGAATCCGTGATATGTTTCATGTCTTGATCCAAGCGCGTCAAGGTCGTGAGTTGCGGAGGTGAGGTTAAGCGATGTTCTGTCTCAAGGCTTTGCATTAAATGCTCTGGGACCAACATCATCTTTTGTACGTGTTTCATTTTAACACTTTACCCAATAAATCCAAAGCGAACGGTGCAATCAAAGAGGCGAGAGCTGGCAGGAATCCTCCTTGTTGATTGAGAACTTCTTTTTTCTTCTTCAGACTAGGTGTCTTGCGAGTCAAATACAGGAGTTTCGCCTTGTGTGGTTTCAAGCGTTTAAATGATGAACTTGGAACCATAATGTTCCCTTTAAGTAGATTAAGAGCGACTTCACTGATGGCTTCTATTTGTCCCTTACTAGCGTGAGATATCATCTCTTTCCGCTGTTTCCCTCTGCTTGTAAAACAAGTGCAGAGAAAGGGTAAATGTTGATTGACTTTGGAAGCCTTGACGAGTTTTCTTCTCTCGGTAGATTTTGAAATCTTTCCAGAACGCAAAGTCATGTCACCACCACTTTGATTGTTTACTGTCTCCTCGCGGTGCAACAATTGCAAAGCCATGGCGTTAAATGAAATCTACCGGAAAAGGTTCATCGGTTTTATAGATTTTCTTATCAACGTAAACAATGGGATATGAATGTGACTCTGGGAAGATCCTTGTTCGCAATCGTTGAATGTCCGGGGTTCGTGGATGTAAATCCATCATTAAGTATCCAAATGGTTGTGATGTAGCGTCTTGAAAACTCTCCCACACAAACGGAACGCGCCCAGAGAACGCCTGTTGTGCCAGTGTCCTCAACCCCAAAGTATCTCGAGGATTGTTAAAGGCAATGATGTAATGAGCATTAAGAGAAATGCTCCGGGAAAACTTTCCTGGGGGGAAAAGGTTTTGTGTCAAATAAATGCAGGTGACGTCACAATGATGGGACACTTTGGTGAACAAATCCAAAATGCGCTCGTCATCGCTACAGTTTCTCATGAGGTCATCTAACACGAGCAGACCAGGACGATGAGGGGGTGGAAATAAGGCGGGAATGTCGTCGGGAATACCCTCCATAAACGTGACTTCCTTTACCAATTCCTTAAAACAATCTTGCCATTGACCGTAGCAATACACGATCTTGCGAATGGAGCCTTCAAATAAACAATCTGCGTGTTGAAGTATTTGGCGCGTAAATGTTGTTTTTCCGCATTGGCTGGGGCCAGAAATGATAATACTGCTGGGGCACTTGAATTGAGACATGTTCACAAGACGAAGCTTCAACGCTTTGTGTACACGAGATAGAATTCCCACCCCTTTTACTAGCAAATGCACACAAAAACAGCAACATTTTGTTTACTTTTCAACATGATTTTATTGCTTATGGACACAGCGAAATGACTTACAACCTTGTTGAAAGCAATCATTAACTTTAGGATAAATGGCTGCATTAAAATAAGCGTGTACACTCCGTTCAACTTGTGCATCGTTCCACTGAGAATCATATCGTTTAAATTTAGCTTGAACAGTGTTCATATCAACATTCCGTGCTCGCCGAATGAGATAAAACAAACAATAATCTCCACAAACATCCGAGTTCAGTCCTTGCAATGGTTTATCGTTATAATAGGTAACTTCCCGTAGAATGTAGGTATCCATGTTGTAAGTTTCAGGAGGAAATCCGTAGCTGTCAAAGAATTCACTTTCACGAGGCGATTCAAAGTACATAGCCACCCAATGTGTCCCAGGTTGGTCATGAGGGTCCGTATTCGCGATGAGTCCGGCTGGGTAGGTGTTGATGACAGGTAGCCTATCCCTTGGAAATACGCCTTGCATCAGAGGTGCTAACACAGGGTCAGAAAGACAGGCTTGCCATAGTTCTTGGGTCGTATGCATGACGATGAACTAAGAGCCTTGTGACAAATCGTAGACCACGCGGCGATTGCGATCAATTTCCAACTGATTCTGAAATTCTGCGTACACAATTAAATTCAGAACTGAGTTCGTTTGAGTTCCAAATTTCAGGTACAGGTTCACGTTACCCGTTCGATGGGGTATCAGATGATCGGGATGTCCACTTCCTGCCGGTGTCAAATCAAAACGGAACAAACCGTATCCGTTTTCCCAATCCACTCTATCAATATCAAGCCCGTGCCCACAATTCATGTCTCCACTTCCTGAAAACAGCGTGTTGTAACCATCGATCTTTTTTCCACCCGTCAGATCCAGCGCAGAATAAGGCATTTCTTCTCCATTCACAGTCAGCCGAATGTCTTGCAGGTCAAACAGCTCAAAGTTGAAAGGATTTCTTGCAAGGTTTCCGTTGAAGGCATCGTTCCGCACGAGCCCAAAAATGATGCACTGAGGAATGAAACCATGGAATAGATCTGTCTCAGTGTGATTTAAGACTCCTTGAGGGATGATCCTTGCCTGCGTAGGGGTTCTGGTTAGGGTATAGATGGCTGGTAGCGGTGCGCTCCCTTTGTGACCTTGCATGATCTGTACATGTTCTAGTTTCACACTGTCTGCAACACGCACTGTGCGTATGCGAAGCGTACTAGACATGATCTTTAGTTTGCACTTGTTTGGAGTCTCCCCAGCCATGAGAGCAAAAGCATCGTTGTTCAGATCCACTTTGACTTTGATCTCCAAACCGTCAAGCAACAACTTGTCAATATTAAACACGTCACAAAGAGGTACTCCGACCAACCCAACTTCTGCGCCGTTGTTAGTAAATGTGGCTCTTCTATTCAGACCCTCATTATTTTCTGCTGTATTATCTACTTCATTCATGTGTCCAGCAGTGTCTTTGTAATACAGAGCTTTGGTTAAGTACGATTTCTTGGCCTGTTCCGTAAAGTTCAATAAGGTCTTGATGTAAGCATTGTATGCTTGAGTGTCTGACTGTTCTGTTACCAGCGTTTCGTTGATCTTGATGGTAAACTGTTTGATGATGGAATGAAGGGCGTTGTTGACCAGAGTGTACTTCTTACCATCCCCTGTGGGCGATCCATCTTGTTTGGTAATCTTTACTACCAATCGCAGCTCTGTCTTGTTAATGTCAATGTAGTCAGCTAACGGTTTGATGACAAACTCGATGGGATTAGTTCCCGTTTGAACCGGTTCATAATCGATCCATTTGCTGCTAACAATGGACACATCTGTCACAGGTACATCAAACAATTGTAAACTTGAATTCGCACCAGGGGCTGAGAGAGGGTGTGCTGATGCCATCTTTAATCAAACATAGTCTTGAACGTTGAACGAGGTGTTCTCCTTTTCTTGGTCTGTCCTTCACTGCGCCGCTTTGACGTATCCGCGCGCTTATATACTCTTTTTCCTCGACCTTGCTGTGTAATGTCATCAATGACCCCTGTGAGTAAATTTTTTCCAGCAGCTTTCGCTCTTGTCTTGGCAGCTTTCTTTAAAGGTTGACCATTGATCACGTCTTGGACAAGTTGCATTCCCGTTTCCAATCCAGTATCGAGCATTCGTTTTCCCACTTTTTTTGCTGTTGTTTTGAGAAAGGGAGTTGCTGAACGGAACAAGGACCGAAACATTCCACCTAAGCCGTTGCCCCCTTGACCATAAGGGTGTGTTCCTCCGTAGATACTAATGTCTCCTCCTTTACCGTGCTGCCTATAGGGTACAACATGTCGTCCATATGGGTAATATCGGTGGTTCATAGGTAATAACATGTTGTTATAGAATATCACGACGCCGAAAATGCAGGGTCACGCGTACGGCTCCAGAAGCAAATGGTATCAATTGACCTGTGTCTCCCCTTATATTGATCGCCACGGATGAAAATACAGTTGTACGGAGTCTATGGTAGGAGGGCACCTTGACCTCTTCTGTGATCATGTTCCCCGGCTGACCACGGGGAACAAGCATCCGAAGTAAGTTCGCTTGAGCATCTCCCACTACTTGAGACTCGATTAAATCGGAATACACGTAGATGGTTTGAAAAGCGTCTCTCGAGAGCAATCCCCATACCAATTCGTCTTTTCTGACAAGTGTTGTCGTTGTCCTCGCAAGAAGGACGCTGTGATCATCATTCTGTTGGACAAGGCCTCCGATTTGGTACAGCTGAGGAATATTATACTGATGGTTTAAGTACCCCAAGGCGCGAGCTAATGTCTTTGGTAGAATCACATACCAACCGGCTGGTAACTTCAACTCAAAGTAATCTTGTGCTTTCTCGTAAATGTAAAAACACTCGTTTCCTTCTAGACTCGTAATGGTCTTGTCACTCTTCAAATAAATGTCTCTCAATCGATTGTGTAGTCCCTTCGTCATACCGTGAATGACATCTTTGACCGTACGGTAAATGCCACTTGGTACAGGGATGTTCAATTTCCAGGGTTCAGGGTCAGTCTTACAAAGCAAAGTGTAGGACAATTGATTCTCACCTACATTTTGCCAGGTGTAAGGGTAAATGATGCGTGTCATGGCCACCTCCCAGTCTTCACTTAGGTGTAGTTGACTTGGTAACTGCATCTTAAAATCGGCCGCCTTGTTTTCTGGATACTGAGTCAGACTTGCATCACTGGTCAGCACCATGTAAAAACTGTTGGTCATGTTGATCGACGGCGGAAATGTAAAACGACGCTGACGATACCGTCTAAAAATGCTGGCGTTTGACCGTATCCACTCGTTAAATATATTTCAATGGTCTGAAATATCTTTGTCCGCAAAGGTAGGTACACAATATGTTCTCTTTCTTCAAGGAGTGTTTCTCGAAAACTGCCCAGGGGTACCATCTCATGTAGGAGAGGTAAGCGCTTGTCACCCACCTGCCACGATTCCACGAGATTGGTTTGAACTTGAACCAGTCTCTGCTTACACGAGCAAAGCGACAGCGAAGGAGGAAAGATGTAAATACCCGGATAGGTGATGGATGTGCCAGCTGGTAAGATGAACCAATCATTACCATATTTTCTTTCTAAGGTGAGTGCAGCATTCAAACGAACGCTGGGTGTAAAAGTGTTGTTTTCGGTTATCCATCCCAACGCGCGAGCTGTAGACAATGTGATCAGAAGTCCTTCAGTTTGCGAGTTTAACGTTACATTCCATTCGTCGTCCACTGTGATTTCAATCTTAGATGGTGGGTCACCGATGTTCAGGCATTGGAACATTCCTTCTGTGACATCTAAGGCTGTATAATACTTGCCCTCGGGTAATACAAACGGTGTGGAGTCACCTCGACGATCCAGCATGATGTGAGAATGTTTGCAGTCATTTGTAATGTCAAACATTGAGAGCGGATACACGATATGATGCAATCCTTCTTCCCAATCTTCTTCATCTTTCAGATGGATTTGTCGAGGTAGCGCTACGCGAAAGGAGGACTTGGAATTGTTTAGAAATAAATTACTGCTTGCATTACTCGGAAGTGTCACGTAAAAGTCGCTATCTTGAATCATGTTTGTTGTAAAGCGACCAACTGGTTATGTGGAATCCAACTGTCGTATTTCTTTGGCCAACCTTTCCAATGTACCAACACCTCCTTATTCGCTCCTCGTCCCCTGCGTTTTAAAATTGTTTCAATACGAAACAGGTGTTTTTCCGTTTCTATCACTTTCTGTAACTCAAATTCGTAAAAAGTGCCTTGAATCCAGTCACCGTCTGCTTCCTTTAGGCGATACACGGGTGGGTCGCGCGGAAGTCTCTGAGCAACAGTGAAAGTTTCCTCCGTCCAGGATGGTAAGTAACCTTTTTCAAAGATGCGTTTATGCTTACTGATCTTGACTTGATCTCCCACTTTGAATTTATACTTTGTCGGCTTTTTGAACAGATTTCTATACAAATTGTTCCAGACCTCTGATGCGTTATTCTCGTTAACATCCGCTGGTCTCATTTTGATGCTACGGTGCACGCTTTGATTGTAATTCCCATTGACTAAATCGTCCAGTTGGTCCAAATAATGGTACGAGCTGCTGGTAGTGAACATACGCCACATAAGTTGTTTCAAAGTGCGGTTGAATCTTTCAACCACTTGGGCCTTGGTTTCGTTGTAGGTTACAAAATGATGTACATTCTCCTTTTTGAGAAAGGTTTGAAACGTTTTGTTCTTAAATTCGGTTCCGGCATCTGTTTGCAACTTCTCAGGTTTGCGACCTTCCTGGAAAATGCTTTCAAAGGCCACCACCAACGAGGCTCCTGTTTTCGATTTCAAGGGCACCACCCACGCGTATTTGGAAAGGACATCGATACAAGTCAGTAAATACTTGTATCCTTGATTCCACTGACTCAAATGTTGCAAATCAACCAAGTCCGCCTACCATTGCGAATCTATATCAAACACAATTACTCGGTTACGACGAAAGCGTTTTCTTGCAGGTTTGTGTAGGGTATAGCCAGGTTGTTGACGGAGCCAATCGAGTACTTGCGTGCGTTTCAAACCATACCGACGCGCCGCACGATACAGTTTGTCGACTCCCCCTAAAGCGGATGGTCGATCCACTTCATAATACAGTTTCTGTAATAGTTGGTTCGTCTGATTTAGGGTCCGCGTTTTCTCTTTCTTCTTCTTTTGCATTTTCTTCTTCGTGATTGTCGGTGACATCTTTCAATTCGATGTGAACCTCGCTACCGCAACACGCAACTAAACATCGCATTCTCTGACATATGTCACTTAAAGAAACTGTGGGCGATGAGCTTCCACACACGCGGCTTGCAGCACTACCCATGGTGTTAAACAAATGATTAGATCTTCTTCATTCGCAGACTTTTTATGACAATTTGCCAAACCATCCACCAGAAAGAAGGATAATGCATCGAGTACGTTACACATAACACTTTGTGGAATGTATATTGTTCGGTAAATGTAGCGTTGCATTGGTCCATGTAGTAATAAAAACTCAACAAGCGACCGGGGTTCATTGGATGTAACTCTTTTACAAGTTCTAACCATTGCTCGCGAGGTGTGCTGTGAAAGATGTGTCCTGCAAAACAACTCCGAGCGCAAACCCGAACCAAGACAAAGTACACTCTATCCATGTTAACGAGTCTACTGAAAAACGGGCACTGCACGTATTCCTTTATAGCACTTTTTGTGAATTCAGTCACTCACTAACACGGTTAACACTTGGGCGTGTGTGATTTATTTTCGCTCTAAAAACATTGAAACAGTGCCTGCATAATATTGCTTGACCGGTACATGTGCATCTTTATTGTACATAGGGTGTGCTTTCAAAAGAACTTTTTATTTACCGGTATAATTTTTTGGATTAAGATTTGATTAAAGAAAATCTATCTCTCGCAAATATAACATTGTGATAAGCGTTCTCTGTTAAGCAGCGAACTCAAGTGAATAATGTATGTGATTTATTTTCGCTCTAAAAGCGTTGAAACAGTGCATGCATAATAGAACAATCATGATGCTGCGAATGCAAGTGAATTACAAAGAGAACTACTCTCACAAATATCACATTGTGATAAGCGTTCTCTGTTAATTCAGTAAAACGCTTGAAATTCTTGTTGGTGTGTATTTATTGACTTAACAACTATAATCTTTGTTGTACATAGGGTGCATTTTCAAAACAACTTTTTTCGGATTAAGGTTTGTTTAAAGAGAACTATCTCTCGCAAATATCACATTGTGATAAGCGTTCTCTGTTAATTCAGTAAAACGTTTGAAATGTTTGCTGGTGTGTTTTTATTGACTTAACGATAGCCTTCTGCAAATAAAATTCGTTCGAGTTAGTCCGGTCTCGAATGTTTCATATTCTGTATGTCTGAACAGAACTGCATTATCAGAGTCACAGTATTTATTTAAGCGCAACGCAACATGTTTGTTTTAACGTTACGATAGTCAAATAGTAGAAGAACAATCATTTATATCTAGAGTATCTTTTAATAAAGCGTTTGAAATGTATATTGTTGTTTGCTCACTGCGTCAAATATTGTGAAAAGTATTTTGAAATACGATATGAAACCAAATCCCGCTTCACCATACCACAGTATAAAACGCTTCTCAAAATCCAAAGGTTTTTTTCAAGCGTTTTCAGAAAAGGCTTTATTCAAATCTGTTGAGTAGGCTTTCTTTGTGTCTGTGCACTGAAGGATGTCTTTGTGTATTCTTACATAAAAAAGATTGCATTTACCCGTGTTTCATTCAAGCGCGAGGTTGAGAAAAAACTTTCCTTAAAAAAAAAAGGTTGTAACAACGGAGTTCACGTTTGTTTAAAAAGCGTGAAAGAGTTGAGAATGCTCCTCTTTTCCACACAAAACAACTTTTTTTCTTCTATATTCTTCCTTCTTCACGCTTCGATCGCCTCTATGCAAATTTAGTTTAAAAAAGAACAAAGCATTTGTGGACTTGTCCAGGCGTGTAAAGCCTTTTGTGTATGTGTTTTAAAATTCTGTTTGACTCGCTTCAAAACAATAGGGTTCTCACTTCACTTTGTAGGTACGTGACCCCAAGCCCAGAAAGTTAATGTATACTGACGTCAGCGGTGTCTCATTGGCCCGTGATGACATCACCTTGACCTCATTGGCTCCCTGTCTTTCCCATTGTTCTTTTCGCTATATATTTGCGTTACCACCCGGATGGCTGGGTGGAAACAGAACACAGGCACAGCAAATACATCTCGCTTACTTTCTCAATAAAAGAAACCTTCATGTAGCTTGGTGACTAGCATCTCATTAACCTAACCCTAATTTATGCGACGACCTGGGATGCACGTGTTGTTTCACCTGTTAGGGTTACAGCCGTCATTGCGTCATGCCCCAACTTGCCCCTAAATTATGCACGCCCTGCGCCATTGTTTTCGTGGTTATAATATATGCACACGGGATCGAGGTTTTTGGGTCTGAATAATCGCATACAACTACTATTACTCATCTTGATATGTACTGTATTTATGTTAATATGGCACGTTCACGTTAAAACGAGTCTTACTCATCCGTGAAATGTGGATAAATAAAGTACTACTACTACTACTACTACTACTACTACTA
>OX421456.1:25099168-25101668 GCA_949126865.1 Montipora capitata
AAAAAACCGAGAAATTCTACTCATGTTCTGACTGGATTGCCATATATGGCAACTCAATAAAGCGTGAAAAGTCCCTTGCCGAAAATAACTGATCAGTATCTAATATATAGATGTAGCCAAGCCTAAATGTGGAGCTCCCGTCTCTAACCCCAGAAAGCAAATTATACAATCTTTTTTTTTATAAAACGTCAGGAGCCCATCTGGAGCGTGCAACTTCCACACAGCGTCTGTGAAACGGCGTTTTCACAAGTAGGTTTATTTTTAGACTAGCCCTTCCCGCGAATTAGGTCAAAAAACAAAGGCAGTTCCGGTTCGGTGACCCTATGACATCAGCTTAATTTCTTGAATTGGTCATCGGGCTCCTGTGGGGGTCTCATTCGCGGGAAATTGAATCTAAAAATAACCTTACTTGTGAAAACGCCGTTGCACGAAAATATGTAAGTTTCACGCTCCGGGTGATGGGCTCCTGAAAACGTCTAATTTTTGAGCCGAGGCTGAACGTTGAATTTGCAATTGTGAGGCTGAAAACGTTCTTAAAGAAGCTCTTAATTTTACATGATATAGTTTTTCAATAGCTCAAATCTTGCACAAGTTATTAAGAATCCTATCAAAGTGCTTGCTTTTTGTAACTATTATGAATAATAAATGCCCATTAACACTCATTAACTGATATGTGTCTCATGCAAGAAAACCATCGTTATCTTATAGTAAATATGCCCTGAAGTATTTGGGTTAATTTACATTTCTTTACCTTAATTTCATGCTCTCATTTAAAATACAAACACCAAATAAAAACGTTCTCAATCGACTCAGTCTCAGCCTGAGGACTGTTCTCAAAACGTTCTTATAATTTTGGTTAATCTCAGCCACAACGTTCATATATAAAAAAAAAGATTTTTATATATAAAAAAGAGTGTATGATGTCTATAGAAATAGTTATGCCTCTGTTTAAAGTATAAAATCAAACACATCTGTGCCGACAGCAGTAAAGAAACCAGTCTTACAAACAATAACCAACAATTTTTATCAACAACTAAAACTGAAATTACATGCACAGTAATCTCTTTCACAACATTTTCCGTTTATCTGACAATCTTTATTCCCTCCCTCTTCAGTTCAGAACAACAGCAAAAATCTTTACTAAAAAGTCAGCCTAAAGCGTAGTAAATTCGCTTACTCGACTGCAATTTCACAGTCAAACAAAGCAGCTCACAACTGGACATCCATTTAGCACAAAAAGGCCATAAATGTGATTCTTGAAATATGTCAGAATCTCTGTCAACACGGAATTGCATACTATTTTCAGGCCTTCTTCGTTTTGTTTTGTTTTTTTTTTTTTTACAGCTAAATTGTAGTTCTACAAAATATGTCAGGCAGCGAGTCATGTATTAAGAAGAAAAACGTTACTTGAAACATAGTTAATAGAGGGAATGGTTATGAAACCCGACAAATTTCTTTGTTGTAGGTTTTTGTTCTGTCTTTTTGGCCTTGAGCGTGCACAAAACACAATAGTTGTTTACTCCGTACTGAGGAACAAACCAATAGAAACGTGTTGATTACGTAATTCATGCATATTGTATGAGCGCAAAACAAAAGATTGTGCACGGTCGTGGACTTTCCAACCTAAATCTTGGCATCTTAACGATGCCTGAAAGCTAACCGTTGCAAATAAATGTTTCGTCTCTCACTCTATTTCTCTTAGCTTTACGTTGGTTTTTATTAAAATTTTCTCTTCTTCTCCTTCCTCGGCTTAAATTTCTCAATTTTCGTCGCCTCTTCTCTTGTGCTCTTTCCCGCTCTTCATCCCATTGCTCGTCACTAATATTATTTCTCACCAGAAAAACGCGAGTTGCCAAATGCAACGCTACCACGCGATTTCCCACCGAGGAAAATTAACCGACCACTCCCATCCCCAAAGGATGTCTTGCCTCCCCACCCCGACCGCTAAAGTTTGTTCAGGCGGACGTACGTAAAGTCATAACCAAAATACCTCGCATCAATAGCTTTCACAAAAAAATCTTACCCATGGTGCTCCGCTGGAGCGCTTCGCGCACCTGAGCTGTGCTATTACAAAATTGTGGTTCAAATACGGTCTGATTGCCAACGAGTCAGCCGGGCGAAGACGAGGCTGACGAGGGGGCAGCCTTACAGAGCCGAAGCGCGAGAGTGTTGTGTATGCAGAAATAATTTCAAGCGCTCCAGAGAAATGTAAGGTAAGATAAAGTAAGTGAACAAAGGCCGCTTATCATGTGACTTTAAGAATAGAATAGAATCTTTATTTATCCACGATAGGAGTTAAAGCTAAAAAGCTTGTGGGGTCGTGTACTTAACAAAGTAATTACATTTCTAAAAACATCCTAAGTAAGAAGCTATAATACAGTAAAACATTAACATTCAAATTTTCAAATTTTTACATTTCAACTTAAAAATACGTATAATCAGTTAATCTATTCCTAACTGTTGAACCTGATAAACCAGTAAAGGTAAAGCTCCTAAAGTG
>OX421456.1:25106668-25146668 GCA_949126865.1 Montipora capitata
AGAGGCACACAGCAACAGATCTTGTCAACTTGCTTTTATTTCACCGACAGGTTTCGTCTGATTACGCAGACTTCATCAAGGAGTTTGAGCAAGATAGGACGAGGATTGTAACTTTGGGGCTCACGGATTTAAACGTCAAATCCGTGAGCATCAAAAGTACGATTTTCATTGTCATGCAGGATTTTAGTCATATCCTGTACGTACTGTTGTGTAGGTGTTTTTTGCTGTTAGAAGGTATAAGATAATTTCTTTTGAACCACCTAGTTCAAACTCCCTGATGAAGTCTGCGTAATCAGACGAAACCGGTTGGAGAAATAAAGGAAAGTTGACAAGATCTGTTGCTGCGCTCTGATCACTAGTCTTTATCTAAAAATGATAAGTATATCAGTCCAGTATTAAGATATACCTTCCACAATGCAAGTAAAGAAATGAAGAAGCTAATGCTTGTCATTTTGGGCCACGATCCAGCCTTCTCGAAACATGTTCCACCAAGGGCCAAAGGGAAATTAGAAAAGACGAATGGAACACTTAACTCCTTTCCTTAGGAGGGACTCCCATTTAATTGAAGTTTTCGGAGCAACAGTCGTCTCCCGCCACCCCTGCTGTTTGAGAGTGGCCCAGGATCTGGGACACCGAAATAGGAAACGTTGAGCACAACACGGATTAAATACGCGTTTTGTATTCTTCTAGGCGGTCTTAACGATTTTGGATTTTCGAGCTATTATATCATAGTGTCCTATTGCAACTTAAATTCATGGGAGCGTTATTTTACAGTTTGGCTGTGTGTATCTCCCTCTGAAAGCAAGTGGAATTATTATTATTTCAAGTCTTACGAACTTTGCTGTCATTCTTTCACCAAGGACACTAGTAAGACGTTGCACTCCTCAGAAGTTAGACTCTTGAAAAATCAAGCTTTTGCCCACTAGGAAATGATTGATAAAGAATTGACGTAGACCGTCGGCGAGTGGAGTGCTTTCAAATTTCATTTACACATCTTCTAATTAACAAGTTGCCTTCAGAGTGAACAGCAATGTGAGGAAAAGGAATATCCCATGTAAAATCACACACCCTTTAATGTATGAACAGGTCCACGCGTTTGTTGCCACTGAATGGTACTTTTCTATTGCTCTGGTCTTCTTTAAGGTGGCTAAGGTTCTTTATAACAACTGTATTGGAGTGACCAGGTGAATTTGTCTTTTTGTGGTTACCATCTGAATGAAAGCAGGTGAGACGTGTTCATGTAGTTACTATGGTGTTGTGTAACTTCTCTCCCAAATTTAGAAAATGTTCTCGATTTTATTTGTCTACTTTTGGGAGGCATAAGCGAGATTTTTCGTCGTTATATATTTATCTAACACTGGAAAATCACAGGGAGAAGACAATCGGTTAAAATTAAACTATGGGCCACTTTACGTAAAGCTCTCTGCTAGTCTTAGTTACGCTCTGCTCGTCTCGAGAGGAGATTTTAAATAAAATTGTTTCCTAAATAAAGACCACACTAAAATTTCACCAGATGTACAGGAAGCAAAAACTTTTTCCTGCAGTTCTGAACTGTGAATGACATTTTATCGTACGCTGCAGTTAGATCTGCTTGATTGATTTTAACACCAACAGGTGTCGTAGGCGGGGATAAAATGGTTTCGCCCGGCTTCTCTAGCTCTTGGATTACATTTAACACTTCATAAGACATGATAATGTGAAAAGAAAAGGCGCGAATAATATTAAACGCAACATACCTCAGTGAAAAGGCCTTCTCAGTATTGATGATGCCCTCTCGAATCTTGGAGGAATGAGCAACACTGGTCTTGCGACAAACCCTTTTAATTTCAATACTGACAACTCAATCCATCACCAAAGAGCCAATCATCAAGGCCGAAAAGCAACTTGTCTCGACAAGTGTGTCAATAAAGAACTGAGGGCCTTTGCCAACATCACTGGCATTGCCACGTCAAATGTGTGCGTTTTAGACCCAACAATAGAATTATTTAGATCCACAGCTCGGAAAAACGATAAGACAATCAAAAAAAAGTTGCAGAGTTATAAAAATTAATGAGATAGGTCATTCAACTTTCTGAAAGATGAGCCGAGAACAGCAACCTCAATAAGTAACTTGTAGCAAATGCAATAATATGAAATTTCAGACAGGAATTTATTATTTTCGACAACACAATCCTACGTGAAATACTGCCTCAGAATTAACATCGCCGATTCAATCTCACCCAAGGGTTCCAGACTTGCTCATCTCTATAGCCTTCCCAGGACCCACAAAGTGAATCTCAGTATGAGGCCTATTTTATCGGTAACTGGAACGTATAACTTCAACTTGGCTAAATGGTTGGAAGAAAAACTGAAACCACTCTCCGTAAATGATTTTACGATTACCGATACCATTTGCTTGTCTGAAGAAATCCGCAACTCACCTATCGGCGAAGACGACATATTGGTCTCTTATGATGTCACCGCCCTCTTTACTATTAACGTCCCTATAAATGAGAACATCTTAGTCGAAAAAGCGTTTGCCGATCATTGGTTTAACCAAACTGATGACCTTAACCTGCAAAAGGATCAACTCACAAAACTTCTCAAGATCGCCACTACTAAACAGCTTTTCCAATTCAATTGCCAGCTGTATGAACAAATGGACGGTGTGGCTATGGGTTCACTCCTTGGCCCTCTAATGGCCAATGTCTTCCTCGTCCACTTGAAGACAAGCTTACCCGCGATGGTATGATGCCCACATTATAAAAGAGATATCTTGATGATACCTTGGTCAGAATGCCCAGCACCGACGCTGGAATTGATTTTCTCACTACTCTTAATAGCCTCCACCCCAGCCTGTCTTTTACGATGGAGCTTCTTATTGATAACAAGAGCTCCTTTATCGATATTGAGATAATTAAGAATCGAACAAAGATTGACACACAAGTATATAGAAAGTCAACAAACAATGGCTTGTTGCTGCATTTTCATAGCCATACAGACAAGCGCTATAAAGATTGCTTGCTCAAAGCGATGATCCATCGTGCGTATGCTCTATCCTCAGCAACTGAAGCCTTCAGCACTAAACTACGTTCCATTTTTACTCGACTTGATTACCCCTTGGCAATGATTAATTCTACCATTACCAAAACCATTCAGAGTTTTTCTTTTGACACAAGACTGAGAGAAAAACGAGGTAGATAGCAGCGTTGTGCGAGTGAGTTTGCCCTTTAAATATCAAACATCAGCTAACGCAGTTAAAAGGCAAATGCGTGATCTCAGTCACAACATTGGCATTACACTACAACCCGTATTTATCAGCAGAAAATTGGAAATCAAGCCTCCAATCGTAAATCAAGAATGGGTTGTTTACTCTTTTACATGTGATCTGTGTGATTCAGATTATGTCGGTTTTACGGCTGGACACCTTCATCAACTTATTGTTGAACATAAAAATTCTGCGATCGGTAAACCCTTTTTGACAGCCAATGGGGATACAAGCCTCCTCAAACAAAGCCAATTCCGCATTCTGAAAAAAGTGCCAAGGAAAATTTGACTGCCTCGTCTACGAGATGCTATTCATCAAGGAACGCAATCCTAGTCTCAACACGCAGACTGATTCCACTCGCGCAAAACTCTTTGTTTAAAGAACATTCCATCACCTATTGTCTTTTTAGTATTTAAACATTTTTTATCTTTCATTTTTTGACTTGATAATGACGTTAGCCAAACGTCGAAATGTCGTCTACAAACTCTTAATATGCTTTTACGAAATGTTTTATCGCAATTTTTTTATCGTTAAATGTTCTAAAAAACCGCTTCTTTTTCGTAAAATGTACTCTCTCGGGCGTAACAAATCCTATCAACATATTCACATTTTCCTGTTTTAAAATGGACACACACAAGGTCGCCATTAATGCGAACATTAGAAAATGTCTTACATGATTTCTACGCTAATTGGCTGGATAACGCTATCCACCGGACAAATTACTATCCATTGGATAGCGCAATTGGTTTTGCTAGTGTTTATCCACTGGATGGTGATTTATCCGGTTGATAGAGCTATCCATCGTATGAACAACTGGGGCCTGAACAATTTATGGACCGCCAATAAACAATAAAATGTTACACACAACAGGATGGGTAAAATATAGGCTTGAAGAGTGATGTTATGTTTTGAAATTTATGAGTTGGGTTGTATTGAAGACGCAGAAACTGGATTTTCACAGGAGTAATGCCAAAGATAAAAAAAAAATGAAAAAAAAAAAAAAACGAAAAGAGCCAAGGAATCCGATATCGATACTTTGAAATGCATGGTCTGTTTCTTTGCTTATCTGCATCACAGAAAATGTTGACTCCAACTTGACAAAAAGCAAGGAAACCAATCACGGACATGTGTAAGATCGTTATATCCAAAACAAACGTATCGCCAAACAGAAAAAAAGGTTTGCTGTGTGCAAGATCGTACAGTGCGGTAACTGGGCTGGCGCACTAGACTGCGAAAAGGCGGCTCTTTTGCCAGCGGAGAGAAAAAAAACGGAGCGTGCTCAAAGTCCTCGACGCAAGATGAGAAGCGTAAACTCCTGCTAACGGAAGACGGGACAATTTACAAAGTCAAAAGATCGAAGCTGGAGGTTTGCATTTTATCTCAGGGAAGAAAGTATTTTGGTTTGAAACTTTGCATAGTTTCTCTGGCGAGAATGTTTTTTTTCATACAAAACAATTTCCCTTCTAAAAGTGAATATATCACGAGTAATCTGTTTTACTTTTCCCGTTAAAATTGTAAACGTTTGGGTTTATGCTGTCTTCTGGGACCAGCCATGATCAATCTTCTCCCTACTGCCACGGACTAGAACTATGTGATCTTTATTAGCAAGAACGTTCTAATTCACCAGTTTAATTCTTATGGAAAGACTGTCATGATATTTGGATGACATTTTGAACTTAGCGAAGGTTATGCAAATTCAAATCAGTGGTCCAAATCTTTATTTTAAAAGACAAGAATTAGCTCTTTGTATTGAACAACAATAGCTCTATACTATTGAATTCTAGTAGCATAAGCGTGACTGGCTTAAAACTCCACAAAAGAAAGCACTAATTTGGCTCGCACGTTTTCTGCCTTGACCGCTAAAACTTTCATTTTGTCGTGTTTTCATTGGTTTTTTATGAGGTCATTTCGGCTGTTTGTGATTGGCTTTTGATGAGATCATCTTATCTGTTTGTGATTGGTTTTTTGTCCCCATATTTTGACTTTATTGCGCTACTCACTTGCTCTTTACTGTTTGATTGCTGTGCTGGAAAGAGCTCTATCCCAAGCCAGACTATTCATCGCCAAAACGATATACACACACAATACTATTTTATCGTTACACGCGCTCGCGCTTCTTACAAAAACCATATTTTCCCCGCCGAAATTTGCACATGTTGTTGACCTAGGTTTGTGTTCAAACTTGCTTTTAATTTAGGCACACCCTTTCTTTGTCATTCTCATCGATGAAAACCCCTCGTGTTCGTACGTGGCTTACATCTCATTAACCTAACCGTAATTTATGCAACGTTGATGCAAGGGTTGTTTTACCTTGAGCTAGGGTTACGTCTACAAACTTGCCCCTAATTTATGCACGCCCCCTTCTTTTGTGAATAGAGAGCTTAAGAGCACCAGGCGTATTTGAGTCACGCACTTCGACCGGAGTCAGAGTTTGCATTTTGCACCTACTGCGCATGTCTTACCGTCCGCGACATGCCGTCACAGACCTAAAAACCCTGCGTTTGCCGTACGTGCAGATTGAATAATAAAATAAATAGTCTTTATTGCCAAAAGATAAAAGTACATATCTTAGATAAAAGTACATATCTTATGTTACATTCTAATCACCTATACACAATAAAAATCTACCCTAAAAATTAAACTAGTGGAACTACGAATGCGTGATATAAAAACCGGGAAAAGAAACAAAACAGTGCTTGTGGGAGCGACCTAAAAAATGTTGTACAATATTCAAATCTGATTCTGACTCTCCATACACAGAAAGGCAATATGTAAAATTCGGTAGAACTAAGGACTTAAAAGACTCTCTGTCTACCGAGATGCTATACGCACCTTTGGCTACGTTATCTCTCGGCTTGAAGTAAGGAGTGGGAAAGAAATAAGCGACAAAGGAATACTAGAAAACCTGGCCAATCCTAGTCGAATAAAAAATGAAGTTGCAATGAATAAAGCGCCGCTTCGGCTCTTGGACTTATACATGTTATCGGGTATTTCGGATTGATTTTGTCACCTCACGCGGCTTGCGTCGCAATAAATAGGTACAAAACCAATTTCAATACTGATCTCCATTGTTGGTAAAAGTACTCATTTGTCTTGTCTTTGACAATTACAAAAAAAACAAAACATATATACTATTCATTGAATATACTCTTCCTGGCAAATTTGTTCACTAAGGCTCTGCTGCAAACGTTGTCGTTAAGTCACACAACAATTTGGGTATCGTTCAATTAGGGAATGTTCTTAGTAATGCTTTTTTACTGCTAACCAAACAAAAGCATCTCACCTCAATGTTATATGAAACAATAATTACTGAGAATTCCATACAAGTCTCGAAATAAATTAAAAAGTAAATATCCAACTATTAATTATAAAGAGATTACAACTGCCACTCGGCTTACTCCAAATTGACATGAGTAAACTCAGTTTTAGTTAAAAGTTTGTGGTATCTCCATGACTCGATTTGGGCTCTCAATTATCTCGAACTCTGTCGAACTCACACTTCCGCAAATTTACTGCCTATAGTGGAACTGTTCGTGGCGTTTTCTTGATTGATTGTCGGTCCAACTGCTCAGTCCTCCAACTCGCGTTTTAACGACAAAATACACTGAATTCAGAAATGGCGACCAACCTGGGTCGACTGGCGGCCAGACATGACATCGAGGCGTTTTAGGATACACACGCCTTATTTTCGAGGAAGAAAAGAGAAAACGAACGATCGAAGTGCGGAAAATTACATTCCTGGTTCCTCTTTAAGTGGGAGAAGGTCATCGGTAATAAAAAAAAAATTGATGAGCTACGATTTTGGCTGAAATTTTGGAACGATTATGCTTAAAGCTCAAATTGTAAAGAGATAAATTTTTAACTTTAGTAAGCTTACATCGTTCGATCTGGCCTAGTTGAGTGAAATCAAGTCATCTGTTTGAATAAATTAAAAAATGCTCTTGTTTTTCTTTTTGTTGCTAGTGCCTTTTTAATAGTCATTCAAGGGAAAGACAGTTTTCTTATGGATCCGGATTCGAATTTGTTGTACGCAAAGCGAGAATTTGCCAAGCAGGGTGCGAGTTGTGCTGTTGTTGATTCAAACTCTGGTTAGGTTTGAAGCTTACTAATGTATGCCTCTTCAGGATTTTGCTGCCGCATCACTGATTGAATCTTGTGTACTTCCACTTGCAAACAAGGAACATTTACAAATTTTAAGCTTAAGAGCCAAAAAGTGGTTACAATAACCGGTCTTACACACCACCCATAAACAAGCGGAGTTCCACAACACCTCCATATGCAATACACATTACTATCTTAAAATTAGTAGTTCGTCATTTTTCTGCATGAAGCAGTGATAGCACTTACAGCGAAAAAAAAAGGGCTTGTCGTCGCTAGTGCATTCTATTCTTAATATACTCGTCCTCATAGGTTCATTGGTTTCTTTATTTCCACAGATAAAACAATACAAATCAATAATAATACATGTTACAGAAATGTGGAGTGGAGATGTGCGAGCAAAAGCCCACAGGGTTAGTAGTGTTCGCACACCTAATCTAGCATTCATGCAAGATATTAATATTAATATCTAATGTTAAATAGCAGGCAGGCATGATAGACTACGTTGTGGAAACCAAGCAATAAAATAAAATAGACTACAATTAGGTTAATTCAGAAGTTTGATTAGAAAGTAAACAAACAAAACTGACCAAACAAAGCAAAACAATGACACGGTGCAACTACAGCTAAACAAGATGTCATTCTTGGGATTTGGATGTAAACAAATGAAATTTAAGCTCATTTCTAAAGCTTTGCAGAGAGGAAGCATTTTTTATATGTTAAGATACTGTATTCCAATTATCGGCTGTGGTAAATCTAACTGAATTTGCCATAATTCGTTCTTGGCCAAGGCACAAACAGATTTTGGTTTGATCTTGAACGTGTACAATATCGATGGGCCTCTCTGATGTTTGTTGAAATAGGAGTCATAAATATCTGAAAGCAAGTTATTTTGATGTTTATATACAAGCTCACCCATTTGTAATTTAGTAATTTGAAATATGTTCAGTATACCTAATCTAGTAAACAGGAGTCTACTATGATCTCGCCAGCCTTATTGTGTTGTAATCCTTAGTACTCTTTTCTGTAGCAGTAGTAAACAGTTTAATTTAGTCCGGTAGGTACGTCCCATGAGACAGTACAATACGACAGATGTGAATAAATTAAACTATAATATAAACATTTAAAAATATTCAAGGTACTACGAGCTTTGTAAATAATACCAACACATAGATCCTCAAGAGGTTTCCCCTTCTTCCAGCTGGTTGGGACAAAATGATGCTTTCCAGCCACTTTCCCCATTAAACTTCTTTATTTTTACCTCGTAAAAGGCGACATTTTCCCCACTAGAGAGCACCTAATACTTTTACCTTTCGGAAAATTTTGCCTCAGTTTTGTTTAAGAAATCTCACCAGAGTTTGAATCAACAACAGCACAACTCGCACCCTGCTTGACAAAGTTTCGCTTTTTGTACAACGAATTCGGATACGGATTAATAAGAATACTGTCTTTCCATTGAATTATGTATTCTTCCACTCTTAAAAAAGCGATAACAAGAAAAAGAAAAACAAGAGCTCTTTTTAGTTTCTTCAAACAGATGACTTGATTTTACACAATTATGCCATAAGCCTAAGCCGGATGGAACGATGTAAGCTTACAATTTGATCTTTAAGCAGAATCGTTCCAACATTTCAGCCACAACCATAGCTCATCATATTTTAATACCGATGACCTTCTCCCACTTAAAGAAGAACCAGGAATGTAATTTTTCGCACGTCGATCGTTCATTTTCTACTGCGTGTTTATCCTTAAACGCCTCGATGTCATGTTTGGCCGCTAACTCGACCCAGGTTGGCTGCCATTTATGAATTCGGTGTACATCTCGTCCCCAGTAAACTAAGATAACATAGCTGTAATAAGAAGCACGAAGTAAGAACAAATCCCGATAGATGTCTACGATAACGAATGATTTAAAGAAAGACAAACGCACAAACGGAGAAATGGAGGTTTCATGTCATACGAAACCTCCGTGTCTGCGCGCATTGCATCTGTTTGCTTTGACTAATTTCAGTGCTACATGTTCACTGAACATGCAGTTACTTCGAAGGGTAACACCTAGTAAAAACAGACTTTTACACTGTGGAATATTGCAAATTTTTTCATATTGCATGTTATTGTTCTTCGATCTTCCTAACAACTAGTTCCTTGCATTTGCTAGGGTTACAAATCATGTTATTCCCTCTAGACCAATTTAAAAATAGTTCTACTGAACGGACAGACGGATCAGAATTACTGCTTACAGGAGCTATGTTAGTGGAGTCGTCTACATATTTAAAAAGAACAGGAGCGTCATTATTACATATATTTAAATCATTAAGAAAAACATTAATGAGGTAAGGGCGGCTACCACTTTCCTGAGTCGTTCCCTAGTTGACTGCCTGCCAAGTACAAACATGGTCGCTAGATGAAACACGCTGTTGTCGTTCATGCAAAACAACTGTGGTACCAGTTACCTATGTAGGGGTTTAGCGATAGCTGCTTTAGTTTTGCAGAGAGTAACTATGGTTAACTAAATCTAATGCTTTGCTAAAATCCATAGTAAAGATGCGAACTGCCTTACAGTCTTGATTGTTCAAATATTATAAACATGATGTTGAATAGATATTAAGGCGTTCGTGCAGTTACCCCCGTGCCTGTAAGCAAACTGGGTGGGGCTCAGACTTTCCTCAACAGTCACCAAGGCCATGGATTTGAGGAAAGAGGCAATGTAAGTATTCTATGTATCCATAAGTATCTTTTCTGTATGGGAGTTAATTCTTATCTTGCACGTTTACATTCTACAGACTTTTCTCTGCTGTAACTAATAATTTTTATACCAAGAAAGTGTATTTTTGACGAGCGAAAACATGCAAAAGGTAGGTGTAACTCAACTTAACAACAACTTGCTCAGTTAAGCCGCACCAGGTGCGAGTTGTCTACACCTTTCACTCGTCACTTTCTTGACTACTTCTTTCTCCTTTCGTAGTTTATAGAACTCGCAGCCATCTGTTTTGTCCCAATAGTTAAATTAGGCTGATTTAGCAACAGAACGGGAGCCTCAATTGGCGACGGGGGGCGCGCGGAATAGTCTGGAATCTACTCTAATCTGCCCTAATATGGAAAATTTTCTGCGCGGGCCGTCGTCAACTGACGTTCCCGTTCCGTTGCTAAATCAGCCTAATGCCTATTTACTTATGTAATACTTGAAAAGAATCTTTTAATGCTTCACTAGTACATGTTATCAGTGTATTTTTTTGGTCAATAGAGAGCTCGAAGTAATTTGCAATGTTTTGTTTCCTAACAGGGGATTCTCCAAAGGAGTGGACAGACAGCGAATATGTGGCTCTTTGCAAGGAGGTTGTGGTTCAAAATCCCTACCAGGTGCGAAAAAAAGAAAAAAAAAGAGAGAGAAAGAACAGTGTAGCGCACACCAGTTTGGTAAAAGATCGCACATGAGCTTGTGGTCTTAAACAATTCAAAGTTGAAGAAAACATTACATAAAAGATCAGTTCAAGACCGACTTTCGTTGATAATTACAAAAACACAAGAGGAGGACGGCCACAGAGAGGAAAAAGAACTTGATAGGCTGCTGGAGGACGTGGTTGAAAAAAAAGGGCTGCGAGGAGAGACAAGAGAATGAAGGTAAATCGCTCAAAATTTATCAGGAAATTATACTCTTAAAAATTGATTCGAGTTACTTGTGGGTAAAAGAATTAACCTTTCCCTGCATATTGTATCAAACTGAAGGAACGGCACTTTTTTTCCTGAAGGTATCGTAGGGATGGCTATTGACTGAAAACAATTAGAAAATCACGCAAGTTTGAATTTTTATGAAATATAAGAAATCCTAAATTTGCATGTTCTGTCCACGATTAGCATTTCTTCATTTTGAACTATTACCCCACTGATAATTTATATCAAAAATAGGGAATGCGGTTAGAAGAAAGCTAGAGATAGACAAGGGCAAGTGGGAGGATGCCAGGAACAAGGCGATGGAGAAACTGTCATAAACTAGAAAGAGAAATAGTGGTGCGGTCATAGCGGAACCTAAAATAAGAGGTTCTGGTTCAGAAACAGTCCAGTATTTTCGAAAGAAAAGTGAGCCAGGCTTCAATTAAGGAGAGCGAGATTGAGCTTCAGCAAAGTAGACTAGAGGGGGAAAAAATGTCATGAAGGGTGGCTGCTTCTTATGTAACAGCAGCATCAGCGGCAACAACAACAACAACAACAACAACAACAACAACAACAACAACAACAGCAACAACAGGTTCAAATGATGTTGTCACAGCAGATAACTCTTTTTCAAAAAATTGCACCAAAGAGCTGAAGGGGGCACTTTTCTTTCTTATTTCTTGTATATTTATTTTTGGGCTTTTAGTCAAAATTTTTAACCACGATTTGGGTTGCGTCAACTGAAAATTCCACCTAAAAGGATTATACATTGAGATGAGGTAAAATATAAATATAATCTAATTTCTCTTTCTTAAGTTTACATCTTTTAAGAATAATACAACTGATACACCGTATTCAAAAACGTCGGACACGCAGAACGACCTAGGTTCTAATACATGAAAGCGAGGTTTGGTAGGCCGTATTTCAGTCTGGAAAATATTTAGTAGCGGCTGTCAGCAGATTTATGTTATACGATATTCCGGTCTTATCATAGCTAAATCCTTCTAAAATGGCGTCCTCAAGTAGTGCAGTGAATGACTCAGTTATTCTTACCAAAGATAACATTCTCGGAGCCTCGTTAGCTGGGCAAAATCCTTCTTCGCTGAAGAATGAAGAGTTGCGGTTTTGGTTGCGCGATGCGGTGTCGTGGGGGTTCCCTTAAACTTAAAACGAAACCTTTGCTTGTAAAATGGTAACCCGGAGGGGGGGGGAACTCCCATATGAAACAGACGGGGATGCTCGTCGTCTCGCTTAGGGGTGTAGGTTTTAGGAGTCAAAATTTGCTTAAGCCACGCCCAGATTGGTCTCCTTTGGGGTCACAAAAAGCTTGAGCCGCGCCCAAATGGTCTCCTTTAGGGGTTAAATTCAAAATTTCCGACGAGCATCCCCGTCTGTTCCATATGGGAGTCCCCCCCCCCCCCCCCCCGGGAATGGTAATCAAAAGGCTTTGATTTTAAATAGTAGTTTAACAGTTGATGTTTTTCAAGATTTGTCAGTTACCTTTTTTTTAAAAATGCGCTTTGCAGAGTGGAGGAATACGTGAAAAGTGGACGCGATCGAATGGCGATAGATCCTGATCCGGACAAAATTTACACCAAAAGAAAAAAAGAGGATTATGAATGTTATGAGCTGCACTCCTTCGTCATCGCCCATCGTGAAATACCCAAGCGATGGCTGGGGAAAATCTCTAGAAAGGATGCCTATATTCACTCGCATTGACTCACAGGTTTCCCTGTTGAAGGAGAAAAGCCCTGACCTTGAGAAAAAATTCAGGGCACTTGAGTGGCGATTGTTTTGCTTCGAGAATATTTCAAAAAATGAATACCTTGATAATGGTAAAAGTCATGCATTACTGTGGTAGTGATAATAACAATTGATTTTCAATTCAAAGTAATGAGATGTATCAATAAAGTGAAAACTAACCTTGAAAAATAAATCGAATTAAATTATACAGCACATTTTTTTTCACTTTGTTGATACATCACATGTATTTTGAATGTGTCTCATCCACAATAGAGTTCTCTGGACGGCCAAATATTTATTTGTCCTAGTTTCAAGTGCATAAAATTGATTCAAGGTATAAAAATTCTGCTTACAATTGACTGGGATACGTTTAAGAACTGAGCCGAGTGAATTTCGGCGAAGCCTTGTCTGAGGGAAACACAATATAAGAAAAAAATTCGTCCATAGTTTTCAAAGATTGTTTCACTGAATGTTCACTATGACCAGCCTGAATGTCGTCTCTTGCAGAGGACAAATATTGAATGTTTTCTCCACTGGCCCCAGGCCGTAAAAACTCATGCAAAGCCTTCATCGTTTTCAAATTAGGAAAGCCTGTGTAAAAGGCAATAAGGGAAGCAAAACAATCGCCACTCGAGTCTCTTTTTTTCGTGTGGTGTAAATTTCGTCCTGTCAGGATCTATTACCATTTGATCGTGTCCACTTTTCACGTATTCCTCCACGCATTTTAAAAAAAAGGGTAACTGATAAACCTTGAAAAACAACTTTTAAACCCTTATTTGAAATCAAAGTCTTGTGCTTACTGTTTTACAAGCAAAGGTTTTTTTAAAGTCCTTTAAGGGAATCCCCACTACATCGCATCGCGCAACGAAAATGGCAACTCTTCATTCTTCAGCGAAGAAGGATTTTGCCCAGCTAACGAGGCTCCGGGAATGTCATCTTTGGTAAGAATAACTGAGTCATTCACTGCACTACTTGAGGACGCCATTTTAGGAGGATTTAGCTTTGATAAGACCGGAATATTATATAACGACAGTCTTATATAACATAAATCCGCTGACAGCACGCTACCAAACCTCGCTTGCATGTATTAGAACCTTGGTCGTTCCGCGTGTCCGCCATTTTTGAATACGGTGTATTCAAGAGCCAATTTCTGTAAATATCGAGAATCCGTGGTCACTCGTCAAATTTCGAATTTCTTTTTATTTTGCCTAAATAACACCTGTAATGAGGTATTTTCGAAAAAAGTATCCAAAGATCTCGAAGCGCTTAATTTTTTTCTGAAATCGAGGGAAGTTTCAAAAACGCCATTTTAGCACCCCGTCACTTCCGGAAATAGAGAAAAAATGGTATATTTTATTAGCGCTCGTGTACATAAACGCGATCAAAGCTATCAATGCAATTTGGTCATATCGTAACACATTTCTTGGTCTTTCTAATGCAAAAGTTTAGTTTGGAAAAGCTGCTAGTAAATATCTGTTTTTGGCTGTTACAAATACCATAGGACAAACCCAAGGACAAACGGTTAAGCGAATGACTCAATTTTATCTAAGTTGCACACCCCCAAAAGCCCACTGGTACATGTAATTTGACGTTAAAACTAGTATTTCGTTAAAGTGCATTCTTTGTGCTATGCTGTGTTAAAATTTCTTCCGCGGTCTGACAAAAGTGTTCCGTCGAGAGACAGAAACGTGAAGTCAATTTTCGTGAAATTAACACGGAACTTGCCCTCACCCCCGGGGGGGGGGGGGGGAGGAGTACTTCAGGAATTTCTGGGTGGGGATATGCCGCTGGGACCCTGGAACCCTTAGCCTATACCAGAGCTAGTTCAGCCGAATTTAGCCCCCCCCCCGGTCTTCACCGAACCAAGGCCTCGTCAAGAACCGAAACTATGCTAATCTTGCTGGTGAGTGATAACCTTCAACTTAAGTCTTGGAAAGGTTAAAGTAGGTGATAAAGTATTGTTCGTTATGCCACCAACTCTATGCTGATCGGTACGGTGATTTCCAAACGACGTTACACTCGTTGTAAACTGCTTCTTTCCACCAGCTATCACCTATTTTAAAAATATCTATATGATGCTATGATATTAATTCCGATTTAGCTACCATTTTACGGTGCAGAAACATTTGTGTCTTTTACCCCTAAAGGAAGTTTGTTACATTTATTGCGTGACGTGACGTTGACCACTCTTTCAACAATTTAATTTTGCAACGGTGTTCGAGTCGACTAGTCGATATAAAAAAGATTAAAACAGATATTTTACCTTCAAAGGTACGTGAGCATGTCCAGTTAAGGAAGCCAAAGCTTGGACAAGACCTGTAATCATCAGTTGTTGAATTCGATTCCATGTCCGGAGATCGCTAATCGTTCAAACGTTGTGGAGGGTGTAAACTGCAGGTTGCAGGTTGCAGGTTGCAGGTTAGGGTTGCAGGTCACTGCTTCACCATACTGAAACAACCCAAAACTTTACTAATGCTAACATTAGGCCTAAAAAATAATGCTTAAGCCTAAAGTTAGCATTTTTGTAAAGGTTTGGGTTGTTTCAGTTATAGCAAAACAATGACATGCAACCCTAACCTGCAACGTGCAACCTGCACTTTACACCCTCCGCAAACGTTGGGCAAACTGTGACAAATTCCATGATATTACTCCAGCGATTCTAATTTGATGATTGCGTGTTTTACCGTACCAAGGAAACGATATTTTGATTTAACGTCTCTGGCTCGAATTCCATGTAGGACCGTTTGCCTTCGCTTTTCTCGCATGATTTTTGGTAGCAGCGGGGAGGTAAAAGGCCATTTGCAACAACTGGATCACATGACTGATCAGCTCGTACTTCATAAATTCCAGACATAGAAAGATCTCGTTTGACTTCGCCAGAACTCAAATTCTTAGTGAAAATACCACTTAAGGTAAAGATTTTATGACCATTTCAACACTCAAAAATTCCATAGTTCTGTTTACGAACAGAAAGCTTTTGCCTTGCACTGTAATTTTTCATAATTACGCGCCACAGAGCTCAGATAAATATTTTTACCACGAGTCAAATAAGCGAGAATAAATGTGCAAGGGTGGAAATTTCTTAGAATTTCAAATTTCTAAGGAAGAATTTGAAAGTGATTTGAAAACTTAGAAGATTTGGAAAAATACAAGGATTTGTATCAAGACTGTGTGGCAAAGCGACTTTTTCCCGATTCCCACACTAATCTTATAATTTTCTTTCAACTGTAACAACAACAGTTTAAAGGATAAACACGACGTAAATCGGCATGGTGGCATATTTTAAACTGCTCTTGTTATTTCTGGAAAAATAATTTCATGAATTCAGCAGAATCATCGTGTTTATGAAACAAAGGTTACGTGACGAATTGTTGCAACTCTGTGCATTATAACTAAGGGGGTGGTAGTGGAAGGTGGTTAGAACTACCCTGGCAGAGAAAGAGACTGAGGTTGAATTCAAACACACTTCGTGACGCCTTGTACATAGTACTTCGTGTCACGCCACCTTAACATTAACATTTAGAATTGACATTTAGAATATCTGTACAGAAAGTATCCCAAACATTCATAAAAGCTAACCTTAGGCCTAGAAACTTTTCTTTAGTCCTAATTAGGCATACGGTTAGCTTTTATGAATGTTTGGGATACGTTCTGTATAGATATTCTAAATGTTAATGTGAAGGTGGCTTGACACGAAGTAATACGTACAAGGCGTCACGAAGTGTGTTTGAATTCAACCTCAGCCTCTCTCTCTGCCAGGGTGATTTTGGTGGATGGAATCTAATGCCGACCGTGGAAGGTAAGTTGACAAAAATGTTCCTGTTCAGAAAATAATTCACCCGCCTTCACCACTGCCCAGATCAAACTGCAATTTTGTCCTATTTGAAGCAATCTCTCACCTTATTTTCACTCTTGCGACACGTACATTTCTACTGTGGGCTGTGTTAGTCTGTTTCAAAGAGCGTCTATGCTCCAACAACCCTTGCGAACTGTCTCAGTCCCGAGGGGTATTCCATGGTGGATCTCGCCTTCCTACATGTGTCCAAGTGATTGTCCCTGCTGTTGATGGTTGTTTCAGCTACCATGACACCAACCCAGCAAGGAGAGCTGGGCAAAGGAATCAAGATGGCCGAGAGATTTAATGCTTATCAGAAGTCCTACCTTGAAGCTTTAACATCAGCCTGGGCCACTAGGAGGAAGCTAAAACCTAATCTGGTTGCCAAAGAAATGCGGCGATGACTCGGTTCAGACTGTTCACAACGGAATTTCTTTCTGCACAACAAATTTTGTCTTTCGTTTGACGTTTGGCAGGGAAACTGCGACAGCAAGCACATGTAATGGAGCAAGACATGCTTGCTGTAGAGGAACAAGTAAATTTCACCTCAGTAAGGGACTCTGTGCTTTCGTCCCTGCACCACATCAGCCACTCTATTCAAGTTGTACATCAGTACAATGTTTGAGCTTTGGCGAAATGCAAGGTGTTACTTCAAGTGCTATGTGAGGGGTTGGAGCTGGAAGTACCACCCTCAGCGGTTCGAAGGAAAGCGCCTTACACAGCCGCCCTTCAAGAAGTTGTAGATAGTTGCCCTTGTTCGTCAAAATAAAAGGCCCTGAATATTAGAAAGTTCAATCAGACTACGGTAACCGTGACATAATACAATTTTGATTACAGGGATTGCAGCTAGTTCATGGTTATTCCAGCTCATTTAACTAAAAAGTGAACAAAATATCCATCCCGGACTGATGTTTAAGAAATGTTACAGGCGCTGCCTTTAAGAAATGTTAAAGGTGCTGCCTCAAAGAAATGTTAAAGGCCCCACATTTAAGGGATGTTAAAAGCGTGGTCTTTAAGGAGCGTTAAAGGCGCTGCGTTTTAATGAATGTTAAAAGCGTGGCCTTTAAGGAATGTTAAAAGAGGGGTGTTTGAGGAATGTTTACAGCGTGACCTTTAAAGATTTAAGATTAAGGCCGTGATTTTATTAAGGAACATTAAAGGTCCATGCTTTTTAGGAATATTAAAAGAGTGGTTTTTACGGAAAGCTTAAGGCCCTGCTTTTAAGGAATTCTTAGTGTGGCCTTTATAGAATGTTAACGGTGTTGCCTTTAAAGATTGTTAAAGCCCCTTGATTACTTTGAGGCATTACCTTGAAAACTTGAAACGATAAAACGTTGCATCTGCGCAACAGATACTTGTAATTGTAAAGCTAGAGGCCGTAGTCGATATGGAAACGTTAATACGTACTTTATCTTACTTAGCAACTCACTCGCGTATACGACACTGATCCGTTATAAGATCCGTCTATAACTAAATGTTACTCCGAAAAACATCGTAGTAACATTAAATTATAGACGTCATAAATTGTGTTCCCTGAACGCTTCCAAAATTTAATGTTATCTTGGATGAAAAAATAGGCACGCATTGCGTACGTGTGGTAGTGCAGTAACACAGAGCTTTATTCCATTACTGTCAACTGGGCTGCGTTTTGTTTTCCAGGATATTCAAGTTGTCTTTGTTTAATATGTAGCTCTAATAGTACACGATATTGATTTGGTAGCGTATATCATTATAGTACCATGATGGATGTCTTAGGTAAATAGCCCCCTGAGAAGTCATGTGGTTGCTAGTAAAATACTAAACCTAGAATGATTGATGAAAATAAAAGGGAATCGAGAAACATTGGCTTCGAGGCTGACATGTTGATTATTTTCAAGTTCCCTTACAACTTCTTTTTCACCACAAGCTTAAGCGTGTACTCTGAGAGTCCGACAGCTTTCCAAAACAAACGTTTTCTGAAGTTTATCCCTGTCGGGCGGGGTTAGTATGTGAATGGGAAACCTCAAAATATACGACTTGCTGTCAGAAACATACGACCGAAAATTCGATTTTAACCCTCAAAAATACGAACTAAGCAAGGTACAGAGCTTACGTATTATTGATACAACGAATTTCTGAAGGCCCAGTCAGCACCATATCCAGAGACTGTTTGATTTTTTGTCCCGTGTACTAGGATCTTCCGAGTCAAAAATAATTTTTTATGATAACAACGTCTTGCTGCACCAAGACCCCTTATCTCTGCTAGGAAGACCCCAGCACCTGGGCCAAGTTCAGCTCTTTGTATGTATTCTGAACACAGAATACATAAACCAGAAGAATGCTCCACCTTCAAGGATCATTCTGGGGTTTTAAGACACTTAACTGTCATGTGAGGCAATACAGCAGTAAATTTTATAATATATTTTTTTGATATTGAAAAAATGTAATTTAGACAATGTTATGATTCCCTCATTTTAACCCGTGAAAGATTCGCCCGAGTGATTCATAATTATTGAATAGCACATTTTTCATATGATTGGCTGGATTTATGTTAGAGACGAATCATCCGTATGAGACGAACTTGGGCAAATGAAGATATCAGTCGTTTGACAATTCGTCTGCATACAAATACAGGAAATTACGAATTATCATGGAAGTTCGTCTTGAGAGACGAACTATCATGGACACTTTGTCCAGACAGATGATCTATCCCTTTTCCTGTATTTGTACAGAGACGAATTATCAGACGAACTATCTGAATTTGCCAAGTTGGCCCAAGGAAGACGATCTGTCCGTAACATTTACACTAGACAGATGATTCATCTTGACGAATGATCGGACTGGACGGAAGAACTGTCTGTAGTATAAATCCCCCCCTCCCCTCCCCCTTTTTTTCTTGTAATATTTGAGACTCCTCAGGTTCCATTTTCAAAAAGCAAGACAAATACAATCATTTGACTGAGCAATTAATCCATAGTCCATAAATCTGTTTTAAATGAAGTGTCATCGTTTCCTAGAGGGTCTTCGCTAATAGGTAACCGCGCCTGTGTGAGCACTGGAAACTACTTTGGTGTACTTGTGAAGTAATCCCGTCAGTCTCCGCGGTGGGGGCAGCCATTCTGTCTTTCGCGCACTCAGCTCTTCATCGGTAAGTTCCTGAAAAAGAAAAAAAAAAACGTTTGGGGACTGTGTGAGACACAGACATCAGTTATTTGCCCACAGTCAACATGGTAGCCGTTTCACACGTGCAACACGTTTCGTAAAGCCAGTTAGCAAAACTTATAATAATGTTACTCATGACTAAGCGTCTAGCTGATGTAAAGGTCATTTTGAACTACAAACTTCTCAATAACCCTAAAGTTGTTTGAAAAAACGAATTAAAGGCAAAACAGTTTGTGATGTGAACTAAGGAATTCTTGGTTAGAGCACTTCTGATTATTAACGAAACACCAGAAGTTGCTTTAATAAAAATAGAGGCTAAAGCGCCCGTTTGACGGCAGTGCAGTTGATTTTCTGTAGTTTTACCAATTACTCGCCCCACTTCTCGTTATGCAACTTGACCTCAACTCAGAAATTCACTTATGTCCAGGTTTGCACCTAATTAGATGCACGCCCAATTTTGACATCCAACACAAAGTGTCCCCTTAAGTCTAAGCATTTGCTGCCTATTTTCAACAATAAGGTAAGGGTAAAGGTTAGCGTTATTTTTAGCTTTGGGTAAATGCAGCAGTTAATATTTACTTAAAGAGCAGCATTTGGGGGACACTTTGTGACATAAATTGTCTGTATTCTGAGACACAAGTGATGTTGAAGTTGGCGAGAAGAGCAAAGGGACACTTCATGACGCTTATTGAAATCCGCGTGCATCTAATTAGGTGCAAACCTGGACATATCTCCAGAAATTGGTTTCAAAAACACAAATCTAAGCTTCGTCACATAAAAATGTTTGTCTATAAAATACCAACATACTTCAATGAAAGGGAAGGATACCGGAGGTTACCCCTATCGAGGGTATCTGGCCGCAGCTGTATGTTATTGACTGAGAGTCGATTTTGATGAGGAAGGAAAACCGGAGTATCCGGAGAAAAACACTCGGAGTCAGCCGCTAATACATAATTTAATTAAGTAACAAAGCATAAAGATAAACTTTGGAAAACGGTTAGGCTGGACAGTTATCAAATCCACTTTAATCTCCTTCAATTTCCCCCCATCCCTGCCTTCTTTTGTATTTGCTGTTTGATTCAAACCTTCCTTTAAAGGAGCTACGTCACGGTGTTGGATGTTGAAAAGTTAGCCTCAATTTATCACAAAGATCGTTTGTAATCCGTTTCAATCTTCTGCATCCTTCACCATCCTGGCCATGCTTGCATTTATTCTTGTCTCTTTGGTTCTTAACTTCCCTAACAAATTGTTATTCACTATTTCCCCATTACTTAAATAAATTTTTTATGTCTGTTTTTGAACCCACAATTTTTTAAATCTTGCTTGATTTCACTGAATTTCGCTAACTGATGATTTCAAGACAATAAATAGATTGTGGCTGTTTCTCTGTCTAGGAAAATGCAACAACAGTAACACAAATGAATAGTAACAGCTAGTGCATGGCAGAACCAAAAAATGGATCGAGTTGAATTTAAGATTGTACTCAGATCCAGGAAGGATTGTTCAGGGCTGACATTTTGGTAAGATTGGATTAATATTAGCATTTCTATGACGCGATTGGTTCGATGATTTTTACTGAGAATACAAGTTTTTTAAAGAATCAAGGGATCAGCCGTGATGCTGCGACGAAGGGGAGTGAAGCATGAAAATTAAGTTTACTCAAACAAGTTGATGAAGGGAAATGAATCACCGTAAAAAAGGTTTGTAAGCTAAGGTTATCTCTTCATACACATACCACAGATAATGATGCATTTTCCGTGTCTATGATAACTATATCACCATCTCTGAGCAATCCAATAGGACCACCCACTTGAGCCTCAGGTGACACGTGACCGATCATAATGCCATGGGAAGCTCCGCTGAATCTCCCATCTGTTACTAAGGCCACGCTTTTTCCCAGTCCCGCGCCAACCAAGGCACCACTTGGTGACAACATTTCCGGCATTCCTGGGCTAAGGACAAATGCACAAAAAACCGCTAATCTAAAACAAGTGATAGGTAAAGTATGACTGCCATGTTTAATATCGTAGAATAATCGGTATTCTGTATCTTAATAATATACATGCAAGACTTTCAGCGTGTTGATTGGCTAAGAGTACGTCACTTTATCCCAAACAGAGTGCAGAAAAGTGGAATTAGTGCAATAAAGATGACATTTTTGCCTGTATGTCATTTTAAATAACTCATCGCATGATTTTTCTTGTACAATTTGGAATAAATAAGCACTTGTTTCTACATTTATTTGTGCTCAAGGCCTGGAACAACAGCTTCAACATTTTCTTGAACATCCGTTTGATTTTGTTGAACAGTGATGTTGAAACTGTTTGCAACAAACTCAACCCATATGAGTGTGGGACTCGAAACCGGGTCACCGCACTGGTGGGAGGTGCGTGCTCTCACCACTACACCAGCCACATACCCCAGGTGTAAGGCGCCTCCTTCCCTTCATTAACTATACGCCGCATTTGTGTGAAAGTTGTGGGTTTTGTCTGAAGACTGCCTACTACCTACTATCATCTGGATTTACACAGGTATACCAGTGACCTAGCTGTCATCCTAAAGAACAGGGCCCGGTTGTTCAAAAGTCGATGAACGCTAACCCCAGATTAAAAATTAACCAAGAAATTTATTTCTCTACTCCCAAATGCTGTTGAACGCTGATGTTCGGTAAAACTTTACATCAGAAGAACTCAATCTTGAAAAAAAAAAAAAAAAGCAAACAAAACATGAAACAAAAGTTTACGCTAATCCTGGATTAAGTTAATTGGCTTTCAAACAACCGGGCCCAGGAGTTCACAACCAGTAGCCTACAACTCCAATAATAGGAACCTTAATTAAGACGTAAGATGGCGACGTCCGGGAAAAACGTCATTTAATATAGCTAGTTTATGTTTCCCAAAGTGCTTCATGATTATTCCAGTTTGTTCACACAAACTATTCGAACTAACCAGGAACTGAATTGGGAGGAGCAATGTTACAACTAGGACAGAAAATAAACATTTGTTATGAGCTCGCATCTTCTTCTTAAGAAATTGACATTTTGTAATTTCAAGTTGCAGATTGACACAATGGAAAAGAAATAGACCAGACTTCAACGCGCAAGTGCAGAGCCATTGTTTTGCTCATTAAAGACTATTTTTTGCATGGTGGCGTTCTCGCTGACGTTGCCATCCTAGATCGTATGGTCGCTACTAGGTCTACGTCACAGAATTTTCACGTCTATTATAAGACGAGTTCTTGTTAAATAACATTTGGCTTGCACGAATGACCGTTCTCAATCCCATGGGTAATAATTTATTATGCAAGACTTGTGATTAGCTGGAAAGGTCTGGTTTCATGAGAAAATGAAGCCCGTTTTAAAAGTTGCATTTTACACGTGCCGAATCTAATGCAAATGAGAAAAAAATCCCTTTTTTGTGCTCATTTGCATTGGATTCGGCACATGTAAAATGCGACCTTTAAGGGCCTCAATCAAACAGTAACTTGGTCTGTAAAAACGCTGCTCTGCAAATACAATGAAGTTGTATGCTGCCAGTCATTGGCTCCTGTAAAGAGTTAATTAATTGACTAATTAATGATTACAAGAAAAGAATAAATAGACAAGGACAGAGAGATAAGGCATGTAGGCCAGATTTTTAAATGCTACAGAAGCTAATTGAGGTTAAAAAAAGGTCCATTGCTTCTTTAACGTTCACTCCGGCATAAATACATTGGAGTGCCGAACCATAGCATTGAGTAACAGTGCTCTAAGTGGGATGCCATTTTCAGATACACTTGAAACAGTTCGTTTCAATGGTGAGAAATGTTTAAATAAATGTCCCCCTTGGAATTGCTAAGAATATTGCAAAAGGAACAATAGCCTATATTACTCACCTTCCTCGGGGTCCTTCGTAACGAATAACGAGTACGTCTCCAGCTTTGATCTGTCAACAAAATGGGTCATTGCAAAAAAGGCCTTTCCGCTAAAGCTACATGTACTGGTAACCATGTTTTACAACCGAAATTAAAGCTTCCTTAAGAAGTGATCCGTGGACAGCGACAGGAAGTGAGCTGTTTTCCTATTTCACTTTGTATTCATATTGCTGAGTATCCTTTCACTTATGTCAGAGAGACTACTGTTTTGTCGTGTGAAATGTCCACTTCCGATTTCTGTCCGACGCTCGAAAACGTCACATGCTTAAGCTCCCTACCTAATGTTTCTTTAAAACATCGCTATTTGCACACCAGCAGTGAAAAGATCAATATACATAGCTAAAAGAAGTCGTTTTAAGATATTACTTTTGGGGGCACAAAAAAGACCGCCGTTTCTTTGTTACGCTGGTTTCCGACGCAACCACAAACAAGATTCGAATTCTCAGTGGCGTCTTGGTGATTGAGACCAAAATTTAGCACCCAAGTTACTGCGTTTGCTTGCGTCACTGGTGAAAAGCAGCCCTTAAGGACACCAAATTAGCCATTATGACATCATGTAAGAATATTCTGTTACGCGGCCTTTCCGTATATATTATGAAATTCAACTAGCGGGTTAACACTTTTTGGCAGCATTTACACAACTTGATAAGCATTTCAGATTTTCCAACGACAAGATTGTTTGCGGTGGAGAAAAAGTACATCTTCACATCCATGTTTACTCGTTCGTCTTGCACAGACGGGATGTATGCCGGCATTAAATTGATTGAACAATGATGATGCATGGACCTCACATGCCAGAAACAAATGCTATACTACCTTGCAAATGATAAACTAGTTGCTCAGTAACAGGCGAGAGGACAGCCGAAAAATCCTTATTTTACCATCAATAGTTGCATTCTGACATTTGCAACGAGTGACATTGTAGAGCCTGCACTAGACCAGCAAGTCTCGTTTTGTATTCAGGGCTATCCCCCACGAGTTTTAGTAGCTCAATGGGTAGAGCATCCGACTGGCGTTACGGAGGTCGTCGGTTCAAATCCAGACTTGGACTCTGATTGTTCAGTTGTCCTTTCACCGTCGCCAAGCGACTAGTTTACCTTCCTTACGACGGGCAAATTACACCTTTAACGTCAGTAGTTGCATACTACTTTGCAAAGTTATTCAATGAAAGTTAAGAATTCTGAAGAGGCGCACAGAACTTGGAAGGAATCCAATCAAAAACGATGTCCAGATAAAGAATTTCCTTTCCATAACACGAAACTGCAGTAAATGACATCGCAAGAGATAAATTGCCTTTTTTTGTAAAACGCAATAGTAAACGCACCTTTCCACTTATGATTGCTTGAAATGCTTGGTCCTCCCCATCAAAAACCACTGCCTTCAAGGGTCAATGAAACAATCAATTAGTTAATCAGTCAGTCAGTCCCTCTGTCTGTCAGTCAGTCAATCAATCAAAGGTTGGCATGAAAATTAGCCTATTTGTCTACTAACGCTAAATTATTTTTGTAGACTATATTTGTATATTGTGATTTAATTATCTTTATTTTTGGCATGCTTCCTTTCCTCTGTTTTACTAATTTAAGCTTACGCCCTCTATATTTCCAGGACATTGAAGACTGTTTTTAACACGGTAATTGTGACAGTTAGCCAACAGGTTTTTCGGGGAGCTCTTTTTCACAATTACCTTTTATCACACTCTTAAGATTTATTATTCTGCATGAAGCCTGTTCTTTTCTAAGTCGTAGTAAGATTAGTCTTGAGTAAACAGTGTGTAATTGTGGTAATTGTTTATGTATTGAAGTTGTAAGTAAGAAAAAAAAAATCTATCTATCTATCTATCTATCTATCTGCGCGAATTCGCTAATAGGTAGCCGCTGGAGTTTTCGCTTGAGTACAGGCGCAGCCCGTGTTCAAGCCAGTGTGGTTGCTCAAAATTGAGGGGGCTTGCCGTCAAGGCCTGCTTTGCCAAACAGCCCAGGGACAGTGCTAACAGAGGGTGGGTGACTCTGAGTTGTGTGACCAAAGCACAGGGGTTGGGAGGGTGGCTGCTTTGAGACTTTGACTGCAGTTAGAGTCTGTGGGCTTGTTAAGTGAGACTTTACGGTGTAGGATGCCTTGGCAATTTTTCCTGGACTAGTGTAGGCCTAAATGATAGCTTGCTTTTGATCACCACTTAGAGTCAACCCACAGTGTGCCGCGGCTGGGTGACTGGCAGTCGTGTGAAAAAAGCACAGGGGTGGGGAGAGTGGCTTTTTTTTACTTTGTGACGGCAGCAGAATTGGCTTCCTTCACTGCAAGTGTGTGTTTACTTAGCTCTGCTACCACAGAATTGGTTCTATTCACTGTCATAAATGATACAATTCACCAATTAGCAACTCACCGGGCCGCGAAATGGTCCAATGTCTTTCCCACTCAACTTGAGTACTGCGCTTTCTGGTGCTAAGTTTCCCTTAAAGGTAAAGGTAAAGGTAAAGTCACTTTATTTAACGTCGGTAGTTCCTTCAGCTACGAGGCTGGTATCAATGGAAGCCGATGGTGCGCCCTTTACCCTCCTCCCTCTGTCAGTGCTCCGTTGTAAGGGGATTCAAAGCTATAGCTACACGGATAAGAGGAAAGTCGAAACAGACGTTGAAGTCGATCTGAGCCACGACTGGTAATGAAATTATGATGGTAATGAATCTTATATAGCGCATTTCCTATTGACATGTTCAATGCGGTTTTATAAGCAAGTGATCTATGGCATTAGCAGGCGCTGCTGTCAGCCGCTATCAGACCATTAGTGATCTCACCAGCACATGAATGAATGAAATGAGGCTTGACCACAACACCGGGAGCTCCATGCCCTACTCTTAACGAATAGTGTGAGTTCTTTTACGTCCCACTGGGTTGTGAACACTGAAGGGTTGTGAGACGGGGCCTACAGTTTATAGTCCTTATCCGAGAAGACTAGAAAGTCTTAACCATTTGCTGATGTAATTACAAATGCAAAAACAAAAAAAACAAACAAACAAACCAAACATAAGACTTCCAGCAAAATGAAAAGGAGAAAAAAACTCAGGCATGGGAACCAAGTCAAAAAGAGTATTAAAGTACCCAAACGCCGGTTAAAATCTCAATAGTTAGTACATTGCAATATCCTGTAGGAGGGGGTGGGCACAACTTTGGCAGGACCACTTCAAAGGTTCTTTAGGGAAGCGAGTAGAATGATTGGAATTTTTTTTTTTTTAGATAGCAACGTCCCAATCTCCAGTCTTGATCTTGAGTCCTGGCTGGAGTCCTAACTCGAGTCCCAACTTGAGTCCAAGCTCCAGTCCTGACTCGGTATTTAATGTGCGCAGTGACCAAAGCAGCTTAAGCTTTCGAATTGGAATTCTTCAGATTTTGATGCCGCAAAAGAAAAAGTAGGAACACCGTAATTATCACGGGCGCAGCATGGTTTTTCCGTTTGGGTATGCACAGGAAGGCGTAGTGAGACGAGCGCCGAGGCGCAAGCCTCTAGGGGGGTTTGGGGGCATGCTCTCCCAGAACATATTTATTTTTAGGGCCTCGGAGATGCCAAAATTTCCAGGGGGAAGTTTCATAAATCAAAGCAAGAAAAAACGTTAACTATTTAGAAAACTTTTGCATGTGTAAAAGTCGCTTTTCGCCCATAAATAAATAAATAATTAAGTAATTCTAAATAAAATAAAATAAATATTTTAAACACTTTTGAGGTACTCACGTGCATACATGCTTATCGGGTTGCAACACCCCTGATTATTACTTATACTTTGTCTATAAATACCAGCAGTAGGTTTGACGCTTTACTTCGTTTTTAAGGGCTAGACTAGGGCTCTTTCCTTGATGAGAAATTGACCTCAGCCACGATAGTTGTAAGAGTAGCCTCGGTTAAACTTTCAAGGATATTAAAGTATTAAAAACTGCCAAGAGGAACAATGAATTCACTTAAACAGCGAGGATAGAAATGCAACAATCACAGCAGAACATTGCATGTGCTTTAAAAGGTGACACATAACCAGTCTACCTCATCGCTAGCAGTATGCAAAACTTCATAAACAACACTAGCTTGGAAACAGGCTCTCCCCAGTAATACTGCGCTCAGTGAAAAGCCTTTCGATCGAGCGAGTCTTTTCGCAGGCTAGATCAACACCACAAGTAACAACATCGCAAGCCAAACGAAAATACCTTTTTTTTTTTCACCACGATGAATAGCCAAAACCTATTTTACGAAATGCTGCAACCAAATCTTTACATTTTTAGACTTAGTCGAATAAGGACTACAAACAGTATGCATGTTTTTTATAAAGAAAAAAAAACCTTCCGACACTCTTAGCAAAGAGTGAGGCACAGGAATCCCAGAGGCACGGTCTGTTCTATTCTCTCTACCAATATGTGGCCAAAGTCTGCCATATTAAAGCCTTTTAATTATATACCAAAAGGGAAGGAAATGGTAGCACAGTAAGACAAACAAGGCTGACAACGGCCATATCTGCTCAAGAGGTAGTCGATTTGTATTATGGCAACATAGTTTTTGGAAAAAAAACTTTTCCTTTTTTTTTTTGTTGTCTTTTTTTTTGTTTTTTTTTGTGACCTGAGATGCGAAAATGTTAAGGATAGAAATTTGTATGGCATCATCCATTGACATTTGAACAACATATGTATTAAACTTGAGATGGGAAGGAGGTCAAGCAAAAAAAAAAATACTGACACGGGTGGCGAATGTGACAAAATTGATAAGGTGGGAGGGTCCCACGAATTCTCAAGAAAGATCAAAGAAATAGCATCAGCCCCTCCCCTAATGTAAAAAAAAATAATGGCCCCCAAGTCAAAGGGACTTAGCCGAGAGCATGACGTACAGATACAATTTTAAATACAAAGAGACACTATGAAAGGGGTCGCTTCACTCTGCTTGAATGAATCTATTCATTAAGTATTGGTAAAACAACATGGCGATCAGCAAATAACAACATCGAGACGGAACCCTTAAAAAAATATTTCCAGGGCGAAACAAGTGACTGGGCATTCTAAAACAAGAACGACAGATAACACCTTATAACATGTTATGGACGTAATAATTCCCGGAAAGAGCGTTATTACGTTGCAAGAATTATTACAGAGCTTTGTATGAGTCCACGGTTCGTTGACAAATTATCTGCATCTGCCTAAGGTAGCACGCCTCTTATAGTGTGCCTTCGTGTTTAAGCTTTAAGTATAGTTAATTTATCAGTCAGTTTCACCTTCAATATGATGATGTGCCTTCCCGCAGGTGCCAGTGGAGATGACACAGGGAATATGATATTCTAAATCAAAACAGCAATATATATTATGTTAACTAATGACAAACATCTTCAAATCCACTCTTTATCCTCGCATTCTGATTGTCTCTTCACATTGTAATTTATACACCAATTGCACTTTTTTTACTCTAAATCACATCTTTCTTTAGCCCACCAAGATGTAAGTTCCCAGGGTTTCCTCACGAATGAAAGAAAAATATATCTCAATTTTGACAAAAAGGTGTGAATTCCAAATGGATACAATAAAGAGGTAATTAACTTCGATTTGCCCAGTTTGGTTTGAAATCAAACTTGCAATTCAAATCGGACTTGCACTATGCCTTTGTTCTATTTTGAAATCAAACACATGATTTGTACATTCAGAACAAATCGTATTCCAATTGGTTCAACAATTGTCCCATGATCAATGAAATAAGAGGTATGGATCTCTTCCTGAAACTCTGTCACAAACATCGAGCTTTGTATTGAGGCTTTGTATTTTGAGGAATTTCATCTTAACCAAGGCAAAGGAATTTGTGACTTCACTTGGAATCAGCATCTTGCCCACATGCAACTGGTCTTAAATCCCAAAATTTATTCGGGCCTAAAAATTCATTTTTGAACCTACCGTATGATCAATGCTTAATTTTCTAAAAAGCTAGCCTTCACACATGTTTTTAAGACAACAAAAAGAAAAATGACTGGAAAATTCTAAAGTTACTCCCCCCCCCCTTAAAAGAATATTGGCCTCCTAAAATAAAATTTAAAGAACTAGGACATCAATTCGCGAAACATTTTTGCTTTAGCCTACCATGAAAACGTCTCTGTAAATTCAAAGCAGAACAGCTGCCTGCTTAGCAATGGAAAGCAATATGAAAAATCCAACATTTTTACGTTTAGTGTTATTTCATATTCGTGAGGGAAACCATTGTAAGGAAGTTTATAAGGGAAGGCTAACTAGCTAATCATAAAACAACAAATCTAGCCTGCGCTCCTAATTCAGACAACCCAGGTACTTGTTGGAGATTCTCAGCCATTGTTTTTCCATTTACTGTTAGTTCGTCTCCGTCAAGGAAGCCATTGTAGAGAAGTTCCTTCAACACAATCTAAAGGAAAATTTTTAAGATTAACAAAAGAAAGAGAGGATTCATATTGATAAGAAAGGAGGTGGGGAGAGTCAGGGAAGGAAACGTTGATGTAGGGAGGGAAGTAAAGATTGGGTGGATGAAAGGACTGATGAGTGGATCACGGATGGGATGGTCAGTTGAACCTGATGGCAATTTGTCCAAAAATACTGGATAATGAGACAACCGTTCAAACGGCATTTTTATGGTAAAAAAAAAAATAATAATGATATTAAAAATCACTCTTAGGTTTTGAGGAAAATCTCATGCAGACTCTTATTGGAGAGATAATGTGACCCAGTGGTTTGGGCATTTGGCTTGCACAACATGCGGTTGATGACCACTTTTCGCCATTTTGGAAATGAATATAACAAGTTGTTTTAACCTGGACATTTCATCACTACCTACAAATGTATATAATATTTAAAAATAAAAGTTAGCTAAATACACTAAGTTTTACACAACGTTTAGATATCGCCATGACATCATTTTTAAGCAACAAACAAAAATCTCTAACCTGACTAGTTTATATGACGTGAGGTGATAGGGATGATTGATTATACAGTGTTGTACTTAACATATGTATGTTAATATGTTAAAATTAAACAAATAGTTTTGTGTGGATAGAGTCCAATTGCGTGTTCAAGATTGGTTTCTTCTTTTCTATGAATAACATCTCATAAATTAGACAG
Source organism: Montipora capitata (assembly GCA_949126865.1). Classification (NCBI taxonomy): domain Eukaryota; kingdom Metazoa; phylum Cnidaria; class Anthozoa; order Scleractinia; family Acroporidae; genus Montipora; species Montipora capitata. The sequence continues at coordinate 25,137,388 of OX421456.1, forward strand.
TTTAGCTTTTCTTTGAATTTCTTCAGGCCGGAAAAGTTACTTGTAAGGTCGCTGACAGTTTTAATTCTGTGGTCTTTCTTTAAAATTAATGCTCGTCGATTTCTGAAAAACTGTGTTCATTAATACATTTGTGTAACTGAACTCTGCATTGCACCGATCACATTGATGTCCAATCTGTTCACCGATTCTGCGGCTTGTGAACACTGGTTTAAGAGTAAGATTGATTTTCTTGCTCAGATCCGACAGTTGTATTTTAACTGCATCGGACGAGGTTTGATCTTTAAATGGAAATACCAGTGCAGAGAAGCATCAAAATCGGTGAAGACCTTAAAGAGAAATATTATCAACATGAGAATAAAATATTCGTATCCCCAAGCCGCCATGTAATATCCAAAAATATCTAACCTATCCTCCATGGGTGATGGATACAGTAACTGTAACCGGTTGTAATTACATTTAGATATACTCATCAAGATGCAGAAAAAGGGAATGAAATATACATATATAAGTACAAATTTAGGGTGTGAGAATGTCCAACGATAAAATATGTAAATAAAAGCACTGAAATGTAAGTGTTTAATACAAGATATTACGTAGCTGCGCAGAGATACGAAATTTCTCTTCAAGTGTTGAAAAATATTACACAAGCAATATCACTAGACATGATTACCATGAGTAATGCAATTCATGGGTTCCTACCTATTCCTTACATATTTTATCGTTGGACATTCTCACGCCCTAATTTGTACTTACGGTATAAAATAATGTATATTTTATTCGCTTTTTCTACAACTTGAAAATGATCTCAGGGAGATCGAAACGTCGTTTTTTGTCATCAAAGATGATTCGTGAATACTCGGAGGACATCTATGTGTTTTAAAGTGAAATCAAAAATTGACTTTCCAATATTATTACAAGTTCTGCTGCTGTACCACTGAACTACAGGGGGGCTCTATAAACATGGAGAGTTGCAGTTGAAAATTTGTCGACCCATGACTTTGCAGAGTGAAATAAATGTACATATATTTGAAGTGTGAGTTGTAGATGAAAAGGAGAAGTGATCCTCGTGATTAATAGCAATAGACCATTTTCAAATTCTCACGGCTGGAATGGATCTAGCACGAAATGGAGGCTGATGCGGGCAAACTAATTTGTGGGAAACGATTTGCCCGAATTTGCCTCCATTTCATGCTAGATCCAGTCTAGCCATGAGAATTCAAAAATGGTCTATTGTCTTTTTATAGACACATGAAAAGTTCAGGTGGCTTCAACAGGATTCGATCCCATGACCTTTGCGATGCCGGTACAATGATCTACCAACTGAGCTATGAGGGCCACTCAGGTGGGAGCAGGTCAATTTGTTGGGCGCAATTGGGAATCCCTTGAAAGAACTCGGTGAATGATGACCAGATGAATGGAATAAGTACGGGTTATAGATGAAAGGTAGAAGTGAGACACATTGTCAATTCAGAAAAAAAGATACATGACCTAGATCTCCAGGAGTTCTAGTAAGATCATTGTATAAAGCTTGCAGCATATGAGAGCGTGTATTGAAAGGAACAGCTCAAGTAAGTCATGATAGCATTAGGAAACTCAAGTGTAAGGTGGGGACTAATTGGCTTATATTTGCAAAGCACAGTGGAATTTTAGGACTACCAGTGTCACGTGATTCAAGCAGGAATCCAGCTGGGATTAACCGCAAATTCAACGTCCCTCATACTCGATGACACCATCTTAATGAGGTTGTAATAACACTTTTTGCCTTTGCGAAGATGCAGAGAAACATAGAAGGGGAGGGTGATGGCATTTCTTACACACAAAAATAAAGAAAAAAAATTACTCTCAAGGAGAACAAAGCAAAGGATGCACTCACCGGGAGACCTCCAATCTTGTCCAAATCCGCCATTTGATACTAAGGCAACAGACGGATGCACTTAAAAATTATAGCTCAAATCATATTTCAAATTGTAATACAATAAAATTATAATGAAAATAGCATCAACTTACGTACTTTGCCATGAGGTTTGAGATTTGCTATCAATGGAACCTTGCCTCCAATTTTGTTAAAATCATCAATGGAAAAGTCAACTTCAGATCTAAGTATCATAAACAAAATATTTCCATTTATTTGCAGGGCCAAAAACTCACCATCTCCTTTATAATGAAGATGATTTTTTAAGAAGTATACAGGGATGAAATCCCTTGACCACATAGCTGAAAAGCCTGATTTCTACGAGTCTCCTATTACATGTAAGTTTAATGTTAGGGCCTCAAAACCTAGTGCCTGTTTCTCAAACGTTTTGGTAACTTTCTGGGTTGGACAAACAATCGGCCCATTTAAGAAAGTTGGTCGTCCAGCAACTTTTTCCATTGCTGACGATTTATAACAAGAAACACTTACTCGTGAGCGAGAGCTAGTAAATGAAGAACTCCATTTGTCGATCCACCCAATGCATACATGACCGTCACGGCATTCTCAAAAGCCTGTGGATGTGAAATAAAACAAAAAAATAAAAATTATAAGTTACTGCACATGGTGGTAAATGCAAATATGGAGCAAAAGTGAATGAAAGAAATGCACGTATTTCAAGTGCGGGTTATGGACAAAATGTAGAAGTGATCATCGCACTTCATTAGACAATTTCAGGCACTTAATTCTAATATATACATTTCTTTAATTCATTGAGTCCTTTTACCGGAACAAATGAGCCTAAAATATTGACAATAAATGCTCCCAGCTGTGTGGCTTTATAGATCAGTTGGCTGAGCATTGTTCAGGCATGAGGTCATGGGTTCGAACCCCGTTGAAGCCACCTGAATTTTGGTGTCCATAGAGAGAAAATTGCTTAAATTGTCTAGTTAAGGATGTTCGCGCTCATTGCTATTGCGCATCCTTACAGCTCACGCAAATTCACATGCCATGTCATGCATCAAGTGCGTGCGCTAAGTACTAAAATGAACAATGATAGGGCAGATGGCCATTTCTATAGCTTTGCTCGGATTCAATGATCTTGGATGTTCGGTGACCCCTACTTTTCTTTTCAGAAACAGATTTTATTTACAATTACCTCCACATTGTCCAAAAATGAACAAAAAATCAATGTGGGAAGTTAAAAAAATTTCAAGATTTATGTCCTGGAGATGTGGAATCCTGCCATCTTGCGCCTGCAAGGCGCATGAAACTATGGTCGCTAATTGCAAACTTGTTCTTTAAGGAACCTCAACATCTAACTAAAATTAATTCACTTGATGGGTTAACTTAAACAAAGTTTGGTAGAGAACATTTCACTTCAAACATGTAATTGCAATATTTTTGGGCTTACAGACACCGTGGCCTTATTAGCTAAAGAATCAATCAATCAATCAATCAATAACTTTATTAAATAATGTGTCAGGTAGATCTAGCTTACATATACATGTACGTAAACTAATTGGGGTCACCCAACCACTAGTGAATTAAAAGTTAAGAAGAAATATATTAATCTGATAAAAAGTATTATTTTTTTGTAATAGGCGTTAAAATTCGCTGTGTTTTAAAACTAGTTCCCTAAAAAGATATCTTGACATACAGTGTATCAGTATCCCATAAACCCAATCCATGCTTCCTTAAAACCACTGGTTGAAGACTAATGCCCTCCCAGACCACTATTTTCAATCCATGAGTAAAATCTTGGATCCCATAGGATTCTCTTTTAACTACTGCATAGTATACAGTTTTTACAATTATCTTTGAAACGTGTTCCAAAGTAAAGGGCCAAATGTTGAGCCTTGAGGGCAACCCCTTAACATCTCCTTCCATTCACTAGTAATCTCTGTGCCAATTTTCACTCTGTATTTTCTTTCAGTAAAGTAAGGCCGTATTAAGCCAGTATATGATGTTGAGAAGCCATATGCGTCGAGCTTTCTCAAGAGCAGTGGTAGCTAGGATCCCGACAATATTACGATCATCAATTGCTCTTTACCAATTTTCCGTAAGTTTGATAAGCGATGTTTCAGTGCTGTGCCTTTTTCGGTATGCTGTTAGATTTCTACTTAATCTTGGCTCTATATATTATGCTGTTACTTGCTGGCCTAGTGTCTTCTCAAACACTTCGTCACAAGCGGGGAGCAGTGTTACTGGCCTGTAGTTCTTCACCTCATAGATACTATCCTTCTTATACACTGGAGTCCACTCTCCCTTTTTCCATTCACTAGGCCAATAACATGCATCTATACAATTATTATAAATAGGGGCTAACTCCTCAATGCCCAGCCGCAAGATCGAGTTAGGTACTCTATCATTACCCATTCCCTTTCTCACATTTAATTCTTTTAAGGCTTTCATTATTTCTTCACAATGAAGTCTCTCAAATTGAAATTGGGGACCGTTCAAAACTTTCTTATACTCATTTATCCTTTGAACACTTGTATGGCTCTTTAATTGCTCTTTAATTTCTGTCAGATTTAGGGTGTTCTTACGGGCACGTTCTCTCCAAAACGAAGTTGGTGACCCCCCATTTTTTTTTACATTTCTGACATCACAAACTCATCATCTTTCAATCGTGTGAACGTCCTTAAGTGCGAGGACCGCTTTTACATTTCATGGAGCTTAAGTGTTTGCAAGTCGACACGATGATGATTAAAGTGTGAAGCTTGTGTGGTCATGTGAAGAAAAATACACATTAAAGTGAGACCAATTAAACAGAATAACACATATGTACATGTACAATCTAAAACAATGCTAAAATCAACCCTAAATTAAACAATCATTAATCAAACATTGCCCAATCAGTTTTAATATCAGATTTTATAAAGTCAAACAATTAAAAAGCGTTTCTTTTTTTTACCGAAATGTGTTTTAAAAACGTCTTAGAACTGTTGCTATTGGAATTAACGATTTTATTTGTCAATGGGGAAGCCTTTGGCAGTGAAAGGGTTAAAGAGTGCATTGTACCTATGTGAAATAGTCTTCCATAAGGTCGTGTCAAACAGTCAAACTATGGAGGCAAATATAACATCTAAGCCATTTTAAATCTCCAATTTGACTAAGTAGTACTAAGTACAGTAGTAAGTGTATATGTAGTGCGTGTGTCATGTGCGACTATTTAAAGTAAGTCTGAGTAGTGTGTGTCAGTTTTATAAATGTCAATTCAAACTTTGAGTGAACTTAGTGTACAATTATATTTCAATATCATGTTTTAAGGAAGTGTAAAATAAAGTCTTGTCATGTCTTGTCTTGGGCCTCTGTATACAATAGACTTCCATACGATGTTAGTTTTAAAGAACAGGGCATTAAGTTGGTTACTAGTCCATACAAGGTAGTTGGTCTAACAACCTTAAGCAACTGAAGACATGATAGGCAGGTACATGTAACAAGGATTCTGAAACGAGAACCCAAAGACTCTGTACATTGTGTTTTCATTTTGACCTGTAAAAGTACAATGTAAAGTAATTGATCTAAATACTCGGTGTGCGGAGAACGTTGGAACCTGCCGATTTACAGTACAGCTTGTTTTATTTACACTGACTATTAACTCTCATGCCAATTAAATTGTTTCTTCACGGTTTCGTTCTTGGCAGGCACTTTTCTTAGAAAAGGTGAATAGCGGTGGTTAAATAACACAATCTGATATTTCTTGTAGCCGTTAACACCTTTGTTGTTAAAAAGGACTATGTCAGCTGGGGCACAAGCCCAGTAGGGACCGACTGGTACTAATTTGCAAAGAGCTCATCACACATTTGTTGCTTTTCAGCCATCATTACCACTGCACAGAGAGAAGCTATTGCATCCCCACGTTTTTGGAACTCAGATTCCACAAACGTTCTGAACGCGATCCAAAAAGATAAAATAAGCTAAAAAAGTGTGAAAAAATTGCCCGATGTTTTGAAAAAGTTTCAACCCAATTCGTGAATGCACGCTGGATGACATAGTCCCCTTAAGATTTCTGTGACTGGCAGTGCTTACTGCTGTAAAGAACTAATGAACAGGTTGTTTCCGTTACGGTTTCACATACCTTCCGAGTCATGATATCCCTTGCCTTTTTCCCTGCCTTCATTACTTTAAACAATGCTCTAACAGCTTCTCTCACTTCTTTTCTCTTCTTTTCTGTTACCTGACAAGAGACAATGAAAAAATGCAGTACGCTTTCTAGGCAAGGATTCGAAAGGGACGCAATTATTTTCAGAATACAATCTCTGACATTTAACCTCAGCTTTTATGCATAAAACCCTGTTCAGATACATGTACAGTACTTACTTTATTGTCGTTATCTACTGCAACACCAGAGGCACTTCCTGTCAAGAACAAAAACAACACCTGTCAAAGTTTTTGTAAACTTTGCTTGCAAAATCTCTCATGAGCGACTTGGTCAACCAATTGCAATGCATTGGTTTAATTCGTCTACAGATGAACTACATGAAGCGCAAAGTGGATGGGCACTCAGCTATTGCGCTAGTTCAAAGGAACTCCACATTTCTAAAGTGCCAATTCAAACTAAACAATTTCTCCCCTTCCTCTCCCATTCCAGGAATAATGCTTTTGTTTAGAGGATGACACTCAAAAGCATAATGCTCCAATTCTCGTGCATAAAATAAATGTATCTAACCCTAAATGGGACCTGACATCACAGAGCAGGACAATTTCCTGGGTTTCCTTTTTTCAGCTATGAAGTTGTTTCACCCAGTTTTCTCAACTAACTCCGCCCTGGTTTTGAAAAGAGCTGCAAAACTAACACTGGATTCCTACAAATCTTTTGTTCCCAACGAGAGCTCTTTCAAATTTATTTAAAACTGATCTCAACAAAAACTAATTCTTGATTCTTATAGTCTTTACATACTACACCTGGAAGTGTTAGGCCTAGAGTTTCTACAACAGAAGACATCGTGTTGGCGGTAAACATTCCTCCTGTTGAAAAGACAAAAGCAAAACGGCAAAAATAAAAACAACAAAGAGCAGATAAACGATTGAAGCTATCTATTGAAGCTATCTATTGAAGCTATCACCCAAGCTCTCTATAAGAGCAAGGGCAACCTCATCTTTTCATTTTCGTCTCACCCTGAAAGGTCGTGCTCCCATAAAGCAACTCGGGGAACCCACCCTGGTATAGCATGTATTGGTTGTGTCAAGCAAGCCACTACAGAGACACACAAGCAAACTGGAATGAGTGTGCTCCAGGATCCAACACCTGGGCGCTATAAAACTTGGATATGCCTGCCCCTCAGGTCTGATATTAAATGTTTGAGCACAAGTTTATGTATGTTATGCATTCACCAGTATAATTACCACATGTTCCAGCACCAGGTATTGCATGACACTCTACATCCTTAAGGTCCTCAATATCCATCAGTCCTTTACTGTAAGACCCTATTGCCTGGAGAAGTCAAAGAACCTAACCTTGTATGAGTGAGCTTGAGAAAGTGTAGACAGCCTCGTACCGTAGCTGAAGTGCCAATATCTACATAAATGTCCACCATCTCCATCAACGAGCACTAAGTTAGCATTTATTACACTTACATGTACTCAATTTACAAACCCTAACCTCCTCAACTTTAGCTGAGAATAATATTCCTGAAAGTTGGATACCATCGGAGTGAATTAAAATGTGCATATGAAAATACATGTAGCCATGGCACCCTTTGTCCTTAGCAGGGTGTATTGATTCAGCTGCAGTGATATGACAGGAGTGAAAGATTAAATAAATTTTTAAATTTCTTAATCTGCAGTACATATTACAGCCTAATGGCTCAGTCCCCTTGACTCATGGCTGTTTCTACTTAAGTGGCCTCACACAACCACAAGACATTTTGAGACTGCCAAGCCAACAACATTTTGTCATCATCATGTACACAGGAGAAACCACAACACTGAAAACTCCATGCCCTACTGTTTTCAAAGTGCGTGGGTTCTTTTCTTTTGGGGTGCAGGGATGGCGCAGTGGTGAGAGCACACGCCTCCCACCAATGTGGCCTGGGTTCGGTTCCCAGACTTGGCATCATATGTGGGTTGAGTCTAACTATTTGCAGATGTCACTAGAGAGGCTGCACTTTCTTCTCAGGCATCTAAAGAACCAAAGTGTTAGACCATGCAGAGTTCTTGTTCCTGCGACATCCCACACTGTAGTCCAGTTGTTCAGAATGTGAAATTGGGTCGGTTGCTAAGTAACTAACAATTTCAACACAAGGTCCAAAGTTGAAATCACAGATCTTCCATCCATCTCCTCAATAATTTCTCTGCTCCCAGCTTGGTCACTCTCCTACGACTTCGTCTTGGCTGCTGATCAGTGGCAGGATTCTCTCTGTATCTGAGGCGAATAGGCTGCTCTCAATTGCTGACCTCCAAGGGGTAAAGATTCTGGATTGGGCACTTCAGAATAGCATTCCTTCCACTTTTGGATCCCCCTTTCACAACTGCACCTCTAATAAGGCTGTCTGTTCCTTCAACCAGTCTTTCCACCTTTCCCAATCTCCTCATTCCATGCGGTTGATCTTCATCATGTACTAGCTACCACAACAGCTCGTACTGAAATCTGTCTGAACAGCATCCTTCACAGAACAATGGTGTGAATCACGTTGCTCCACTATATATATTTATCTCTCCACCTCCCCCAGAAATGATTCATTTCATCACCAACATGACACATTTGCTTGGTAAGATCAGTGAATGACAGCTCAATGTCAGTGAATGACAGGTCACCATTATTGGCACTGAGGAGGCTTTCCACATAGTGACTAACAGTGGCATTGAGTAAGAATGGACTTGATGACACACCAAAATACAACTCTCACGAATCTTAAAATGATAACCCTTGGACTCTCTTCTTTCACATCATCAAAGCACAGAAGTCTGAGGACATCTCTGTTTTCTTCTTCTATCAATACCTTCAGGAATGCCTCTTCGATATGTGGCTCAGATATAAGTGGTACAGTATAGGCTGGCATTTCAGTTGCTTCTTCATCAAAGAGTTTGACTCTAAAGTGGACAAGGTTTTTTATCAGCACGGTCTCTTGATGATCAACAGCCAGACTCAGGATTTGATTCATACAATTTGTGATATACAACCTTTGACATCCACTATCCAGAATAACTTTGAGCTTGATCACCTTGCCTTCAAAACCTGTCTTGCAGATGAGGGCCTGGGCTGTTTGTAGAAGGATTGGTTGTAACTAATGAACAAAGCAACTGGAGATGGCGACTACAGGGATCACATACTGTAATGTCTCTTGGCGTTCAGATTCATTACTAGCACAAACACTGTCATGACGACGAGTACTGCATTTAAAGTATTTAATGTGGAACTTCAATC
>OX421456.1:25151668-25161668 GCA_949126865.1 Montipora capitata
ATTTTAAAAATTTCGAGCCTAGCGTGTTATGAAAATGGTTTAACTAGAGTACAGGCTCATTGCTGACAAATGCGTAGAAACTGCTTACGAACTTTTATCTTGCGAACGAAATGGCGTGTTTTCTTCGATGTTCAGGAAAATAAGTGTTTCAAAGTAGTCAATCTCTTTGTCTTTTGTGTTTGTGAGGATAATAAGCAGCTGCTAAATTATCACTAATGTCAGGCAATTGTTCAGTTTATGCGGAAAATATTGTAATTATGCGGAGGATGCGGATTTTAGGGAATTATGCGGATCCGCATCGCCGCATCCTGTCGGATGCCAATTTGCATACATCACTTTTTATTTTAAAGCATGTTACAAAATATTTTTCATCAATTATAATATTATTCATCAATTATAATCTTTGAAAAATGCTCGGTTACCCCAATTTTCTTTTTGGATTTCAATACCTCTTCTTAAGATTTAAATTTCCTGTATAATCATAAACCAAGGCAAAAGTACCTTTGAATTAGTACGCACCGTCCTTAAACCATGTGACCGTTAGCCCTATATACTGATGGAAATGGGCCTACACAAGGACAGAGGAAATCTCTGACGAGAGTGGGTCAGTTACGTCACAGTCGTCTCTTGTAGGAGAGGATACCCGAACTTTAATGAGTGGCGGATAATTATCGAGTCAATCCTTCTTATTAAGGCTTTCAATTAACCCTTTCCCTCCTGAGAGTGACACTTATAGATTTTACTCTGTCTAACGCAATTCAATTTTGCTTGTCAATCGGGGTGACTTTAGGGATGAATGGGTTCAACAACATCTCGGTCCATTCAAAAAAAAAACGTCCCCTTTAACCCTTTCTCTCCTGATCTCACAATGCTGTGGCGTTGGATTAAAATGATGCATGTACAACAATTTCTTTAAAAGTTTATTTCGACTTAACTTACTGCATTGAGCCTTGGTAAAGCCATTGTTACACCAGGTATGGTCTTATCACAGCCAGCCAGACATATTATACCATCCTGTTGGTATTAAAAGTGCGAACTCATGGTTAACATTAGTCCCAAATTAACACCTAATAGGCGTCCCCACAGGACGTATAAAAACGAACTTTTTAAGATGACATGGGGTTATTCCAATATATATTATTATTTGCTATAAAGCGCTGATGTAAACAGCTCGTGTTATACGTACAATGTATAAATTCCATCAGATTTATAAACCAAAGAAACTTTTTAAAACTACAATGAAGGTTAAAATTTTTGAACATTTTGCATCACATGAAAAAGGTCAGCTATGGTTTGTGGACGAGTAAAATCAGCTTGGGATGCAAGTTTGCAGATCCAGATTATATGTCTTAAGAATCAGTATAATTATGTAGATCACAAGAAAAAGTAACTAACCCCTGTATAACCTGAGTGTGTTATCTCAATACAATCCGCGATCCAGTCCCTCGAAATCAGGGAATATTTCATCCCACTTGTTCCCTAACAGAAAAAAAAGACAGCAAAAGCAAAATCAATTTACCACACTGGTAGTTCCATCTTCTCTCAAACTGATTCTCTTTACTGTTACAAGTCGCTGTTATAATCATAACAGTTCACAAACCCTAAGCTTTTGAATAGATGGCCAGAAATTTACTATGAATTGGGCTCTGACCTTGCAAATAATATTCTCAATAATAAATAATATCACCCTCCTCTGCACCTTTTTCTGTCATCCTCCCTAACTAGTTCCTAACTAGTGGACTTTCAGGGTCATTTTACTCACACTAGTAAAAAATAATACAAAAACATATCTGTGTAATTTATTGTTAACACAAAACAATTCTCTCCCATAGCTAGCCTATATTTTAGCTGCCTCCTCTGCTCTTGAGGGCGAAGGGTCTAATTGTTTTAGTATCACCCAACTAGTCGGACAAAAAAGACAATAATAAAGTTAGCAAATGCAAGTTAAAGAAATATTTATTTGGGAATAAAACGAAAGAAAGCATTACGCTTTTTGCTACTCAAGAACTATTAATAATAGTCCTCTAGTAGCGTAGCCAATCAAAATGCAGGATTTGCATTAGTCGACTAGTTGGCTGATACTAAATCCGGTTATCTTTACTTTATCGCATGTTGAGTACGCCAATAGAGACCTTATGACATCTTATGTAAATAGACTGATTTTTAAACACAAAAGAATGTAGTTTCTACGTTGTTTTTATATAATGCATTTGTAGTTTAACTAGTTTTATTTTTAGGGTAGATTTTTATTGAGTGTATTTGGCAATTAGAATGTAACAAAAGATGTGTACTTTCAACTTTTGGCAATAAAGACTATTATTATTATTATTATTATTATTATTATTATTATTATTATAAAATTTAACATCATGTTCTGGCTGTTGTCATTGCCGTCTTAACAAATGACCAAAGGCTAACAGAATTGTCTCTTCACATTTCTAACACTTTCCTCAAAATCCTTGCAGTTCCCAACAAAGCAGTTTTTTGAATAATAATAATTATTATTATTATTATCATTATCATTATTATTATTATTATTATTATTATTATTATTATTGTTATTATTATTATTATTATTATTATTATTAAGCAATCACTGGAGGCGGCCAGGAAGAGGCGGCAAGGGCCACCATGGAATGGGTCGAGGCCGCCACCATTTGGCGTGAAATTAGAAAGTTACCAGGTAAGCTGTGAAGTAGACGCGGTCGCTGTTCTGTTTTGGGCGATTGGTTTTTTTTAAGTATATAGCTCAGTTTGTCTTTTAGTTACATTCATTTGATAGCAATGATCCTTTCGAGAAACACGAGACTTTTTAGCTGTGGCATGCTCCCAAGATATCATAGATGAGGATGAGTTTATTTTGTTGTATGATTTGAACTCCTCCAAAATCTCGATTTTCCTTATCAGTTGGTTGAGCATCGGGCTGCCACGCGGGAGGTCGTGAGTTCGACTCCGGCCGGACCAACACTCAATGTCTTATTAAAACAACTGAGGAGAAAGTGCTACCTTTGTAATTACATCCGCAAATGGTTAACACTTTCAAGTCTTCTCGGATAAGGACTATAAACCGTAGACCCGTCTCACAAACCCTTCAATGTTCACAACCCAGTGGGACATAAAAGAACCCACACATTATTCGTAAAGAGTAGGGCATGGGGCTCCCGGTGTTGTGGTCAGGCCTCATTTGATTCATTCATGTGCTGGGTGAGTCGCTAATGGACTGATAGCGGCTGCCGGCAGCGCCTATACATGCTGATGTCCGATCTCACCCATAGATCCCTTGCTTGTAAAGCGCATTTGAATATGATAATAGAAAATGAGCTATATAAATTCATTACCATTACCATTACCATGACAATTACAAAAGATTCGACTTTGAGGAGATGGACGATACAGCGTGTTCAGCTGAATTTTGAGTAAAGAACCCCGACATTCCTGCTCTAGCTGCTGCCTTGCAAATACCAGATGAGTTTGTTTGTCCACAGCAATCAGTTGCCGATGCCCAAGAAGGGCTTTGCATGTTGTTATGACGACTTGCTCATGCTTGTAGGCACTCGGATATGATAGCGCGCTTTGGACGACCAATTCCTGTCCTTAGTACGGTAACAAATACATTACTAGAGTATGTTTGTAACACCCACAATCACAGGGTACTACAGTGGAACCAAACCATTCTGCAGCCAGCGCAGCTTCAGACTTGGCGTATGCTGATGCTGTCTCATTAAAGGGAGCAGTGTTGAACAATTGCTTGGGCTTCATCGACGGGACAGTTAGACAGATCTGTAGACCTGGGGACTACCAACACGCTGTTTACCATGGGCATAAGCATGTTCACGCTTCAAAGTTCCAGAGGAAACGGGGACACGGGGAGTTGGGACGCGAGGACGTCGGAACTCGGAGACGCGCGGGGATTCTAGGGCGTGATAAACAAATAACACCTGACTTTTGCGCTGAATTGGTAAAGTACATTTTTTGACGGTCAATTGTAAACTAATCTAATATGCTGGAGAGTTTGTCAGACCAGTAGGTGATGATTTCCAACATCCATGGTTCTCCCTTGCCTATTTTACCGTGAGAGCTCTGGGTACAGAATAGTTTCAATGCAGGGGGTCTTAAACGTTGTGGGCAGGTATGGAGGACTTTCCTGGTAAGTAATTGAGTTTTTAAGTGAAGCTATTGTCCTTGCAGTTATCAACGCAATTTTTGCGATTGCTCCCAACGTCAGTGGCTTCATAGCTCAGTTGGTTAGAGCGTCGCACCGGTATCGCGAGGTCATGGGTTCAAACCCCCTGAATTTGTCAGGCTTCTTTACGCAATTGCAAAAATTGCGTTTATAACTGTGAGGATAATAGCTTCACTTGAAAACTCAGTTACTTACCAGGAAAGTCCTCCATGGCTGTCCACGACGTTTAAGACCCCCTGCCTTGAAACTATTCTGTACCCAGAGCTTTCACGGTAAAATAGGCAAGGGGGAGCCATGGATGCTGGAAATCATCAGCTACTGGTCTGACAAACTCTCCAGCATATTAGATTAGTTTACACTTGACCGTCAAAAATTGTACTTTACCAATTCAGCGCAAAAGTCAGGTGTTATTTGTTTATCACGTCCTTGAATCCCCGCGCGTCTCTGAGTTTCAACGTCCTCGCGTCCCACCTCCCCGAGTCCACGCGTCCTTGCGTCCCCGAGTCCCCGAGTCCCCAAGTCCCCGTCCCACTTTTAGTCACAGCCAGCGATACTGGAATTCTCAACAATATCTTTTCTGGAAAGGCTAACCGATGACTCAAAAATAATTTTTCTCAGAGCCCTGACATCTTCCAACGCATTGTGAGCATCGAATTGTTTGTTGAACAGATGGGTGTAAAGACTGCTCTGGTTCGGTTGACAATATCCACCAGTCTCAACTTCAAGTGCTTTGTGTTTGTCTTTTATCAGATTTTTTACTAGATGTAGGCCGTCGGCAAAGTAGACGTTCATGTCATTAAGGCTATCCTTGAAGTTGTCATCACTGTTTCGGAGGAGGATGGGGACATCGAAAGTTGCAGAATTATGTCCAATAAAGACTGTTAAATTATTGTCCACTTCATCACAATTCTTAATTTGTTTCATAAAAGTTAGGAAGTCAAGAAGTGCGTCCTCTATGGTTACACTTTGGACAGGATTGTTTCTGTGGTATAATTTTCTTCTTCCTCTGATGTTCTTGATGGTAGGCACTATAACTTTGTCGAGCAAACAAAATACAACCCATAGAATGTGGCGAAGAAGAACATTCAAGCAAAATGATTTCTGTTGGTGTGTCTATTCTCAATATTTATGTCCACTTTGCGAGTCCTTTATGCGCTCCATATGGTGGTCACGATCAATCGAGTTGCCTTTGAAACTTGGGAAACATTGAATTCCAGACTGTAACAATTTTTCTTAAATACACAGAATTGACTAAAGTTGTTCTAGCAGGTAAAGTCTCTTTTAAATGCAAATTTCGTCTCCAACAGTACAAAAGTGTCCTTGTGCAAAAAAAGCCACACGCTGCCATATTTGTTTTGGTTTTTCAGGTTTTAAATCTCGCACCTGTATCATGCGTGTTACTCATGCATGACGCAACGAAGGTGACTTACTCCACGCGCGAGGAAGCTGGCACCAGCCACCTTAAGGTCTCCATTTATTTGTAGTTGATACGGTTGAATATGGGAGGCAATGTCATCATTACGTGGCCATGAAACGTGCAAAACGAAGAGAGAAGTTGAAACAGGAAAGTTCTCCCTGGGTAAAATATATGTGTAAGAAAAAGACCAAGCCTGAAAAAAAAAAGAAAGATTCCATCGAGGAAACAAAGAAAACTCAGCTCGGTGCTAGCGACAAGGGCTAAGTCTGCAATCAGGTATAAATAATCTATGGCTAATGATGCAGTGCTGAATGCTTTTTCCAGTGAATTCAAAACTTTTTTCGATTTTCATTGGTCAGCAGCATCATAGCAGCATGACCGCATTCACACTGGCATTAGGGACTTTGGAGAGCCTTACTCACCCACTTCACTTTGTGCACCTTTGTTGTTGTTGTTATCCGGGAATTTGGAGTGTCTACTTCCATATATGGGCAAGTATCGTTTGAGCTAACTTGCGAGAAAAATTATAACAATTTTGTTAGGGAAAAAAAAACACTTTAAAGATGCACGAGGAGGATTATCCTGTGAAAATTAAATGGATTTCAATCAGAAAAACAGCATGATACCTTGCCATTTCAAACGCTTTTCTATGAAGCGTGGAGCTATGTGTACATCCCCAGTGAATTAAAGAGCGAAATACAGTGTACAGTTTCTACGCATGGTGCTTATTTAGTTGTTTGAACTTTTAACTGGACCTCAATTAATATAAGCAAGCAACCCACATTTATTTTATACCCAAGCAGTTCGCAATGGAAACAACAAGACGAGAGTTTAATTCGCTGCTTGCGCGGCCCTTGGTACATGTAAGTAATGCAAGTGGTTAGCAATAAGCAAGTATATTAAAAGTAGACTAAAGATAGTTTCAGTGTGGCGTGTGCAATACAGAGTTGCAGCATTAGATGAAAAATTAATGCTCTCATTCTACATTCCTAGAATTTCTTCTTTTTCAAGTTTACCACGTCTTCAAACGGGTGTTGAATCCAACAACAATATCTTTTCCCTCAAAAACATAATAAACACAAGCTGACCTTCTGACCTCTATAGTTTTCAACTTTTCCAGACCAAGAATCAAAACGTCACTCACAACCTTGCTTCCACAAAACGCAGTTTTTATTATCAGTGAGAAGATGAAATGAACAGCAATGGATAGAGGGTTTTTACTGATTGCGAAGAACTATAACCTCCAACAGAATAGTGAAATGCCTGAACTCTTCATTGAGCAATTTCACATCATCATGAAATGTAGCGGCAAATTTGATTGCCTCGTTAAAGAAATGTTATACATTCACATGCATAAACCAACATTGAACATGGAAACGGATTCCATCCGCGCCAAGGTGTTTGTTTAGGCCGTTTATTGTAATTTATGCTTATCTTGCACCTTTCCTTATTTGCATGCTATTTAACTACTCTCTTGATAATGGAATCATGATAACCCCGAAACGTCGAGCAGCAATAAATCTTTCCTGTTTTTTTTATATGCCTTCGCTTCAGCAAATCTCTACTGAACAAATGTACGTAATAAAGATCAGTATTCAAATGTTGCTGAAGACTTGCCTTGCCTCTTTGTTTAGTGCCACCAGCCTGGGCGCATTGCGCACAACAATATTTGAACAGAATTATTGATCTGAAGGTGGATTCGCGGTTCGTGATTCCTTACATTGTAGGCCAAGAAGTTATTTTTTTTTGTTTTCCAGGAATGATGATACATTAATTCTGATTGTTCCAGCCATTATGCGAGGAATTCCCAATTTCGGTACTCTTCGTTGCCATTCTAAGAGCAGATGGTTCAAAAACGATTCCACACCCTAACAAGTTGCGAAGAACTAGTCATACACAAATAATCATAGAAACTGAAATTCTAATGAAGTAACATAGCTTATTTTCCCATACGATGTCCAATGGAAACAGATTACTTTACACAGTCATAGGATTAAGAGTCTTGGGGACCCTGAAAATAGTGACTGAAGTAAAGTGGGCACGCAATGTAAAGTGGGTGAGTGAGGCTCTTTAAGGACGTTCGTGCGAAATTTTTTCAACATTGATTTTTTTCTGAAACTTTTACCACTGTAAGATGATGAGCTAGTTATGTCAGAAATGTAAAAAATATGGGGGGTCACCGACTTCGTTTTGGATAGATCATGCCCGGAAAAACACCCAAAATGGGACAAAATCGGGCTTCGTTAGTGAATAAGGCTAGTGTCTGTGAACCCAAATATATTGCAATTAAATCTTTGAAGTGAAATCTTCTCTGCCGAATATTGTTTAAGTGGACTTACTAAGTGAATTTAGTCAACTGGTGAGGTTCTTTAAAGATCAAGTTCGCATTTAGCGACCACAGTTTGACGCGCCTTGCAGCCGCAAGATGGCAGGATTTGATGTCCCGTGAGCAGAAATCTTGAAATTTTTTTAACTTCCCACATTGATTTTTTGTTCATTTTTGGACAACGTGGAGATAATTGTAAATAAAATCCGTTTCT
Organism: Montipora capitata; assembly: GCA_949126865.1. NCBI lineage: Eukaryota > Metazoa > Cnidaria > Anthozoa > Scleractinia > Acroporidae > Montipora > Montipora capitata. The sequence continues at coordinate 25,159,809 of OX421456.1, forward strand.
GGAAAGAAAAATAGGGGTCACCGAACGTCCAAGACCGTTAAATCCAGGCAAAGCTATAGCAATGGCCTTTTGCCCTATCATCTCTCATTTTATTACTTAGCGCGCTCGTGTATGACGTGGCGTGTGAATTTGCGTGCGCAGTAAGGATGTGCAGAAACAATTGGCGCGAACGTCCTTAAGCAAATCGCTACGGCTGGCGCTGATACAGCTGCCGGCAGTAAATTTCCCCCAAAATGACACACTGCGCATGTACGTCGGTTGCATCCAGCCGTAGTGTGAAATCTGACTACGTGAGTCAGGATGTTTTGCCATACTGGCTACAACGTCAGGTTTATTTCGCTTCTCTGGCCCTTTTCAACGGACATCTCGGCATTTTAAGGATACTATATCCTTTAAAGTAAATTTAAGTCAAAGATTGTGTCAAGGTTGCCTCTCATAAACTTGTAAATCTGTATCATGAATTTACGATAACTTTCGGCAAAGGTGTTGGAATAGCGAAGTGAGTCAAGTGAAATATTTGTGTTCAGCACGAGGTTGTTTTTCTTCAGTTGATTTTGCTTTGAGGATTTAGTGAAGATGTTTTATATCTGGATACTATAATAATCCTATTTTGCTTCTTTGAGTATTGATATATTTGTGTTCTTCACTCTATATTCTTTGAGATATTTGTCTCTGAAATTATATATTTCATCCATCAAATTGTTGAACATTATAGTACAAAGTGTACAGCATTCGCTTTTGCTTAGAAATAATCTGTTCGTCCAAGCAAGGCCATCATTGTATTTTGGGCAAGACACTTTACTCTAATGGTGCCTCTCTCCACCCAGGTGTATAAATGGATACTGGCAAATTTAATGCTGAGGGTAACCCTGCGATGGACTAGCATCCTATCCTGGCAGAAGTAGAAATACTCCTGGTCACCTGATGGGCCTTTTAGGCATCTTAACAGAGACTTTGCTTTTACTTTACCCCGCTAAAAAGGTTAGCAGTAGTAATAAACCTTAAGCATTACTTTTGCCACATTTTGAATATCTGTGGCTTTTACAAAACATTGTCAGATAGGAAAAATGTACATGCCAATGGAGATTGAAAAATGACAAAACTTCAACACATACTTTCACAAAAACCACAGGTGCACACTTAGAACTATGGGGTACTCAAGCTCCAATGCCATGTGATGGGCAACCAAGCATTATTTTATCAAAGCAACCAAATTTATGGGTTTAGTTGCTTAAACAGTGACAATTAACCTGATATATTTTTTTAATTTCAAGCACTGCCTAGGTACCCAATTATACAACTCTGTGGAAACTGACCTGAACAATTGAAGCAATGGTTCCAGTGTTCAATGAATCATTGCGATACATGTAGAATGATACATCATGCAATACAACCACACAACTACAGTGTACATTGTATTCTCTATGATGGGACTACTAGTCTAAGAGTATTTACTTGAAGGTTACCATTGTCATTGCATCACTTATCACAGGGGTACAGGACAGAACAGCTTTTCCTGAAATAAAATTCAATTTTTTTTTTTTTTTTTAAGTCAAAACACATAAGCCTAATAGTATTGGATGATAGTCTCTTGTGAATGCTATCATAAGAATACTTGACTCAATCCACATCAAAAGGGCTCTGCATTTATAAGATTAGCATCAAATGCAGGTCATGAGACCAATGAATTATCTAATTTAACCCAGTCGTTTGTAAAATTAATACAGATAGCTGTACATGTATTAATTTGACGATTTTTTTTCCCTGAAGACCTGATTTTCACGTATTTTGGCAGAACTGAGAAGTGATGATTTCCTGCATTACATAGTTTTTCTATTCAGAAATCCAAACATCAAATAA
>OX421456.1:25176668-25179168 GCA_949126865.1 Montipora capitata
ATAGTTAATTCTTCTCAAATATCAGTGCTACACTCATGGTTCGCTCATTCACACTTGTAAGGACCTTAAACATATTTAACTTTTGCCTGTAATATTAATCTTTGCTTCGGTGAAAACGTATAGCTGCGTCCTTCTGCTTGTTTTCAACTTGTGACTGCAGAGAGTCCGTGTCTTTTTCGCAACAAAAGATCTTGTATTCTGAGTTTTACAGTCGACTACCACCAATTAATGCAACGCGCGTGTCAATTGGCCTGGGTTAATACGAGGCTAAGCAAAAGCCGCAAACCCGGGGCCCGCTAAATCTGATAGGGACTTCAGAAGACTTTCAAACCTACGACGGCGAGGTTCTCGAAAACGTCACCTTAAAATACAACATTGAACTAGTAAGGTTTTTGGCGATTATTCCATCTCGCTCCCGTCGTACAACGAAGGCGAAGTATTCTGAAAGTAAGTTGATACGAGCTTTTTCTGTGTCAAATAAAAGATCAAAGGTTCACCTTTTCACGCTCGCGTTAACGTTAAAACCTCAAATTTGGTAACTTTGCGTCGCAAAAATACGAGATCATTTGCGTGCTGCACGTGTACCATGTTTTTTTTTCCTTTCCTTTTTAACCAATAATATTATTATTGCTTTGTGGCTTTCTTGACGGCCGCGTCCTGGATCTTAAGGCAGCGTTTACACGAACACGGTTTCACGGTTTCACGACTTTGAAATCGCATCAAAATCAATGCGGTGTGGAAGTATTTACACGGGATTGCTTTCGCCAGAAAATCAAAGTCATGGAAAAGGCGAGTGCTGCACTACGTGCTAAATTCACCATTTTGAATCGAACAATGCATTGAAAACGATACGGTTACAAATGAAACCGCGTTCGTGTTAACGCTGCTTAAGTCAGTAATGTCCTACCTCCGGGACTGGAAAGGCGTGCAAATGCCCCTGGGGGGATGAGCACAGTCGGAAGCGAATTTTGCTTAATGTCCGAGTTAGAGACGTCAGATATTCTAACGTCCCAACTCTCCCAATTCCTTTGATAGTTCCAAATTCTGCAAGAAGTCTGGGAAATATGCCAGGTCAAGCAATAAACTATGCTTCTCTGGAAATTTGAGCCTCTATTTCTTGAGAAATGTAGGCCATGGAAGGGGGACGTTAACGATTAGCCCATAACATTGAGAGTATTTGAAGGGCAAACAGCTGCAGGTTAGTTTGGGCATGCTTCCGAGTGTCATTTTTTCTCTTTGTTTTTTTTTTTTTTTTTTATCAAAACAATCTTTTCCTTCCAATAAAAAAAGAATACCTATCTGCGGATTTAACCATCCGCGTCTTATTTTCACCTGTTAATCTGATTTGTTTCTGCTGCATGAGTTAATTTATTGAGAATTCATATTTGATACATTAAAGATTACATAGGATCGTACGGTGACATATGGAAAATGAAAAAAAAAACAAAAAACAAAGCGCAATCTTTCTCTCTCTCAAAATTCTGCAACGGCTTAATACCGGACACATTTGGTTGGAACACCTAACAAAGTGTTTAGAATTATTCAATGCTGCTCGAAATTTCTCTGCGTGGAGGGTGGGGGCTCACGTGGCTTAAATCAACTCTAGAGAAGAAGGAAAGGGGGATTCATGTTCCAGAAAAAAAATTGTGGGTAGTGTTGCAAGCCAGTGGATAAATTTTTACTTTGTATAAACTGAAACTCATGACCTTGAAGCGTTTAAATCTGGTTCTAGCTGGGGTTTTTTTAGTTTAAAAATTTCTCTATTTGGATTTAAGGTAGCTCGTGTATATTCCCCCGCGTACATTTTCGATCTTATTTTTGTTCATATTTGGTCATAAGGTTGGTGTCCTAAATTCCCCAGCTTTGTTCCAAGGCAAAGATCTAGAGTTGCAAGTTACAAGCTTCAAGGTTATGTGCTTCTGGTATAAATTACTATGGTATGATCTTAGATATTAGGTAATAAATGGTTTTGAATGATTGCGACTTACTGAAATCTGAATGTATTATTTAACAATTATTCCATGAGCGCGAGTTGGATATGAGATGATAGATAGACTACAATAAAAATAAAAAGGCCCAAAAAATCACGCGTATGCTTGCCGTGTTTGTAGATCATGGTATAATGGCTCATAACCCATGATGGCTTAGCCAATCAAAACTGTCGAATTGCATTATCCAATGATCCAGTTTTTAATAATAACAATTATCCTGCGAAATCGCGCGGAATATCTCCTGATACTTAGACGACGACTCCGTTGGACGAGTTGGCGAAAATCAGCCGATATTCCGATTGAGAAAGATAATTGTTTTATTATTAAACACATTGATGACAAAGCACAGTTTTCTACGTTTATTGGGGGAAAAAGCTGGAAAAACTAACATTTTTCTCCGCGACACACAATTTTAGTATACGTGTATCGCAGGATATACGTTAAGTACGCACGACGAATATTGAGCTCGCTAGACCATATTTGGATGTTGCCACAATTTGTTGAATAAT
>OX421456.1:25184168-25241668 GCA_949126865.1 Montipora capitata
ATTGATGGAGGCAGGCTACTCTAGCTCCTTTGATTGCTAAAAAAGAAAAACAAAATGTTGTTTTAGCTTTGCTTATATGAACAGTGAAAGACATGTGACGCAACTATTGAACTTGTATGTCCGATGGTGTACAGTGAAATTCTCGGCATGCTTTTGCCACTGTTGAGAAAATCCTAACCTTTCGTGGTGTCGAAAATATTTTGAGTTCACGAATCTTACCAACTTTTGAAAGGTAGAAGGTGATGTAGCTTTATGTCATTTTTACAACCTGATTATAAGGAATGCAATACCTTTTTCCTCCAAAAGAGTTGTGTGCGTCTGTATGTGTGTCTCCCGGCCAACACAGATCGTTCTTGGGACCGTGTTCGTGACTGCAATAAATAGAAACGTGCATATCTGAGTAATTATTTCTGTGTTATATCGAAGCAGTCACAACAAAGGTGCATTAGTCCCTTATTGCAGCCACAAAGAATTAATTTTTATTGCCTTTAATTTTCAAAATTACCTCGTCGCCATTAATAGCTGTTGTACTGAACTCTCACAGATAATCGCTCTGGTCGAGCATTCTGAACTTTGGTTTTCTTATTCATTTGCAGTTTCAAAGCAAGGGGAAGTCATTTGGCTTGTTAATCACAGCTACATGTTTTATGTCTTGATAATCCCAATATTGTCACCCGTACAATTAATTAATTCACGTTGGAAGTTTTGACGTATCAATGGAAACTTCTCGAAGACAATATTTTGAAACGACTTAACCTGCCTTCCCAAATTGCTGCCACTGACATAAGAACAGACAGTTCCCTTCTGGAAAACGGTAATTATGATTAACCAAATGAATTTTGAATTTCCAATCCAGCTGTGATAAGTAAAAGAAGAAATTTTCTGAACAATTTGACTATAAAGCATTGCGATAAAAAAGCGATGAAGTTTGTACGTTAGCTTAACGCCATTTTTAAGTCAAACCTTATGAATGAAGGCCTTCCGCATCTGAATGAAGCAAGGAAGACGACATCAAGTAAGAAGAAGAATTGCGATCAACAAAAAAATGAATTTAAGATATTTTTCACAAATCAGCATTTAGCAAGTGCTAATTAGCCAATAAAAAATACCATAATACTCTTTGTTTGTCCCTCTGATCCAAAATATTGCATAAACATTGTTTTCATTTTCTCTTGGGACATTTTCTCTATAGTCCCAAGAGAAACTGGAAGCAATGCTTGTGCAACATTTTGGAGGGACAAACAAAGAGTAGTATGGTATTTTCTATATTGGCCCACGGTCGCTAGCATAGAACTTCTATGATAGGTACTACGTGCCACCTTAACATCCTACTGACTCAGAAAACTCCACGTCGCAGTCTAATAGGCCACTTTCGAGTTGATGTCGGCCTCCTTTTGGATTCAAAGCGAGTCTAAGTGTGAATTTTTTCTTATAAAAATTATTTTTTATTTATATGTAAAGTACAACTAATTACCGTCACAAAAACTTCGCACTTAGACTCGCTTTGAAGAGGAGGCACACGTCAACTCGGAAATGGCCAATTGCAATTAGAACAATCGCACGAACAATCCTTGTTTGTGAATGATAGATACGAGAAACGAAGGACAAAAACAAACGTTTCGTACAAAAAAAAAAAAAAAAAAAAAGAACAAAAAGAACATTTAATCTTTTGATTGATGAAAGTGAAGGAAATGTGGAATTTCCCCTAAGAAAATACTCGCGTCCGCCACCCGATTACCGTCGATTGAAGGCTAACCTTAAAATCTCGCCCACACGGTGCTTGCGCACGTGTTATGACCACCATAGATTCTTGCGAGTTGCAATTTCAAGATAGTCTCTTCAACAGAAACCCGACTCTACAGTGAATTAGTACTCTTGGGGACTTCGGTCTGTCGATAAGATTCGTTTGACTTAAATACTATCTTTAGCGTGCTTCCCAGTTGAACGAATCATCTCCGCCAGTCCGCCACGACAATCCTGCATTTATTTCGAATTTTGGAATAAAGGGAATAACTTTAATTGGTTGGCGACAGATTTACTAACGCGGTACTTTATTCATAGGGTATGTTACATGGCCGCGCGGGGATACGAATTTTATCTCCTGATACACTGTTATTTTCAAGGAGTAGATTTAACTCCAAAAAGGGAGTAAAAAAAAAAGGTACAAAACGACTCCATTTTTGGAGTAAAATTCACTCCGGTATTGCTTACTCCGTTTTTGGAGTAAAATGTACTCCTATATCTTTTACTCCTTTGTTGGCGTAAAATTTACTCCAGTGTTGTTTACTCCTCCTGTAGTGTAAAATTCACTCCCATACAAGAGTAAATTTTATCCTTCTATTGGAGTGAATTAAACTCTTTTAATGGAGTTCAATTTACCCTTGACAGAGTTAAATTAACTCCAAAACTGGGGTGAGAAAAAAAGGTACAAAACCACTCCTTTTCAAGAGTAAAATTTACTCTCTTAAACTTTACTCCCCTTGTCAGAGTAATATTTACTCTTTCTACAGAACACATTCACACTCAATAGATCTACTGTATCTTCATTTACAGTCAGATTTCTCATAAAACCATAAAAAGTTCAACTTTTTAATATTATGTAAAGAAAAGACCAGGTTTACAATGAAGCATCTAATACTGGTAATTTTAATCACAAGATTGCAAAGAATGCACATGATAAATATACACATGCAAATACATCCTAAAAATCGAAGCTATCTTTATTCTAATTAATCACAGGTAATAATTAAATGGCAATCAGCTGAATGTGTTCTCGCCTTAAACAAAGATAAATTGAGTGGTATGTGTTTGATTACAGATAGCAATGATGGTTGCAAAATCTAAATTCAATCACAAAAACTAAAGCGTACAACATACTTGGATAAAATTAATGTGTCTCAGTATAACAAAATGGCTTTTATGTACATGTCATACAAGTCAGTTCTTACAGAAAGAAGTCAAACATAAAAAAATGGAACATGCCTTAGGATAACTGATGCAAAAATTTTGCAATCGTTGAACTTTACCACTGTGTTTTTTTTCTCCAACAGAATTGTTTCCAAAAAGAAAAAAAGCCTTGTGATTAAGCTGATAATTAATATTACAAACATAGTATGCTCCCAGCAAAAAAATTAAAGCAAATGAAAGTTTTAAGAAAACCTTGCTTTCTACCAAAAGGTACAGTAAATGGCTCTAGTTCACTTAGTGTGCTAGAAGCAACAATCCTTGCAAATGTTGTTTTTAGAACCTCACCGTTGATTGACTCATCATCCTTAAAAGGAATTAAAGAGAATAATGATTAGTATAACCCCTTCCAAAATTAAGATCATTCCACAATATTCTAACAAAATAGGAAGAGAGCACAAATCCAATACATCCCTAATCCTGAGAAACAAAAGAGGCCAGCCAACCATTTTGGTGTGCCAAATAAATGGAACTACATGTAATACTTACATGAGAAATTATATACATGTACCTAACATTTTTTTGATTCATTGAGTAACTTAGTGTAAGTTATCAAATTAATTTTGTCATAATGAAAAAAGTAAACATATAGTAGTGGAACTCATGGAACAAATCTTGACAATAGCTGCGGTTACACTAGCCATTTTGCCCTTGGGGAAGTGGCTTTTTCCCACGGGGAAGCAATTTTTTATGTGTAACCGATCTGCCCAAAGGAAAATTTCCTGTGGGAAATTTCCATGGATACGTCAAAAAGAACAAAAGAATTGCCCATGACAGTTCCAGATGTTAGTCTTATGGTTAACAAAACCCCAAAGCGGCTCAACCAATCACAAGATTGCCGAACGCGAGGAAAATGCATGCTGTGATGAACTATGTAAACAACTGCAGACGTGGAAATACCCAAGCACGCCTTTTCTGACCAGCAGCAAGTCGACGTCTAAATTATAAATTGGAGAGTTGCAAGGACTAGAGAAAGCGTAACTGAAGTCAACGTCTTTGTTGCCTTCTTAAAATGAAGCGATGAATCGCTGAACTTAATTGAGGTGGACACTTTAAGAGAAGCGCCGATCGTGACAATTACCGAAAATAAGCCAAAAAAAAGTTTGTCGTTCAGATGTAGATCTTCGATGTTTACATGCAGATCTTCGATGTTTACTTTTTTTTTAGATTCTTAATTTTAATGTATTTTGTATTGTAATTAGTTTTTCAAAAACCATTTAGTGGAAAAACTAATAAATCTCATCTTGTCTTATCTTAAAGGTAAGTTTCCCACCAAAACAGGCCAACGCTTACCTTCCCCTTGGGTAATTTACAAGTGTGTAACCGCACATGGGGAGTCGATCATAACCCAGGGTAAACCCAACCCAAGCTGTAACCCCAAGGTTCCCCATGGGCAAGAGGTCTAGTGTAACCGCACCTAATATCTTGCCAGACGCTGTTATTATTTATGTGTGATGGGGTATTTAGAATTATCTCATATAGGAGTATTTCAGATTTTAAACTGAAAGTAGATCTTGGGTGAGACCGTGGATAAATAAAACTGCAGAATCATCTTCCACTAATCGCTAGGCACTATTAGTTTATACTTACACAGGTTTGTAACTGAGACAGTGCTTTATAATTATTTTATAACAGTGACTGTCAAGAATTAGTTGTTAAAGTGTAATTTATGTGAGTTATTTGTAAATACTGTATCTATATGCATCACTTGTTTAAAAGCAACAACCAGCTTCTAAGTCTTTCAGACTTTCAGCTGTTTAACTGCATTACAGCTTTTTACAGAAACATGCCTCAAAGGGATTTTTTCATGGCACCAACATTTTCTTTTCTTCTTGGATAGCCTCAGCACTTTCTGTAACCAACTCTCTGCCCAAACTTCCCAGCAATCTTTTAATGAACCAATTCCCAGCTGTACCCGCCTCCAATTTGAACTGTTATCAACAAATAAATATAGTGAAAAGTTTCAGTTGTCTTAGCTGCAATTCCCAGCTGTACCCGCCTCCAATTTGAACTGTTATCAACAAATAAATATAGTGAAAAGTTTCAGTTTTCTTAGAAGAAAGTAATTCACAATCTCACTCACATTCCAAACAAAAATTATTACTGTTACTTACAAAAAAAGATGTCATAAAAATTACATCCAGATAATAACACGCAATATCACATGTCTTATATAAAATACTGGTAATAATAAAGCTGATCATTTCTAAGGTGTATGACAACTGCAGACTGCCTACAAATAGCTTTCAATAACTGTGAGTTAGGGTTAGTTTGTGGTCTGCATTCTGCAAGTGTCAGACACTGTCATTTCTGTTACAATAATATTATACATGTAAGTGTGTGAAAGCAGACTCATCAAAATTTGGCTCTCTTTTCTCTAAACGCAAATAATAACAATCTCAAGCATTAACATACTATTTGCATTGAGTGAAATAGTTTAAATGACAGCTTAAGCTTTCTGCTTTCTGTCATCATCTACATGTAATTTGCGGTGAGAGCACTCTAATACCAAATCATTTTGCCTATAACCATTTGATCTAAAGCTTCATTGCTCTTTTGAAATACATACCAATTTGTTAAAGCACTTAAGCCAAACTAAATATCCTTGCCTGACAAATCTGGGACTTGAAGGTGCATGTGAAAAGTTTGAATTCTACATAAGCTGTAAACATTTTTAAATTGTCACTTTTGACAGTAAGGCAATACAACATGGCCCGATTCAGACGCTGCACTTTTCATAAGCCAAACGTTATACATTGATTAAGTACATGAAAAGTTCGGCGTTTGAATCAATTAAGAAAAGCTATTTCAATTTGGAATGGCTCAAGCGTTCTTTTCACCTGGCCTAGACGGGAATTCGGCATTAGCATGGCCGTGGATCGGCTTTGATTTCAGACGTCGAACATTCCATGTGCCGAACTTCATGCATTAACCATGTTTTGCCTTTTATATGAAAATCGCTGACAAAATCAATTGGTTTTCTTGGTAATGGCTTTGGAACTGCTGTGGATCGGCCAATTAAGTTCGACTTCTGAATCAACAGGCGTACTTTTCTTAATTTGTGTCAGTCGAACTCGAATTGAGTTCGGCTCATGAAAAGTACGCAGTGCAATGTCTGAATCGGGCTAAGGCATCAAATATTATCTGCTCATAGTTCAGTTAACGCTTACCTTTTTGCTTGAGTTGTTGTAAGCAATTCCTTGCTTTGGATCAGCATTTAAAGAGTACACAAACGAAAAACTCGTCAGCACAAATTGTGATCGTTGATTCAAACGTGAATAAAACCGCCGAAAGACCCGCCGAAATCAGTAAGAGCTGCACCGGTTACTGCTGACCAAAACGGCTCACTAGCCTCCAGTCTGTTCTCTAGTGCGTTATCCAAGATGGCGGCGGATAACGATCTTTCTTTCTTCGCGCGTCGTCCAATCAAAAACGAAAAAACCAGCAAGATTCAGAGCGGCCTCATCGTATTAACCCTCACTAAATTAGGATTTTAATCCTGTAAAAGTGTTGACTTGGAAGGGAGTATAATTTACTCTTAATTAGTGGAGTACAAAATAAGAGGAGTAAATTTTACTACGTTTAGTTTACTCCACTTTTTCACTCCACCTCCTTGAAAACAAAGAATTAACCAGAGGATTCCACAAAAATAAAACAAACCTAATTCCACATCTTAGACTGGCTAAGTTTAAATTTACTCTACAAAAATACATAGGAGTAAAATCCTCTTCTACTTTTTTTCTCAAAAAGTATAATTCAAGTGGGGTAAACTTTACTCAGTATCCCGATAAATAGGAGTAAAATTAACTCCATCACATTATATTACTCTGAAGGGAGAGTAAAATTTATTCTAGCAAAGTCAGTGCATTCGAATATTAAGTAGTAAGAGTATAATTTACTCTTGGTGGAGTTAAATTAACTCCTCTTAGGAGTACATATTACTCCGCTTTATTTTACTCCAGTTTTTTACTCCAGCACTGGAGTGAAATTAACTCTTTGAAAATAACAGTGTAGCACATTGATGAAATGTCCAGATTAAAAAGATCTTGTTTTTATTCATTTCCGAAATGGCGAAAAAGTGGTTGTGTAACAAGGAACAAGATATGAAAGTTATAAAAAAACACAAATCATAATAATGTCAAAATGAGCCATAAAATGTAAATATAGTAGAAAACAATTATACTAGTAATAGCTTTCACTACGTCTGCCTCCGCCTGAGATAGTATGAAAGACAGTTGAGATGCGTTTAATTTTGTGCTGAACATGTCGCCCCTGTTTCCGATTTGCGTGTGACAAATCGTCGCCCCTGTCTCTGATTTGTGTCCGGACAAAATCAATTTCTCAGCCAGGCAACTTGATTTGCATCAGATTGGGTTTGAACAGCACTTTGGTTCTCCTTGTGAGTTTCTACTTTGTGACTCCTAAAACACATCGGTCGTGTAGAAAAATACCAATACCTGTGCCTAAAAATAAATTTACTCGGGGAAAGGGTTGACTCAATGAATTACTAGAGATCCTGGTTCAAGTTTATAACGGCATGACTATTCCGGGGGTGGGGGAAGAGGTGAGGGGTAGGGGAAGGTTAGCATTTTTGTAAATGTTTGGGTTGTTTCAGCTAACATACCCTTCACGCTCTACATCCACCTACTACGGGGGGCATCATTCTTTGCATCAGTCTTTGGAATCCCCTAGTTCCTTTCAGGTCGTTCTAACTCTCAAAACCTCCGCTTTCTAATCTTTTCTCGGCGGTCAATTTGCCTTACTAGTTTATCACCCACTGGTTAATTAACAATTATTACATACTCAACAAAATATCTTGTTTCTGATTGGCCAATAGCGAATGCATAAATAGGTTATAGAGTGCAATCCAGGTTATAGAGTGCAATACGGAGGTTGCTATGGAAACACCGGGGATCGCTAAATTTGAACACCAAAGTGAAAAAAAAAGGCTGACAATCGGTTTGCTTTGTCAAACCAAAACATCGTTGAGCAACTTAAAGAAAATGCGAAAAACAAAAACACGTTGAAAGCTGCACAGACCTGGTTGAATGTCTGGAAAACATGGGCGACTGAAAGAAAACTAAACCCAAAACTGGAACAATACGAGCACGAACAATGTAGCGCGTTTGAGTAATTTTGTTGAGAATATAATAAAAAAAAATTGTATGAACCTGCTCGTGCATTTCGTGATTTATGGTCACTCGTGATGTTTTGAAAGTTCCCAAATTGCACTCGCCTACGGCTCGTGCAATTTTGAGAACTTTCAAAACTTCACTCGTGCCCATAAATCACGAAATGCACTCGCGTTCATACGATTTCCTATACTTATTCGATGAGAGCGCATTCGATGTGAGATGGTAACCAGTTTTACGTCCAATAAGCGCGAATGAAATATATGTGTGAACGCTTGAAAACTTGGAAATTAACCAATCAGTTTCCAGCTTGGCAACACTTGACGCAATCAGTTTTCATATTAGATCATATGGTATCTAAGCTGATAACCGAAATCGAGTGAACCAATCAGAGCCTTAGAAACGCAATATCCGAGTTCGAAAATTAAATAAAGGGTGGTTAAATTTCTCTCACTTGCTTTAAAACGGCGGTATAGGCCTGGCGTCTTAGATGGATTGAAAGACTTTTATTTCCTCGAATAATAATTGGAAAGAAATCCCTAACTATTTATTATTTTGCTATCTTACTAAGCTGTTTACCATTTCATGTTCAACGCGAGTGAATGGGTCAATAATGGTAAAATGTACTAGACTTTTTGAATCACATAGCTTTCAGTTTTTGAATCCTCGCAACAGTTTCATGAACAATAGAAAATAATACCGAAACAAATGGACCTTCCGTCTTCTCAAATTTTAAGCAATTCATTTCCAATTTTCGCCTTATTATAAAGATTTCTATATTTTTGTATTCTCTTCATTAACCAGGCAAGTAGCTCGTAAAATGTGTGACCGTGGAATAACGAGTGCAGCTGTGCAATATGAGGGTTAAAAAATATATGTCTATATTACGCTTTCTCAATTCAAATTACAAACTGTCATACGATTTCTTGAGCATTAAGTAGCGAAAGGCACCTCATTATTATGGTTCAACGCTTGCAGGCTTTCTCGCTCGCTGTTTTCTTTGCTTGTTTTGCTAACCGATTATATCCTTCATATACTGATCTCCGAGCACCAAGAACCAAGTATTTCTTTTTTAAAACTAATATCTACATTGTATTGTGAGCTCAAAAAATACACTGTATAATTAACAGTGATAAACATTGTATTCCAACGCATTTTTTTAAATATAGAACTTGACGTTTCGTATGCTAGTCAACATACATATGAAACGTCACCATACGAAACGTCAAGTTCTATATATAAAAAAAAATGCGTTGGAATACAATGTTTATCACCGCTGTTTGTGTTACGATGGTCCAAGAACAAGAGTTTATACGACACTGTGTTCCATTAGGGTAAGCCACAAATGTTTCACAACAAAGAAGTTTAATTAAAGTAACACACAATCTCACAATTTCCCGCTTTCCCCCCTCATTCGCGAAGTACAAAGTTCTCGGCATGTATAACTATACCGCTGGGCTAATATACTACACATACTCTACAACTGAAAAATAATTTTTCCCTGAAAGTGTGTAGTACAAATTCTGTGCCTTCAAGAGGTCCTGTTTATTTGCCCTTCGCAAACTATATTCCGTGGGGAAAAAAAAATTTGGTCAACTTTGCTCTAATTTAGATAATTTATTTTTGACACGGTTTGGGATTAATTGACGTTCATTCCTCCAATTAGAATTGATAATTTTCTCAATATATGTCAGCATTTACAACACACTTTGCTGTATAGATGGCGTATGTGTCTATTTAATATTTACATAGGACAGATTGATTGCTTCGAAAAGGGTCATTTAATGTTCGATAATACATTACCCTTTCATTGACTTTTTAATTTTTTTTTTCACAAGAGCACGTGAAAGCGATAACGAATATCTTTATGTTCAATGGACGAAATGGACGGATGAAGAAAATGAAAAATCTCTTCCTATCTGTTCGTTTCGCGTTGTTTATATTATCGATATTTAGTCCTGAGAGGCGATTTACCTTTTTTTATATTACTTAAAAGGGGCAAAGTATTTTCGTTTCACTGGAAATGCTGATAATTTTCATAAAATTCATAGTCTCTAAAATAACAACACAGCTTGTGTACTTGTGATCATAACTACAGCGGTGAAATTACTTACGTTCTTTTGCTGTTACGAATGGCAAAAAAAGGAAAAGGATATATTGGGATTGGCCAACTCAGCCCGGGTTTGTTTCAAATTCTCACATTTAGCCTTTAAGTAATGGACAAAGATGTTTAGGCTGTTCTCTATAGCCTGAAAACGTAATCCCACATCGGTTTCTTGAGATATGCCATAGGGTCAATAGGGAAGGATTTCTCAGTATTATTTTCTTATTATTTTTTCTTCTTCTTGTATATGATATAATCCGTCCGATTTCCTCTTTTGTCGAATTGAATCAAATAATTTAACTCGACCGTAACCCCTGCTAGGAGATTTCAGCGTTAATAATAGGGAAGGCAGAAGAAAATTTTCTGTGTGTGAACAAAAAGAAGTCAACACGGATGATACTAAATTAAAAGAAAAAAAGGCTAACAGCAACCGAGAAAGTTTTTGGCCAAGATTCGATTTGGTGCGATTAATTGTTTTCGGTAATTTACAAAGAGCCTGCGAATTGAAAATTAATATTCTGGACATATATTTTTATCAGGAGATCGGCATGCATGGGCTATTAAGATTACCTGCAGAAAATTGGTCTTGGACAAGTTTCAGCTGCTTGATTTGTTCAAGGATATATACACCTTTTGTTCAATTGCGCATTGTTCAAATAGAAAGGAATAGGCAGTCCCTTAATGAAGGGACTGTATTAGTCTGAAGTATACATAACAAGTTTTGATTGAGGATCATCTGTGATTCCCTTCAAGCGTTCTGTGTCATCACACCTGATATCTCATTAAAAGCCCAGGAGGTCCTTTTTCAGCTTCTTAATCATGTGGCTATTTTAAATCGCGTTTATTCTAAGCGGTTCTTTTGTTTTAAATACACAAAATCCATTGGGTCACTGGCCGCTGAAGATGGTTGAAAGTCAGACTATAGAATAAATGCCGCCATGCGGCGTTTGAAACAACTAACAAAGAGTGGCTCTTACTGAATTCGCAAAAAACCCTATCAAGTTCAGTTATGTAAAATATTTAATATGGAGGGCTAACCTATTTGTTAGCAATAAATCTAAGTCACATTCTATGGAAATCAAACGTCATTAGCACAGTCGATCCCTGTATACGATTGAGCAGCCTCACCGCGCATAACGTTAAGATATTAGAGAGGTTTAGCGTTGCGTTTTCGTGAAACGGGAAACAGGAAACGGGAAACGGAAAGTTGTGATTTGGTATAAAAGCATCAAACCTCTCTTGTGTTCTTTTTGTCTTGCTCCCTTGAAAGGTCGCTCGATATCTGGAGCTAAAGGGCGAGAAATAGGTTAATATCAAACAGATTTCTTCCATTTTTGGCAAAGCGCACATTTTAGTCCGAATTGGCCGTTTGCCGTATATTCGATGAAAGAGATTTAGCTTCGCGTTCAGGGCAAACGACAAACATGACAACAGGCGGAAATTTGCGTTTTGCCAAAAATAAAAGAAACTTGTTTGAATCTAGCTAATTCCTTGACTGTTAGCTATAGATATTATGCAACTTTTTTAAAAGAAAGTGATAAGTTTATAGAATCCAGCAACATGCCTTTCCCCGGCTTTGTAGATTCAGGTAACTCTCTAATAGTTGCACCAGGGCAAGTAAAGTCGGGATATTAGTGACAACTCAAAACGTTAAATATAATTCAGCGTCTTTCATGCATCATTTTGAATTTGTTTGTCTCAATAATCCGTATTTTCTCAAAAACTGAATAAACAAATAAAATACGCTGGTTTATTGAAGTTAGTCTTTGTTTGATCTTGCTTTTTTCTGTGAATATTTCCTTGGCGTTTCCAGCTTCTGATAAAAAGTATAAAGAATCCACAATCTCTGTCGCGAATGTCTTACATTGCACAAAATCACGGTTCTTTCAGCGAGAATACTTTTAATTACATTGATCTTAATGCAAACTTCGCTTTTTGTGAGCCATCTCATATCTATTTCCTTCTCATTTTTTTTTTCAAATTGGAAAGAACCTTATAGAAAAGGAACTTAGGTGTATGTGAACTTGCGCCAAATCTTACAATAAACCAGTAATTGCCACCACTTACCTCAAGGACGAAAAGACAAAATATTCTGCTTAACTCGTCGATGAAAGTGAAAACTGCCCGTTAAAGGTTCACTGCAAGTCATTTCTCGTTATATTTCCGTAGAGTTCGGCGTAATTTGAGTTCACGTTAGTCAAATCCAAATTGTCGAATATAGTTTTGTAGAAAAGGCCCGCTTGATTGTAAGTTAAATACAGTATCACGTGACAACTCCTTTGATTTCACGGATACACCTTATTCGATGGTGATCGTAAGAAGGCTTACTAAATCGCTATCTTCACGATGATCGATTTCCTTTCCTTTGCATTAAGTTGAATCGCTCATGCTCTTAAAATTTATCGCAGAATCCTGTCGTCTTCAAGTTATGAAATTTATATTTGTCACTTCCGACAGCTTCACGAGTTTATTATTTTTTTTACAAGTGACCATAACAAAATTGCTACCCAGCGGTTAAAAGGTGCAAAATTATCTTTTTGAACCCTGGGTAAGAAAGAAAGTTTTTTTTTTGTAAATCTGTTTCTTCTTTTTCTACTCGTTTATGTTATTAGGACAGTCATTAGAAGGACTTCAATCCTTTTAGGTAATTGATAATTATTCACTTAAGTTAAGGGAAGTAAAACAAACAAACAAAAAAAAAATGAAAAAAATCAAATTTAATTACTGTTTCCGTAATTTTACTAAACATCAAAGAGCCAAAGGGGGAATAAAAATAAGAGAGCAATTAAGGATTGCGGAAAATGGTTTTCAAAGTATCTAAAAATGCTTTAGGAGAAAATATTGTTTTAGGACAGAAAAAGGATCTGTACAAATGAACTGTTTACTAAATATTCCTAGATACACCTCATGTTATCTCTTCGAAAACTGAATTGAATGCATTATTTCCCTGAGTTAGAATGACATGCTCTCCAATTGAACACTTAAAGCGAATATTGTGCAACAACCAAAATATCCACATTATTTCCCTTTATTTAACTATTTTCTTAAATTTAAGATTAGGCAAGGAAATGCGATAATACTTCATTATCTATCGATGAAAGATAATTTACTCCCTTCAAACATTTTCTACCGATTCGCTTGAGGCGTTTGATATTACAAACGGAAATTTTAAGATTCGGTCAGGGTCTGCCATGGTCAATGTTTCATGTTACTGTCCATATTCGCCTTCTTTTCGCAGGAAATTGGAACTACAGACTCTTTTGAGCTTGAGATGTCAAAGCATTCTTTCCTAGAACGATTTTCCGCCACAGGTTTAAAAATTGCGTCTTCAAATGGATACATTCTCAAATGTGTTGGCGTAAATGAAAAGTACTCGTGTTGTTTTAGCGGTTTGGCTTCAGAAACACAATAGTGAAGAATAACCTCCTAATGCAGTAAAGAAAATGTCTTCATTTTCCTTATAATGCACTTTTTTAAACAAGAAAAATCACTTACAATAAGCGGGATTAGTTTAATTGGATCCATTTTCCTTTAATTTCCAAGAAATTTGTTTGCCGCTGGTTTCTACGAAACGTAAAGCAGCAGTGTTGTACACAGCCAAATCCAGAGGAGAAAAACAGAACAATAATTTCAAAATTTATGATCTTAAAACAGCAATATAATATACGATAATCCATCCAAAATGTTCTCATTGGGGAAGGATGTAAATAGTCATGCGCAAGTCAACCGGCGGTTTTCGATTAAGCTGAAAGCTTAATAATGGCGTACTCTTTCAACGAGCGTCTTTTAGATGAGTGGATGAATATTCGAAGGAGAATCAGTTAGGGGGCAAGGGGGTTAAAATACTGCTAGAGTTACCTTTATGTCCTGTATAATGTTGTCGAAAACTCTAGCTAGTAAGTTCATCGTACGACCGAAACATTCTTGTTTTAGCGGAAAATTTTCATCTCTAATTTACATAGAAAGTAAATAATCTATTGAGATCATTAACGTAGGCAAGAGCACAAAGACAAAAATAGTATTAAAGGGAAAGTACGTCCTAGAAAAAAGTTTCTCTGAATAGAAAGTTCTTCACCTGTATTGTCATACTTGACCACTCATTTGGGATTAATATGTTTATTAATGGACAATTTTAAATTGAAATCCGCCATCTTTGTTTTTGTGTATGCAAACGAAGCTATGACGTAATAATAGTCAAGGATTTTTCCGGATGACTGGATGTACTTGATGTTAACAAGGAAAACACAGGCGAGGAGAGCGATACTTTGTAGACTTGAATCTTAATCCAGAGGGTAAATTGAATTAATATTGGCTCCACCATCAGAACAGATTTACCTCAAAGTCGTTAAACAGGGGTTTATCTGTTAGTTATATGCAGGAGTTTTACGAAGTGAAAGAGAGCTTTCCGTGCTATCCAGCCCTCATTTGCTGTGAAATAAACGCCTGGAAATCAAGTTTAATCTGCCTACTGCGGCGGCTTTCTACGAGATCCCTGTTACAACTTCAAAACAAACGCTAGATTTATATATTTCCATCGAATGGTAAGAGTAAATTGTTTCAGTAGCGTCTATAAAGCTAACAAAATTTAACTACATTTCAAGTTGTTTATTTTACTGCCTGGAAAAGTGCATAACAGTGAAAGTCGTCAATATATTGCTTGATTCGGTTTTCTTGCTCCAACGTAATGATATTTTGGACTGGTTGACTGAGATTTCAGTAGGAAGCAAATGTTACCAAGCCCAATATTCATATACCTGAAGATGCCGCTTGAATTCTTCCTTGGCAAAATGACAAACCCGAACAGAAAATATAGCAGTCAGGTTTTCAGGTTTGAGGAATCTATCCATGTTTTACTTTCGCAGGCCAACCTTTCTTTAAATTTTCATTTTCCGGTGGAATCTTCTGTTTGTTTTTAGTTGATAGACATGTGTCTAGTTTCACCCCCCTCGAAAGCGTAAAACACCAACAGCGGTACTTGTTGGTGTGAAAAAGCCTTGGTATGTGTATTGAGCAACATCTGAAAGTTTCGTCGGCGAAACAAATTCGTTTGCTGAAGTAATAAAGACGGCTGTCGCAGAAGAAAGAAAGTAACAAAGAAAAGAAGGTACGCTTGTCGAATATTTGTATGTCGCATGTTGAAGGTTTTTGTCTTGTTTACGTTTGCTGTGGCTGATTTTTGCCGCCTGATTTGATTGACCAGAGAATCTACAAGTATTAAGTGACTTAAGTTTCTGTCGCACTTATGGCCTACTTGTCATACTAGCTAATGAATCCCAAGACCGTTTACCATAGTTCATCTTACATTTGAATTTCTTGGAAAAGAAAGGTTACGCAACATCCAGAAAGTGATCGGGGAACGAAGAACTTCCTAAGGTCGAACACGTTTGTTGACTATTGCTACGTCATAACACGTCATATCCAAGATGGCGCTCTCCAAGTCACGAAAGAGGCAGCTTCAAAGTGCTCTTGTCACATTTTTACAGGGAACTGGACAAAACGGCAAATTCCTGGGGAAACGTTTTAGTAATTTAGAGAAACTTTTTCTAGACCGTACTTTCCCTTTAAAGCTGAAAAAAGCTGAGTGTCCAACATCTTATGGCCCAAGTGCGAAGCCCTCAGGCCACAAATTAGTAGGAAAAAAACGAGGATCCGTAATTTTACGGTACGAACCGAGAAAACGAAGTTAGTAAGATGTTTTCTGCCACAAAGATTGCCGCGTAAAAATCCGAAAAACGGACTCTTTTTGGTTGTTTGAAATAGTTACTTGCAAGATTCAAACAGTTTTACAAGTTTATGTAACAGAGAGGATATGACATACTTGCTTGAGGATGTTTTATCGAAATTTCAAATCTAGCGGGCTGTACTGTAGAACACGACCCACTACTTTAGCCAATCACAGAGCGCGTACTATCTGAGAGATTAAATAAATGACCAAGCTGGCACGGTATCGAATTCTACAATCTGATTGGTTCTTCTAGCGGTCCAGATTTTCCTATCCCTGCCCTCGGGAACGATAAGGCTCTCATAGTTTTTGTTCTTGACCTTATTTTTTATTTTTATTCTTTTAACCGAACCCGTTTGCATACAAACAGATTTGTATTTTATTTTTTCTCAAGAGGATTGATAACAGAATTAAAATAAAAACAGTATTTCTCTTTGAAACGTTCAGTTTGTAAGTCACTTTCTGCATTGAATTTTCACTATCAAGCGCGATACAAGTTAACAATTGCAAAAGTAATTTCAGAGTGCAAGAAAGAAGTTATTTACCAGCTAAGGATCCGTCCGTTTAACAAAAACTGCGACCTCGATCTTGAACTTAAGCTGCCCCGACCGTTATACGGACCTCCCAGCCGACAAAGAACATATAAATATTTCACTTCTTTGCTTCAAGTCTTTCACGTTTACATAAGTTATCGACTTTTTGTTCACTGGCGTTAAAAGAAATCAGAAAATGAGCACCTTTGATATTTTATAAGGGTAGAAGGAAGAAAAGGAGAAATTTCATGGCACGAACAAAATACGTAACTTGAGACAATAGTGGGCATGACGAGATGGAAAGAATAGGCTAGTCTCCGGGGTGAACAGAATCGTTTTGAACCAGAGGACTTGGGGTACTTCAAAAAGAGGTAACAATCAATTAGAAAACATGGGGCGAAGGAGCACAATTACATATTGGAAAGGACAAACTGAAGGAAGACCTTATGGCGCATGTTGAAGGAAAATAAAAAGGCAAACTTACACGATTTCAAAAGTTGTTGACAAAGCGAAAAACATTCCCTGACGATGTGGATGGCCATTAATTGAAACTCATTTGCAGCGACGACACGTGCTATAATGTCAAGGACATAAAACGTGCTATGATAACTTGAAGGTGTTTCTCATTTTTAATTAAAGTAAACAATTATTCCACCGCCATCCGTTTCCCCTTGAGATACTGGGGGCAAAGTATCTTACCTTTCCGGCCTCAATTTTAAATTATTCAGCATGAATTTGACTTAGGCATTTTAATTTCTACAACGGCATAGCATTTGCACTCTTTTCATGGTCTTTACACTCTATGTTTTGTAAGAACGTAGGCATGAGGCTGCACGCTCTGTTTTTGCGATTTGAGTCATGCTAGGTTCAACAACAAACTGAGTTGTTATTCAATGTATCATGAAATAAGAATATAACACTGTTCATGTTAAAAGAAAAAACGTCTCTAAGTAATTGAGATAATTGTCCTGTTACATAGAGGATATTACATGGCCGCGCGGAGATAGGAAAATTATCTTCGAGTGTTGAAAAAAAATCTCACGAGTGAGCGCAGCGAACGAGTGAAATATTTTTTCTTTTAACATGAACAGTGTTATATTCTTATTTCATGATACATTGAATAAGAACTCAGTTTGTTGTTGAACCGATCCAAGCGGCCATTTAATATTCTATTTATTATATAAACATCAATGAAATACTAAATCATTTCACGAAAGGCATCGAAAGGCGCAATTTTTATATGTAACCATAGCAATGGTGATCTTTTCACGTGTGAAGAGAACATGTTAAAGGCCTGGTCAAACGCTCGCAATATTTCAACGCAACATCTTGCAACATTGTTAGGCACAACATGTTGCGTACGTTTGGCCACCGTGTTGCGATATGTTGCGTGCGTTTGGCCAGTCCATTCAACACATGCCGCAACATCATGCAACAATGTTGCAAGATGTTGCGTTGAATTGTTGCAAGCGTTTGGCCAGGCCTTAAGATATCATGTTTTTGCGCGAAAGCTGACTTGATATTTAATTGGTGTTTATATAAAAACTACAGTTGTACGTTTCTTTTACCTTGGTTTACACCACTGACAAAAACAAAATTAAGAAACAAAACAAAACAAAGAAACAAAGAAAAATCAGCAAAATGCAAAATAAAAGACGTTCTTAACTCAATCTAAGCCTGTGTTCTTAAAATGTTGGTTAATGTCAGCCTCAACATTGATTTAAAAACGTTGTTCTAAAAAAAAGTCTATTCCAGTTAGTACTACACATAATTTTCTCTATAAACTTTGACTTGCTGTGAAAACATCTTTCCTCATGAGTCTTTCTTTCTTATTTTGACAATGTTCTATCAATTAACTGAAAATCGAAGAGTGTGTGTTAAATTAATACCAGAGTCATAAATTAAGTATTACTTTTGATCGATAGTGCTCACAGAAAATATTGTTTACTTTGATAGATGTGATAAATGTTGTGCGAATAATGGGTTCATAGATTTAAGTCGCGGGGGAGCTAAAAGCTGTGAATATGTGCTTACGGCAAAGTGATCATCATCTGCGATAGGAAGCTAAATTGCTAAATGTTGATATCGGCAGTGCTATATATCAAATAAAGCCCATCAAGGGTTTCCAGAAGAAATCCTTGTGGATAAACAAAGAAAGACAACGTTTGTGACAGTCAAATTGGAATTGAAGGTACAAGGAAAGGGATTATGGTGATCAATCTTTAGGGAAATTCCTTGGCCACAATTTGCCTGGTAGTATGATTTCCAGCTTCCACTTTTTCCTTAAAGAATAAAAACAATATCAGAAACTATATTAAACGAATATAGTTTTAAAAATTAAGGCCAGGGAAAGTTTTCTAGCGTGCAAAAATCCGTTATAAATCTCGTTAGTTGAACGTTTTACATGGTACCTTACAGCTAAATTAGAAACAAGACCTTTTGGTAGCACTGACACTTACCTCACCTTTTGACAAGAGCAGAACTATTTCCCGAAATATCTCCTTTTTCACGCATCTCTTTAGCTCTATTACGAACGTTGCCATCACAGATAATACTGAATTCTTGACTTAAGACTGATTAACATTGTTAAGTAATCTGTTCATCCGTGAATGAGAGTTCACGCCTGCCAAAGGCATTACGCGAGCCAAAAATTTCGAATGAACCAATCAGAGAAGCAGATTGCCTTGGTAGGGTTGAATCCTCATTCACGGATGAAAAGATTGCAAAACAGCTGAACTGTTCTCGGATTTTCTTGTTCTTCACGACACTTACGAGCACTAAATAATATTTATGTGAAGTAAATATCATTAGGCTATATGGAATTGTCAATTTTAGTGGGATTAAGGACTTTCGCTTGTGAAAGGAGATCAAGTTGTGGAGTGATATTCGGTTCTCGGAGGTGACGAGTGTGGAGCCTTCGCTGCGCTTAAGTCGGTATAAACGAGTACTGATTTCACTATATCTGCAAACAAGGCCTTAAAATGGCTTATGAATCGACACAAAACAAAAGTGAACAACATATTTGAGATAGGGAAAGTTTATTGCAAGGAAATGACTTTTCAACTTAACCCTTTTCAGTATTAAACTGTTACATGATAGTTATGCATTGCAAAATCGCGTTGTGAGCTTGAGGCGCTTATGAGAGAATTGAAAAACGCCTGCGACAAACCATTTAAGTTCGCATAACAGTGATCGTAAATTTTGCAAGGCTACGCTTACCATTAGTTAGTAAAAGGAATGTTTTTTGAGCAGGCGATTGACAACTGTTGTTCGTCATTCACGCACCTAGAAGACGAATCAAGATTTTTGCCGTTTATTTCTCTGTAATGGGACATTTCGTGCTATATATATATATAGCGTAGGATTAGGTTGAACTAATCGATCTCGGTTCTCAGTTATTGTGTGTTCTCGGCCCCCGGATTAAAATTGTTTAAACTATTTCAGTAAACGTCTGGACCCTTTTTAGTGTGGCGTTTATTACATCGGTGGCAGCGGTGGGATTTTAATGAGCAGAAATGAGTGACGACGCGCATAGAATGCCCGAAGGTGCCGAAGGCGGTCTTCCTGCAAAACTCGCGCCAAAACAACAACCGAAGAAACTACCGAAGAGTGCATCGCCAGAGGAGAGCTTCGAAATTCAACAGCTGATGAATACCTTATCCCAAGCTTTGAAGCAGAGTATGGCGGTATCTACGGAAACAGAATCCAAGGGAATGTACGAGCACCGCGTGTCTATTCGGCCGGTCAAAATTTCAAAACGTGACTGTCCCAGTTTTTTCAGTATGGGAATCTGGTACATATCAAACCGTCCTATCGTCGAGCGTATTTGCTGACCCTGCTGGAGCAACCCGCCTACAAAGCAGTTGAGCTTCTGAAGCTCTCAGAATCACTAACATTTAAAGAATTCACGGGGACGCTGGTCGAAAAATTTGATTCGGGCGAGACAAGGGAAGAATGTAAATAGCAGTTGCGAGCCAGGTGTCAAAGGCTGATTGAGGATTTCGAAGTATTTGCCGATAATGTGATGGAATTGGTGGAAAATGCCTACCCAGTGGTGGTTTATTCGTTCAAGGTGGAACTGGCAGGAGATCAATTTATTCAAGGAGTGACACTCAGCGATGATTTGCGGGGAAAATTTCTCATGAATCAACCGGAGTCACTTGTGGAGGCTGTTGGTGTTGTTTGTCGATTAGAAAGTGCCCATAAAGCTTGTCAGACAGTGCCTGACAAGTCTGTGAATGCGGTGAGTGGTTCAGCGGAGAGTGAGAAAGTTTCACCTGAGATTCGTGAGCTCAAGGAACTGGTGCTTGGTATGAATGATGTGATTCGTGAGGTGGAACGAAAATATGAAACGACTTCGATCTCGCAGTGCCGGAATGAGGTGGTGTGTTTTGCTTGCCGCGAACCTAGACATTTCGCTCGAAATTGTCCACGCAAAGAAGGGGGAAAACAGAGCTCGGGGCCTGCCGAGGGCCAGGCAGTCCCCGTAAGACCTGGAATAGTGGCCCAAGAACCAGTGGTCGTCGATGAGGTAAACAACCCTGTGTGTGTAAATAACAAGGTATTGTCTGCAACATCGGACTCCGCATTTTCACTGTAAAAAATAAAATAAAATAAAATCTATCTTGCCAGAAGCCTGCCTGTTCATCCCGACGTGTCTTGACCAGTACTGCTTTAGTCTATCTAGGATGATTCTGTCTGGGATAGACAGCAGCGTGATTGTTGTTGCAGGATGACAGGTCCCCTTTCTTCGGCAGCTTCACGAGGTGGCCTTTCTTCCAGTCTTCTGGCACTCTCTTTTGCGCCCATATCTTGTGTAGGAGTGGGTGTAGCGTGCTAGTTGAAGTCTGGATGTCTGCATTCGGAGCTTCAGGTGGTATGCCATCAGGGCCTGCTGCTTTGCCTGACTTCAGTGACTTTATGGCCTTGATGATCTCATACTTGGTAGGGGGGCCGGTGTTTATAGCAAGGAGTTCAGTAGGTGGTAGGATGTCTGACGGAACAGATGGTGTAAGTCTGCATATTGCTCTCTGGTCTTCCTCCCTTAAAATGGTATTGCCTTTCTTGTCCTTGACTGGGCGACTAGGTCTGCTGTTTCTTTCCAGAAAGGTTCCTCGTGATCTCATGTAGTCGTTTCATGTTTCTTTGGTCCGCTGCGGTCTCTGCTTCCTGGGTCAGCTCCTGAATGAAGTTTCCCTTGTCTTTTCTTGCGCCTCTTTTCATTTCCTGGTTTTTTTCCCAGTAGCGTGCTTACAATTCCTGCTTCTCTTCTTGGACTTGCGTTTGGTTGATCTGGTCTTTTAATCGTTTTCTCTTGGTAATCAGTGCCCATGTTTCTGTTGTCAGCCACTCCTTGTGTTTCCTTGTTTTCTTCGCCAGGACTATTTGGCATGTCGTCTTCCAGGTGTCACACAGACTATGCCACTGCTCTTCAATTGTTTCCTCTGGCAGCTGGGAAAGCACACTGAACTTGTTTTTCAGTTCAAGCTTGGATTCTTCTGTTTTTGCTCTTTCAGGCTAAGCATGTGAAATCGGACAGTTGGCTGTAATCGGATACCTGACACCGGCCAGTTACATTAGCCAATCATGTTAAGTGAACTCAGCCTAATTCACCAATCACAGAATTGATCACAATAACCATAGCAACGAGCACTTACCTTACCAAACTGGGGATCTTCCAAAATGGACGATTTTGTAACATTAGAGAGTGAAAAATGAATTAATTAATTCTGTTTTATCGGAAATTGTAATGGTTATGATTAATTGTAACAGGACCTCGTGTCGTCTAATTTGGTCTGTAATCATACTCGTGATTAAACAAATCGGTACTCCCGCTACGCGGTCTCCGATTTTGTTAATCGCTCATATGATTACAGACCAAATTGAATCACCTCAGTCCTATGACCATTATAAATTTCACTCGAAAAAGCGATATCACACTCATCGCTCAGTGATTCATGCGATATCGATTTTTAGGGTAAAATTTACCTTGGCATTTACTAGTTAGGCAATGAATTTTTGTATCGTAAAAAGAAAAGAAATTGACTTAATTAAGCAGCAACCGGAAACACCAAAACGCAGACAATTCGAAACCTTTTATTTTCACCAACCCTACAAGCAGTAAAAATAAATAACCAGGGAGCTCCGCCTTTAGGCTTGGCTCAATCTATATATTAGAAATAACACGCAAACAGTGGTGACAAACACGGGTAATCGCATACCTAAAAAAAAATCATGTTTCGAAATGTGTCCACAGTCATCATCAGAAGTAGCCGTTGAGGAAAAATCTATATTTAAATAGTAAAAACTTAAAACTTATTAAGACTAGTAACTAGTTAAAAAAATAAAACAATATGATTGGTGAAGAAAAATAACAAAAGGAAGGTGATACCTAATAAAGCGACAGTTTTTCACTGCTGATTTTTTCAATTAAGCATAGGTTTGTATTCTCGAATTAAATCAGTTTCCTAATTCTGCGGTGTAAGTCAGAGCGACCATTCGCCAGGATTTGGAAATGGTCCCATTTTGTCTTGTGCCCTGTTCTCATTGAGTGCTCCGCAATCGATGTAGAGTAATCACCGTTGGGACTTATGAGGGCACTGAAATTAACCTTTTTTGCGGTCCAGAAGCCTTCTTTTATTTTTTCCTATGATTCCCAACAAAACGCTTTGTAAACAACTTAGATCTCTCAGATCTACTAAGACGAAACCAAGAAACTTATTGACGAAAAAATGAACGCTACGGGATGTACTTGTTCGCTATGAGAAGAAATGTAGTATCTTTTTGGGGGGACGGCAATTAGTGGTCCTTAACGATTTTCTAGTTGTTTCTCTTAAACAACATTAATGTTGTGGGAGAGAATTCCTTTCGGGAAGCCATTTGGTAAAAGACGCTTTTCAATATCATTAAGGCAAGAACGTAATTTGGCAGGATTGGAGCAAATGCGAAAATACCGATATGTCAAAGGACGGACTAAGTCAATGCAAACGTTGGCCGTGTAGCACTTATATTTTAAACAGAGTTAACTGAATAGAGTGTAATGTGAAGTGCTCGATTTCTATCCCACATGAACCATGTGAGCGTTAGCCCTACTGATGGAAATGGGCCCACACAAGGACAGAGAAAAACTCTGACCAGGGTGGGAATTGAACCCACGACCTTCGGGTTAGATCTCCGCCGCTCTACCGACTGAGCTACAAGGTCAGACGGGAGCAGGCCGTGGGAACTGAAGACGTTAAAGTCACGGCAATGAACATGTACAAGTACAAGGAAAAGTTACGTTTATACAAACGCCGGCCGTGTAGCACTTATATTTTAAACAGAGTTAACTGAATAGAGTGTAATGTGAAGTGCTCGATTTCTATCCCATATGAACCATGTGAGCGTTAGCCTTACTGATGGAAATGGGCCCACACAAGGACAGAGAAAAACTCTGACCATAAACAGAGTTAACTGAGTATCTGTCCTTGTGTGGGCCCATTTCCATCAGTAGGGCTAACGCTCACATGGTTCATATGGGATAGAAATCGAGCACTTCCCATTACACTCTATTCAGTTAATCTTCTATTAGTTCGGAGTGTGAAATAGTCCCGTTTCCATAAGTGTTTAAATATGGGTTTTTTCGCCAACGGCCGCGCGGTTACTTCTGATGATGAATGTTGACACATTCGAAACGTTTAGTGTTTTCTTATTATTATGAGATTACTCATGCTTGTCACCGGTGTTTGCGTGTTATTTTAATGAGGGAAATTCCACAATATTTCTATTTAGTTTTTGTGGGTACTGGCTTATACCCACTGAGGAATCCACTATGTCATCGTAAATACAAGTAAGTAAGTAAGTAAGTAACAACAACTTCAACAAGTTGAAGCGAAGGAAAGGATTGATAAACGCGAAGAGGACCAGTGCAGGCAAGAGGACAAAATTATCAGACAGAGCATATACAGCAGGCGCTGGAATCTTATTTTCCACGGCATTCCCGAATCAGAGGGGGAAAATTACTTAAAGCTAGTCAAGCACGCCTTGGTCTCTAATCTGAATTTGGAGGAAAGGAAAGCGAATTCAGTTATGCTCTGTGGAACCCACCGCCTTGGAAAGATAAAATTGACCTGGAAACTCCAAGCCAAGGCCAATTTATTGTATGTTTCACATGCAGAGCAGACAGATACTTTGCCTGGCGGCAGCGTTTTAATCTCATGGATTCGGGGTAAAGATTGCGGAGGATCTGCCTCATATTGTTCGCGAAATTCGAAGGAGCATTTTAATTCCAGCCCTTAAAAAAGGGAGGAGAGATGAAAGCACCAAGGCGACGATCATTGGCGACCGGTTACTAGTCAACGGTAAGAAGTACACGTTCGATACAATCCCTATAAGGTGGCGCATCGGATGTAAATGGTAGTCAACCGGCGCAAGATGATTCATCACCTCCCATGTCAGAAGAAATCAGACAAGTTCAGGAAGAGTAGGTACAAATATGAACTGTAAATAAAGATTGATTGATCTCTATATTTCCTAATTCATTTTCCTTTTTTAACGGAGTCTCGAACTAGCGCCTAATCCTCCATATTGATCTATTAATTCTAAGACACCATCCAAATCCGATGCCTTTGAACTCAAAAGTTTGTTTTAATTATTGTTGGAAGTATGTTAGTCTCGTGAAAAATCTATTATCCCTCCTAATTACCGATGGCTTATTGTCCTCCTTGTTGTTGTCCTTTCCAATTTTCGTGTGTGCTGTTCATGTCGTTGCCATTTGGTATAATTTTTTTGTCTCTATTTTGTGATCACTTATACACGTACGATGGGTGGATTTTAATGCAGAATAATTGTTTCACCATAACAATTCTTAAACACTTGTTCCTTCAATGTTAGAGGCTTATCAGGGGAAGTTCAACGTCGAGAAACGTTCAATTGGCTTAGGGAAAGAGGTACACTGCACCAATGAAAAAAATTGACCCGTGGAAGAACGAATAGGGATACAAAGCGTTCTTCGGCTGCGACTTAATAGTCGTAAAGCTGGTGTTACTGTTCTGTTCAAAAACAAAATAAGATTTTGTACTGAACAAAAAGTACATAGACCCAGAACGCCATTTTAGTAACTGGATATCAAAGCGGCCAACCTGTCTTTCACGTTAGTTAATCTTTATGCTCCGAACAAAGACGATGATGATGCTTTGCAAAGCGAAAGGAAGAAAGAAGACTCCAGGCTACGCATAGTTGACATACTTCGAGAAAAAAAAATTGACGAGCTACTGCCCCCTCGCTTGAAGGAAGAATTTATTCAACAGTTGACTGATATACTTAGAAAAAATACATGAACATAAAACTAAGGGAGTTATCCTGCGGTCCAAAATTCGCTGGTACAACGAAGGTGAGAAAAACTCAAAGTACTTCTTTAATTTAGAAAAGCGGCGAAGACGTAAGGCTTTAAGTTAACTTCGCCGTGCTGATGACATAACGTTAGGCTCTGACCAAGAAATTCTACGAGAATGTGTGAAATTTTAGTGTAAGCTATATAGCAGCAAAGCAACACATAATGAGTAGTGAGGGCTTTGGGTTCTTCCCAAGAGAAAATAGCTTGAGACTGGATGAGGACTGCAAAGCGTCTTGCGAAGGCATTTTAATGCTTAAGTGCGTTCAAGACAATGGAATCAAATACGTCCCCAGGCTCAGACGGCTTCCTTGCTAAATTCTACAAAGTTTTTGGAATGACATCTCTACTTTCTTTGTGGATTCCACCAACTGTTCCTTTCAAAAGGGGAAACTATCCGTGACCCAAACACAAGAGATACTTTCTCTTTTTCCAAAAAAAGAAAAAAACCTCCTCTCCTAAAGAACGGGATGCCAATAACTCTTTTAAATTGCGAATACAAGATCGCGTCGGAGGCGACAGGAAATCGAATGAAACGACCAGAACGGTTTTCTAAAAGGACGCTCGCTCGCAGAAATTCTTTTACTAATTTACGGGCTCTCAATGGTGAATCAATTCAAATTATTTTATAATGATGCGTCCAGCGGTATCCAGAACAATGGTTGGGTTTCGGAGCATTTACTTTAGATAGAGGGATCAGACAAGGCTGCCCGATGTCCCCTTATCTGTTTAGAATGGCGGCCGAGATATTAGCCAACTTTATAAGGAGAGACGAAGACATAAAGGGAATTGAAACGAATGGAGACGACACAAACTTAGCCAATGCGCCGAAGATAGGACATTAATACTCCATGGCTTAGACGGCTCCTTTTTAAGCGCACTAAAGGTTTTGGACAGATTTCAAATGATCTCTGGGCTCAAAGTAAACTACGCGAAAACAAAACTGCTTTGGGTGGGTTCAGCAAAAGAAAGAGGCCCAATACAGTGTAACTAGCCAGATATCTCCTGGGTGAGGGGGAACGTTTTTGCATTGAGCGCTTGATTCGCAGCAGACAGAAATGTAATTCTCCGTTCCAATAGGCCATTTCCGAGTTCAAGTCTGCCTCCTCGTCAAAGCGAGTCTAAGTGCAAAGTTTTTGTGATGGTAATTAGTTCCACTTTGCATACGAATAAAAAATTATTTTCATAACAAAAACTTCGCACGTAGACTGGATTTGAAGATGAGGCAGGCCAGAACTCGGAAATGGCCTATTACGATGAAAGGATTAAGGAGATAAAAAATGTGATCGAGTTATGGCACTTCCGAAGGCTTACTTTAATTGGCAAAATCACTCTCATTAAAAGTCTTCTGGTTTCCCAACTTGTCTATATTTCAACGCCCCTATCCACCTCCATGGAGGAATTACAAAATTCAATAAACTTCTGTTCGAAATTCTTTGGGACGGTAAAGGTGACAAGATTAAAAAAATGCTCATAACCAAGGACTACGATTAGGGCGGCCTGAAGATGCATCAATCTCTTAAAGTCTCCTGGATCAAAAATTACCTTGATCCGACAAATAGGGGGAATTGGAAATTTGTTTTTGATGAAAGTTTAAAGAAACATGGGAGAGACGCAAGTTTCTCGTGTAACCTTCACAAAGACGACATCCCTATGCTAGGGATGCTAGGGATAACTAACCCCTTTGTCCGTGAGGTCCTACAAACCTGTGAGGAGTTACATTTTTCTAACGTCGCGGTCATTACGGATGCAAACATCGCGGGGATCAGATTATCTGGTATAACTCCCTAATTCGAATAAATGACCGGCCCGTATTCCGTAAACATTTGTCGAGCCACGTTATTAGCAAAATTTTTCACTTACTAGACGAAAATGGTACCCTCCTTAGCTATGACGATTTTAGGACCAATTTTCAAGAATTAAAATGGTTAGAATTTTATGGAGTTGTTTCAGCTGTAAAATCGTTTATGAGGAAAGTGCTTAGTACTCAGGTCCTTGGCAGGGAACTTCTCTCCAAATGCAAGGTCAATAATTTTATCTATACTTCTCTTCTTAAGAAAAGAACTCCCTCACCGATCGAGAGCCAAGGAAATTGGCTTAGGGACCTTAGTGTTCAGAATGACTATGACGTAGACTGGAAGGTAGTATACACAATTGCTTTTAAATGTACGTCTTCTACCAAATTAAGAACCTTTCATTTTAAATTCTTTCATCAGAGGATTGCCACAAATGATTTTCCGAAGAGAATAAACCTTGTACAATCTGATAAATGTTGCTTTTGAGAACGAGAAACAGACACTGTTAATCATTTTTTACTGAGGTGTTCAATAACACAAGGTTTTTGGAAAGATACTAAACAATTCCTCTTTCAAAGGGACCTTGGGAATGATTTTGTTCTGTCAGATCTTCATTTATGGGGCTCTCAAAAGTCCCTACTCATAGAGCTATTGATCCTGTTCTTCTACTTGCAAGATATCATCTTTATTCTTGCAAATTAGGTGGAGCCTGCCCCTTATATGTCCCCCTTCAATAGTATACTTAACACAATTATTCAAATTGAAAAACAGATAGCTCTACGCAGTAATTGTTCTATCGCCTTTGAGAACAAATATAAGCTTTTTCTCCGTAACATTAGTTTGTAACTGCTAAGCCCCTAGCTCAATGCTAATTTTTTCTTTAAATATATTTTGCTTCTCTTTTCAGCGAAATCATTCACCCATCCCTTTCATCGATTATAGTATTTGTTTGTTAAGTAAGTTTAGTTTACTTGTTAATTGACTTCCCTGTTTTTATAGCATCTGTTGTGTATAGTTTATAGTAAGCGCATTGTATTGTAAGCCTTTAAGTACTGTATTGGAAGTAGTATAAGTATCTTAAGTAGT
Source organism: Montipora capitata (assembly GCA_949126865.1). NCBI lineage: Eukaryota > Metazoa > Cnidaria > Anthozoa > Scleractinia > Acroporidae > Montipora > Montipora capitata. Next base: position 25,212,876 of record OX421456.1, read on the forward strand.
GTAAGTACCGTATCGTAAGTAGGTCACGTAACTTATTGTCAGTACTGTAAGTATCGTGATATAAAAAAAAGTAAACACAAATTTAAAAGCTGATGCCAAGCGCTTGCTTTTAATAATTATGTTGATTCATGGATCCGGATTTTCAAGGCTAAGGGAGGGGGTCCTTGAGTGCCCGTGAGCCGCTCTGCCTTTGTGACAGTCAGCAACATAATGCAAACAATATGTATGTGAGACCGGAGCAGAGTAATTTATGTCACCTGCAACTTACTTCATGTACTATCAATCTCAGGCATCCATGGACAAGGGCTTTTTTTCAGCCCACTGCACGGGCCGTTGGTTACAGTCTGCGGTTAAAAAATTCTGACCACGACATAATATTTTTTTGTCGCTCTGCGGTTTTGAAAATACTGATCTTTTGACGTGCGAAGCGATTTTGACGGCGAGTAAAACCGGCCGAGGCTATTACCAATAACCCAGAAAAAAGCCTTGTCCGAGGAAATCAGAAACAGGTGGAAATCTTCTTCAGGTTTTTTTTCTCTTCTCGGCCTTGGGAAGAACGAAGGAATAGCGCCACGTGAACGGTACTTTCGAAACCGCAGAGCCACAAAAATTTTATCTCGTGATCAGATTTATTTAACCGCAGGCTGAAATCAACGGTCCGTGAACGGACGTCTGAGATCGATAGCTACGCTCCTGATTAAATCTCACTGATGTAAAGACTTCAATAGACCTTTTTCGCTTGTACATTTTGTTTTCCCAATACAAATCATGTGATAATACTCAGGAGGATTGGTCCTTTGTTTTGCTCATTAAAAAGAGCGCATGCAAGCATGAATATGTCTGCACGCACTCTTTTTAATGAAGAAAAGAAAGGACCAAACCTCCTGAGTATTATCACATGATCTGTATTGGGAAAACAAAATGTATAAGCGAAAAAGGTCTATTAAGAGCTCTGAGATTAGCATGGATTTCAACAATTTTTGATGAGAAACCATCTCCTTGGAAAAATTACCTCAGATACCTGCTGAAGCCTTTCTTCAATGCTTTTATAACATTGTTCACTACGACATCAGCTCTGTTTCTATTCAGAAATGCTACAATGGTGGTCAGAATTTCGCGCAAGATTGCTATGGAAACTGGAAGGATAAGATGGTAGTAGTTGTATCGGATCATTCAGACCAGATTTGACAGGTAGTCATCAAATGACGTCATCAATCAGAAAGAAAAAAGAAGGGAGAGTGCATAAATTAGGGGCAAGTTGGAGCATGATGCAACGCAGCGTAACCCTAAGAGATACGTGTGACAACACGTGCATCGCATAAATTAGGGTTAGGTTGATGAGATGCAAGTCACCTACGTGCACGTTTTCATCGATGAGAAGGGGAGGAGACGTGCATAAATTAGGGCAAGTTGGGGCATGCCTGGTCCCAAGAGACAGCGTAAGCCTTAGAAACAACAATGGGGCAAGTTTGAAAACAACGCCAGGTGCATAAATTAGAAAGTAATGGAGCAACACAGAAGCCGGTAACAACGCTCGGCCCAACAAGATCTATCAGGCGTTTCCCCGAAGCAAAATTTTCTCTGCCTAGACAAGCAAAGCACATACCAACAAATAGGAAATTTGGGTTTTAATGAAAGAATGTTAACAAACCATAAACTTTAGAGCCAGCCCTGGTCTTTTCTCAGAGGCCTACATTGGAGGAGCAACTCATTATTTGCAAAGCTTAAAGGGAGCAGCAGGGCCCTTGCGCCTCGACAAGACGTAAGCCTACAGATTCCGGGATCGGTTGCATGTTAGGACTTGCACCGAGCACAAACCCATGAACACTGCCGCGTATTGATGAAAAACTTGTACCACCTGGCCGATCTTATTTTGACAATCTGAAAGGGAACTTATTTATTTGTGTCTTGACTCTCTCTTTTTCATTGTGGTTTCGCTGCAAACGAATCAATCACATTTCCCGCACGCGCAACAGGCTAGGTCACTGCACGGCCAAATGCACGTGTTCAGACTGAAATCAAACACTGGATCACATCAAAGTTAAAAGTGCTAAATAGTGAGTTGTCTTTATAGATTCGGTACCAATGAGACTTGAATTCCTCTACGGCGTAGGTGACGGAAAACTTGCTTAAATGCTGGGAAACCCAAGATTTGGCGACCTGTGTCTGGTAATATGACTCTTCTCGAGTCGTTCGTGTTATTTCAATTTACCACTCATTTAAACCTCAGCTGGCGGAATATCTGATTTCTTTACGCTGTTAGTTCTCATAGGAAATTTTTCCTAAAACACCATGCTAACACTCATTTGATCTATGGGAATTGGAGAATGCTCAGCCATGCCGGCTGTTCATCGGAAAATTGACGTTTTGACTGCGTTTTCTCAGCCTGAGTTCACAAAACACTTGCAAAAATACCGTTTTAGAATGGTAAAGAAAACAGGGGGAAACACGCTGGAAAATAGCGCGTTTGTCGGTGAAACATTCGTGTAGAAAAATGGACGTTGAACACCGTGTTTTCACTAAATTTTCCAAAACCTAAAAACACTTGTAAAATACAAGGTTAGAACGCTCCGGAAAACAGGGGTCCGTTGTAATGCTCCTGTAGGAAAACTATTGTTGAATGCTATGTTTTCATTGCGTTTACAACTTCAGGAAAACATACGTTGATCGCCTCGTTTTCTCGCTCCGGATAACCGTGGTAAAATATGCTGGAAGACACACTGTTAAAATCTGTTTTCCTTGTGCAGGAAAATTAACTAAAGTATGAACAGCTTATTTCACATCTGTTAACCAGTAGTGAACACCGAGTTTTCCGCGCGTTTTAAGGAAAACAAGCTATGAACGCTGCATTTTCCTGTCATTAACCGTTTGGTAAAATTACCAGAGAACAAGGGTTTTATTGTGGTTTAACTTGACTTAATAAGTATAAACCTTGATAATTTTCTTATTTTTTTTTTTCTGGGCAGTAACACTGAACAATACAATGTCTTATATTGTAGGTAATGCATGTAGTGTATTATACTAAGCAATGCATTATGCTAAGTATCCCATACTGTAAGTAATTTAAGTAATTGAATGTTCGATTAGCGAATAATATTTAGCCATTAGCATCTGCTACAGCTTTCATATTGCCCTTTCAATCGCTTTTATGAAAGGTATTTGGTGTTTTGTGGGGTTTTTAATTGGGCACAAGACGTGTCAAAACTACCCTAGTACTAATCTATGGTTCATACAGACCTGAGAGCTTTCTTTTCAAGTACTTTTCAAGGACTTTTCAAGGACAAATCACATTTTTTTCAAGCACTTATTTTCAACTCAATTTGACATACATGTAATCAAACCCTCAATTCAAATGACTTTTTATATGGGATGTTCTGCAAAGAAACGTGCAAAACAAACAGGAAACTGTCATTAATGTGGTACAGGAAATCAAATCAAAAACCTCAGAAATTTTTGGATTGAGTCTTTTCTTTTACCTTTTCCAGTTTGGAATTTAAGCTTGTATCTAAGGGTGCGTTCGATTGACCGTATTCCGGAATAAGAATACATGGAATATAAGTTAAAAATCCTAGTGGATTTCATCAAATGGTCAAACATCGGTTAAAATGCTATTTTAAACATATAAAATACACCACTTCGGAAAATACCATAATACTCTTTGTTTGTCCCCCCTAAATTTTGCATAACCATTGTTTCCAGTTTCTCTTGCGACATACAATGGTCCCAAGAGAAAACAAAAAACATACTTATATGCAATATTTTGGGGGGCAAACAGAGAGTATTATGGTATTTTCTAATTTAAAGTGGCCTATTATCCTTGCTGCTTCGAAACGCGCCTACCGTTTTAATCATCACGCCAACTATTCTTATTCCGGAATAGGGTCAATAGAACGCGCCGTAAGTCAGTTAGTTCTTGAATTTTGTCCTTGCCTGTTTTTCGAAGTGAATTGGCTTGGGTCACCAACGTCAACTTCCCTGTGGATTCTGCTTTTACGCAAAGTTCATCTGCTGTTTCATTAAAAGACTTCATATCCATGACACCGCAAAACTCACAAGACCGATTAGAAATTGTGGGGGGTGGGGGAGGGGGGTATAGGTTATTGGAATGCCTTATCCCTGGAAGGCACGCGGTTCCTAAGGTACGTCAGATAACAGCAATGAACTACACCAGAAATCACCACACGAACGTAAAGCCGTTTCACGCGAAATTGTGTCTTGCTGCGCTTTCAAAGTTTTCTGTGTGCAAGACAAGGTTGCGTTTATGAATTTTTATTTATTCAAGGAGCTTTCGATAAGATTCAAGGCCTTCTGGGGAAAATTCACGGACTTTTCAAGGACTTAAGCAAATTTTTTAATTTTCAAGGACTTTTCAAGGGGTTGATGCTTTTTCAAGGACTATTCAAGGCCCGTGCGAACCATGTAATGGCACCAAATGATCTCCCCGCGAAACGTAATTTGTAATTCCTTTTGTATTGGATAGAGTCTTCATTTTAACTAACTGGTGAAATATTTCAATTTTTCAAAATTAGAAAATTCGCGCAATTAATTGACACCAAAACAATATACATTCTTAGGGCTACCGTTTACCTTCAGGAGTGTATTCAGTGAAACGTACGGATGTAACGCTTTCTGATATCCCAACCTTGGCAATTGGAATATTTCATTTATTATGAAGAACATGACTTGCTTTTTTCGTTTTTTTCAAGGTTGAAACGTGAAGGCACAAATTCCAACTCAATAGGAATTTCATATTCCGATAATTAATTATTTCATTAAGTATGTCACCCAGAAACTTAAAAACATGTTGTCGGGACTTTCCTTGATTCGATCGCAAACAGAGAGTAGTCAAAGTGAAGGAATGCAAGTGCCGAAACTGGTAAACCTAAACTTACCTGCTTATGGATTCAGGGTGGTTTAGCGGGTATCAACCGCGCATACCACCTCTGCGACTCGGGTTCAACCCTGGCATCGGGTAACATGTGGGCTGAGTTTCAGTTGATCTCAATTTGACCGAGTAATCCGGTTTTCCTCCCTCATCCAAATCCACTCTCAGTCGATTACACCCGGCTGCGGGCGGATACCCTCGATAGGGATAACTTCTCGTATGCTTCCCTTTCGTTGAGTTAAATGAATAAAGTTGTATATTATTATTGTTCTTCTTCTTATTATTATTATTATTATTGTTAATATAATTATTGTTATTATGATTATGATTATGATTACGATTATTATGATGATGATGATGATGATTGTTATTATTATTATTATTATTATTATTATTATTATTATTATTGTTATTGTTATTGTTATTGTTATTATTATTATTATTATTATTATTATTATTATTATTAATGCCTTATGTCTTCATTTGTTGTTTTTTTATACTCCTGCTACACCGCAATACGCTGAGGTCGCAATGGTTGAAAAAAAAAGGCATATAACATGAAGTGTGCAGCTTCATTTTACATCAAAAGTTTTCGTCGAGTTTTGCGAGTTCCCTCGCAGTTGACGGTGAGAAAAGTAAATGGAAGAACCCAGGGAGGACCAGCCAAATGTTTCTCCGGGCATTGACTTTTTAGCAAGCAGGGAAGCCAACGACAGCTGGGGGCAACGAAAACGAAGCTCAACAGGCACGTTCAGCACAAAAAACAATGCACAAAATTGTATTTGAAGGGCATTCAACAAGAACAAAAAAGGCCACAAGTTGGTCTGTGTCAACTTTCAAAGGTAGAAATTCTTGCGGTTATCGCTGTTTTTTTTATCACATTTGTTCAACTTGCCGAATGCAAATTAATTACAAAATCAACAGAACAATCGATATCGGAAAAGCGCGGAAAATATTAAATCCGAATTCCAGGAAAGAAGATTTATTCACAGCTGCTCTGAAACATTGTCAAAAACATCAATCACGCATTAACTATGAACTGAACGGTATCAACGGATTTTCTTTCTGAATTTAGCTTGGTCGGTCTTCAGCAACTGCACTGTGCATGGCAATGTGAACTCGCCACCATTTTTAACAATCAAAACCCTTTGTTTACTTGGGAATGACTTTGTTTGTCTACATTTTCATCTAGTGCTTTGACTTTGTTTGCCAATGAGTACTTTGACCGAAGGAGCGAATTATTCGTTTTCAACATTTAGTAAAACCAGATGAATCGTTCTTGCTCAACTTACTTGTGGCGTGATTTTAACCAGCCAACAGGATCGTTTGTTTTCCCTCAACGATCGTTGTGAGAACTTTGTGGTCAATCTCATATAACATATTTTATCGCCCAATTGCAAGATGTTGTCGCCATGTTATAAAAGAATTGGTTTATGCTTTTAGCTGAGCATATATCGAGTTGTGGGAGTTGGGAGTTTACTAAGCGTGGGTATAAGTTCATGCTTAGCGTGCGTATATCGAGTTATGGATGCACGCGGGAGCTTACTAAGCACTCGAGAAGCCAGAGTTGCACTGGGCTATCGCTTCGTGCGACTCTTACGCTTCTTTTGTGCTTAGCAACCTTCAACGTGCATCCATAACTCGATATACGTACACAAAGCATGAACCAATTCTTAAATCCATTGGATAACTGAATTAGGGGGAAGGGGGTGAATTGAAAGAATCGAAGTGAATACTCTGACTAATAACACAGAAGGCAAAATTACTGAATACTGCTTGGTCAATAAAGAAGGAGCAAAAGAGCAAAATTACTTGCTCACGGTTGGTCGAGCGCCAAAAATACTCGCTCCTGATTGGCTGAACGCATCGCTTCCACATTCAGTTGGTTTCTTTAGTTTGTGCAAAACAACCTCGTCTTCTTCGAAGTTTGTCTTTTAATACATTTGCGGTGCATTCGCTAAAATGCCATAAGGGATCAAAAACTAGATACTCCAGAAGGTGAATTTTTGAGTGATAACAGGAAGAGCAAAAACTTTTTCTCCTGAAAATCTTTAAACTTGGATCGACTTTCATGTTGCCCGGCATAGCGGGATTGTGAGGTTGAAAAACAATGATGATTCAACGGGTCAAGGGCTTTCACGTTTTTACCAAGGCATCATGCAGCTCACAAAAAAAAAAAGATCACAGAACATTTTGCAGTTGATGGGAGGAACGAGTAGCTCAAAATTGGTGGAAGAAGTTCTTTCTGTGGACAAACCGTTTGCTTTTTTTTCGGATACGTGTTCTCAAGTGGATTCTTATTTTCAATTGGTAGAAAACTTCAAAAACACAAGTGAATGAAGTAAATTAAAGCTTAACATTTACTTAAATCGTTGTCGCTTTTGTTTAGGAATGAAACTCGAATTTTCCTCTCGAGTGGATATAGTTAAATAGCAATCATCTGTCCTCGTTTTGGACGTAAAGAAGTAGTTGACTTGTTTGTCTGTTTGTTTGCTTTGCTTGCGAGCGAACGAGTGTTTTTTCACCACTTCGCTAATTATTTTCCAGGTGCATCGACAATGTTCAGAAAATTTTGCCCTCAACTTTCTTAACAAGTAATCGCAATGGGTCCTCGTTAAATTAAGGATTAATATCACTTGTGTTTTCAGAAGTTGCTGAAATTGCCCGAGTCGTGCAGCGACGAGGTCAATTTTATCAACTTCTGAAAACACGCTTGTTATTAATGCTTAATTTTACTCGACGCAATGCGAATACCTATGCAAAAGTCCAGATACTTTAGGCTCCCATTTTAGCTTTCTTAATGTTTTCATTAATAAAAATGTTCACGTCAGGTAAACAGTATCTGTTCCAGCAAACCACATTTTGAACAACCGAGGCCTGTATTTTTTTTCTTTGTTTCAGGAGCTATCATGGCTCACGTGATTGAAAATTAACAGGGTGACGTAATTGAGTACTGCTTACTGATCCAACAAGGTCCTCTGCAGGTTTTTATTAAGGTTGCAAGGTTACAAATTATTATATCATCATCCATATTATAGTCATTTCCTTGAAGGGGCTATGTCACGAGATTGAGAGAAATTCAGCGACTAAGAATTAGCAACCAAATCAGGTGAAACGTTAGAACGTTAGCATAACTACTTAAAACATTGACAGAAGGTTTAAACCGATAAGACAGCAAATACCAAAGTAAGCAATGAGCGGTAAATTTGATAAAGGCTAAAAATGAATAGCAATAGTTATTGGGGTTTTTTAAAACTGTCCAGCCTAAGGGCCTGGCCAAACGGGAAATGTTTGGTGTTTAAACAACGTCAAACATTGTTTGGTGACCAAACATGCTGATGTTAAAGTGAGTGGCCAGACGGTTAAAACATGTTTGATCCAACTCACACCAAACTCTACAATAACTATGGGTCACCCAAAACATAAAAAAAACGTCGATACAAGCACACATGGTACCCATGCACGCTCCAAACATGTTTGATACAGCTGTCCAAACGAACGAAACCTTGCTCATCAAACACGAGAACAAAATAAATGTTTAAAGTTAATTGATCGAATGTTTGATGGCCTTCAAATTTTACCAAACACGGTCAATTAGCACCAAACAAGGTGGCCAAACGGTAAAATGTTTGGTCACAAAACAATGTTTGATGTTCCTTGGTCGCCAAACATTTCTCGTTTCGCCAGGCCCTAACAGGTTTTTAAAGTTTACCTCTGTTAATCGTTAAGCCCTGGCCAAACGGGAAATGTTTGACAACCAAACATCATCAAACATTGTTTGGTGATCAAACATCTTACCGTTTGGCCACCTTGTCTGATGATGTTTGATGGTGTTTGAACTCCATCAAACATTCCATCAAACAACATCAAACATTTCTTTTGTTCTCATGTTTGTTTGGTGATGTTTGGTTCGTTTGGCCAGGTGTATCAAACATGTTGTGGCCCAGAACTCCTTGCGTTCGGATGTTTGACGATGTTTCATAAAACATGTTTGAACCGTTTGGCCAGGGCTTCAAACATCAACATGTTTGATTAGCAAACAATGTTTGATGATGTTTGGTCGTCAAACATTTCCCGTTTGGCCAGGGCTTTACTTGTTGTCCTTCAGTAGCATTTTGATAGTAAAGATTCCAAGTTCGAGTGAGGCGTAACACTACTGTGAAGTTTCCTTATACACTATTATTCTATCAGAGATCAACCCTAGTATTGGAATTGGGCTCACACAAGGACAGAGAACAACTCTAACCAAGTTGGGATTTGAACCCACGACCTTAAGATTTGATCACCGTTGCTCTACCGACTGAGCTACAAGGCCAGAACGGGAACAGGCCGTGTTAGGCCTCACTCGAACTTGGAATCATCACTATCAAAATGCTACTGAAGGACAACAACTAACGATCATCTAAATTAGGCTTGGGCCGAGCCGAATTTGTCCTTGTGAATAACATCTCACATACCCACTACCTCTTCCCATTATGACCTTTTAGCTCAGTCGGTAGAGCAACGGTGATTAAATCCGAAGGTCGTGGGTTCAAATCCCACCCTGGTCAGTTGTTCTCTATCCTTGTGTGGGCCCAATTCCAATACTAGGGTTGATCTCTGATGGAATAATTGGGTATAAGGAAACTTCACAGTAGTGTTAGGCCTCTTTCGAACTTGGAATCATTACTTTAACTCTGTCGTTTGAAACTTGTATTCTCGATAGACTTTGGCTGCGGTCACATTTGAGAGGAACAAAGTGTAACACTAGTGATGACACTACTCTAATGTCAACTCTTTGGTGTTTTGAATCACTAGGGGAAAACTGAACAATAGAACTTGATTTAACACTGACGCAACCATTTTCTATCATGGAGGTTTGAGTTGGGTCGTTTAAAAGTATTTCCTGGGTTAACGGTTAGTTGCATAGCGAGTAGGGGCGTGTAATCGGTAAAAGTACGCAAAATCAAGTGTACCACTCTGACCTTCACAGCCCCTTTAAACCTGATGGGGTAAAAACAGGTACCCAACCTTCAGAGTCTTTAAGAATTTCTTATGATACGCGCTTACTGCTGCATTCACTCCGGTTGGCCTACCGATTTAAAAGTTGGTCATGACTACGTATTTAATTGTTTTTCCTTGTTAGAGAAGAAAAAATATGAATTCCACTTGAAGATACTTATGCCCCTTGATTTCTCTAAAACAACATAGAATAAAATAACTATGGACCACTTGCTTTTACCCTTATGTTAATTAGACCTACTAACCTCATTTTGCAACAAGAATTCTTTTGAAATTTGCTCGTGGAAGCGAGGCTAGAAAGGCTTATTAGCATTGAAACTGAAGAACATTTCATTTGGCCCTCACAGTGACTATGAAAGAGGTGTATTGTATTCAGTTTTTGTGATGTCCGCGTAATCAAGGTCTCGGCGAATGAAATCAGCCCCTCCCAAATCTACTTGCCTCGGGCTAAGTTATTTTGATATTTAACAATAACTCATTCAATTATTGCTGTTTATTAGGGAGAATGTTCAATTCCGAATACCATCAAATGCTCTTCCCAAGAACTCTGGAATTGAAATAAACTAAAATGCTGATTTGTTGTGACTAGGAAAAACGAAAGTACGAGTATGCGGAGAAAACCTATCGAAGCAGAGCAGGGGTCTTTTAAAAGGTTAGTTTACCTTCTTCGGACTCTTGAAGAAAGTGAAATGAAAAGGCTAAACACATCAGATACAAATCTGAAATGAAGAGATTTATTTAGCGATGGTTACTCGGAAAATACGAGTGCTTCAACCAAAGACCTTCCGAGTGCTAGTTCATCACAGATAAAAGCTGATACATATTGTACGAGCCTAGTCACGATATTGACAGGAATTGCACGACCCCACTTAAAGGTTTTTTTTTTTGCTAAGGTTGAGCAGCTAAAATATCACACAAGATAGTTCTCTTCTGACAGTTTACAGATAATACTTAAAATGTTTGGCACACAACTTTACACATAAATGATTTAATTACCATTCGCATTCATCAACTCTGAATTGGATTCTTCTGGCCCATCTTCCTCATTGATCCACCGGTCAAAATATCCTAAGAATGTTGTTATAGTCGTTAAGTCATTCTTCCCTAACAACAGTAAGTAATAATTGCAACAGTGAAGCCAAAGGCAAATAATGATAAACGCTGAAAACCAATGAGCTAATCACAACTCAGGCAAAGAGCATCAGGTCAGCAGTAGCGCGGTAAAATTAAAACGAGCAATTTCAGCCTCACAGCCAGAGGCGCAAATTTGAGGTTGAGGTCAACTCTAACAGGGTCTATTTGGTTTGCTTTTCCTCTGATTGGCTGAGTACATCAGATGCGTTTTTCAGCCGGTCATTAAGCAGAGTTATGCAAAACCAAACTATTCAAGGATTTTCTTCCGACACCAACCACTCTAGGTCTGTCCCGGCAACTGAATGTTTTACACGATGTCTAGATAGCAAGGATAGCAATGCAGACAAAGGGAATTACAATGCAGAGCTTCTCCATAAGAAAGCTATGCCGACAATTGATGTTATTCAGTTTACGTCTCCTGAGAATCCAAGCGAAAGAGAACGAATTCTTAAAGAGGTACATGGTAGCTAACATTTCTGTCAAAAAAGAGAGATGTATCTTAATTTAAAATTTACAAAGATGAATAAATACTGTGAGTATGGAAACCACTCCTGTTTCTAATCCTACCAAAGCCTTTTTTTTTACCTTTAGGTGCACCAGCGTCCGCTTGAGTCTCGTCTTCAGCGTATTCTCCGGTAAAAAATTCTGAATCTTCGTCTTCCATTTCGTCTTCGTCTACCATTTCGTCGTCGTCCACGTCTTCGTCTTCGTCTTCTTTTTCGCCTTCAACATCGTCTTCGTCTTCGTCTTCGTCTTCAGGTTCGTCTTCATCTTCGTCTTCAGCTTCGTCGTCATCCTTGTCCTCGTCTTCGTCCTCGTCCTCGTACTCGTCTTCGTCCTCGTCCTCGTCCTCGTCCTCGTCCTCGTCCTCGTCCTCGTCCTCGTCCTCGTCCTCGTCCTCGTCCTCGTCCTCGTCCTCGTCCTCGTCCTCATCCTCGTCCTCGTCCTCGTCCTTGTCCTCGTCCTCGTCCTCATTCTCGTCCTCGTCCTCGTCCACGTCTTCGTCCTCGTCCTTTTCCTTGTCCTCGTCCTCGTCCTCGTCCTCGTCCTCGTCCTCGTCCTCGTCCTCGTCCTCGTCCTCGTCCTCGTCCTCGTTCTTGTCCTCGTCTTCGTCTTCGTCTTCGACTAAAACATCAACAGACAAAAATAAATGAGACGGCTGTCCACCCAACAAAAAAGAAAAGATATATTTTGTATTGGTTGCGCACAATGCAAGTTGAAATGTGCTTGGGATTTTTAACAGCCACTACATTGAAGGCGTTTGAACTAAACCTGAACAAATGAAATTTCAGACTCTCTGTTGAACGGCATGCAGAGCGTTGCTCAGCTCAGGTTTCGTGGACCACTGAATCTCCATTGATCGTCATATTTTATACATCTTGTATTGAATCCCACGCAATCGGAGGCTTGTGTTCAAATTTAACGCTAGATTAGTGTGAAATTAATAGTGCTTTTATTCCTTTTGCTTTGTATGTGTACATTTTATTGCTAATCGGTAGTTTTGAGGATTTAATCGTTATTGATATATCGGCCGCAAATTCGCCATGTAGACGGTGAAAAACATCAGTTGATGACTGTTGGACCGTGATGAAGCGATTAGTAAATGTCTTAATGAAGACCTCAGACACCTGAGCCACGGAAGTCATTTCGAGATCACTGGAGATCGATTATTGTTGCTAACCAGTTTAATTTGCTAAGTCATATGTTTGTACTGATTGAGCTCCATGTTTTTTGCTCTCTTCTGTTTGATATTTTATTTTTTTTCTCTTTAATATTTTCGGAAGTTATTCAGGAACTTCTGATCATATTATCAAACAACCTATGGTTGAAATGATTTTGTTAATTATAAAGCTTATGTCGGGTCAAACGTTCTCGGAATTGACCAAGATGTGCAAGCTGTTTGTGTACGTTACTGGATTGCAACGGTTGAAGAAGTCTTAACATTAACAACTTATCAGTTTGCCTCAAATTTTATAGGATCGAACAAGAATAATCAGTATTTCTTTTTCATATTGTTATAAAAAACAGACGTTCAGTCCGTCTGAGTCGAAGACAATAAATTTACTTCATCGATATCTGTGTTATATTTGAATCGCTGTCGTGGCTCGGATCGCGTTAGGCGGGGAAACCGATTATCTTTGATTAGTTTATTGATCAATCGAGGATATTTTTCGTCCGTTCGCTTGTTGTAAAGGACATAATCGGTTATTTTCTCACGCCGTTCGCGAGTGGCTTCATCATGCAGAATGAAAACACAAAAGTGTGTAAAGCAAGACAGTTCGACAGAGAGTCCTTAAATTCTATATGATTGGAATACCCGCTAAGCAATCGTGTCATAACATTTTTAAATCATAAACCATTTTGTACAGGATTGCCGTAGTAATCGTCTTTTCAATCAATAATAATAGTCGCTTTTATTTGAACGATTCGCAAAGTTCAACTACGGCTCTCCTCCGTCTTTTAAAGCAAACTTCAAATTGAACGTTCACTTGGTGACTATTATGCACCGATAAAATCGAAACTTCAACATCCTCCCCCCCCCCCTCCCCCCCTCCCGGGCAAACCCCGGGTATTTGACTATCTTCTGTGCCTGGAGAGTGGGAAATTGACCTTTGCCTACGTGGGATAGGGAAAATTGAGCCGGGAGTGTCAGGTTTCAAATGATTTTTTTTCAGGCGCCAAAGTCGCTAACACCTATAAAACACGTGTTTGGACGAGATGGAAGAGTTTAAAGGAAGAGATATAGCATTTGTGAGCGATTGGCTTACAAAAAAGGTCTTCAAAAGGTCTTTATTAAAGACAGGAGGAGCCGACGGCGATTGGGTATGACAGACAAATCTGACGATAGGGTAGGGCACTTGAATACCATTTTGTCCCGAGGGGGTGGGAATTTGAACGTTTCAATCTGAATGTTTCAATCTTAAAAGGTTCAAATACCCGGGCTTTCCCCCCGGAGGGGGGGGGGGGTGTTGAAGTTTGGAGTTGATCGGGGCATTAACAGTTTTTAATTATTGCGTTTTGCTTGTAAATCTCCAATCAATCAAGGAACAGTAAGCGCTTTCCGAGCCAATGACCCAACACGCCGGTGCTTTTACCCGGTTTCCGTAGCATTAAGCGACTAGGAGTATTTTTAACTCCCCCCTGGATGGGATGCCAGTCCATCGCAGGGTTACCTCCAGCATTACGCCGGTACCCATTTATACACCTGGGTGAAGAGAGGCACCGTGGGAGTAAAGTGTCTTGCCTAAGAACACAACACAATGTCCCCGGCCAGGACCCGAACCCGGACCACTCGCTCCGGAGTCGAGCACACTAACCATGAGGCCATCGCGCCTCCCTAGGAATCAAGGAACAGTGAAGTGTGTTTAATTTCTACGTCAAACCACATTTTTCAAAGGCAAATTACGTACCTCCTTCAATCATGTCAGCTTCTTCCTTTTCATCATAATGCTTGATATCCTCTAGGTTGTTCTGATAGGAATCTTGGTGTTTCAAAGAGGAAAAATAAATCCCTAAATCAAATTGGAATAATAAGTCTTCTGACACCAACGCGTGTTGACAAGGTCTCTTAAACGAGATCGCGTAATAGCAGCTAGTTTAAGCGTAATGCCAGCCGGGCCAGGTCACATGCATATCATATAAAACGTAGAAAAATATAATTAAACTTATTACGCAACTATGAGATAATGAATAGTAACAGGTATACAGCAGCCAACGTAGCGTTGCATTCTATCTGGTTCCTCAAAAGGACAAAATAAGAAGAAAAAACATGAACCATTAAACTGTAAACAGCATGATCATGGTTACAGACACTGAAGGTAGGTATATCATAGTAGAGCTACAACACAGTGTACCCTACCCGAATAGATAGTTCAAATGCTACTCATTTAAATTAAATGTGCAAGTGACCCTGGTGCTTATCCGTCATGTGGTGCATTTCTTAGTGTACAACGTGCTTGCCAAATTCCAATTGTTTTGCATCATTACTTGCAGAGATATTCTCTATTTGTGTTTGGACTTCCATATTGTCACACCTTATGACGTCATCAGTACCTCATTTGCATAATACAAAAATCTTGAATATCTCTGGAACGAGATGAGATATGACAAAAAGGAAAACACTATTCTTCTTCACTTTTAAAGGCCTTTCAAATTCGCCTATTTTTCAATACCTCAATTTTTCATTTCATAGGCACTTTAAAATGCTACTATGATCAAAAAATCATTTTCGTTTTTTTCCAGATTTGGATAGCGTGTCCGCTTAACGCCTAACTGGCAAAATTTTTAGCTTTGATTTTTATCCAAAGGCTGTTTACTTTGAGCGTAAGGTTTGGATTTCACGGTCCGCCATTACTCACGTTTAAAACTGACCGATTGGACCTCAGAGGGTTGGATCTAGGGAAAAGTGACGTCATTTACTCAATAGCTTAAAATTTCAGCGTATAAATGCATCTTATTACATATGCAAAAAACGAGTTTAAAAGTCTGAAAGCCCGAAACTCCTGTGCTGCATATTAATTCAGCTGTGTACACACGCATTGCATTCTTAACTATGACGTCATTTTCTCCTCGACCCAGCTCTCTCAAGATTTTAATGGCGGACCAATAAATAACAAAATTCCAGTTAAAAAAAAACAAGTGTCGTTTTTTAAATCAGAACCTAAAAACCTTGGGTCACGTAGTTTTTAGTTAACATAGTTTTGAAATCCAAAGAAAAAGAAGAATTGTTTGTTTTGTTTGTTAGTTTTTTTTGGTCGTAGTAGCACTTTAAAGGTGGCACTATGATAAATCTATTTTTTCTTTGGATTTAAAATTATGTTAACTAAACACTAAGGCCCCATTTACACTACATCTACATCTATGTTCGGCCCGGCACTTCTCAATTTTGGCACGTGGACCTTCAATTTAGACAACGGCCCGCTCGATTTTATCTGTGAAAATGAAATATTTTCGCACGCGAGCCAAGAATTCGATAATCATGCTGGCCAGGACCACCTCTTGAGGAAGTCCTAGCCCGCCTAGAGAAGTAGGCCACGTGCCAAAAACGAAGTTTTGCAGCATTCGGTGGCAGCCAAATGTCAATTAGACATGCGCAAATATTTGTGTTTTTCGCGTCAAACATGGCAGCAAGAACTGTTTGGAGTAATCAGGCGACCAGCTAGTGTGCTGATTGATTTATGGCCGGAAGAAGCTATGCAAATCGCTCTTAGCAGCTGCGAAACATAAAGGGAATCGAGAGAGTTGTACAGTACACTTCAGGGTGAGTTAAGAACGTTTCGCGTTTGTACCCGACTGAATTTAATGCAAAAGAGAGCTTTGGGCACCTGAAAAATTAAGGTGGTTTCAACGGGATAAGAACCCATCACCTCTGCGATGCTGGAGTAATGCTCTACTCATGTAAAACGGCTAAATACTATGACTAAAAGTGAAAAAGATGAGCATTTAATATCCATATTAATCTGAAAAGCCCTTTCATATAAATGATTCTAACATAAGACACATGGTTTTCCCTTCTGAATCAAATTAAAAATTCTAACAAACGTTTATAGCTATCCTTCCTAAGGGAGTCCTGATATTTCAAATCGTGTCTTCGCCTTCTTCTTTATCTGATTTTATCCCAATCCTCCGTATCACCATTATGAAAAATCCGGGATCCACCTGCTTCACTTGGTGACTACTAGTACATGGATTTTAATTATAACTTTTTGCTCGTAACAGTCTCTCTTTCATGCCATACCCATCTAATCAGGAAATTGACAGAGTTTGTTTAATTGCGAACGCCAACGCCAAAGCAAAAAAAAAAAAAAAAAAAACCTCAAATTATAACATAATCATTTATGTACCTTCTCTGTTCATATCAGCTTCGTCTTCGCTGTCAATGATGTCTTCTGGGTCATTCCGGTCCCAGTCTTCATATTTCAGAAAAAAAAAGTATCATTTAAGCGAAGGGGAAAGAATCAAGTCTCATGTCACTTGCTTTTTGTCCAATTATAAAATACATTTTAAGAGCAACGATTTCAATTATTGAATTGAACTTTAACGAAAGCGTGTCTGCTGTATATTTAATATTAAAGTTTTTCCATGATTAAACCGATTGGTCATTTAAAAATGTGCCCCCCTCGAGCAATTAAGGATTGATTTCAATAGTATTTTACAGTCTTTGCAAATTGCAATTTTCGCTTCCCGACTCGGCAATTTTGTAAAAACTTTGAAGATACGCGTGAAATTAATCCTTAATTGTCCTCGGACCCATGTGATTACATATACTTAAAACAGCGGCTAAGAAATATGCCGACTAGGAAATAAAAGTCTGCATTTGCCAAATTGGACAATGTTACTGAACAAACTGCAGGGGAACTTCACATTTCCCTACAATGCACTTACAGTTCGGTATGTGGACGTTACACGCTTAGGATAATTTGCCACAAGGGTAATCTTAAGCTAAAGTTGAAGTGAAATACTAAATTCCTTACATTTAACAATTGTAAGCTTTAACTTGAAATAACCACTAGCTTTATACAAAGTTATCCACATACATACTTCCCAAAGAAAGTCATTGTGACAGCAACGTTTATAAGTATCATAACTTGTAGGAGGCAAACCAGTTGTGTACTTAGAAGTGCAGCCGAGAAGCTGAACCAAGGACTACCAGCATCAAATCCAACGAGGGTTCAGAGCGGGCCCTTAACCAGGGATCTCTGGAACCCAAGAGAGGGCCTTCCAGGGGGTTTAGGGATGGCGCAGTGGTTAGAGCACTCGCTTCCCAACAATGTGGCCCGGGTTCGATTCCAGACTCGACGTCATATGTGGGTTGAGTTTGTTGGTTCTCTACTCTGCATCGAGAGGTTTTCTCTGCGTACTCCGGTTACCCCTCTCCTCAAAAACAACCATTTCACTTGATTTGTGTTAATTGTTAATTTCAACCTACGGTGTCCCCAATTAGTGCTCCAGCACTAGAACGACTAGACACTTAAAAAAAATTCCTTTCTTTTCCTTTCTTTTTCTTTCCTTTCCTTTCCACAGGCTTATTGTGAAATACGAAAAGCAACACAATACGCAAAATGCGCAGTACACCCAATACACGCAAAATGTGTTGACGTCAATCTGTAAAACACGCAATATACGAAATGTGTGCAAAAAGGTTTATTTTGACAGCGTTTAACTTGCAAAATGTGAAAATGCAAATGTTCATCTTTCCTACCAGGTTTCTCATGCACACCTGCAAAAATGGATGTGTTTTGCGGCATAGCATGTGTTTGCAACATTAATCGCCTTTCATCTTTCACTCAAATGCTTCCGTGATGTTTTACATTTGAGGTCGACACTTTCATAACTATATCCGAGAGAAAAAAATACTTCGATGTTGCGTCCAGTGTTTTCGTATATTTCTTACCATTTTAACTCGATGGCCTTTTTCCTGTTAAGGCATTGATGTACCAGTAGACAGCAACCACAGGTATTTTATTATTTTGGGATTCTCAAGATTCAAAATATAGTGTCTTCTTTCTTTTAGAGACAGAACTGAATTGTAGCCCTTGATTTTCCTGCATTCGTGTTGAAATCAATATAACGAGCTATCAGTTCAAACCTTCCGGATTTCCTCCCGCGCAGCACATTTTACAATTCAGAACACCTCAGCTAGCTAAAAGATTTGAGGGTACATCACCGTTAGATCTCCGGGAATTTATAGGAATCCTTTCGGCAAGAGGAAGTAATCATCTCCTCCATCCCACTCAGACGACTTACTACCTACCGATTCTTTATATGTCGCACGTTTACTCCAACGGAAACAAGTCCATCGAATTAAAATGGCAAGAGATGCAAGAAAACAAGACGCAACATAAATGTTAAATTTTACGCTAGGCTGTACTTTCGAAAATGTCGACCTTAAATGTAAAAAAACACGGACACATTTAAGGGAAAGACATTTACGTGCGTTCTTCACTGCTCCAGATTTGGAGAACTATCCGGTTCTGATGACAAAACGGTTATTAAAAGGACATTAAAGCTGAGTCTTTAATAATAAATACTTTAAATTACTGCTGCATATAACAGAGGATGGTTAAAGATGGAAGGCGATGAATGTTAGAAACAGTTACCGCAAAACACATCCATTATCCAGGTGTTTACGCGAGAAACCTCATGGGAACGGCTCAGTTTGACATTTTCCAAGTAAAGCGCTGTTAAAATAAACCGTTTATAATTAGCACATATTGCGTATTTTACATAGTGACATCGGCGGGAATATTGCGTTGCGTATTTTGCAACAAGCCTAAGCTACACTGCCTCCTTAATACATTGTTGTCTAAATCAGAGCAGTGAGTTTGACTCCAGCCATGTAGTTTGTCAAAGGTGTTTCATCAAATTTCTTAGTTATAGTTCGCTTACAGACTTAACTGATTAGAGTGTAATGTGAAGTGACCGATGAACCATGTGAGCGTTAGCCCTAATGATGGAAATGGGCTCACACAAGGACAGAGAAAAGTTAAGTACCTTCTTCACTATTTATTTCTTCCGGTGCGTCATTCTGTTCCATGAATTCCTTATTAAAGTTTTCCATACGGTTGTTATGTAACGAACGCTTAAATGGCAATAATAAAAACTATGTTAAACAATGGCATAGTATTAAAAGTAATAATAGATAGACCTCGGGGTAGTTGTATGACTCCAAACTGGTCTCCGCTTTGATGTCGCAAATGTCATTTTGCCGAACATTTCGAAAGTTCTCAAAGCATATCGACGCAGCATTTTTTATAATATATTATCCATGATTATAATTACTCAATTCCATATGTGAACTAATTAAAAACATCTTTTTTTGGAGTAAACGACTGATATTACTTTGAAAATAAACTGTTCAATGGATATTCATGTTATAAGCGGTTGGACGACTGAACTCATTTTTTAAACTGTGCTATTCAGTTTCCTTTTAGGTATCGAGAGACGCCTTAATTGCTGGGTTAGGTTGAAAAAGTACACAGAAACTAGTTTGATGAGCGCCGAGCGAGTCTTTTGTTTAAAGAAAAAATTAAATAACCTTTCAACGTTTTGGGGCACTGATAAACCATGGTGATCGCATATGAAAACGCCATGGGCAATTCTTCTGGACTATATCCGAAGCCCAACCCCGTGATGATTTTAGGCCGTCTAGCTTGCCATCTTCCATTGTAGAGAAACTTCCTTAAGTATGTCTAATTTCTATTAATGTGCAGTTATCTGCTTGTTTTTTCAATGCTGTAAGAAAACCTTTCTTTCACGTGTCATTTTTTTTCAATGTTTTTTTTTCCGTGGCTTCCAATGTATCTCAAGGCAAACGTAATTTTTAATTTAAAGAAGATCGACTGTACAAATTATTATAATTGATGATATAAAATTCTCTGGGCTGATTGGTAACCATTTTTTGGAGGTGGAACTAAGAAATTAACTGTTTTAAGGAAAATGTGTATTTTTCAAATAATCACCTATGTAATTATTCTAAAACAATTATTCACCTCAGGCTCGGTAAATACCGTGAATAAAAATCTCAACTTCGTCTTGGCTCTTATTCACCGATATTCACCTCGCCTTTGGCAATTCATTGTTAAATGTTCCACCTCCGGGCAGCGGTGTAACAAGAAATTAATGGATCGATGACTGATACGGAAATTGTCAACCCCGGTAAATGAAGTGGGGAGATAGTATCTTCCTTCTTACAAATTCATTTCAATGGCGAGAATGTACTGTTCGATGATTTCAGTCCGAGCAGTGAAGCGGGACAACTTGTCAGATGAATCTAGTGTAATGGGTTAGTTTCCACGCGTCTCCTATAGTCCAGTAGTACAGCATCCGAACTAGCAATCGGAAAGACGTAGTTCGACACCTGCAAAGGGACACTCAGATTTTATTCCGAGTATCCCCGCGGAGACACCATTGAAAACTATCATATCTTTAAAGAATTCGTGTTTACTGTATGATTTACCTTACGGACTGGTGCAGCATTGTTGTGAGGAAACATCACTGAAACTGTCTGCAGAACACAAAGGAACAGCACAAGACGAGACATGTCTTGAAACGTGTTGGGTTTAATTAACGAACGAAAGCTTTGATCTTCAATCACAATAAGAAACCGGAGTGAATGAGATAAAAAGAGAAGCCAGCTTTTATTGAATCCAATAAATATTGCTTGTAAAAAATAGTCTGCGTCAATGGCCATCACGGCGGAGTAATATTAATCTAGCAAATTAATTTCGTGTTTCTTTATAATCAAAACGGCTCCTCGTCTATCTGTTTATACTTCATCTTATTATGTACTCAAGGGGATAGCGCGTGTTCCAATTGGTGAATGCATAAATAGGTTATAGAGTCCCATACGGAAATTGCTATGGAAACACAGCAAAGGAGAAATGTTGTTGAGTATACAATTAAGAAATAAATCGTATGAGCTCTCCCGTGCATTTCGTGATTTATGGTCACTAGTGATTGAATATCCTTAAAAGCACTCGGCTCGTGCAATTTTGAGAACTCTCGAAACATTAGTCTTGTCCATAAAGCACGAAATGCACTCGTATTCATACGATTTCGTATACTTAGTCCTAATTTAATCATATTTGTGTAGCATTAATACGATATAAGTGTAGCAATACCGGTACCAGTGCAGCAAACTGAGACGAACATTCTTCTTACACAATAACAATACTATTATAACCCATCTCTATTGTTCCTTGCAGCAGTTTCCACTCAACAAAATAAACAATAGTTACACGAGACGTCCATAACTTTACATTGCTGTGATAACTGTATCACCCTAAAGATTCAAAATTTATTTGACTTTTTGGAAGTTGAGCTACCAATTGCAAGCTCCCAAGGGTCTAATGCGTAAATAATCAAGTCACCAAGAAAAACGATATTTGCATGAGTGTTTCAAGAACTATGAAAGCAGTAAAATGATATATTCTTATTTTTAGTAACTGACTCTAAAAATACAGTGTCAACTGAGATCACCTTGGCCATTCATTGAAAAACCTATATCAAATATCAAAACATAAATATTTATATATTTTAATAATGGTTACAGTGGAAATTACAGATAGAAGTATTAAAAACATTTCCGAATGCACTGTCTAAATATGAATGTCGCCGGGAATGTTGTATTGCATGCCTGTCAAAGAGTGTAGTTTATAAATACATTTAGGTTAATTTTGTTACGTCAAGTATAATGTTTCAGGTAGAAAACTGCAAGAAATAATATCAGTTTATTTTGAAGCTATCTTGATTATTCGCGTACGCCTCTCGCAAATTTAATCATAACTATAATAACATTGTCGAACCTGATGGTTGCCAACAACCCTAATTCCATAATTATACAAAAGCTGGGGGTATTGTTGGGGCGAGAGGCAAATTAACGAGCGGTGAGGCCGCGCGGAGAATGGGTAAGGGTCTCCGCGCCGACAATACAGCCAGCTACGCAGGCTAAGGAACGTTTACGCGTCATCAAGCGCACGCTGGTTGCACTTGAATAATTTATCTTTTTCCAGAGCTATTAAAATAAACTAAGAACAGTTGAGCAGATCAAGCTATAACAATTTTATCACCTTCAATGTCTCGTATTTTATCGGATAGTTACAAGCAATTGATAATAAGACATCGTACGTAGACCATATTCATATTATCAGTATTGGACTGGAACTAACTTGTGATGGAGGCTAATGCAATCTTTTCAAGTGCACATACGTTTTTTAATATTCCCCTGCATTAGCCTCCATTGCAAGCTAGTTCCAGTCCAATTCTGAGAATACGAATATAGTCTGTTCAAGGAGTAATCGTTCTCGAAATTTCAAATAGTTTACCTCAGAATTGAAAACAGACAATTTTTCCTTAGCATACATGACCTTTAGCTACGGAAATAGCTTTGTGCAACTGCTATATTGACGTTTGTAGTGCTTTAATTGATGTGAGAAAATGATGATGTATTGGCTTTGTATTTCGGTCTTTCTCAAGTTTTTTTGAATTTAAGTGACCAACCCTAAGACTAATGCGTTGGTCACTGCTCACTCTCACTTTTTTTGTTCGATGAGGGAGCAGTGTTGACGCAATGGTGAGAGCATTCGCCTTCCACCAAGTGCCCCGGATTTGATTTCCAGACTCGGTGTCTCATGTGAGTTGAGTTTGTTGCTTCACCACTCTGCTCCTATAGTATTTTCTCCGGGCACTCCTGTTTTCTCCTCTCCTTAAAGGGGAACTCCGGGGTAAAATTGAAGGTATTTTGTATGTTTGTCCTTAGGTTCATGTTTCAATTTTTGATAACATCATTCCCATACCGTTTCGTTCAAATGAAATATTGTACCTAAAAGACGACCGAAAATACAAATAGAAACCCGCCATCTTGAAAATTGCCCGCTTGTTCAGAGAGCGGTCAACGTATCATCGTGTGACGTAGAATCGTCAAACCCATGAGATGTAAATTGATTATTGCGCGTCTTCCAGTTGTGTACAATATTTTGCATCGGCAAAGTAGAAGCTTTTGCCTTTGTATCATCGCTAAAAATGGCCAATTTTGGGACGTATTCTGATAAAATCGAGGAACAAGCCTCCGAAAGTTTTTCGATCCGGCCGTACCACTTTGAACCGCGTGTGAGCTCTGATGAAGCGGATAGAACCCCGAAGACGTAGGCGACGAATGCATGGCAAACGATGAAGAAACAAATGTAAGACTGCGAAATTCAGACCGGTATGTTGTACGAGTTATCCGTTAATTGTAATTCCATAACAAACTAAGTGACAAATAAACTCAACTCTGTTGATAAATTGTGGTATTGGTCTTTGTTTCTTCCTTGTTGCCTTTATAAATCGATGGATTGGATGCGAAAACGAAGCTTTCCCTCGGTTACTCGATCTACTTACTGCACAGCTTCATTGTGGCCTTATTTACTCTTTCAAAAACAGGAAAAATTTATAACGCAATCCTTGATAATAAACTTTACGTCTTAAGTTTAATTCAATGTTTTATGGGAATACGCGTGAAGACAACATAATTTGCTTCTGCTGCCACCAACGCTACGTTCGGTCGTCCTCTGTTTATAAATGCATTCCTACTAGAAGAAAGTCACGAAGAATATAAAGCAATTGCAATGTTAATTGTTTTGGTAACGTAGGTGTACATGCAGCTATTGTCAGATTATGGGAAGGCATATGCTGCCAAGTAATTGAGCCTGTCA
The DNA here is from genome assembly GCA_949126865.1 of Montipora capitata. Taxonomy (NCBI): domain Eukaryota; kingdom Metazoa; phylum Cnidaria; class Anthozoa; order Scleractinia; family Acroporidae; genus Montipora; species Montipora capitata. The sequence goes on from OX421456.1 coordinate 25,237,089, forward strand.
AAAATAAGCTTATCGAGGCTGTTACTAGCGGTGAATGTGGCGAAGAACCCAAATGCATCACCCTGCACCCTAGGTTTCATCCAGTGTGTATAAATAGATAGGTCCTTAAAAAAGATTGGTATCAATACAAGCAGCAGTACAAAGATCCATCTGGTGGACCTGAAGATAAACTTTTTAGACAATTGGGATTAAAGATGTCCACGAATTAAATATTATAAACAGAAAAATGCAGAAAACAAGTTTGTATCTTTCATGGAAATTATCAGTTATCCAGTGGTAGTGCTCTACATTACGCTGTTAGATTACTTTCTTTGGTTTTTGGTATCTCACAAACGATATCTAACGATTTGGGATTTTTTCTTAGCCTTATTCCATAATTATGTGGACGAGTAGCTATGGTTTGTTGTGATAACATGAACTGACTAGGGTTTGGTCTTCTCCAAACTACACAAGACACAATAAAAATTCTGTTATGTTTTTACAAGCATTACTTATTCTTGGAAAGGGCTTGGGGTATTGCAACTAGTTAATGTTGAGCACTGATGACATTATTACTATTTTTTATCTGTTAAATCTTGAGCGGTGCTGTTCTATTGCATCTGCCTTTGCTGGGGCTGGCTCTGAGGCAATGTTCCTGGGTAGGTGAACAGCCACTGGCTGGGCAAATGCACCCCCTTGTTCTACACGCTTTATTACTGCAAAAAGCAAATCTGACAAATATTTGTAAGATTTTTTCTCATTGATTGGCTTTGCAACCCATCTTTTGTTTGCTTTCGGAAAGCAAAGTTTGTAACGTGCCTCACCTGTCTTCACTACCGCTTGGCTGCGGCCTGTATTAGTATTGTTGTCAAGAGCAGCTAGTTGGGTCCTGGCAATCATTCCCCTGTATGAATAGTGTTCCCGTTTCGAGCAGTACTTGAGCATCATGGCATGGTAGACCTCTAACTTACCAGTGTGACAAAAGTCAGTAAGCTTGGCCAAATCCTTCAGAAGTTTGGTATTCAAAGCCACTTTCTCTAAAGGAAAGTGGGCTGATGTGCCTGGCTTGAGCCAACAGATTTTCTTAGCCTCTGAGGATGAAATGTGCCCGTGACAACACCGATGAAAATGGGTGTTTCCTGACCACTTGTGCTTGTTGGAGACATGATCCAACACCGACTTCCACTTTTCACGTAAAAGCTGGACGTTACCATTGCAGGTTGCAGCAGACCACCAAAGATGATTTGAAATGGACTGTATCCAAGGTGACAATTCTTCGCATCCTCTTTGTTTGGCTTTGTTTGTGAGCTTCTTGACCACCCACTTGGAAAGGTGCCAAACATCATACTGGTGATTAATATGTGGGTAATCCTTGGCAATACAACTGTTGATTAACACATGGCGGTCTGTTGCAACCCTGTTGATCTTGACCCCGTTGCCCTCCAACAATTCAACACATCGGGTAAAACCCTCTTTCTCCATGGCATTGGATGACGACACTTCAGAGACTTGAACAACACTAAATGCTACGACATTTCCTTGCTCTTCGTCCATCAAAGTGTAAGTGCCATACTTGGCACAATGTCCAGGGCTATCACATCGGCGTAAGCGTTTCTAAATCGATGTGTTTTGTAATCTTTCTATAATTAGATTCATTACTATTTTGGAAAGTTCTAGAAGTTTATTGTCAGAGTATATAAGTAGACGAGTCCAAGCGGAGTGTTTTTTTAACTAGTTTTTCACAAGCGAAGAGAGTTGGCGTTAGTGGTGTTTAGTCAAGTGTGACAGAAGAACTGTTTATTCAAGTTGGCGGAGGCCGTGTAAGTTTATCGAGTACGTGCTGTTAAGAGTTTTACTTCGTGGAAACTACGTTCACTTTGGAATAAATCTTCTTGTTGTTGTTCCGACAACCCTGCGTTCAGTTTAGTTTGTAAACTACCTTTCCTCAAAACATTCGAACTCGTAACACACTAAAAAACTGAAGATTGATGCATGATGCAAGGTGGCTGATGCTTGAGAAGGTGCTTCCTGTAAAAAGGATAGCTGCTGCCAATAATAGGTTTCCCAGGGGCTTCCTTTTAATAACTGGTTGGGATTCCCACATTTCTGTATGCCCATTATGGCAGATTAGCACAACTGATAGCATGCTCCCAGTTGTTTTCCTATTTTGGTCAATGATCACGCCCCCACATTTTGGACACTTTTTCAGTAAATTGTTCAAACAGGAACCGAACACAAGGTATTTTTTTTCACTTTCTGGAGAGCCATCTTCAAATTCATATTCAGACAACACTATATCATCTTCGGATGACGGTTTTTCATCATCTGGTAATAGCCAGTGGGGATCTAAATCTTCATCATCATTGTTATCGTCATCATCATCATCATCATGTATATTCATTTTACCATCAACAAGGACATCATGCACTGGTGGTAAGGGGATTGTATCAAACTTGTTAATGTCATAGGTTGGAAAAGTTACTGTGGGTGTATCAATGGGATTTGGGGGTGCTGCTATGGCATAATTGTGGTCATGTGGAATCTTCCATGTGACAGTACTTGGATTTTGTGGGATATCATCCTCTATATAAGTATGGGAGGACACGTCAATATTTGCAGTACCACACACACCATTATCATTGCCTATAGTGTTGCACATCTCAGTTTGAACCTCCACACTTTTTAGGGTAATGGGATCAAAACAACACTGAATTCCCACATCATGCATTTCTGGGATTGTAGTATGCATTTCCAAATCAGTGCAGATTGAAGGTTCATTAGTCACTGGGTCATCTGAAGATACATTGTCCTCGATGTCTGCAGCAAGTAGTTCTGAAAGAGCCTAAAACAAAATTAAAATGCGAATATACAAGGTAATTCTTTTCAATTTGCTAGAAATTGAATGCCTTGAATTTGCCTAACTTCATTTTTGTCAATTCTTCCTGTTTTTTCAGTGACAAATCGGAAAAATAAACACAGAAAATTACCAATCATAGGTCATTTGTAAGGTCGGCTAACTCGCCATTATTTTCCACGTAAACCCAACCTCGGTTCAGAGCGCGTGCAAATATCGACATCTAAGTGGGAAAAATTATTTGATTCATAGTAAAAGAGAAGCAAACTGACAAACACTAACTTCTCGATGCCTTCGTCGCTGAAGACGATGTTCGCTTGATGACCGCGGCTTTTTCGCTTCGGGGCCGTAACTAAACAAGGATGGGATAGCATCATCCTTCAAGTCCCTCTTAGGTTTTTCCCCTATTAATTTTGCCCGGAAATCTATCTCGAAACAGCTTGGCATGAAATGATCGCTGCAGACGTAGGTGTTTTCAAGTGGTGGCATATTCTTAAGTCTGATTCTGTCGAGCCATGCCTTCGCGCGATCGTCTTGTGGGACCCTGTGGTAAGTCACCGTGTTCCCGTTTTTCTTTGTCTTCTTTGAATAATTATGGCAACCAGGCACACAACAGCTCACCATTTCACTTGAAACAATCAAAGTACAGTCGAAGATACAGATACAACGACAGGAATTATAATTTTAGTTGAAGAATGAAGAAGCGGCTAGGAGCAGATTTGATAAACCCCGCGGAAAATGACGATTCTACGTCACCACGTGCTGCTGACCACTGACCGCGGCTCAAATTTTCTCCAAAATGGCGGATTTTTATTTGCATTTTCGGTCGTCTTTCAGATACAATATTTAATTTGAATGAAACGATATGGGGATGATGTTATCAAAAATTGACACATGGGACAGAGGCCAAACACTCAAAATAACTTCAATTTTACCCCGGAGTTCCCCTTTAAAAAAACAACCTGCGATCTGATATGAGTAGATTTGATTTGATTTGTGTGCAGTGTCTCAAAGTAGACACTGCACAGAAATCCTCGATCGGTGGTAGCCTAGCATTTCATGTTCCACACTCTTTTCATTGTTTTGCCAAATACTTGTCACCAACAAACCTAAATTTCTTCTTTTGTGGTCCGGTTTCCCCAGCAGACATAATAAACGCAATATTATGCATCCCTAGCAATAAAGCTGATGGCTTTTTCTCTTGTCTAGTTTGCATATTATCCGCTTCTAAGCGCATGGTATCTGGTCCCTTAGCTGCATAATATAATAAACATGTCGATTGAAACTGGCGTATTCCAAGCGAAACTAAAGGGGGCGAAAGCCATTCCTGTCTATATATTAATAAGAGCTAAGATGAAACGGACCCTGAAAACTATCAGCCAATATCTTTGCTCTCCATTTTCAATTGGATATTTGAAAAAAAAAAACTATGTATCATCTACTGAAAACCTTTCTTGACAGAAGCGATATCCTTTTTAAATCTCAATACGGCTTTCGCGAAAAGCATTCTACTTAACGCGCTATCCTTGACATCGTCATTACCAACATAACTTGAATAATATGGACCTAAAAATTTTCACCTGCGGAGTCTTTATGGATATAAGGAACGCCTTTAGTACCGTGGATCATTCAATCCTACTCCAGAAACTTAATCACTATGGTATATGGGGGGGGGGGGGGGGGGGGACAATTAATAACTGGTTTTTCTCATATCTCCTTGACCGTTTACAGGTTACTGAAGTGGACT
>OX421456.1:25246668-25249168 GCA_949126865.1 Montipora capitata
GCGGATGTCTTTGATTTCGGACCAGATGTTCTTTATTTCCTCAGTGAAAACAGAGAAAGGCACAGTTTCGTGGGGAAAACGCTCCGTCTCCGGGTTGTCGGCGAACGTCAAGTTGGCTTCTTGTGAACTGGCATTATGCTGGGAAGGGCGATGAACCGCGTTTTCGTTGCTGCTTTCAGTGCCCAGCAATTTAGTTAAAAGACCTTTAAAGTTAGCCGCTTGTGGACCTTGAACTTGTAATGTTCCTGTCGAGTAAAACCAGTTGAGGATAACTTGCTCTGTCTTAATAGTCTTCTTAGTTTCATTCTCGGACACCTTCATTGATTCGCGATTCAAACCAAGTTGTTCTTCAGCGAATTGAAGGAGTTGTTCAAATGATCCTAACCACGAGAACTTGGTTTTGTTCGCCTTTAAATGACCTATAAGATTGTAGTCCTTATCCAGCGTGGGTAAAGAAGAAGGTGGGGAATCATTTCCATGCCTAGAAATGTCTAAACTCTCTTGACTATCTGTGGAACCGCCGTACGCCGCCATGTGCTTCGTTGTTGATCCAATGAATGCTGCCACCAATGAATGCTGACGGACGTCCTGAAGTGAGAGAGGATCGGGCTAAGGCACCTAAACTCCCCTCGTTTGTTGATGGCAAAGACGATTTGGACGCGTATTTGCAGAGGTTCGAGAGATTTGCCGAGACAGCTAAGTGGAAAAAAGATGGATGGGCATCGAAGCTCAGTGCTCTGTTGTCTGGATGGGCCCTAGAAGTGTATTCACGTCTATCGGAGGACGCAGCTAAGGATTATGACAGGGTAAAGATTGCGTTAATGAAGAGATATGACCTTACCGAAGACGGCTATCGTCGAAAATTTAGAGCATCAAAACCAGAAGTTGACGAAAGTCCGGAGCAGTTTATTGTGCGACTGGACAGATACCTGTTACGGTGGCTAGAGCTTTCGAATACTGCACGAAGCTTTGATGGTCTTAAGGACTTAATCGTGAAAGAACAATTTCTTGACTCTTGCCCTAAGGATTTGGCAATTCACCTGCGAGAAAGGGCACCTGAGACCCTAGCAAAGATTGCGAAGATCGCTGACCAGTACTTGGAGGCTCATGGTAAACACTTGTTCAGCTCAGCGAGCAGAAAGCCAACAGTGCAGCCTGAGAGGGACGAAGCCAAGAACATGCAGATTAATCCACCAGCTCTGCATTGCTTTAAGTGCAACACCCGAGGTCATAAAGCCGTCAACTGCCCAACCCTAACAAGAAAGTGTTTCCTATGTGGCAAGCAGGGACATGAAGCTAGAAACTGTAGATCAGGTGGACGCAGATCAGGAGGACAAAGTAAGGATGGTAACCCTGTGCAGCGTGGTCAAGTGAGTGCCAGTTGCCTAGTGCTGCCACCTGAGGTTAAACCTACTGATGAAGAAGTTAAGGCCTGTATTAAAGATGATAAGCTGCTGTTAGCCTGTGGTAAGAAGATTCCATTGTTGAGTAGTGCTTGTGTTGAACCGTTGACTGGAGTGAGAAGTCAAATGCCTGTCGTGAAAGGTAGAGTTGGAGAGAAGCCTGTTGATGTCCTGAGAGATACTGGTTGTAGTGGAATTGTAGTAAAGAGGGACCTTGTGTCTGAGGATCAGTTTACTGGCGAATTTAATGTTATGCTGCTCATTGACAATACGGCAAGGAAAGTTCCCATCGCAAAGATTGATGTTGATACACCTTATCTTAAGGGCCAAGTGGAAGCGCAGTGTCTTCCCGATGCTGTTTATGATTTAATTATTGGTAATGTACCAGGTGCAAGAGCCGCTGACGACCCAGACCCAAGCTGGCAAGTTCCTGTACAAGAAGCTTGTGCTGTAACCACGAGAAGTCAAGCTAAGAAAGCTGGAGAGCATATTCCGTTGAAGGTACCAGATACCAAAGAAAGTCCTGTAGTTGATAGAGAAAAGCTCAAGCAAATGCAGCGTGATGAAGAGAGCCTACAGAAATTTTGGGAGAAAGATGACGTAGTTGTGAGAGGCCAGGCTGAGACTTCATTCGAAGTGAAAGGTGGAGTTCTGTACCGCGTCTACAAGCACCCTTATGTGAACGGAGGTAAACCCCTGAAGCAGGTTATGGTTCCTGTGCAGCTGAGAAGTCGAATGATGGAACTAGCGCACGGATCGATCATGGGAGGTCACATGGGAATAAAGAAAACGACTGATAAGATTCAAAGCGCGTTCTATTGGCCAGGCATTCAAGGGGACGTGACTCGTTATTGCAAGTCCTGCGATGTATGTCAGAAGACAGTTAACAAGGGTTCCGTACCGAAGGTTCCCCTAGAGAAGATGCCATTAATTGACAAGCCGTTTAAGAGAGTAGCAATCGACCTGGTTGGACCTATTGTTCCCCCGAGTGAGGACGGTCATAGATATATATTGACATTGGTCGACTTTGCAACTCGTTGTCCTGAAGCTGTCCCGCTGAAGAACATTGATACTGAAACTGTGGCAGAAGCGTTGGT
>OX421456.1:25261668-25269168 GCA_949126865.1 Montipora capitata
CTTAGGATTTGCCGTTTCCTCCGGGAAGGATTGCCGTTGGACGTGCTTTAGAATTTCTCCCTCTGCCCGTTGGATTTCTTCAAGGGTGATAAGCATAAGACTGCCATTTCGTGGTTTGCCTCCTTTACTTGCCTTGAGGAGATTATCTCTGTATCGGAAAAGCCAGGCAACAACTTTCACCAGGAGAGACCATGAGGAACATCTGCTAGCGTACTGCAATAATGGACTTCTAGGAGTGCTCAGAGAAGACACGCCGGCTCGAACTTCTCTTTTCACTTCAGGATCATTATTTGCAATCTCGCCAACTAGCTCATCTTGCGTTGGCCACATGCCGTCATGCTTCCAGAGGAGTGCCGGCCCCGTTAACCAACGACTTTGACTAAGGAATATATCTGCCGGCAAACCACGCGAGGCGTCATCAGCAGGGTTATTATCGCCATTGACATGAAACTACTGATTAGGCTGGGACCCGTCACGAGTAATCGCCACCCTATTGGCAACAAAGGTGTGGTACCGGTTTGTTTCATTCTTGACGTAGCGCAGAACTGCGGTACTGTCCGTCCAGAAGACTGACCTTGCATTGACTGAGATCTCCAACTCTCTCTTCAATAATCTGTCTTGTTTAACAGCTGTTACCGCTGCAGACAACTCCAGACGAGGGATCGTTATCATCTTCAACGGAGCGATACGTGACTTCGCACAGAGAAAAGAGCAATGGGCTTCATTGCGGGCATTGACAAGACGAAGATAACTAACTGACCCATAACCGATTTCAGATGCATCAGCAAAATGATGTAGCTGACTGGACGTAATGACACCAAAGCCATCTGGCTTCAGGCAGCGTTCGACAGAGAATTTAGACAATTTGGGTAAATCTGCCAACCATCGTTTCCAATAAACCTCATACTTTGAGGGGATCGCATCATCCCATCCTAGCTTCTCCCGGCATAAATCTTGAAGCAAGCGTTTGGCTGGCAACACGAACGGTGCAGCGAGACCAAGAGGATCATAAACTGAACTCACAACCGAAAGGATTCCTCTTCGTGTGGGTGGGCTATTTTTCAGGTCTATCTTGAACCCAAAAGTAGCCGTTTCTATGCACCATCGAACTCCAAGGGCTCTTTCGAATGGTAGATCTTCTTTACTATGGTCTAAGTTCTTTACTTCTTTGGCGCGCTTGGCTTCAGGGATGGCATCAAGGACTCTGCAAGTATTACTAACCCATTTGGTCAGACGAGATCCACCTCTTGACAGCAAACATTTCAAATCACTTGCATGTTGTAAAGCTTCTTCAGTTGATGGTAAAGATTTCAGGCAATCGTCTACATAAAAGTTCTCGTTAACTGACCTTACAACTTCCCTTGGAAAGTGATCCCTGTTGGCCTCTGCGGTCTTTCGCAGGGCAAAGTTGGAGCATGCTGGAGAGGAAGCTGCTCCAAACAAATGCACAACCATCTGATACTCTTCGAGATTTTCGTCCAGGTTACCCTCAGGCCACCACAGGAAACGGAGAAAGGTTCGGTCTTCTTCGGTTACCCTAACCTGGTAAAACATCGCTTCAATATCCGCCATGATTGCTATCCTTTCTTGGCGAAACCTCATCAATACACCGAACAACGTGTTCGTTAAATGTGGACCCTTGAGTAACAGATCATTGAGTGACTTTCCTTGAAACTTCGCAGACCAGTCGACAACGACTCGTATTTTACCAGGCTTGCGAGGATGGTAGATGCCGTGGTGCGGGATATACCACTTTACACAGTTTGACCCTTGCGTGTGCGCGGGAACTTTACGGGCGTAGCCCCTTCTCTAGAATCTCAGCCATAAAGACCTTGTAGTCAGCATACATGTCCTTGTTACCATGGAGCTTCCGCTTCAGCCAGAGCGCTCGCTGTTCAGCTTGTACCCGATTGTTTGGCACCCCGACTTCACAATCTCTGAATGGCAAAGCCATTTCGTAATGACCTTCTTTCAGAACTGCCGTACTATTTAGCACCTTTAAGAAACGCAGCTCCTCTTGGGACATCTCAGGTTTATCATCTGCACTGGATTCGGGAAAATCACCATTGTAGTAGTCCTTCACCATCTGGTTGAGATTGTGGTCAGCCTTAGCAAAGAAACTGGATATGCGTGAGCGGTGGTTACGACACCCTAAGGGACCATTCACAACCCAACCTACAATTGTACCGGACGCGTAAGGGCCGCCATATTGACAATGCCTCAGTTCTAGAGGATCGAGGATCTGCGGGACGTCACTGGCTATTAGGAGATCGACTTCTGCTTCTACATCAGGCAAATACACTCCACTCAAATGTGGCCATTTGTCAACATCAACCTGGTTTGGGATATCCTCCTTTGATACGGGAATCTCGGGTCTTGTGTACAAGGGAGGCAATTTGACAAACACGTTCTCCTCCAGGTCGGAAATAGCCAGATCTTGCATAAGGAAACTGTCAATGAGGCTGTTCTTTCTGTCCAACGTTGTTAAAGAAATCAAAGTTCTTTGGCCATTTACTCCTAACTGTCTCATTAGGGCTTCAGTACAAAACGTGGCAGAACTGCCGCTATCCAGGAAGGCGTAAGTGATTACAGGTGTCCCATTTCCTTTAGGCCATACTTTAACTGGAACAATGGCCATAGCTGTCCTCGAGGTGTCTGTCCCAACAAAGGGACTAATTCTTCCGACTGTATTGACCATAGCGCTTTGAACACACAGAACCTCCTCGTGAGACGAGGTACTTGCTGTGGCATTATTAACTTCTGGGAATCGTGCAACAGAATTCGTGTGGAGAACTGTTGGATTTTTCCTTGTGCAGTTGACAATTGCATACGTTTTCCGCTTCGGACAATTCCTCGCTATGTGCTCAGTGGACAAACAACCGAAGCAAAGACGCTTAGACTTCATAAACTCGATTCCTTCCACGTAGGGGCGACTCCTAAGAGATTTGCAGCTCTCTAGGGCGTGATGATCGTCGCAGTAAAGGCAAGAGACTTCTACTGGAGGTAAGTCTGAACTTGGCAATTCCCTGGTAGCAGGTGAGGTCAGGCAATTGTTAACATGCGAAGCAAAACTACGTCTTTCTTTCGTTTTCTCGTGGGATCCTTTATTCAAGAGACCTCGACGTGTATCATGGCTAGGCCTACAGTCTTCGACAATCTTCCCGAAGAGAGGGTTGGTGGCTACGCGAGCCTCATGGTCGACAAACTCAGCGAGGTCATTAAACCGGATAGCCCTTCCTTGATCCTCCATGATTTCATCTACCAAGCGGCGCCATCTTACTCTTAAACTGAAAGGCAACTTCAGAGCTAATTTCTTAATGGTTTCGGGTTGTTCAAGCTTGGTTAGGTTCCTACTACTCTCCATGGCATTCTTGCACCTCATAAGGAAAATGGCAAATCGATTTAGGGCTTGGCCATCCTCTACTTTCACATCGGGCCAATTCAATGCCTTGGTTTCATATGCAGCTACAACGTGGTAATTATCACCAAACGTCTTCCTGATCAGTCGTTGCGCTTCTTGATAACCATTTTCAGGTGGGAGATAATGGCACGATCGCTCGAGCTCTCTCACATCTCCACTAGTAAACTGCTCAAGGTAATAGAGCCTTTCGCTACTGCTTGACGCCTTGGACTCGATTATACTCTCAAACGCTCTTACGAAGGGTCCATATTTCATAGGGTCTCCGTTGCAGATGGGGACACGAGGCGAGGGAGAGAACTTTTCTTCTGTTGTATTACAAGCATCTCCACAATTTTATTCTGTTGCTGTTGCAGAGCGTTCTGTTGCTGATGGAGTTCTAACATTTCGTGAAAAGCCCTTTCGCTTGGCGAAGAAAGCACTTCGGAGGACTCTGAAACAGCTCCTTCGTTGTTAATAGGCAAGGGGGGATGGTGCCACTCTGCTGCTTTTTGGTTAAGGTTAGAGCGATGCTTTTCTTCCGGAAAATGCGGGTTTTCTTTATTTATAGGGCCAGGAACAACCAAGCGTGGTTTAGGAGCGGTCTCATTACGTTCCAAAGGACACAGCTGATCGACAGCTTCTACAATGGATGTTAATGCTTGTTCACGAGCCTGGGATTTAGCCAATTTCGTTTCTAGAGTTAAGCGTTCTTCTTCCAGTTGAAGGCAAAACTTCTGTTTCTCTAGTAGCTGTCGCTTCTGAAGAGCCACCTCTTCCGCTTTTAACTCTGCTACACGTGCAGCTTCTTTAGCTTTGGCCACGGGCAATGAAGATACATTACTTCCACGCGAACCACTGCGAGAAGAACGATGAGATTTTCTATTAGAAAGTCTGGAGGCTGAGGTTCTCAAGACGATCTGACTTGCAGAGTCTTCTGGTTGCAACTGAGAGTCTAAACGCGCCACTTCCTCTGTTCTTTTAATCCAACCTTGAACTCCATAGATAAAGTCGTCCTATCGCACAGACTCACGTTCCAAAGATTCGTGGCACCTCAGAATGCTCGACTCGTCAGACAGGTACGACATATATACAACATGAGCTTCCTGGAAAGAAGCGAATGCAGCGACAAACTCTGACATTTTCTCTTTAACGCGAGAGGCGTTCCCTTCACGGGACAGCAACACTTGAATTTCATTCCTTTTAATTGTAACTACCGAGAGATATCCAGATCTGGAATTGTTCAGCCGCCGAAGGTCTTCGAGTGAAATAACTTGATCTAGTGCCGCGCTAGCAGCGCCAACGACAACATCACCACCACCGGGACCATCTTCTTTCGCGGCCATCAAATCTCGGCAAACTCAGGACAAATTCTTAACGATGTGATCTTCTTACGACTACAAAACTCCAGCGATAAAAATTCAAACGCGCTTTATTCTTCATTCAACTGCCTATGACGGAGCGAACTCAACCCATGCGGTGAAAGCGAAAAGCGGTTAAGACTAGAAAACAAACAGATACAAAACTTACTTAGTAAAATGAACTAATCGTAAACGGAAACTGACAAATGCATTCCTAACGGAGGAATGCAACCGCTAATGAGCAGGCGTTTGGATCTAACAATACTAAAACAGTGGATAGCGTTGAACTCGCGCGCTACTCAAACTCCGGATATCCTTTGCTATTCACCTCCGAGCAATTCGCGCGGAATTTGGGCCCGAAAATGTTGTAATCTTTGCAGGAATAATTGAGTTAAAATCATCTTTTTGTGCTATATTATCTCACTGTTTGAGTATATACTAAAACAACTATTCACCTCAGTGTCGGTGGCTAGTGATGGATATTTACCTCGCCACTTCGCGGCTCGGTAAATATCCACCACGAGCCACCTCCACTTCGGTGAATAGTTGGGGAGTTTCAATAAAGTATGTATGTATGTATGTCGAGACAACGGTGATATATGTCAATACTTTTGCCACTCTTAGGGTGATTTATTCTATTTCCAGAGGCGGAAGAGGTCAGCTCAGTGTCTGGTGGGGAAAAGTTTTAGTATAGCTAAAACATGACAAGAAATTTGAGGTACAAAATGCGAAAAGCTTTTCCATGGGGTGACCGTGAATTAAGAGAACTTGCCGCTAAAGACTTACTTGGCAAATTTGTTAATTTAATCTGATCACAAAAATATACGATCAGCATCTGAGTTCAAGTTTCTGAAGCGTAAACGCGAACAAAGAGTTCAATCAATCAACCGAAATTGCTTCCTCAGCAACAGCGGTGGGTTCGCACAAGGCCATTCTTTGAAACTTGCCTTCTTAGAATTTTTTTCTTCAACCTGTGAAACAAGGCATTTCGTGATCAGATTTTGAAACTTGAAATTTTGAGTTTGCAAACGCGAAATTTCGAGTTTACAAACTCGACATTTTGTGTTCACAAACTCGAGATTTAAAGTTTCGAAACTCGAAATTTTTTGTTCACAAACTAGAAATGTCGAGTTAAGAAACTAGAAATTTTGCGTTCTCAAACTCGAAATTTTGAATTTGTAAACTCACGGTCGGAGTAAATACAAACTGCAGACAAGGGGTAAAATGCAGACCAAGGTTATAATTTAACTGTTGAAAAAGGCCAAACCATTCAGAAGTGCTAACCTTAGGCTTAATTACTGTGATACGAAACAATAATTAGGCTTAACTGTTAGCACTTCTAAATGGTTTGGGCTTTTACAACAGTTAAATTATAACATTAATCTGCATTTTAGCCCTAGTCTGCAGTCTGCATTTTACCCTGACCAGTTACCAAACTCGAAATTTCGAGTTTGTGAACGCAAAATTTCGAATTTCTAAACTCGAAATTTCGAGTTTTCGAACGCAAAATTTCGAGTATCCAAACTCGAAATTTCGAGTTTGGAAAGGCAAAATTTCGACTTTGTAAACACAAAATTTCGAGTTTCTAAACTCAAAATTTCAAGGTTGAAAATCTGATCACGAAATATTGTGTCCCTTACGGGCCACCGTACAAAACCGCCAAGGGTGCAAAAATATCTTTTGAATAAGATAGGGAACAGAAATGAACAAGTTTAAGTGCAATTTTATGAACAAATAAGGGAAAGTCTACTCACGTTCTAGGGAGAACGGCGAAAACAAAATATGGTGTCCTGTTCAGAAATTGACCGCGGTTCCAGCTGGGATAGACATGCAAAGTACTTAGAAGGAGCCAATTTCAACTTCCGGCCACGTTCCACATTGAAGACGTCCTAAAATCTTAATGTCCCTACTTACTGAGGAAGAACCATACGTTAAAGCCTCACGATAACACCGTTATAAAAATTAAATTAGATCGAATCGAAGAGGTGAAAAATCTTTGCAACAAATTGAGGAAAAAGTTAACATAGATCTGGAATCAGTAGTTCTATCCAACGGAAAAATAATAAGAGCGCCTCTCCGCGGCAATTTTCACCTAAGACCGTGCAAGATAAAAAAATCGAAAATTGCCAAACTTTGTCACAATAAAGGCCTACGAAAACCATTTTTAGAAAAATATGTTTTAGTTTGTTTCGATAATTATTTTACCTGGACGGCGACTTTTTCGGTATGGGGCCTTGTGAGAGAGTGAAAACTAGTCCAAAATGTCGCTTGTTTGAATCGCTATTTATGAAATAACGAATGAGTAACTTGAAAATCAAAACAACATGGCACAGCTAGAATAATTCATTCACCCTTTAGCGCTGTTAACGGTACAATATAACAAAAACTGGAATTTTTGACCAAATTTTAAAACTTATCATTTTTTAGATTGATTGCAGAGTGCAAATTTGTGAGAAATTGGACCGTCAAAAAAGCATCCTGGTACATGGCTTTCTCAAACGAGACGATATTCAACGGAATAAGCAATGTTTCTGCTGCAATTAAATTCAATAAAATTTTTGGGTAAATGAGACGGAGGATTTTTGAGGCCTAATTTCAACATGCTGTTTGTCAACAAAAGTCCACCTTTGACCACCAAAGCGGAGGCGAGGTATATTGAAATCACACACGCTAATCTCGATTATTCACTGAACAGTTCGAGACTTTAGGTTTACTGGAACTACTGTGGGTAAAATGGAACGT
>OX421456.1:25271668-25281668 GCA_949126865.1 Montipora capitata
TGTGTCTACTGTAGTGGAAACGACCACACACCTCAAGATTGCCGTAAAGTTGCTACGTTGAATGAGCGAAAAAGAATTCTGAGTTCAAAGCGGCTCTGCTTCAATTGTGCGGCCGGGAGACACAGGGCCGGGGATTGCAGGAGTCGTTCAGTGTGTGCTGAGTGTGGCCAACGGCATCATACGTCTATCTGCGATGGGGCTGCGCAACTTATGACAGCTACATCGTCAAGGGATGATGCGGTGGTTTATCCTGTTGTGGTGGTTGAGGTGGAAGGCGTGAGATGCCGAGCATTGCTGGATACCGGCGCTGGGAGTTCATACGCGTCAGCGACTCTCCTTGACCGTGTGGGAGCGAAACCTGGCAAACGGCAAGTTCGCAAAATCGAAATGATGTTGGGCGTGGACACCCGTGAAGTTGAGCTCACACATGTGAAGGTGGCAAGTCTTGAAGGGGATTTTCGGTTAACGGTGGAAGTCACTCGCGTTGGGAAACCCACATTACTGGAGCTCGAAAATCCAAAGTACCGGGAGATGCTTGACCGCTATTCCCATCTAAAGGGAGTGAAGATGTTAGACGAGGACACCAAAACTATGCTACCGGTTCACCTTATCCTTGGGGCCAGTGAGTTTGCCCGGATCAAAACCGAGCAAGGTCCAAGAATTGGAAAACCAGGAGAGCCTGTCGCAGAAAAGACAAGATTTGGCTGGACCATAATGTCCCCTGGGAGCGAACCAGATCTGTCCAAAATGCTTTTGACACAGACATCCCAAGCAGATCACGAAAGTCTCTGCCGCTTGGACGTGCTTGGGCTGCAAGACCCTGCGGTCGGGGACCAGGAAGAGGTGTATCGCGAGTTCAGGGAGCAGTTACAGCAAAGTCCTGAGGGATGGTACCAAACAGGACTCCCTTGGAAGGGTAACCATCCACCCCTACCAAGCAATGAGGGAGGCAGTCTTCGCAGGCTGGATTCCCTTCTACGAAAACTGGAGAGAGGGAACATTTTGAATCGTTATGACAACGTGATCAGGGAGCAGTTGAATGAAGGAATAGTGGAGAGAGTTTCCGGGCCACCAGTTGGAAAAGAGTTTTATATCCCACATAAAGCAGTTGTGAGAGAGTCTGCCGAGAGTACAAAGCTGCGTATAGTATATGATGCCTCAGCCCGTGCGTCAGAAAAGGCTCCATCACTCAATGAGTGTCTTCACGTGGGACCCCCATTACAGAACAAAATGTGGGCGGTGTTGGTTCGAGCTCGATTCCAACCAGTGGCACTGACCGGGGATATGAAGCAGGCCTTCTTACAGATCAGAATACGGGAAGAAGACAGAGACACCTTACGCTTTCACTGGATCAGTGACCTAGAAACTAAACGAGTGGAGACCTTTCGGTTTACAAGGGCGCTGTTTGGGCTGGCACCTTCCCCATTTCTGCTAGCGGGTGTAATCAAGCAGCATCTGGAATCCTGCCGAGCTAAGTTTCCAGACCTTATCAGAGAAATAGACAAAAGCCTGTACGTCGACGATCTCGTCAGTGGGGGACCTACAGTAAGAGAAGCTCAAGAAATTAAAGCTGGTGCTATTGACGTGTTTGGGCAAGCCTCAATCCAGCTACACAAGTGGCATTCTAACGTACCGGGACTGGAAGCCCCTGAGGATTCTTTGAGTGAAGAAACTACCTTTGCTAAAGAGCAGCTGGGTACGCCTAAAGCGGGAGGAGGATCAATTCTGGGACTAACATGGAATAAAAATGACGATGTTCTAGAGATAAAATTCCCTGCTGATCGTGCGAGTGTTACCAAGAGGGGAGTGCTAGGAAAGATAGCGAGAGTCTACGACCCGTTGGGTCTCGTGTCACCAATGACCTTGAGTGGAAAACTTCTTTACCGCGAGGCATGTGAGTCCAAAGTCGCATGGGATGCTCAGCTTCCCGGTGAACTGGCAAGCAAGTGGACCAAGTGGGAAAGCCAGTTACCGTTGAACATTTCTGTTCCCAGAGCCCTACCCAAGCACCGAGAAAGGATCAGCAACATCGAATTACACGGTTTTGGCGATGCAAGTGGAAGAGGGATTTCTGCAGCAGTATATGCCATCGTATCACAGCCATCAGGGGACAGCGTGGGGCTGGTAGCTGCGAAATCGCGTTTGGCCAAGCAGGGTCTTACCATACCTCGCCTGGAGCTGGTGTCCGGTCACATGGCCACGAATCTCATAGTTAACGTTAAAGAATCATTGGAGGGTTTCCCTGTAGGGGAGATGTTCTGCTGGTTGGACAGCAGTGTTGCCTTGCACTGGATCAAGGGAAGTGGGAGCTACAAGCAGTTTGTGAGCAACCGCGTACATAAAATTCAGCAACATCCAGAATTAAAGTGGCGTCATGTCAGTACCAAGGACAACCCAGCAGACCTCGGAAGCCGGAGTGGAAGTGTGGAAAAGGAAAAGTTGTGGTGGAGTGGACCTCGTTGGTTACTAGACCGAGATTTATGGCCAGCAGATATTATCACAACGTCTACAACTGAGAGCCAGGCGGAAGCAAAGGTCATACGAGAAGTGTTTGCCGTCGCACAAGCACGAACAGACATTCTAGACATCTTGCTGACAAAACACAGTCTGTGGCGAACCCTTCGAATCTGTGCATGGATGATTCGGTTCTTTGGCAACTAAAGGAAAGCTGAAATCAACAGAGTCAAGGGTCCCCTCACCACTGAAGAGATCAACCAGCAGAGACTCCTCTGGCTGAGGCGAGTGCAAGGAAGTTTCAAACATGGTGAAAGATTCGAAGAACATCGCCTGCAACTGAACCTTCAAGAAAACGATAATGGCCTTCTGGAGTGCCGAGGACGGATACAAGGAGATTATCCCATATACGTACCGGATTCCCACCAGTTTGCAGATAAGCTAGTCGCAGAAGCGCACCAAAACACACTCCATGGAGGAGTTGGTCTCACTATGGCGAAGGTGCGGGAACAGTATTGGGTTCCCAGATTGCGACGCCTTACCAAGAAAGTGGTTAAGAACTGTCATGGATGCAAGCGTTTCAATGCCCAAGCCTTTGCCGTTCCACCACCTGGGCAGCTACCGAAAGACCGTACGGAAGGCCAAAGTGCATTTGAAGTCATTGGAGTTGACTTTGCAGGACCACTAAAGTACCGAAAGAGGAAGAATCTTGAAGGAAAGGCATATATCACGCTTTATGCCTGCAGCTTGACGAGAGGGATTTACTTAGATCTGTTGCCCAGTTTGGATACCAGTGAGTTTATACGAAGCCTGAAAAGATTCATCGCTCGTCGCGGCCGACCAATGAAGATTTACTCAGACAACGGGCGTACGTTTGTGGGAGCAGCGAAATGGCTCGAAACAGTAAGAGCCGACGAACGTCTGAATGAGTTCCTTTGCCGTCAGGAAATCAAGTGGCAGTTTAACCTTAGTAGAGCGCCCTGGTGGGGTGGCCAATTCGAGCGAATGGTTGGGCTAGTCAAGAGAAGCTTATACAAAACCATAGGAAACGGGTTCCTGTCGTGGAAAGAGCTCGAGGAAGTCATCCTAGATGTGGAGGTCTCGTTGAATAATAGGCCCCTGAGCTACGTGGAAGACGACGTGCAACTTCCAGTTTTGACTCCTAACACCTTACTTTTCGGTCGATCCAATGTGCTACCTGAGACGGAACCCCATCGTCTGGACAACAAGGATTTACGCAAGCGGGCAAGACATCTCAAGCGCTGCAAAGAGGCAGTTTGGAAACGTTGGACGGGGGAGTACGTGAAGGGACTCCGTGAACGTCACCATCTGAAGAATCCAGGAAAGCCTCGCCATCCTGAAGTAGGTGAGGTCGTTTTGATCAAGTCCGAAGACAAGAATAGAGGAAAGTGGAAGATTGGCATCGTCACGGATACCATTGAAGGACGCGATGGTGTGGTTCGCGCTGTAAAGTTACGCGTTGGCATCTCGCGCCTAGAGCGAGCAGTGCAGCATCTCTTTCCACTAGAGCTATCCTGTGACCAACCAAGAGCGGAAGAAGGCGGTTCAACAGCATTACGTACTGAATCTCCGGAATTCAGGCCGAGGCGAGACGCAGCCGTTGCCGCAAATTTAAGGATCCGTGACGTAGCGCAAAGCGAAGAAGATTCCTAAAAAATTTTTGAGCCCTGAGATAGACGTGTCAGATATCCTGTCAATACGCGTTTAGTTTATTTTACATTAGAGGGCGAACTCAGAACTTTGCACAATTCTCATTTATGTTTATCTCCTGTGTAGCTAAACAGGGGGAGGGTTTCGGGAATTGTGCAGTTTGTTGTTGTTGAAACACTATATATATCACTTAAGTAGTTGTTGACGTGTCTCAGACAGAAACAATTATATTCTTGTCAAGGTTTCAATCGTATAAAGTTGCATTACTCAAGTTATGTGAAAAAAAAAAAAACACGTATTTTCGTCGGTATCGCTAGCTCCATATTTTGCTGTGAAAATTTAGGGAGAAAACTTCAATTAAACGGGAGAAATCGGGATCTCTGCATTCTGTTGTTACTCTATTTCCGAAACTTGAGCAAATATGGTAAAATGACGTAATAGTGGAATAATAAACCTCGTTCTTTAATTCACGAGGCAAGCACCGCGGCACTGCTGCACTAGCCAGTCTACTCTGCTCAATTTAACCTTGAGTCGACTAAGGCACTGCGGCACCAGCCATTCTACTCAATTCACTCTATCCGACGTGAACCGCGCGAAACCTACTTTCGTTCACTTCGGCACTGCGGCTAAGCGTCGCAAACGTAAACGCTCCTTTGTGGACGGGTATTCAGCAATCGCTCCAAGTGCGAAAATCGAGTAAGCAAGATATGGAAGACCATGTAATCATGTATCGTTGTACGAGACTGCGAGCACTCACTTTTTCAGTTGTCCCTGAAGCGAGTACATTGATCAGCGCAGCCGGATTGTATCACTGCCTGTGAAACTAACGGTTATTGTTTTCTTATTAATTGCTTTTAAAGGTGTTTTTGAGATAGATGATATCATTTTGGGTACGACGAGTTGCCCACGGCATCGTGATCGATTTCGAATCCGTTGGAGATGTAATAAGAAAAATCGCGCCCGCCCACATGAATGGGCATCACACATGGCAATGAAAGGATTAACCCTTGCTCAGTCTCAAAAACTTGACTTGCGCTTGACTTGCTGTTCTAGCGAAGTTACAACTACTTATGGCCGAAGTTGTAGCAAAGTGGCGAAGTTTTACCGGGCTTCCAGTTCTTTCCTTTCGCCAAGACAATTGTTTGGGCTATTGCGGTTTCCGAGTTGAAGAAAGGATTCCTATGCACCCATATTCTTTTTTTCAAGATCAGCTGTGTTGTTACATCGAGGGGTAACGCATCTTTTAGGCATTTTTTCGCATCAACTCTCAAATCCTTATGTTCTCTGTCCAAGTGTTTCTGAATCTACGTCATAAGTTGAGAGAAGACTTCAGCGAGTGGTATGCCAAAATGGCGGGCAATTTGCACGCTACTTAATAAGTCGAAGAAAATTCGCTCTCGTTTGAATGAAAAAATCCTTTCGCTAAAGTTCACTTTTCAATATGGACTTTCAAAAGGGAAAATAACTTTTTTTACGTTATGGGCACTTTAACTGCAATGTTATGATATCATATGAAACACCAATAAATGCTTAACCAGATGCACTCATTAATGTGACGTAATAGGTTACCATGGAAACAAATGAGCCACCGAAAAACACGCTATATATTATCTTTAAACGCGTATATCTCAAAAACGAACTCGGTGATTCCCATTTTTTATTACTGGATATTAATTGGCACTCTAAGACAAAACTCATTGCAAAGTTTAAGAAAATAGGCCATTTCCGAGATCATGCCTGTCTCCTCTTCAAACCGGATCTAAGTGCGAAAATTAGTTTTCATTCATATGTAAAGTAGAATAAATTACCATCACAAAAACTTTGCACTTAGACTCGCTTTGAAGAGGAGGCAGACAACTCGGAAATGACCTATTATCTGCAGCAGATTCAAAGCCACCTTCACAATTGGGAATTTTAAGGTGGTTCTGAATCCGCTCCAGATTTTGTTTAAACTTTGCAAAGAGTTTCATCTTAGCATGCTAATCGCTTTTCAGCAATAAAAAATGGGGGTCACCTTAGTTCGTTTTTGAGATAATTAGTGCTTTAACACAAAATATAGGGCGTTTTTAGGTGCTTCTTTTGTTGCCATGGTAATTTATTACGTCACAGTAACATGTGCATCTTGTTAAGCAATTATCGGCCGGTGTTTCATGTGGTACCATAACATTGCCGTCAACTGAATCAGCGTTAAAGAGTTAGTCTGTCTAATGAGACATTCCCTCAAAAATGGTTGAAACTGGTTTGAGCCACCTTAACACACACGCGCTAGTTTCAGGATAGTGTATACATCAGTGTTTTCGACACATACAACGGAATTAGCACGGTTGTGGTCAATAGAATTCTCTAAAACCCGCAGACCACCACACCATGTATGTCTTGTAGGTTGGAAAATTAGCCAGTATTTATTGTTCGTTAAAGCTCAGAGAGAGAGAGCGCAATTTATTCAAAAACTAGGTGCAAGTTTAATTCAGAAAATGATATTGAAATATATTTTCAAGAAAAACAAAATAATGGCGCAAGGTGGCTGTACGGCTGTGAGGGTGTATATATTTCTTATTTTACAATTATTTCGTCATTAGAAAAGTAGGTATAGGGTTACAGATATATTATTATTATTATTATTATTATTATTATTATTATTATTATCATCATGATATTTATGTAATAATATTATATAAATTATACATAATACCAGTATATATTATATAATAAATGTTATTATTAAATTTATATACTACTACTAATATCGTTATTATTATCCATTGAAATGTATGTCAGAAAATAAGCCGGGAGACAGCAGCTTTGTAAGCTCCACTGAAATTCGAGGACAAATAAAGTTATGCATGAATGAATGTATGTATATCGGTTGTTCTATTCATGCAATACTGTATTCCACAGTGGGATTAGAACTAACGCGATGCCACAGGAATCAGTACTTGAGTAAGCTTTTGAAGTTTTTGAGACTGAGCAAGGGTTAATCCGTGCTCCCCTTTCACTGCCATGTGTGATGAGAACTCAATATGTGAAACTAGGTAATGTTGAATCTGAATTTCTCCAGATTGTTTGTGGAGTTCCTCAGGGATCAACCCTTGGACCACTATTATTTCTTCTGTACATAAATGATCTTGCTAACTCTTCAGACATGCTTTCCTTTCGACTTTTTGCTGATGATGCTAATATCTTCTATGCTACTAAAACATCAAAAGATCTTGAGGCAGTTATGAACTCAGAACTTCAGAAAGTAATTAACTATTGCAATCTCAATAAGTTGTCTATTAACATGAGGAAAACAAACTTTATGATAATAACATCGCCACAGAAGCCAACTATACACAATATTAATATCTTAAACATTGAACGCAAAACTAGTATCAAATATTTAGGCATTTATTTAGATGAGCATTTGAATTGGAAAACTCAAATAGCTCATGTACAAGGCAAACTGACAAAAAACCTTGGAATCCTAAACCAACTACGGAACTACCTGAATTTAAAGATGTTACGACAATTGTATTATACACTTATTTACCCTTATCTTAATTACGGCGCAATGTGTTGGGGCAACAATTATCAGACTAATTTAAATAAGATCTGTACTAAGCAAAATAAATGCATCCGTAGTATTTTTTTTGCAAACAAACAAGAGCCCTCTTTCCCATATTACCAAATCCTTGAAGTTTTAAAATTTAAAAATATTGTTAAATTCAAAATCTGCTCACTGGCATTTAAATTATACAACAATCCATCAACTGTTCCAGCAATCTTCCATAACTTTTTAACGCCTACAGCAACTGTCCACTCCTATAACACCAGGCATTCTGCTAAGCTTAATTTTTACCGACCACAAGTTAGAACTAACATAGGCAAATTTACTTTTAAGTACTCTGCTTCTGTCATGTGGGAAACTGTCCCCTTGGCACTAAAAAAAGCAAAAACATTTAACAAGTTTAAGAAACTTTATAAGGCCCACCTGATCTCTTGTCAATCAAATAATGTATGTTCTGTTTAATGGTCAAATGTATTGCACGTAACTATTTAATAATAATGATAATGGAGCTTGTTTAAAATATAATAATAGTAATAATAATAATAATAGTAATAATAGTAATAATAATAATAATTGTCTTCTTATATATTTTTTGTGTTTGTTACCGCTGCTGTTGTTGATGACGTGTCGTTCTTTTCTTTTGTTTTTGTTTGTCGCTGTTACTGTTGTTGTTGTCTGTTTGTTTGTATGTTCCTTTTTTTTTTTTTTCCCCTTTTGCTAAGCTTGTCCTGTATAGATTTCTCACGTGGTTCAGTATATCTCTAATATGCTTAAGTTATATACATGTAATTTTCTTCTGTGCATTAGTCCTAGGCTCTAGAAATGTTTTTTTTTCTATATCCCAGTAAAGCTCAGTGTCATTTCTTCGTTTACTTAAAAGTAGGTGGTGGTCAACTAGAAAGCCTTCGCTACTTTGACCACCACACACATTTTATAACCTGTACTGTAATTATTTTATCTTGTAACCATGTGTTGTGACTATACTTTTCTTTCTATGTTAATGTTATGTAAATAGTGTGAAATAAATGAACCATGAACCATGAACCATGCCCATTCATGTGGGCGGGCGCGATTTTTCTTATTACATCTCCATCGGATTCCAAATCGATCACGATGCCGTGGGCAAATCGCATTACCCAAAATGATATCATCTATCTCAAAAACGCCTTTAATAGCAATTAATAAGAAAACAATAAACGTTAGTTTCACGGGCAGTGGTACAATCCGAAAGAAAGAAAGAAAGAAAGAAAGAAAGAAAGATAGAAGTGAAGTAAGTAATTCCTCCCCCGTCGGCGATGAGAACGAGGATGAAGATCATGATGATGTTGCCTACTGTGAGGAACAGGACGAAAGTGATCATGATGACGGTTGCAGCGTTTCTGTCCTTCCCAAACCAGGAGAAGCGTCTTCGTCAGATATTGAAGATTATGGTCCATTTTGGATTGATTAGTCCATGCCACAATGCTTTGCCTACTACCTACGGGTAATAGACAAGAAAGTGCTCCCAAAAAAAATGAATGAAGGGGGTAGTTTCTAAAGAAACTCTGGTGCTGCATCGGTAGGGAAGTAGTATACAAAAATTTGGTTTATCAACGGAGTTGATAATGTACATTGGCCTCCGTACAGAGATTCTAAAAGCTGACGTTTCGAACGTTAGCCCTTCGTCAGAGCGAATTGAGGAATTATGGGTTACGCTTAGTTTTTATATTAGAGTAGGAGCTACGCTATTGGTGGTAACATGGCAACGTGAAAAATAGGAATATATTAGTTAAATGAAAAGCGTTCGTTAATACCGTGAGGATTAAGGTGCCGATTTGGAAGATGAATTTTTGTTCCAGATTCTTGCGGCTTTCCGTCGTACCTAGATGTAGGGAAAGACCGCAGATAACCTTGTGTTTTTTGGAGTGGTTAGGGAGATTAAAATGACGAGCGACTGGCTTAGATGCAAAGAAACTACCAAAAACATCGTTGACAGTTATCTTTTGGTGACAGTGTACATCTTCAAATGTTACTAGCAGTCCTGTTTACTGATCTGATGACTTCCTCTCATGTTCCACCATTTTAGTTTGAAAGAACTTTGTACTAGGAAACAAACTTAGTTATTATGTGTTTTAGAAAACAGATTTCGCTTTTTATTATTCAGCGCATTGTGGCAATGTCCAAATATGGTAATAGCGCGCTCAATATTCGTCGCGCAAACTCAACAGCTATCCTGCGATGTACGTAATTTTGTGTGTCGCGGAGAAAAATGGTAGTTATTCCAGATTTATTTCCCATAAACGTAGAAAATTGCGCTTTGTCATCAATGTGTTGAATAATAATAATAAT
>OX421456.1:25294168-25296668 GCA_949126865.1 Montipora capitata
AATTTGGAGCTTATTTGCTAAAGAAGCGCCACAATGACCCCAGACCTCACTGCAGTAATCAAAATAAGGTTGGATCAAGGCGTTGTAAATAGACTGTAGCGTAGTCTGAGGAACAAAAGGCCGACAGCGCTTCAGGGCTCCAATGCCAGGTGCAATTTTCTTAGATATCATATCTATATGGACATTCCATGAAAGATTATCGTCTATATGCACTCCCAACGATTTTACACAATTTACTTGCTTTATAGCGTTAACATCGATCGTGAGATTAGGGGATGTATTATACGTACCCAACCTTTGCCGCGACCCAACTAACATGAACTCGGTTTTAGATGAATTTAGAGTCAATTTATTTGCAACGAGCCATTCATTGACGTTACTTAGGTCGCGATTCATAACATTGACAGTTTCAATGTTGTTGCAGGCAAAGGTTAAGTGAGTATCGTCGGCATACATACGTGCAACAGCGTTGGAAAGGCAATTAGGGATTAGATAGCTGCCAAGGTTTTCATCAAATCTTTGCAATTGATAATAGAATCCTTTGCAGCGCCGTAATCATGCAAAGCAGCCAGGAGGGAACGGAAAGAAATTACCCAAATACCCTTTGTTGTTATATCTTACCTTCTCTGTTGTCTCCGTCATGTTGACGCTGGAACGTTTTTCGATGCTTGGGCTCTGTCAGGGATAGCGTTAGAAGCCCCGCCAAAAATCCCCGCTAACAAATTGTTACTGTCCCCGTCCCCCCGGAGAAATGCGCTGGTACAAAAGCGTAATACCTCGGCCATGTCCCCGATACTCCCCCGCTAGTGTAGGTTTTTCCCATTGGATATGAATGGCTTCTTTTATCTTAAGCTGGAATGTGGTGGAAGGGTGATCTTAGATACTGAAACAATTATTACAGCATGAAGTGACAGGCCCTATCACTAATTATGTGTTCATGTGCGCGCGTGGAAAATGTCGGGTGGTTTCGCCGACATAGCATGCATTACGCACGCACACGAAAACTTGTATACACACCCACTCGGAGCCCAGGAGGGATAGGATCTTTGACACCACACATGTTACCGATTTTAAAGGATGAGAAAACTAACTTAATAACAATACTCTTACAATAACCTTTAACAAAGAGGTGAACCTTTTTTGCGTGATGATAGAAAAAGGACCAAGGTACGTGCAGTGTCAGAGACGAGTGCCGGGGGATTGCAGTCTTGATGGGTAAATGTGAGGTAACGATTAATAATACTTTGAACTGGATGGACTGGAAATAGATTGTTTTGAAGGATATTGGTGGGTCTCGTGATGTCTTCGTGAAAAACCAACCAAGTGTTGTTGAACTTGTAGGCTCCATCAACACTGACAAAATACTCAGCAATGCCGCACTTGTTTCAGTATCCTAGATCACGCTTTCACGACCTTCCAGCTTAGGATAAAAGAAGCCATTCATATCCGATGGGAACCTACATTAAATCATCAACTTTCTTTGTAATATTTTACATTGTCATGTTTCCTTTTCTTGTTATAGTTAATTAGCATCTTGCGCACACTATATATTCAACTCTGTACTTTGTAATTTAAACTGAAGATGACAGAAGATTCTGTTGAAACGTTTTTTTTTTTTAAGGTTGTGTTGTTTCTTAAAATAATTTGTAAAATGGCTGCTACTAGCCAAACCCTTTTATCACAAACAAAATCTGTATGAGGATACAGTGAACTATACTGGTCATGCAAGAAAACGGAAAAATGCAACACGAATACTGAAAATCAAAACTGCTTGTGGCTTGCGCGGGTGGAAGACTTATGCTGATTTGATGCAAAATAAATCTAAAACAAGTTCTGTATGAGGAGGATACAGTGAACTATACTGGTCATGCAAGAAAACGGAAAAATGCAACACGAATACTGAAAATCAAAACTGCTTGTGGCTTGCGCGGGTGGAAGACTAATGCTGATTTGATGCAAAATAAATCTAAAACAAGTTCTTGCTTGCTATTGTTCGGCGCTAGAGTGCTAGAGTGCTGAATTTAATTTAGATCAAGTTAGCACAGTTATGTACGCACAAAGAGACGGTTTTGGTCTCAGTCTGCAGTCTGCAATCTGCAGTCTCCATTTCATACAGACCATAATAAGATTAATATGCACCACAAGACGCTCCTGATTTGAATTGGCGACGAATACTATGCTTATAAGCTTAGCCTTTTACTTCTGACTGTATATACGTAATGTTTGTCTCTCTAGGATGAGTGAGGAAAGTGAGGATTACGCTTGTGATGACGATTCTGATGTTTCCCTTTCGCTGAATTCAGATACTGACGAAACTTCGGATGACGGTATATAACGTCGTCGCACTCTATTAGTAATGATTGTCTATTTACATTATTTTTATCCCCATTGGCACGAATGATCATGCAGAAATAAGCATTTTGCCAGCTTTAATTAATATCCATCTATAGATACAGCGGAATCCGGTTAATACGGACACCAAGGGGACATGCTATCTTGT
>OX421456.1:25316926-25339426 GCA_949126865.1 Montipora capitata
GGTTTACCGGTACAATAAACCATGGGTTTTTGACCAATCAGAGGACGCGTACTATCTCAATTTTTTAAATAAAGTTATCTATCATCTCATTTCCAACGCAAGCTCGGGAAATAATTGTATTAAATATATCATAGACGTCGGTAAAGCCAATCAAGTATATGGAATTGTGTTATTGAAGGATCCTGTTTTTAATAATGGTTGATATCCCACGGCGGTCTAGCCAATCAAAAGTCTGGAATTGCATTATCAAATGATCCCGTTAAAAAAAAAAAATACAACAGCGTAGGGGAGCATATTTATGGCAAAAATCATACATTTACTTATTACTAACAGATACACAAATGCTTGTGGAAGGTATTAAAGGTGATACACAACGATTACCCTGCTATGAAAGATGTGGAAAGTTTATCCTTAGACATGTCTTCAGTGGCCGATATTATGGATGGACGCCTTGTCCACGCTCTCTTTTCACTGGCCTTAGATCAAGGATCAATGGATATAGAAGGTTTTGAATGATTTCTTACTTCATTCTTTGGATTGTACAAGTTAACTCAACTCAAATACAATATACCTTATCATTTATCCAGCCTTTAGTTTGCCAGAGGATGTGATCAACGAAGCAGAGGGAGCTTGGAGAGAGATTATCGCTGCTGTAAACACCACGCAACATCCTGATCTGTTACACGCTAATTTTTTCCCTATCTTTGCTGGTTCTGTTGCAGGCTTCCCCAGGGAGGAAGACGGTGGGTGATTTGTTAGGGCGATGTCAGCATGCATGCATGTGAAAATTTTAATTTGCGATGTGGTCCTGTAAACCGCAAAGTGCCTCGCCGCCTTTTCTTAACTTACTTGGAGGATGTATAGTATGTTCCAGGAAAACTGTTTTCTTTCAGCTCCATAAGTGGAAAAAATACAAACTGCTACTGCTACCATCTTGCATTACTTGATATCTAACAAAACCTCAGAAAACCGCCTAATTGTTTTAGAGTTAACCAACACCAATAAATGAGAATGTACGTTCTCATCATGACACGAATTTCATTTAAAAACCGGACTGATGAAGACCTTGTTGCATGGAACTATCAAGTCACGTAACATATCGTTTATCATGTCAAATTGTTTCAAGATAAATTTAAAGAAAAGCTACAAAATTTGATGTGTTTACTATTTTATATTTAAATATTATGAACATCCAGTCAGCAGTGATATTAAGTAAATATAGCAGCAAGGGCACCCACTGCCCCCACTCTTCGCCCTCTTTCCAGGCTGAATTGGGTATCACTCTTCTTGATAACTGATGTGTATTTTAGGACACGGCCTTGAATGGGAGACTTGCGTGAAACTCAAGAAGCTGCTTGGTGTAGATAATGTTCTTGTCAATGAGTACGCTGGGGACATTCGGTCGAATATTAACGCTATGGCTGTGTGAGTATACAGTTATCTGATTTGTTTTTCAATTTGTCTTAAAAAAAAAAACAAACAAACAAAAACAAACAAAGGCAGGCTAGCAATCGATGTTGGGGATTCAGAACACGGTCATGATCTTGAATTAAATGCTAAACCTGCTTCAACCTTTTTATAGTATACGAGATACTTAAATTCAATTACTGATACAGTGAGAATAGATAATGTAGGCAGTATAAGGCCCGAAGTTGAGGCTCGGTCATAAGACATGGATTATTCACCGCCTTTCACCTTTCCTGTTGGAACAGGGTGAAATTTTCCTTACACTTGAAAAATTCGAGAAAGCAAAACCTACAGAAAGCGCTCCTTCTCTATGGAAACACATTCCAAGAAGGTCACACCCTGAGCCCACGCCAAGGGAGCATGGGCGTCACACCCCTAGGCTACTCCCCACATCTAAGGAACTTCTTCCATCAAGCGGCAACACCTCACTATCAGAACGCGACTCCATTACCAAGAAATGCTTTAAGGCAAAAAAGCATCAAGGCGACCTCCACCTCTAATAATCGGTGACTTTGTGTATGCATCTCACCTCCCTCGCAAATCCCGTCCGCGTGGGCACTTTCGTCCAGTAGCACCTCCAGCACTGGAGGCGCACATCCCCAATTCGTTGACAAAACAACTCAACTCTGCTAAACAGCTCTCCATCTCTTTAACTCAACAAAACTCCACTACCACAAGAGCAGCAATTAAACACCCGAGCTGATGCAGAACAAAAGGAAATTCCAGCAGCATTAATGCCAACAGGTCAGCAATCAAACACGAGAGTTGAAGAAGCGAGTTGAAGGATATCTTGGGAACATCAAAGCCAACAGCTGAGCTAACAACAGATATTCCTCCCTGTTCTCCTACCCTGGCTCCACCACCAACTGCCTGTCAATTCCTACCCAAACTGCAAAACCACCGATAAGAACACGATCAGGCCGGATATTTAAGCTGTCAATCGTCTGGAATTATGGACAATAATGACACTTAAACCCTTGTTTCTTTCATTTTGTTTTTGTTTGTTTTACAAGTTTAAGTGTTGCTGTCGACGCAAACATTGGTTTAGCGCATGTCTCACATTTTCTTGTTACAATAGTTACACAGTTATGACGCTTTTCTTTGCTTTGTTAAAAATAAGAAAGATACAAAAGGGAGGGTGTATAATGACTGTCGGAAGCGATTAAAGGGTGTGTTTCTAGCCAAGTTGACATGGAGGTGTGTCATCTTCATTTTCGTTCTCATCGAGTTACTGAGTAGAAACCAACCAGAACCCTGTAATTGCATTTAATCCAATTGTCCAGTTTTTAATATATTTTTGTCTTTTATCCACCAAAGCG
Source organism: Montipora capitata (assembly GCA_949126865.1). Lineage (NCBI taxonomy): Eukaryota > Metazoa > Cnidaria > Anthozoa > Scleractinia > Acroporidae > Montipora > Montipora capitata. The sequence goes on from OX421456.1 coordinate 25,319,713, forward strand.
TTCTTTTGTGAATTTTCTTTCAGAGAGGAGAGTGTAGAAGAGGAATTGTTCAACATTGGTAGGGAATTTGATGAACTCTACCACTGGCATTCGCTCAAGCCACTTTCTGATGATTTTGATAGGACAAATAAAACGATTACAGGTAAGGATGACAAAGGACATGTTTTTCATTTTCTATAACAGAGTTTAAGAAGTGAAATCAGAAATAAATACCTTCCCAGATGGAGACCTGTACCCCTTTCGATGTATTGTGTTTCTTATAGCCCCACTGTCTTGTTCTTAGTGGTGAGATTGATACTTTATTCTAATACTGGAAGCACTTCAAGGGAATTTTGTTAATAGTGTTGCATTAGATTAGGAACCCCTCCTCCTAATCCACCTTCCTTTGTTAGAAAAATATGGCTCTCAGGGGCGAGGAAAAAAGGATTCTGAATTTCAAGAAGGGGAGAGGGAGATCGTCCTCCTTTATTTTAGGGGGTGTTTACATGATACCGGTACGAGTTTCATTCTGGTACGAGTTGTCAATTTCATACCGCGTTTACATGGACGACACAAATATTGACACAGGAATGACGCATGAACCAAAACAATAATGGCGTCCAATATTTAAAAATACAACGCATGCGTCAATAGTCCCAGTCCACCACGACTTGACGACTCGTACCGGAATGGGAGTCAATGTAGCGTTTACATGATACCGGTATAACTTTTCATGCCGTTATGAGAATTTCGATCCGGTACAACTATACCGGGATGAACTCATACCGGTATGAGTTGTACTGGTATGAGATTTTTCACTGGTATCATGTGAACAAACACAGAGCGATAAGTAAGAACCGGGATGAACTCGTACCAGAAGGAAACTCGTACCGGTATCATGTAAACACCCCCTTAGAAACGTGTAAATGGTACTGAAATTAAAAGGATGTTAGGCAGCAGATCACAAATAAAATGAACTATGCACAGCATCATCTCTTTCCCGCCTCAAACAGGGGAAAACTTTCCTTGCTTAAGTCTTGCTCCCACTAACAGTGCTACGTCTATTACAAACTCAAGTTATATTTGTATTATTTCATTTATGTGTACAGAAAAGCCTCCAGACGATCCATGGCTAAGAAAAAAAATTTTCAAGGAAAAGCAAAAATTCATGCGCTACCACAGACTTTATGGCAATTCACTTTCTGGTGGTATTGACCTTGCAAAAACGATCATCGTTACAAATACTGACGCTAGGAAAAAAAAAGGCAGGAACAAGGAAGGAAAAATGGTTAGTGTGTGATATGGCCATGAGTTTTTAATTAAGACGTTCATTTTCGGACTTTTCACGTTATTTACTGCGGAAAGTTGTTGTCATTTGTCTTAGGTTCCATCTACACCAACTCATGTTCGCTTGCTGTACTGAAAATTCAGCAAAAGCTTTGTGACCATGCTGTCGTCCGCGAAACGTTAACCTGCGTCTTATTAAATGCTCAATTTTGATTACACTCTAAAAGAAAATGGTATCTAGTTGTGCCCACGAGTTTTGAGCACTTTCACCGTCACTCTTTTCGAAAGGCTCGTTTAATTTGCTTCAAATTAAGAATAAATCATTTCAAAAAATAAATTTAAATAACAACAACAATAATAATAATAATAATAATAATAATAATAATAATAATAATAATAATAATAATAATAATAATTATAAGGCAGTCCTTTAAACATTTCCATTTTTCAGAGCCAGAAAGCGAAACAAATCATTGAAGCTAATGAACAGAAACGGAGAGGTGAGTGACTTCTTCAATGTCAGTTTAGTTAGTTTAGACATCACAATATAAGAAAAGCAAACAAAAAAAAAGGAGTAGTAAAAAATGCAATATTGACAAAGAGGTGAGACGGGGGATGAAAACAGAACTTTCGTCCCAGTTGCAATCTAACCCCCAATTACAAAAACATGCAGTAATATATAAAAATATGTATATAAAAATATGCCACAGTTTATATATCAGTGATGTTTTAGCCTGGAGGACTGTAAGTTTGCAGCTTTGACAAATACATATTGGTTAAACTGGTCTTAAAAACGAAAATGAGTGAATTACTTTTTTGCTTGATGGCAGCAAGTTGACCACAGTCAGAAAATAACAAATTACATTTTTAGCTCCTATGAAGGTGTTTCTTTCCTCCTTGATAAGCCGTGCATAAAATAAACAAACAAGTTTTAAACTTTAATAAACAAACTAAAAAAAAAAGAAAAGGATTGAAACAGAGAAATTCAACTTAGGCCATTTTAATGACTTTGATATTTGGTTGATTAAATACTTTTGTATTTGATTGGCAAGACATTCGTAGACTAGGAAATTTAAATCAAATTTTGGACTTTGTAAGTCAAAAACAACTTTCCACACAAACATTATCGTGATAGTAAAAATAACAATACTGATGATTATGATAATGATGAAGAAAATAATCATTTGATTGCAAAAGGCATATAGACGATTGTAGAGTTTTTTTAAACAATTAATATGGCGTAATTTAATACTGAAAATCCTTATGTTCACATTTTGTCTTACAGAGGAAGAGCAAGGAAAAGACCAAGAGAAGTGGAAACACCTTCTTTGTGAAATTGAGAAAAACTTGAGGAGTAAAAACTACAGTAATTCGTTGCAGTTAGTAGATGACTTTCTGACCAAATGCAAGTTTCCAGATTCATCTTTCCAGGGGCTCATGAAAAAGGCACAAATTTGCTTGGATGCCTGGCAAGACATCCGTAAGATGAATTCCCTCCGTCGCATTTTTCCTCTTTTTTTTACTCATACAGTTTCTTTTTTTTTTTTTTACGAAAAAGTTGTACTGGACTAAGTATATGGTTGACCTCCCTGGCATAAAATTGTGGCACTATGGTGGGTGGTGTAAAACCTGAACTCTCGGTTCGGTTTCATTAATTCAACTCTTTTCATTTGTTATGGTAAGGAAAATGAAACGCTCCAACATCTTTTTGCCGTGGCAAAACATTTCCGGTTGGCTTGAGCATTGCGGTAATATATTGTCATCTATTGGATATTAGTGAAAGTTTCACGCCCTTGAAGCACATTATTTTCAGGGATAAACAAACTATATTTCCCAATCATCAAAAAGCAATTAATATGCCTCTCGCGAAACTAAGAAAGTGTGGTTCGAATATAAGATTTCCTGGCCAAACAAACCATAACAAAAAAATACACCTTCATGTTGAGCAATGGTAACTTTTACGTCCTTATTTTGTATTTTAATAGCTTTTATTCCGTTCAGTTGTATTGTGTTACAGATTCACAAATGAAAAAAAATGTTATTTCTGACGAATGAAATTTCGCCGGCATGGGAGAAACGGAAACGGAAAACGGAAAGCCAACGAAGATCAATACAAGTTCAGTCTGAAATTAGGGAAGACCCTAGATAACGCCAGGTCCGCTGCGCATAATTCTCAGCTTGAAAAAGTTAAATCGCTGCTGCCCGAACGCCTATAGTACATTCTTCTTGCTGATAAATCGGAGTCAGGTTGTTTTACCGTAGAAGAAGCATGATCTGGCTGAAAATTCTGACGACGAGAAGCGTATTTCCAGTGCTGAAAGGCTCGCTCTATCGACTTTTTCCTATCTGAAGAAGAAAAGGAGCACCTTATTCACTGCGAATAAAAGATCTTCGCTTGTACGCGCATCGGTTTCCTCTACTTCAGTGGTTCAATGGCCAGCACTCACCAGCAGCCTCAAACAGTTTAGAATCTTGTTCCCTGTACGCTTTCGGTTCGTCATCCCTATATGAGCAGTTGTTTACCTTGTGGTAAACTCGGGCACTGGCGTTCCGCCTGTCCAGAGATGGTCAAACAGCAGCCTCCAGCTTTAAAGTGACTACAAGATCAGGACATACCAGTTGTAGTTAATTCCATTTTTGACTATAACGATTTGGTTATGCAAGTGGAATATAACAGTGTCTTAGAGTGTAACCTTGTCTCATTTTGTTCTGATATTCATCCTTTTGTTTTGTATTTCCTGTGCGATTCACTCGGTTCATCTGGTTTTTCCGGTCAGCCCTCAGTGCGGGGAAGGCTTAAATTGTGAATTGATTTCTGGCGTCCTTTAGCAAATTCGCAATTTATTCTTTATGTCATCAGTCAAGGTTGCAAGGTTCCCTTCTTTGAACTCACGACACCTTTTTTTCAAGGCCAACAATGCCTCGGCGCTTTCTTACAGTTCTTTCGTGTCCAAAGCTACTACGGCACCTGTAATAGCCAAATCCCACACCCATTCACAAAGGGCTACAATCGCACAAATTGCGAACCAAGGGCTACAATCGCACAAATTGCGAACCAAGGGCTACAAAAGCACAAATTGCAAAGCACAAATTCCACTAAAAATTTTCGACCTCCTTAAACGCACTAAAGAGACTTAAAGAGAAAATAATAATATAGAGTATAAATGAGAAAAAATATCTCAGCTAACAGTATGAAAGAAAATATAGTTTATAAGAAAATCAGAGTTTCATTAAACAGATATAGAAGACAAGAAATGAAAATGGCAGGTATATACACAAAAAAGAATGTACCATTTGCCAGACTGTTTAAACAACGTATAGATGAAATACCAGGTAGACGTATTCGTGTTTCTATCTCAGTGTTTATTACTATCAAGGATTTACAAAGAAATAAAACTGCTCAAATAACGTATGGACCATTTCAAATGGATATACCATATTTGGACCTACAAGATATGTATAAATTTTTCATGTACACATTATTGACCAGTAGTTTCACTTTGTTGTCGGCTGAAGTAATCACAGAAATAGGCGGCAGAGTGATAACATATGAACCACAATTTTTTGCTCATCATAATATGGCTGGTTTGAAATTGGAGTCATATCTATTAAGCAACCAAAGAAAACCTAAATCATATGGTTCTGATAGTTGTGTCATAGACTTTGTTTGGGATCAAGTTCGAGACAAAAAAGGTTTTAAAACATACAATTACAAAAAAATAAAAGATGAAATCTTCAAATATTGTGCTGATCCACCAAGAATGACAACAAAAGAATTAATAGATTGGGCTAAGTATTGCCATCCAAATGTGTCTATTCATGCTTATGACAGCACATACAGAAAATTTAAATCACATATTGGAAAGCCTTGTCATGTTTTACTTGTTTACATTGTCAAAGACCATCATTGTTATCCTATCACAGAAGAAAGATTGAAACTTACAGCTGCCAAAGCAAACCAAGGAGGCTGTGACAATTTGTTAAAATACATGACTGAAATGAAATGGTCTAGAAATCATGAATTTGTATACAAACTGGATAAATTTGACGACATATATGAATTAGACAAAAAAGACAACATCATTGTTTTGCCTGAAGATGTCAAAATGATGCAAGCCATTGATGCATACATTAATTCGTCTTGTTATTATGTCGAATACTTGCATTGGAACAATAATGGGATATTAGATGGTTTTATAGATCATAGGAATAACATGTATCTCTTGAACGAAGAGTATGACACCAGAAAATCTATTTGTGACAAACTATACGATTTGTATAAAACTCATGACTTCAAATGGGTAAATCAGACTTACACCAGTTTAGCTTCAGCATTGTTCAAACAAACCTGTGGTTACTTACCACCATCAACATACAATGTGCAAACACGTGGTATTCTTGACGATTATTATCCAAGGGCTCTTCAATGGTGCACAACCGAAGATATACCCGAGGATGTAGTCAGCATTGATATATCCAAATCATATCCTAATGTATTGCTAAACAACAGAACACCGATACCGGTTTATAGCATACATGACGTAGTAGAACCATACACTTGCAGAAGTGATCTCAGAAGAACTGGTGAATTTTATATCGAAGAAACAATTTTGTACAATTATGGTGCACCTTTGAAAATTGAAGCTGGTTTTTACAGCGGTGATTTGATTTCTTATTTGGTTGAAGAATTGACAATGTCAGAGAAGCAAATCAAATATAAAATTACCACCAGAAAAGCTCTTAAGCCAGACACTTTCAAGCCATTTTTAAAACATGTATTCGAAACATTCCCCGAAAACGAAGCTAAACGTCTGGCTAACAGTTTTATTGGTGAACTTGGAAGAAAATATAACAAGATTAACACTGGTTTTACTTGTGTCGAGTATGATACAGCAATGGCTTGTTGGACACAAGGTATCAAAGATGGTCGCAATATTATAATCGACAGCTACAATGATATCTACTTGATCAAGGAACAAAAATGCGAACGGTTATTTACAGACAACACAAGTGTTAACAGATTTGTCGTTTCTCAGGCAATTTTGGAATGTTTGAAGCTGATTAGAAAGTGCTACAGCAAAAAAAGTGCGTTATACGCTTACAATACAGATGGTATATTTATCACCAATCCAAGGTGCATATTAGAAAACAAAAAAGACGTCAAATTTGACATTAAAAATATCGGTCAAGCATATATCACAGATACACCATGCATCTATTTTGAACGCCATTACAGAGAAAATATGGATTATGAAAGTTATGAAGAAATAAGGGGTGAAGGTTGCATATATAACGGGCAAGCTGGTTCTGGCAAAACAACAAAATTGTGCAAATTAGTGATGAAAACAGAAAAGCCATTGGTTTTGAGTTTCACAAATAAAGCCGTTCAGAATGTCAAAGACAGATTAAAATCAATGGGCGGTAATCCACATGTTTGTTATACATTCGATTCTTATTTTTGCGAATGGAACGGTTGTTCAACAGAAACTAATCTCAAGGACTTGAAAGACAAAACAGTTTTTATCGACGAATTTTCAATGGTGCCAAACAAATGGATTACAATGATTTACAAAGCTTTCACATTATATGGCACCAAGGTTTACATGTTTGGTGATCCAAATCAATGTTCACCCGTTGAAGCTGGAAGTCAAGTAAGTTATAATTATCTGAGATCCAAGTCAGTCAGGCAAATGTGCCCAAAAAATGTCACTTTGAAATACATTGAAGATTCAAGCCGTTATGACAAAAAAACACACATGGTGCTTGATGAATTTCTGAAAAAAGGTAAATTAGCAAAAAACTTCTCTCCAATTGACACTAATCTGTATAAAAATGTATGTTATCTCAACAAAACTAGAATCGAAGTCAATAAACGATGCTGTGATAAGTTTGCGGAAGACAAAGAATATGAAGAAGTTGTGTTCAAATACAATGACAAGAAGGAAGAGTACAAAGTATGTGTTGGAATGCCTGTAATTGCGACAGAGAATATGAAAGATCGTGAAATATTTAACACAATGGAGTTTTTGGTGGAAAGTATCTCAGAAGATTCAATTGAGATTGATGGTCAGGATTTTGACTATAAAACATTTTCTCAGTCTTTTATACCAAGTTTTTGTGTTACCGTTCATAAATATCAAGGTGCTGACATCAATGAACCTTATAACATCTTTGATGTGGAAAAAATGGACAAAAAACTGTTGTATACAGCTTTGTCAAGAACAACCAAATTTGAATATCTGCATCTTAGCAATAAAAAAATGAAAAATAAATATAAAAATCGTGTTATGCCACCTTTGGAATTAACTAACGCCAAATTTAACAGCCTGTATTCAGAAGGCAAAATATACAAGATCCTTGTTGATGATAAGGTTTATGTCGGATCGACTTGCGAGGACCTGGAAACACGATTAAGTCGTCACCTGAAAGATCCAAAAAGCCAAATATATAAACACAGGAAGAAAAAGCCACAAATCGAGCTAATTGTCAAAGCACCAACAAATGACAAAAAGAGTTTGGAAAAAATAGAAAATGCTTACATTGAAGATTATGCTGTCAAATACGGCGTATTGTTGCTCAATGTAAAAGCAAACCCATTAAAACCTAAAAAGGTCCAATTCAAAGTCGAAATAGAAAAACAAAGTCAATTGGAAGAGCGTATTGCCAAATTAGATGACAAAATAAAGATTAAAGACAATGAAAAAGACAAGTTTCTTTATTTTGACAATATTATCTTAGGCAAGCGATACAAGACAAAAGCAAGATATGCTCAAAATGAAAAAGAAGCTGCTCACGAACAGATCAGCGAAAAAAAACGTAAATTGATTAAAGAATTGACAGTAGAATTTAATTAGTTCAAACCAATCTGAACCGATTGATTAAAACTGTAAAAATGGCAAATTAAATATTTTGTAATTCAAGCAGTTTGTGTTTCATAGTCTTCAAATGTTGGTGTTTTCCTCTCATGGCATAATTCTTTCCATTGTTACATGTCACGCAATACCATTCGGTTTCGCGGCCATATTTGTTTTTATGTTGTTGTATTTCTTCAGCAGTATAAATCTTCTTGCGACCTCTTTTATTGGTCTCCATATTATAGTATAGATATTTATTGTTTATATGTATTTAATTAAACCTTCTCAAAAACTCTCTCCTTGCATTTGGTTCAGAATCAGAGTCAGAATCGACTTCCATATCTTCTGGTGCATATTTTTTATAAGATTCAGTTATGTCTTGCAACATGTTGTCATCAATGTCAATAGGCCGCATCACATAACTGTTTATTCCATCTGTTATTTTAACCATGTATGTTTTGTCCGTGTTCACCAATTTGACTTTTACAGGTGGATAAATCACAGACAAAACATTGGAATCAATCAAGTCTTCCAATAATTCTTTCAAATCAGGGTCTCCAATAACACAGCTCAAAAATGCATCAAAATGTTTCTGTGGGTTCATATATTAGAACAATATTTTATTTTTTATGTATTGTCTATCAATTTTAATGGCGCCAAAAAATTACTGTATCTTTCAAATTCTCTAAACAGAAAATCCATTTTGGTATCAATAATTTCAAACATTTTACCAATTTCATCCTTGGGTCCTCCTGTTTCCAATGCTTTCAACAATAATGGCAACGCTTTGGAATGAACATACTGCATGTAATCCGCGTTTCTGACTATTATATCACAAATCATTTCTGTGACTACTTTTCTTACAACCATTGTTTGCACTATTTGACTTCCTTTGAAGCTCATATATCATATGTATTTATTATGTTTTTTGCTTTTCATATGTGCAATTCTGCTGTTTTTCATCACAAACTTATGACAATCAACACAGTACCATCTGTTGGGTAAATCTGTTGTAGGCGGTTCATCGTCTTCTTCTTCTGGTTCATAATTCAGCAAATAATTGAAAGACAATAATTGTATTCCCTCTTTTTTGTTTCTTGCTTCAATACACCAAGGATAAAGTCTGTCGATTCTTTTCTTCTTGATAAAAAAATCAAACCGATGAGCCATTGCAGCATAGTTTACCTTATATCCTGGAAAGCATTGCCGCATTTTGTGTTTGACTTTACTCATGTCTTCCAAAAACGAATGCCAGATAATTAGCTTAAATCTTTGTGAATCATTCATACTTTATACTTATATTTTGTTTTGTCTTTTTATACAGATTCTTCACTGTCTTGTGACGAAACAGATTCTTGCGAACTTTCCCAACTCGAATCACTTGATACGCTTTCTTGCGATGACGGCAACCTATCGGTATCCGAACCAGAGTCTTGATCGCTTTCATAATAGAAACCAAATTTTTCTTCATTTTCAAACTTGTCCATATAATATAAGTATATATTTTTATTTTTTTATAAGTATTTATGCGCGTTTGTTTCACCACAATTCATATGTTTTCAATGTCTTTCAATGGTACCCAACTGTCGAATTCATCACTGTATCCCTTCCATTTTACCAAAGCTTGTTTCTTTTTATAGTCTCTTCTAATCACTTTATCAATACGGTAAATGTCCTGCTTTGCTTTTAATAATTCAGGTTCATAAAAACTGCCTTGTATTTCTTCACCTCTGAGATCTTTCAGTTTGTATGTTATTGGATTAGTGTATTGGATCTTATCAACTGTAAATACTTCTTCTGTCCAATTTGGTGTGTAACCCTTGTCAAACACATTTCGTTTATACTTGGATATTCGAACCTTATCACCTGTTTTGAATTTTGGTTTCTGTTTCAATGTTTCTATATCACCATACAAATTGAAGTAAACGGTTCCTTCATTGCTCTTTTTGCTAGCTTCAACAGGTGTCATCTTTATGCTTGAATGTTTTGTGTTGTTGTACTGTTTCACTAGTTTGGGTAGCATATCAAGATACATTGTATTACCTTGAACAGTGAACTGTTTCCACATTTTAGATTTAATTGTTCTATTCCACCTTTCAACCACTGAGGATTTCTCCTCATTTTCAGTGGAGTACATATGTATCCCATTTTTCTCTAGCAAGTCTTTTAAGTTTTTGTTATAGAACTCCTTTCCCTTATCAACCCATAGATACTGCGGTCTTCTACCTTCCTTGAATATTGTTTTAAATGCTTCAGTGACAGATTCACCTTTCTTATCCTTCAATGGGACAATCCAACCGTATTTGCTGAAAACATCAATAACCATAAGAAGATACCGATAACCTTTATTCCATTTGCTAAACTGTTGCATTTCAACTAGATCACTTGCCCATATTTCATCAATATGATTTACGATTACACGCCGCCGAGTAAAGTTGCGTCTTATGGATGCATGTAATTCATCTGCTAATTTTTCTTGCCAGTTTTCTTTACCCGACGGCTTTTTCCGTTTTTTGGAACTCCGAGACCTAGTTTCTGCTTTGTATTGATAACATTTCTTGCCAACCAATGTCCCCATTGTCTTTCATTATACGGTACGTTGTCTAAAGCTTGAACCATTTTCCTATCTGCTTTGTTTTTACATTTTCTATCATCCTTACAGACGGAATAATCGACATCATGCTGCATTGCGATCGCATCAGTTTTTCCAGTGGGCATATCATATATTTCCAATATTTGACCAGTTTTTGGGTCATACTTCAGTTGATTTTCCAAATCATTATATGGTCCGGTGTAATGATGCCCAGGTAATGTCCATCCGCCTTTTGGTTTCGGCAATTTGCCAATAGCTTTGTGAATGTCAACAGCACCACCATCAAGATCTTTTCTGTTTGTTGTGTATTTTTTATTCGGTCTTATTTTCGTTGACAATTGATCGAGAGCTTCTGATCCAACTTTATGAAGTAGGGGGTTTGCTTTATTCAGAGCATAATCGATTGCTTTTTTCTGCAACTTTGGATCTCTCATTAATTCGGAACCATAATATCTACCCATTTCAACTGCTTTTTTGCCAAGATAAGGTACTCCTTTTGTTAGGAACAATTCAGTTCCTGTATTAGCAATATCACTGAGTAAGCCCGCTCCCAACGGGCTGTTTAGTTTCCCTGTTTTTTAACAAATCGAGTTTTAGTGATGCCGCATTCAGCACATGTGCAAAAGAACATTAGTCTGCCATTTTTGGCTGTTTTATAACCTGAAGGTTCAACACATTCAGTCACTTTCTTTTGTTTAACACAATATGATTTCATAATATATATAAGTTAGATATTTCTGAAATAATGTTCGATGAATCTCTCATTTTTCATTGTATCATTTATGTCGAACACTTGTAATAAATCATAATACGAATTACCATTATTCATTTCATTTAGAAAGTATAAACAGAAATACCCACAAGTTGTTGTTTGTATGTTTTGTATCTGATTGTTTTGATGTAACAAAGTCAGATTTTTCTTTTTGGCGTGATTGACCATTTCTTGAAACGGAGGCATACCAAAACTATCAAAATAATTGATTACATTATCCTTGACATAAGTGGCTACCCAGTGAGATCCTGACATATAAGCTGGTTCTAGATTGTAGATAAATAACGCCTGTTTATGGTTATGTGGAACATTTTCATCTCTCGACAGTACATCATTGATTGGTATATTCAAATATTTACACCATTTCATTAGATCATGGTTGCTCAAAGGGGTGTTTTTATAAAATTTTGGTTTTACAGCAATGCTCCTAGGATTGGGATGTTGTTGAATGGACTGTTTTTCCCTAACAGTAACCCTGTTCCCTTTTTCTTTGAAGATCTTTTTTTTTTTTTACCATAACCAGCCGTCACATATGGCGGATAACTAAAAAATGGAGGGGGCATTCCCATTCTAGGTGCTCCTGCACCACCATCCTTTTTCGTCCAAGGTGGTCTACCTACCCTAGGTGCTCCTCTTCCCGTTAGCTTTTTGACAAGATTCAAAGCCAAAGGTATTCCAATGCTAGCCAACAGAGTTCCGAGAAATCCACCTGATTGTGTTTTAGTAGGTGTTATATGCACACCAGAACCTGTCTGAGCTGCATTGATGATGTCTCTTTGCTGTTTTGTAGTGAACATGTTCAGATATGGCATTAGTTTATTGATTGCATTGAAAGGTATCATCATGGGTAATGGTAAAGCACCGCCTTTTTGACCGGATCCAATCAATTTTTTAGCTCCGGCTTCTGCTAAACCACCAAGAGCACTCAACCCAAGGGTTTTACCAATAGCTGGAAGAGCTCTCATACCAAGTGACAATACGGTACTCAAAAGACTTCCGCCTACTTGTTTCCTGATATTTGTTTTGGCTAACTTGATGTCCATTCCTTTGTGTGATGCACGATTTTTTTGCAATCTTTTTTTCACTGTTGCTGGAACATAAAGAGTGTCGTTTCCATTAAGAGAATCATTTGTCAGTCTTAGAACAATTGTTTCCCTTTTATGGTAAGCATTACTCAGATTCTTTTTTTGATTATCTGAAAGTCTTACGTTGATTTCGTAAAGTTCAGTCATATAATATATGTTATATAATTCCAGTTGCAAAACATATACGATTAAACTATAACCAGTTCATTACCCACCTTGTCAATAACAACCGACTCTTCGTATAATACGACTGCATGGACATTGAAATCTGCTGCACTATTGGCACTTATTTTATACCTGAAAATCAACTGTTTAGGGTCTCTTGTTACTTTTTCTGTTTGATATGACAGATCGAAAAAGATTAGTGGATACAGGCTGTTATAATTGGCAAGATTCAACTGGGTTCCGGTGTTGTAATCATTTTTTCGCATTGCATAAGACATCAGATCATTGAATATTCTCACTTTGCTTTCACTGTCATATTCTGTTTCTGGATAGAAAACACCATTGCCATATTCGAGTCTGCATGTTGTTAAATAACTGTTTGCGTTTGCTGCATTTAGTTTGAAGGTATCAAGTAGATATGGATTTTGAGTTGCAACTCTGGTTTTAGCCCGTTGTAGATAAACAAAAATTGCTTTGACATTGTCAATACTGGAAGAAATCTGAAAAAAACCACTGACTCTAGCAGGTGCTGACACTGCATATAGTTCACGCTGATATGTCCATTTGTGTTCTTTCATGAAAGAGCTTACAAATTTGTCGTACATACTGTCTTTTGGTGTTAATTTTGGAACCCACAGTAGAAATCTGTTAATCACTACTCGGCCGGCATCTGTTCCTGCTGCCATATTGATGAGTTCATTATCGTTCTGGAGATTCAAATTGAATTGTAACTGCATAGGAACCAACATTTTGTCCTGCAACTCTTCAAAAAAACTGTAACGATTGAGAGGTATGATCAAATTCACATTTTTCGATCCTCCTGTTCCATCATCACGAGCAGCTTGTGTAAGCACTCTTCTAGATTCATATCCTAAATTAGTATTGGCTGTCGTATCATCTGTGTCTAAATACCAAAAACTGTTTTTACCGACTGATCTGCTGTAATCATCAGAATATTCCAACAGATTCTTCACAAAAGTGACCTTATGTAGATTGTCAGTATCATAAACAATTTTCCCAGCACTTTTAATCATCATATGCGCAATCAATGAATGAGATCCGTTTATCACCGTTATTCTATCAGCTGCTGCGTAACCGGATCCATCTGCTGTTTTTTGTAACTGGAATTGAACCTCGAAATAAGCATTGTACCAATCATAGAAAGAACTTCGGTCGTTGATGGTGAATCTATAACCATTCTTTTCTTGATGTTGACCGTTACCTGGGGCTCGGATTACATCATCAAGTTGAAATCGCACTAACTCATTTCTTTGCAATAATTCACTTGTTCTAAAAGCCATTTATACTATTGTATTATATAATTTTACTGCCAGACTCTACGCCTTCTTTTCATACCTGATCCTGATATCAATCTATTCAGTATCATGTCAGCGCTTTCTTCTTGCTGTTTCTGTTCAATGGGTAAGGATGGAACAATTGCCCTTTGTGTTGTGGCTCCTTTTCTCAAATTCGCCAATTTTTTCATTATTAGGTCTCCAGACTTTTCTGCCGCCGCCTTACCGATTTTATCACCTGCATGGGAAACCCCTGATTCTAATGCCTTCTTCGCCATTGGCTTGGCAATTTTCTTGAAAACAGATGATGCCACACTCTTCAGTGGTTTGAAAATGTTGTCGATAATAAGCCCAGACCCTTTGTGTTGAAATACAAATTTACCAAGTTTTGGATGGTAAAACCTCTTAAATTCATACGGTTTCATTATACTGTTACATTAGATACTTTTTAAAATCAGCGAAAAAGACGTATCCGCTCCATTTAGATCCACTAATCTTCTTTTTCCATCTGTTATCACGATTCTGATTGATGAAATTGTAGTTTTGTTCACAGGATTAAATGTAACTCGTTGTGGTTCGAGGGTGAAGGAGTAACTTGGTCTTAGTACACTGGTTGAGAATGAATAAATGATGTCTGTTTCTTCGCCGTCAACTAAACTTTCGTTTACCAAATCGCAATGAACATTGAGTATGTCTGTGTCTTGACTGAGATTTGGCACTCTGGATCCAATATGCGCCCCACTTGTTAATATCTTTTTGTCAAAACCTATCAGGTCATTAAAATCACTTGCTCTTAAATCCAGTCGGTAATTATCAGCTAATGTAACCGTGACTCTGAATGTTGTATCATTGAATACAAGAGTTATCGGATACTCATACTCGTCACCAGTTTTTTTTTTCGTTAGATTTTTGATATATGTATTAAAGTCTGTATAATTCCATACCCCAGCTGGAAAGGTAATGTTTTTGAAAGTTGAACCATTATCTGAGCTGTATTTGATTAATTGATTTTTGTATCCAGCATTGACATTGAACCAAGTGAATGACATGTTAATGACTCTGTTAAGACCAATAACATATTGCTTGTTATTGTCCAGAATTATAGGTCTGGTGAAATTGGTTGTAAAATCTTCTGGTTTATTATCCCCTTGATTTTTTACACTGTAAGATGATAAAACTATCTCTCGTTCCATTATATAATGAAGTTACATTAAATTTTGAAATATTGTTTGTATAATTTACCATATTGTGATCTATTGATTGTCGTCATTTTTAATAATGTGTCCAATATAGAAACACCCATATTTCGCATGCCAATGCTTGTATTGCCAGCCAATATCTCACCAATGATCAAATCCAATTTTTTTATGAGTTCTTTTGGTTTGTTGAAAAATATCACATTACCACCTTTTCGTTTTTTCATACCAGAACCTTTTATTGTTTCCAATTTAGTGTCATAATGTGCAATATATGCATTCAACACATTTTTAGCTCTGTCTATTCTTTCGTTCATCTCTTGTCTTTGTGCTTCCCCGATCATTCCCTTGTTATATTGTTTTGTCACCTGTGTTTTAGCACCTCTCAAACTGTTTCTTTTCGTTCTAGTATAAGCCAAAATCTTACGAAGATATGCTTTGGATTTTTTGTCATTCATTCCTTGTTGATTGAGTACTTTTTCAACTGTGTCATAATTTGGTACATCCATCTCATTCAATATCTCATCTTCCATATCTTCATCAGCTATTCCATAATCTAACTCCTCATCATCATCATATTCTGGCGGCAATTCCGGTTTTTCAGGAAAGTACTTAGGATCAACATACATCTCCTTTTTTCCTTCCAGAATATCTTGTAAAGATTCTTCATATGTTGGCGGTTTTGGCACTAGTTGTTTTTCTTGCTGTGGTAAAACAGGTTGTTCAAATAGATCACCAAGATTCATATCTGGAACTTCATCCTCTATATCAATGCCGTAATCAGGAACTTCTCCTTTCTTCAGTGGTCGTTTTTTCCTTGGCAACCTTAAAACCTGATTACTATCAATAACATCATCTAATTTGCTTGTAATTGGTTTAAATACTTTTGAAAATCCCTGTTGACTGGTCTTCTGATCGATATCATGTTTTGTGATTGCATTATGGACATAATTGATCTTGTCCCCTAATTCAGATTTACTCTTTGCGAGTTCTTTCCACTTGAGTAAACTCATTTATTGTTATATTGTTACGTTACATAAAAATGGAAATTATATATAAAAAATAACGTTTTACACCGTGTTAAACACCATGTTTAACTACATCATTTTATCAAAACAATGTAACGATTTGATATAAATGAAAATACCTAATTATGATACTGGCGACGATGTTGTCACAAACTTCACACAACTACATGATTTTATGCCTGATCGATGCTTCCGCATGCTCATTTGTGGACCTTCTGGTTCGGGAAAAACAAACACACTTATGCATATGATTCACAATCTGTTGTATTTCGACAAAATACACCTTTATGCTAAAAACTTAGAGCAGTCAAAGTACCAGAATCTCGTGAAAGAGTTCGAACCATGGAGTAAAGAAGTTGGTTATAATATTATTGAAACAAGCAATGATAAAATAATTCCTGTAAAAAATCTCAATGGTGACAATCAAAAAATTGTGATATTCGACGATTTCGTATGTGATAAAAACCAAAAACCATTAGTTGACTATTTTTTACAGGGGAGACATAAAAACTGCTCTGTTATATATTTGAGTCAAAGCTACTATAAGACACCAAAAGACATTAGACTTAACTGCTCACATTTTGTCATTTATGATTTTCCGAGCACCAATGAAAAAAGTCTCATATGTCGTGAAAACAATGTGTCCAAACAATTATACGAGAAAGCAACTAGAGACCCTTTCAGTTTTATATACATTGACAAACCTAAGAAACAAGTAAAGAAGAATTTTGATGAAAAAATATAAATGAATTGTATAACTAAATTACATATGAGTTACTCAAATGGTAAATTACCTGAAGACACATTTTCACATGAAAAAATTATTGAAATAGTAAAAGGATTGCCTGGTGTTGGTTTTAAACTTACTGATGATGGTGATTATGATATTCAAAATAAAAAACTAAGGAATGTTGCTTCACCAGAAACAAATAATGATGTGACCACTAAGAGTTATGTCGATAATAAGGCATTACTAGTCGACGGTAGTAATAAGATGTTAGGAGCTCTTAATATGGACAACAGACGTGTTGAAAATATTGCTCCTGCGAGGCATGGGTTTAGCGATGCCGTCAGTAGTTTGCATCTGCATAACTTTTATTTTGATTTAAATACTAATGACGGTAAAATAGAAGCCCAAAATCCGATTGACATGAAAGATCAGAAAATTAGCAATCTTGCAGAAGGAACTGACAATAGTGATGCTATAACAAAACATCAATTAGAAACTGGTTTAGCACCAAAAGCCGATAAAACAGAACTTTCTAATCATTTAAAAAAAGACGGATCAATTGCTCTCACAAACAATCTTGATCTTGGTGACAATAAAATAGTCAATGTTAAAGAGGCTACAAGTGGAACAGATGCTGTCAATTTTACTCAATTAAACAATGAATTATACAAAT
Source organism: Montipora capitata (assembly GCA_949126865.1). Classification (NCBI taxonomy): domain Eukaryota; kingdom Metazoa; phylum Cnidaria; class Anthozoa; order Scleractinia; family Acroporidae; genus Montipora; species Montipora capitata. Next base: position 25,337,370 of record OX421456.1, read on the forward strand.
ATCTCCATGAAAGTGGTGGCGATATGACTGGTGATATCAGGATGAATAACAATAGAATTTACGGTATTGGAAACGTAGAAAATGATACATCTGCTGTAAACCGTAAATATGTTAATGATGAACTTGACAAAAAACCAAATACTGACACTGTCGTTTTGAGAGATGGCAGCCAAACCATGACAGGAAATTTGGATATGAACAAAAAACGAATAATCAATATCGCAAATCCCATTAGTGAAACTGATGTTGTAAATAAACGATATTTCGAAACACATGTCAACAACATAGATTTGTCTGATTATTTGAAAAGAGATGGTACAGTGTCTATGACTGGCCCTCTTGATATGGGTGATAGAAAAATAATTGATTGCGGACAACCAACCGGTACTAGAGATGTGACTAACAAAGCATATGTAGATTCCGAGGTTGGAAAAAAACCAGATATAAATCAAGTCATTTTACGAGACGGCAGTAATACAATGACTTCTGTTCTAGACATGAACAATCAACGAATAATAAATCTCGGAAACGCCACACATGATCAAGATGCCATAACTTTGAAGCAAGTGAATGACGGTATTGCAACTGTTTCTACCGAAAATAACAAATATACAGACCAACAAATAGCGAAAAGTCATATAAGCACACATACAAACCGAAAAAATGTGTTAAGCTATGCAATGGATGAAGGAGAATTCACTGAAGATGTTGGCGTTCAAGACGTGAAATTGATCGATTTTGATGACATGCCTCATAAAATAAACAAAAAAGCGTTTTCAATGAAGGTTTGGAGAACTACCGATGGTTCCAATGAATTTAAAGGTCGTTTCGATTTCAACCTTTTCAAAATGTACAGAGATAACAAATCTGACAAATACACAGTTTGCGTTGAAACATATTTTCAAAAATCTCCTTTTTACGGTTACGAATTCGTAAGTACATTACTTGGATTTGAAAAACTAAACATGAACATTGATTCAGGAACAACCATAAAAGTGAATTCAGAATACAAATATCTCAGAACGATCCTGAATCTCAGTCCTGATGGTGATTCTCCATCGATTCAAAGACGATTATATGTAAATTTCAAAAGCAATTTTGACAATAATAGCCCACATCTATTGCCAGTTTTTGTTTTGATATATGGCATCAAAGGTGAAGCTAAATCGGATCTTGACATGACAATATATGATTACGAAAAAGTGTATGAGGTTGCAAACAATCAATTCCAAATGCATGTTCCGATTGATATGAACAATAACGAAATAACGAATCTCAAGCCACCCGTAACACCGACAGATGCTGTCAATAAAAGGTACCTGTTTCTTGCAAATTCGGGACATTTTTATTGGGGTAAAACGGTTAGAACTCCTGGGCAATCGAAATACGTTTTTTACTTAACATCCGGATTTGTTCTCAACACGCCTAAAATGTACGTCGTGAACATTTTATTACATGCTGAAAAAACATACCCCTTGTCGACTAATCATAAGTTGAACATTGTTAATAATCTTGGCACAACTCTCCATTACAACATCGATCTTTCAACAAGAAGAACAATTGATATAGGTGTGCACAGATATGAAGATCACCAAAACTACTATGTGACGCACAATGGTGCTGGAGACAACAGAGTGTATCAATTCGTGATCTATTATAAGTCTTATGAATATTAAAATAATGTGATGCATTAATATATGGCATTATACGTTGAAAATGAAGATGGAACTCATTTCCTCGATGAGGACGGTAACAAAATAGAATACACAATTAAATATCCTTCTGACGTTGTTTTCATTGATCAACCTGATTTTTTTGTTAATGACAAAGGACACATTGAAAGTAGCAAAAACATTGTGATAAAGCAGGCAGAAGATGACAATCACGCTGTAGTCAAATCACAGGTCAGTGACATCGTACGTGATTCATTTCTGGATCTCTGGGTTAGTGAATATCTCAGAATGTATTCTAGTTGCACTTATCAAATGGACAGAGCAGATGGATCTACTGTGAAAATGAGTTCCACAAGAAAAGTAGAAACAATATATGACAAGAGT
>OX421456.1:25345840-25348340 GCA_949126865.1 Montipora capitata
CTTTTCTTGAATTCAATAGCGCTAGTTATTTCCTCTCCTTTCCTTTTTTGAGGTTTGCCGTAAGTTGGTAACTTTTGGCAAGCTTTGCCTTGAAGGATTTCTCCTTTCGTTGCTTTGTGTTGCTGTTGCAGCAAGTTCAGCTTTATGTCGTGGCTCTATCTGTGATGCTGAAGGGCTTTCCTCGTCTGATTCGAGGTTTGGTTCAGCCATATCCTCGTCCGACAGACGATACTCTGGTGTTCTTGGAGGTGCTGGCAGAGTTGCTTCTGCATTGTCGATATTTTCATTGTAAGGATTACAACTCATATGTATTGCGTTGTCTGACATCCTGTCTCAGCGTATGAACTGAAATATAGGGTCTAAGCAGAACCGGCGATTTCGATTCTTTGTGAATCTCTTCAGCTGCTTTGTGTTGATGACAACCTCTTTTTTTTGTGTGAGGGATAGGGAGAGAAATTCTCAATTGCGATCCCACGAAAAATTTGGTCTTCCACCTTTTTATAGTCAGTTTGGTTAAGCTTAGGATCGGAGGTGCAGGTCGCTGATTGGCATGTTCCGGAATAAGGAGTAGCCAATCATGTGCTGTAATTTTTGATCCGTGCTTGTTCAAGCTAAGAGGTGTGTTTTTTATGAAGGCTTTCTTTTAGTGGTTTCCGTCTAAAAGACGTTTTTATCGCAATAGAGTACAATCATGACTTAGCCCGTAACGTGTTCTCTCTATACTTCTCATTTTTCAGAATAGAAACTTTGTCTAGGGCGCAAGATTTGTGATTTACTGTACAAATAAGACCGCGTAAGGAAGTCAGAGCAGGTCTGTCATGATCTTTTACCATTTGTCACAACATATCATCCAGCAGTTAAAAACCTTAAACAACTCTTGATGCAAGAATGGAGTTTAATACAAAATCAGCCAATGCTGAATAACATTTTCAAAATGCCTCTTATCATATCATACAGAAGAGGGAAATCACTAAAAGACCTTCTCGTTAGAGAAAAACTTTGAAGACACATATATTACAGCGTCGCAACCGCAAAGACACATAAGGAAGTTAGAGCAGGTCTGTCATGATCTTTTACTTAAGTTTTTGGGTCTTTAATTGTTTTTTTGAGTTTCGTTTCTCGTGCGCCCAATACTTTGTCGCTCTGTGGTTTTTGGCTTGGTTCTTGCCAGGCCCTCCCCTAATAAACTTATTTGCTTTTCAGTTGTGTTCATTCGTTGTGAAGTGGAGACAAAATGTTATTTCTGACGAATGAGCTTGCGAGTAAGGCCGAAATAACTATATTGCCGGCGCGGGATAAACGCGGCCTGGGCTTCAGGCCAATGTCTCATGGGTAGAAAAGAAGAGGTATATAAGGGGGATTGTGGCACGTGATAGTTACCTAGGCCTCTGAATCAACCTTGTTCAGAGCTACGTTTAGTTTTACTTTTTTTTTAGTTTTTGCGGGCTGCACTATCGACATTCTTACCTTTGTAAAGTTCCGCAGGAAAGGCTACCAATCGCTGGAGCTTGTGTCACGGTTACTATTCAAATTGCCTGCTTTTTTTATCCACGGGGTATTTTACAGCAAGTTTTTTCTGGCCTCCGTCCTAATAGCACTTCTATTGTAAGCGATTGCTTAGCTCCGTTATTAATAAAAAAAAAAAAATAATAATAATAATAATAATAATAATAATATTATTATTATTATAATTATTATTATTATTATTATTATTATTATTATTATTATTATTATTATTATTATTATTATTATTATTATTATTGTTATTATTATTGTCTTTTGTATTAGCTTTCTATACTTGTATTTTCTTTCTAGTCTACTGGCTTTAACCCCAGCCTAACTGGCGTGATATGTTTGTGTATGGGGATTTTCGTCCAAAGCTGTGGCCATCCCATCCTAACTGGCATGACTTGTCTGTACAAGGGGTTTTCCGTTCTAAGTAGTGGACTCCCAAACCTAACTGGCGTGGTGTGTTTGTGTACGGGGTTTTTTTTCGTCCAAAGTTGTGGACACCTCTGGTTTACTACCGTGACATGATCGTACATGGGGATGTTTGTCTAAAGTATTGGACACCCCATCCTAACTAGCATGACCTGTTTGCACATGGGGTTTTGCCTTAAGCTGAGGACACCCCAGCCTAACTGGCAAGATTTGTTTGTAAGTGGGGATTGGTCCAAAGTTGTGGACACACCAGGCTATCTGCTACTTGTACGCAATTTTCTTTGCTCTGTAAATTCAAACACGTTATATGTACTTGCTTGTATACGCAGGAGATTTTGGTCCAAATTAGTGGACACTCTAGCCATAAAAGCAATCAGATGTATAGCTCGTTTAGATTACGTTGTGTTCGTGCATGTCATACCTGTTTCACATCTGCTTTGAAGATGGACGTCTGTTTGCTTGATTCCACAAGGACGGATTGCACAAGTGGTCTTCAATAAGTGTTTATACCTGTCAACGATCAGTTATCGAATGAATGTTGTTCCTCATTCATGTAGTT
>OX421456.1:25355840-25368340 GCA_949126865.1 Montipora capitata
GGGGATATTTCTTCTTACCTCCTTTAAAATGTGCGGAGCAAATTCGAGTATGAGAGGATTCCAGCTTCAATGTTCTGTTCCTGATTAACCTTGTATATTCCTTCCGAAGCCGTTTGTCCTTGGGAATGCGATAGAATGATAGACGTATTGTTTTTTGGAGTAATTAGTACACAATTGAACGCAGCAGTTCTATTGAGAAGGCATGACAAAGGCATAAGTGTTTGCTGTGCATTCACTTCAAAGCTTGTCCTTCCAATGCGAGCCCATGATGCTTTTTGTCCGCGGCGGAAAAAATTTCACGTGATTTTGAAAAAGGTCTATTAGATTCAATGAACTCGCTCAGTCTTCTCCGGGCTCGGGATAATATCTTTAAATAACTCTCTAAACTCAAGTAGTGAGCTAGCTGAATCGTGAACACAAGCTCCTCTTTCTTTTAAAAATTCTTCATTACCAAGAACATAAAAGGGAAATTGACTCAGTAATATTTCGGTATCGGTCGGTCGTACAGTAGTGTTTCGCTGTGAGCAAATAAACCTACTAAGAAGGAGACTTGGTGTCAATTTTTCTACCAAACTAAAATACCTGGTCATACAAGGCAACCGACTCTGCGTTCTGAAATCATGTTGCCTTAAAGCGCTCTTTAAACGTGGCGAAGTCGTCAGTGTGATCAAATGCGTGCTGTTCGGTAGCAGTTTCATTCGTTTTTACATAAATCCTTCCACTGTTGACCAAATAAATTCTAGATTAACTTCTTCCGATACTTATTGCAATAACACCATTGATTTTTTTACTTTGAGGAGTCAGAGATTCAGAAATATACACGTTCTTACCCTCAAGAAAGCTTTTGAGAACAGGATCCGCTGGAAGATTCTTGCCAGCTAGAACCGTTCTTTTCGAGCAGAACTCGTTACGAACATTGCTGCGTGTGAATTTCACAATTAATTTTGGCATGCGTCTTTGTTGTACGAAGACAGTGAATGAGCAACTGAAATATCCTTCCCGGTGACGATAACATTAAGGACATTCTCAATACTTTCTACCATGTTTTTTTCGCTGCTAGATTCTGCATTCGGTTTCAATCTTGAAATCTCAAGGCAATCCCTACGGAGATACTGAGGCATTTCCTCGGTTTCTCCCATTAATTGTTTTAAGAGCCATGGCCTTGTTTGAGTTGATCTCTGCCTGCGTAGGTTTCGTCAATTTGATGAGACCAGCAATCTTCTCATTAGTGTCCTTGGACTGTTTGAAGAGCTGGTCGTATTTGGCCGATAAATATTCGTACGAAGTTGTTAGTTGCTTAGAGTTTTCCTTGGCGGGGATAGGCATCAACTCCTTCTTTAACTACTCTTTCACTTGACTCAATTCTGCCATGATGTTTCGCTTCTTTTCACATATAAAAACGCAGACACAGGAAAAAGGCAAAAGTACAAGTACGGTTGGCGGAGCACGCGAAGACACGTCTTACCGCTATGACCGCGCATCCAAGCCCCACATACCTTTACCTTCTAGGAAGCTATGTTGTTATATCGTTATTCAATTGGCCATTTAATGAGTAAATGTTGTTGTTGTTGTTGCTTTCTTAGAGTGTTCTATAAAACTAAGTAACACGAATAAAGAAGATATTAACGTCAATTCCAGGGCCGAGCAAAGTATTCATTATTGGCAGAAAAATCCACAGAGCAGAATTAGCATCTTGCTTTAAACTGTCGAAACAACAGGGACAAAATATGAATAGACCTGTCTAGTGGCTTTAAGTCACTGAATAGATTCTGTTATATTATGACTCAATGAAAATGAAATAAAGGAGAGCCCTAGTGTTTGGAGGCAGCCAAACCATAACAAATAACATTTAAAATTCGATTTGGTTAATTCGGGCTTTACAAAGACGTGAAAAGACCAGTTGCTCTCTTAAAAAAGGGTAGGAAATACCATAATATATGTGTTCGTGTTATTTATCGCATGTCCGTTGTATGTATCCCTTGTTAAAATATTTCAGCGTGAGCTTCTTGATGCTGTTGATAATAACGAATCAGCTGTAATAGTGGCTCCCACCTCATCAGGGAAAACATATGCTTCTTATTACTGCATGGAGAAAGTCTTGAGAGACAGCAACGAAGGAGTAGTGGTTTATGTCTCACCCACCAAGGTATTATGCTCAGACATTTAACATTTTTTATTGTTACTGATGTTTAAGATGTATTCATAAACTAAGGCCCTGTTTACCCCAGTGCTAGGGTTACCCTAGCACTCAAACATTTCTTCCTTTTTTTCATCGACGTGTTTACCCGGCAGCTAGGGTTACCCTGAGTCCTAGGGTGACCCTAGCGTCAGGGTAACCCTAGCCGCCTTGTAAACGCTATGCTAGGGACATCTCGCCTACCCGGGACAACGTTTTAGAGGTTTCCATTGTGTAAGCGATGCTGGCACTTACCAAGGACACAAAGTTGTCCCAGGTGATAGGGTTACCCTACCTGTGAAATTTTGCTTGTAAACGCGAGCTATCTTTGACCCTCCTGCTAGGGTAACCCTACTTCGCTTACCATACCTGCTTGCAAACAGGGCCTATATCTCGACTACCATTACATTGAGAATCGTATATTATTCAGTAAGTGGCACTGGTAAACTCGGTAAAAGGAAACCCGAATACTCTTATGAGGATCGAACCTTAAAGACTTTCTAATTAGTAGCTGCTATTCTGTTTAAGTCAAAGGAATAGGAGGACTCCGAGTTTCTTTTCCCGAGTGTGCCAGTGTCACCTATTCAATTATGCACCATTCTTATTTATTCACCAAGCTTAAAGTATGTAATCTCAGTTATTCTAACGTTCACATTGTTGGACTTCAAATGTTGAATAACTCTGAGTGTTAGTGAAGCTGTTATTTCTTGATCCTGTAATGACGTCAAATCCAAAATAGTTGCACTTTGAGAATTTGAAATTGATTGATCATACAAGCTGTCGGAGTTTTTTTTTTTTTTTTGTTTTGTTTTTGTTTTTATTGTTTTTTTTTAACGTGACTTCCAGTGGTTAACGTCGGTTGGGGTGACAAATCCCCAGGAAGATTGCTGGAAATGTTCAGGCTGCATGTGTCTCCAGGCCCGCAGCTTCCTGGAGGTACTGTTAATCCCCTCTGCTGGTTCAATGGCGCCCTTCTAATGTTGGTAGTTTCCTTGAGCCTACTAGTAAAGATTCTTGATACATGCAAAGAAATCCCACATCCAAACAGGAAAGTGTAATTTAAGGCATCAAAAGCCCTCGCTTTCTACAGCGCTGTTGTTGTTGTTCTATTTCCTTATTTTCCGAGAACACCGTTCAGAATTGACAAGCAGTGGAGATTATCTGAAATGAGGGGGAAAGCGAATCTACTTTTAATTCAGTTTTGCTTCTTTTAAGGCTCTGGTAAATCAAGTTGCCGCGACGATTTATGCCCAATTTCGTAAGAAGCAGCTTCCAGAAGGAAGATCAGTTTATGGTGTTTTCACCAGAGATTATCACTACAACACTTTGAACTCTCAGGTAACCATGAAGCGTAGTTATACACCCTTTCTGGATTCCTCTTCCTCTTCTATCATCGTTTAAGTTTGCCATCGTCCTTAAAAAAAGCTTTTGAGCTATTTCAGTTTACTTACTTGAACCACTGCATTTAAACAAAATAACCCATTTACATGGTTAATCGACTGTAATATACCAACAGCCCTTTAGCAATGTCTTGGGCTATATTTATTCAATGAACGTAAATCAATTGGTACATCAAACGGCGCATGTCTGACTTCAAAGCATTTGTCGTCTTCGAGGTAGCAAGGAAGAATACATTTGACTCGATGATATTTTTATTCATGTAACATCTTTATCCACTTGTCTCTTATGCTTAATTTTTCTCTTGTAAAACTATAACGTTCAACAGGGACTTTGGTTGACTTTGGCCGTGTTGTGTTTTTCAGATTCTTATTACAGTCCCTCAGTGTTTGGAGATATTTTTTCTCTCGCCTCATAGACAGCAGTGGACTGAAAACGTCAAATATGTCATTTTTGACGAGGTAAAAAACTGACTTGATTTTGAACTATCAGGTTATTTGCTTTTTTCGACCATTCTTGCCATGAAAGCCTGGTTACCTTTCTTTTCCGGAAGCAAGCATTTCAGATGAGTCTATTTTTTTTTTTACCGAGGACGCACGAGATCAGAAAACTTAGCTCCCTGGCTCTTTGTCTTTCCTTTTCTGACGCAAATGTGGTTTTCAATGTTTTTTAGGTAATATTTAACAATTATCCCACGAGCGCGCATTGGATACGAAATGATAGATAGCCAATGAGACGCGTTAGCCAATCAAACGCCGGAATTTCATTATACAATGATCTAGTTACGAGTGGATGCGCGCATGCGCAAGAACGAGTATTGTGATGGGAAGTCCATGAATCACGGACTTCCGGCTCGTCCGCGCAATCTCAGAAATTTGAATTAGTAGCTGTCAACGGTTATCAAATAGAACCCCACTGAGACTGTGCGTATCTCGGAACCGGCCAGAGGTCGTTATTCTTGGTGCTGACCGAAAGAATCGCGGCCTCTGAGGACGAGAATGGAAAGAGCTTTGAACCGTTCCTGTTAGCAAAATGAATAATCGTGTGATGTCCGGAAAGGATGTGAAAGGAATGGCGCAAGTTTAAGTGATGTTCGGAAGAGAAGAAAAGGAATGGTGCGATTATACTGGATTATGATGGAGTGCAGAGAAGTGTTTCCACCGTCGGCATTTTACCGACGTTTTTTTTTTATAAAAAGTGAGGTTGGTGGAACCGGGAGTGATGGACTTGCTTCAATACAGTGTCATGCTATCATGGCCGGTAGTTAAAAATTTGCAAATATGGTCTAACACTTTTCATTCGGGTTGTACATCGTTGTCACTTTACTCTTTATCGATAAATTATACGGTGAGTACTTTTGCGCTACTTTTGCTCTTAAATTGTACGTTCCCTTCGTGAAATAGTTTTACTTTATTCGTGAAAGTTTCTTAAATTATTAATTCCGTTCTTCGTGAAAGCTACGGCAGATTTTCTGGACGAAGCGAAGAATAATGAGAATACCTTTGCGTAACTTTTTGCTGAGAGTCGATCCGCCCTTGACCTTTAGTTCTGGGGTTTGATCCACAGCCAAAGTAATAGTAGTGAGGAAGCTTTTACGGTCAATGAGATGTTGGTGAACTGACGCGATATGTCTGCGAACTGACCGTTGGCAAAACTAGTCGTTGGTGAGAAGAAGAATGCACGTTGCGTATGTTTTCAACGGAATGGATTAGCCAAGAGATCATAATCTCTTGATTTCGATTTGTTCTTCGAAATTTCGAGAGCTTTTACGAAGAAACTAGTGAGACTATAATAAGACTAAAACTGTGAAAAAGAATGTTAGATCGTACATAGGAAATTATGTCTCTCAATATTCATTTCTTAACGGTTAAAGATCTGTATATATTTCATCGAAGTTTGTATCTATTTGATCGTCAAACAAATGTACCATATAGGTAACCTCATAGGGGGCCCAGACAAACTGTGTGACCGTTAATATCTTTCACATCATTTCGATAAAATCCAAGATATCGTAGTCCTATTATAAGCACATGTGGTAATTTTACCAGAGGTGTTGTTTGTGGTAATCCTTGTGGATGAAAACGACGAAGTTTAGTAATTTGAAGGCTTTGAGGATGATTGGTGTGAAAAAGAGGAAGGACCATCGATGAAATGGACTCCTTATTACAAGAACCTGATATGACCGAACAAGGTAGTAATATTTTAAAGGCCCAGCTTTAACCGAGAGCCTTTTCGACCGTTTGTTTCTGTTATGGAAATTTGCATTGCTTATCGTAGCAATCTAATTGGATGAATCTCAGCTTCGGGTGGAATTTTCATACGTGAAAATTGTTCCGTGGCACGCAATGCCTGTCGGTTGATGCAGGGCCTTTAAGTGTTGCAGTAGGACAACTGGTCTATTTCTGTTTGTTCATGATAATATTCTAAAGAGTGATGGAATGCCTATTGAGGAAATAGTCAACTTTTTTCTATAGAGTTGAATTCCAGCAAAGAGGATCTCCTCATATGGACCGATTCGGCTAACTCAATGTTGTACCCAATTCAAATCTCTAGGAATTAAGGTACTTTGTGTGTTGCATTTGCATGATAATGTTGCATTCGCATTTAAATGGTATGGAAATGCTTGGAACAAAAAGTTTTATTCCCAAAGGGTTTGAATTGGGTAAAACATTGAGTTAGCCGAATCGGTCTATTCATTCATTATTCTACGCAATGGTGCACCCCGGTATGAAAAAAGTTCCAATGATAACATTGTTATCATATGTATATCACATACCAAAATTTTTAAAACTCTTGAAATAGAAGACTGCGAGTCTACTGTTGTTGCATGAAGGATACTACAATGAATCTATAGTATCATAAAAACATGAACTATATGAGAAAAACCAGACTGGAGAAAAAAACTCAAACTGCACTTCAATTTAAACACCTTAAATTTACCTAGATACAATATTAAATTCACTTCGATACACTATCCACATTATCCCAGTATTGAAAACAACATCATCAGCTTTGCAGGGATATCAAATTGACACCTTTCCACGGGTAAGGCATTGGCTCCCTATGTTTTTTTATTTTTTTTATTTTTTTTTATTTAGCCAAGCCTGAAAGCAGAGTACCACAATACCTTTCTTAAGGTAATGCCCTTGAAATTGTTCTACTATCAAACTTTTTTGGAAACTTGGCATAATAACATTCATGATATTAACATTTAAAAAATGCAATAAAAAAATGGGGTCACCGTGCTTGTTTACGCGTCAGCAGGCTCTTAAAATGGGGTGTTTTTACTGGTTGCGCGTTAAAAATTCGAATCATCTTCATACATAATTAAGTCTTGGTTACTTCAAAGACACAAAATTTTCTTTTGAAAATAAAGCTTCTTTTATTCACATAAACAGTATTGCTTCATTTACACCGTTTTTGATTGCCTGGTTGTGGGAATACTACACTTTTTGGGACAGTTCCGTGGTTAGCTTGAAGTCCTCGACTTGGCCAAAATACACCCAGTACGGAACTGTTTTCCAAAAAAAATCATGGTCTACTATCAAACTTTTTTTCTTCTTCAAATATGTTCTTTATTAGACTGTTCTTAGCAAATACCGAGAAAAAATCGGGGGTCACCTTGCTCGTTTGAGAGAAAAGGAGCATTTATTTCGCTATCGGGTTTAGTTTGACGGAAATCTCTTACGTTTTGTACGCGAACGTGCTCATGTGCGCGCGCTAATGACGCGAAAATCGTGCGCAGTAGGAATGCGCAATGCAATACTAAGGAATCACCTTAATAGAATTTTTAAGGGGCCTAGAGTGGTGAACAAGACAGTTATATTTTTTTCGTTTTTTTTTTTCTTTTTTAGGTAAATAGGTTCACGAACAGTTTACGCACCCTACACCGCACTGTCGTTCTGCAGTTATCCTGTAGTTATCTGTACTTATCCTGGAGAAATCAAGAAAAAAATGCGACATTTCATAGCAATGAACTAAGCAACGATCGTTAGGAAATTTCCACAAACAAGGGAATAAATGTTCTCCGTAAGCTTTGTTTTCAAAATGAAATCGTTCTTTAATTTCACAATCACTCTTAACGGAAATTAGTTTAAAAGACTTTCAATGAATAATATTCGCACATCTTACCCTCAATCTTTATATCTTGAAGTGAAATATATGCAAGAAAATATTGTCATGTGTTTATGCCAATGATAAGGTGTTGTAAAGCTTTTGTTTGACTGTTCTGGTTAAGAATCAAATTTTGTAAAATAAAGCAAATCAATGCGAAATTCGAAAAAAGAAAGAAAAAAAGAAAGAAAAAAAAGCAAGGAAAAGAAGGAAAACGGACCGAAAAACTGACCTCAAAAGACTGCTCTGAAGTTAGCAGTCGGAGCAGTATTTTAAAGTTTAACTTAAACAGCGTGTCAAAATTGCAAGGAAACAAATACGTTGCAAAAGTTTAAAAAAGTAATGAAAAAGAAAAAGAAGATAATAAAAATAAAAAAGTTAAAACCACTAGAATTTTGTCAACAAAATCACATGAATCCTCGTCTCTTTGGAGAATAACCACTACTTTGTTCCATTTCTGACTTTTTCGTTCATTTTGCATCAAGTGTGAAACGTTTCACTTCAACAGGAAAGATCTAACGTTTTGCCGCGCCTGATCCTAGTGAAATGATTTCACTTCAAGGTTTTCCCCGCGTATTTCGGTTACCGTGACCGTGGTCAGAGATAGGAAAATTCGGCACACTTCCAAATATATCCTGGAGTTATAAATAGAAAAAAAACCATGATATTTCATTGCAAACAGTACAGAAATAAACGAAATAACGCCCTTTGAAAAATTCGTAGAAACAAGGGCATAAATGTTCTGCGTAACCTTTATTTTGATAAAAATGAATTCAAACTTTAATTTTACATTCACTTTCAATTTAACGATCGTTCTTAGAAAAGCGTTTAACCGAAAAATGCTCATACATCTTATTATTTGCCGTTATTTTGCCGTTTGTTTTCGGTCAAGATTGTCACAAATAAATGCTAAAATTAAAGTTGTAAGCGTTGAAAACGTGTAAATAGAGACTTTTAGATCCACGTTTGCGGCTAACCCCAAACTGCTGGAAGTCACATGACTAGCGCTTGCCGTCACGTTCGAGGGTAAGTTTTGACGTTTTCAACGGCGGAAGGTAGGTTTTCACATAAGTAATTTACCTCACCTCCTTATGGCATGGAAGTTACATTATCCCACGTATGAACGGGGCAGATATAAAAAGCAACTTTTTATCTTTCATTTCATGTGATTTAAACAATCAAAAGAGCCGTGGTTTTATTTATTTCGTTGACTGAAACATCAACGCTGAGCATCGAGGAAATTCAATATGGCGGCCGCCGCAGCTTTGCACTTGTTTACTTAAATCTAAATGCACGAAACTATCACAACTTCTAACGCCAAACCGCAAATCTCAAACCTCAGTTTGCGGTTAGCCGTAAACGTGCATCTAAAGGTCTCTATTAGTTTGTGCCAACGAAACTGTGTTGCGCGGCGTTTGAACATTTTAGCTAAGAATCAAATTTCCTTGGGTGAAGCAAAATGACGAGATTAGGAAATAAAAATCTAAGGAAAACAATGAACATGGAACAAAAAACTGAGCTCAAGAGACTGCTTTGAAGTAAGAATTACTAAGTTAAACGGCGTGTCAACACTGCGCAAGAAAAACAATATCTTGCAAAACAGCAAACCAGCAAAGTTTTGTAAACAAAATCATGAATACTCGCCTCTTGGGCGAATAATCAGTCATTTTAGTCTAACGTTTTCGTTTGTATTACAACATTAGATGAGCGGTAAGTTTCACTTCAAGAGAAATAATCCAATATTTTGTCGCTTCGGATCTGAGCAAAATAAATTCACTCCAAGATTCGGCTGGTACTCGCTAAAATCCTCTTTCAAAAACCGACGATGGTCAATGTGATTTCCCGCCAGAAAAGCGACAGTTGCCAAATGCAAGGCTGGCATTCCGATTTCCCAGCAAGGAAAATTGGCCAAACACTACCGTCACCAGAGGCCGTCTTGCCTCCCTACCTCCACCCTGACCGTCTCTACGGGCGGGCGGGCAGACGGGCGGATGGGCCTACGCTGACCTCATAACGAAAATCTCTTACCAATGATGCTCCGATAGGGCACTTAGTGTGCCTGTACTCCGCTAAAATAGATTCGGTCTCGCCGCCGTTTTTTTATTTTTCCAAAGGCCCTGAAAACTTTATTGATACCAGCCTTACCTTCGAATTGTACCAGATTCTTGCAAGAGTTGATGAACCTTTCCCACCATTCTTGACTCTCTGGCTCCATGGCTTCCAGCTTGATATTTTATGACTAAGAGCCTTTAATGAGATGATCAGACCCTGAATTATAATTATAATTATAATTATACTCCTTAGAAACTGGATCATCGTATCATGCAATTCCAGCGTTTTGTTTGCCTTAGCGGCCGTGGTATATGAGCCATTATACCCTACCTGAAAAATTAAGAAAAAAAGAAAGTCTGCTACGAGCCGAGTGGCCCATCAGGACGGGAACTATCTCCGGTTACTGTAGCATGAAGCGACTAGAAGTACTTCTACTCTACCCTTGGATGAATGCTAGTCCATCGCAATAAATTTGCCGATACCCATTTATACACGAAGGGGAAGAGAAGCGTAAAACCGTTAACTAGGCGTTAACCGTTAGGCGACCGCACCTCCCGATAAATAGAGTCCGTTAATTTCCTTTCTGGTTGTTATAACAAAGCGAAATCAGCAAAAGCTACGCGCTCGTTGGTTATTTTATCACTTCATATCCAACTCGGGCTCATGGAATAATTGTTATATATCCAACGCGTGCTCGTGGAATAATTGTTAATTATAATCGTGTGTAACAGTTTTTCCACGAGTGTTCGTTTTTCTATTTCAGCAAACAGGAGCAGCCGAGTAATTTTTCCTCTTTGGCCTCATTTTCTCACTTGCCATTCGTTATCGCGCAGATGCGCCTAAATGGCCATTCTCACTGGTTTAGTGATATTATCTTTTCTCGCCATTTGGCGTGCACTTACTGCATTCGTCGGACTGGGTATCATAGATCATGCACCTTGCTTTGGCCACCAAACCGGTCTGGCTCCACTTGTTTAAAGAGCGGATAACTTTATCCACTTGATAAGTCGCAATCCAGAGGAGCAAATGTTCTTCAACCAATGCTTTTGGCAAGTTTTCCACCAAATTTCATAATTAAATTTTACATATGGTTCTATTCTATGTACAAATTACAGGACTATCAGGATAATATGGCGCGCATTTTGTCTGCTGGATAGTGACCTATCCAGTGGATTTTATCCAGTGGATAAAATTATCCGCTCTTCGAAGAAGTGGGGCCAGGACTCTGGAACTACATTATCCAATAAGCCAGTTTTTAGTAATTAACAATTATTCCATGATTGCACGTTGGATATGAGATGGTAAATATACAACGAGGCGCGCAGCGCCGAGTTGGCTATAACCAATCTCATATCCAACAAGAGCGAATGGAAAAATTGTTTTATTAAATTCCTTAAACTCCAAAAACATGGAAGTTCGAAATACGAGCGAAAAAAGCGAGAAAATCCGAGCGAAATCGAAAAAAACGTGATGAAGATGCGATCTTGTGTAATACCTTGTGGTGAGACAGACGTAGGCTCATCGCAAAAACATTTCTTGCCTTTTCGTGTAGTTCTAAACGTCGGAATTGATCCAAACTTTCTGAATTATTTTTTCCTTTTTGGCTTTATTCAGGGAGAATTTTCGCTTTCCGGCGGAAAAAAAAAAAAAAAAAAAAGCTTAGCAACGCTTAGCGCAATCATTTACCATATAAAGTCAAACTAAGGTATATGAGCTGATAACCGAGAATTAGTGAACCAATCAGAGCACGCAAATTGCATTATCCGAGGTTAAGAATTTTATGATGTCATTTATCATTTGCAGGTTCATTGTCTCGGTCAGGAGATCGGGGCTGAAGTGTGGGAGCATCTTCTTCTTTTGATTCGTTGCCCCTTTCTGGCGCTTTCAGCTACAATTGGAAACCCAAGTGATCTACTAGAGTAAGAAGTTGCAGACGTCATCATTTGATTATTTTGCTGGTTAAGTTAAACATGCCCTGGGGCTGTGACTCAGGAAAGGCCTGGTTTTCAGGGAGACTGTGCAGAGGGAGACCCATGAAAAGCTATAATAGGTAGCTTACGCATGAGACGTTTTTATCAACACGGACGCCAAGTAGCCGAGGTAAAACTGGGTCGAGACCGGCGTCTGTGACTTAACTTGTTTGCATTAAGCATGTCGCGTCAGTGATTTTACGGCATTGCTAGTTAATTGTACAGCAGGTTTCATCCTTTTTCTTCTTTCTTAATACTGAATCATGACTTCTTTCAAAAAGAAAGATTGATTTCAGAGGATGAACTTATTGTTTTATTGGAAGAGAACACGGCTGGAAATTCTCAATCCAGTTACGATCGATAATCCTGAAATGATTCTAAATGTAAAGCAAAGTTCAGATCTTCCATTGTTAGCTGATTTGTCCAATACATTTGGTACATTTCTGTAAAGGAAAGCAAATGACAAATAAAAATGAAGAAATTCCGAGAAAGAAACTAAATTTGTACGGTTATTAAAATTGTACCAAAATTTAACATGGTCTTTCTGGAAACGTTGTCTTAGCATTGGCAATGCATTAAAATTCAAGACCACAGAGAAAAAAACACAAGCACATGCAAAAGGTTATATCAAGTAAAATGAACTTACCTTCTCGCGTTTTTGTTTTTCATCACAGACGCCAAAAACCCAGCTTTGAGGTTTGTGACTAGACGTCTGTGACGTGTGACGTCACTTTCTTTGCAAAATCATTTCCGGTCGCGGTCCGTGTTGACAAAAACGTCGTGTGCTTAAT
>OX421456.1:25373340-25395840 GCA_949126865.1 Montipora capitata
TCTTTTAGCCAGCCTTTGGAACTTCTGGATGAAAAGAAATCCGTACAACACGAGACACTAAAACACCATTCTGTCAAAAACAAAAGAAAACAGGGCAAATAGTTTAAAGATGGAAAGAAACATATTGACTGCAGTTGCTGAAATTTTTAAAGGAGATAATATCCCTCTCGATTCAATTGTAAAATATGAATTAACGAATTAAAAAAAATCGTGAACGCAAGACGTTTCGATATCGTCACGACACCGTTATCAAGTGAAAGCAGGAGCCCATCCTGGAGCGTGCAACTTCCATACAGCGTCTGTGAAACGGCGTTTTCACAAGTAGGTTTATTTTTAGACTAGCCCTTCCCGCGAATTAGGTCAAAAAACAAAGGTAGTTACGGTTCGGTGACCCTATGACGTCAGCTTAATTTCTTGTAATTGGTCATCGGGCTCCTGTGGGAGTCTCATTAGCGGGAAATTCAATCTAAAAATAACCTTACTTGTGAAAACGCCGTTGCACGAGAATAGTTAAGTTGCACGCTCCGGGTGATGGGCTGCTGGTGAAAGATAAAAAGAAGTTGGACTCCATTCGAACAAAAGTATTTGTGTGAACCATTAATTTTAGGTGTTTTAATCACCTAATTATAAGTTAATCAGCTATTGAATTTATACTGGACACTACCCATTGTTCATTATTCATTCGCAAGAAAATATTTGATGCGCTACCAGCATATATTAACTCTGCTTCTTTTTTACCTTTCTCTTGATAACGGTGTGGTGGTGGTATTGAAACGCCATACGTTTACAGCATTTTTTATTCTTAAATGTTTAATCAAATGTACATTTACTAGAATATAATTATATAAAAAGACATTTTTTTCGTCTCTGACGACTTTTTAAACCATTATTGTATTCTATTTTAAATTGTTAAACATATTCAATGTAGTTGCAAAAACGATGGAAATGAAAAAAACTTTAACTCTGCATCAGTTTACTCCAGGCAGGGTTTTAGTTTTTGCTCTCCGAGTAATTTTGTCTAAACGACAGGAGAATGAACAGGAAATGTATTTATGTTAGACGAGATTATCGTCTTAGCACGATTTTAAAAATATATACATATAGAGAGAGAGAGAGAGAGAGAGAGAGAGAGAGAGAGAGAGAGAGAGAGAGAGAGAGAGAGAGCACTACACCACCAGGAAGAGGACAATTTGTATACAAGTTAAGAGTGTCTCTCGAGGCAACAGCGCATCTCTGCGCTGTTGCGCTTCCTCATCTCGAAATGTAGTTAATTAATTAACTACATTTCGCCAAGGCTTGGACCGTGAATCTATTTGTGATCCTCCTGGGGGGCAAAGATGCACACTCTTAACTTGTATACAAATTGTCCTCTTCTCTCTCGTCCGCCTGTGAATCATCGTTCTGGTTGATCCAGCGTCATCTAGTTTGGGAAAAACAGGGGCCCGATATGACCACGTAATTCCCATTCGCTATCTAAATTGGCCATGTAGCCAGCATGGTTGCTCTAATAGTGTAGTGGTGATCACACCCAACCGATAATCAGGAGGACGTGGGTTCAAATCCCACTCAGGGTATTAAAAGGTTGTTCTCCCAATGAAGATGTCATCCAGGGGTTGTCCGTCCATGGTCTCTTCAAACTTCATATGTGTATTTAAATCGGCAAAGAGTGAGGTTTCATGCAGAAATATATTTTTGTAATGAAGAATGAAATTAATTAATGAGTTAATTAAGTTCGGGGACCCAACGAGTAAACTAGCATCAAAGTGCTACAGAGTCGTTAACTTGGTTTCGCCCAATGATTAGCCTTTTTTTTTAATGAACTATTATCTGAACTAAATAATTTGGATTCTTTGTCTGAATAAAGACCACTCATTAAACAAGGGGTGGCCTATCCGATGAAATTTATCAGTGATGACTTACATCCCATGTGTCATCCATACTTTTCCATTCACCACGCATTTGCTTTCGTGCTTCGCAAATGGCCTTGTTTTGTTCCAGCTGCAAAGCTTGCATGCACTGGTTAAATGCCCTTTCTCTGTTTCACTTCAGCTGCGTGAAAATGGTTTTCCTGGCGATATGGCCCTCACTCCTAGAGAAACTTTGCAACTGTATGACGCTATTGCTCAGCACTGGCCTGACAAAGAATCACTGCAGGTCAGCGGGTCTTCTATTTTGCCTTGGATTTATCTGCGTATTGCTTTTTGTTCTGTTAGGGTTATCGGGGAAACTCCTACTTCGTTTTGAGTAATAATTATACTCCTTTCTCAGTGGACTGTATTCGGTTGGTGACTAGCAGAGCAATGAAAGGAAGAATCTGTTAGCTTCCTCAAGCCGACTGGTTGGCCAACAAGAAGCACAGAAATCTAAAGCTGTTTTGCCATTTTTGATATACAAACTAAGCTATTTAAAAGTCAGGTGACAATTTGAATGATTATTATCCCCTAATAACGCTTAATGTATACTTGAGAAGGGCTATGACCATTTGTTAAAGCCTGGTAAAGGATAAATGAATATCTTGATGTTTGCCATGCATCGGCGCCGAAATTGTTCAAAGTTCGACCAATAACTTGAGATTTTGTTATATTCCAAGCATACCTGTTTTTTTTCTTTAATGTTTTCACATCAGAAACTAACGTCAGTAGCCCCTTTCGAAATGCAGATAACACGTTAAATGAACCTCTTACTGCATCCTCAACTACTCTTTTTTTTTTCTTTACAGCGACTTTCTCCTGAGAAATATTTTCAGGAAAATAAATTTATTGGCAAGAGGCATGCCAGGCAGTACGAGGAGGAGCTGAAGAAGGAGTTAAAGTCATGGGCAGATGATGAAAACAAGTTGCAGAAGGTCAACCAGTTTATTAGCGGAGCTCCGCGCACGCGTGGAGCACCATAGTTAAGAAAATATGGTAACCCATCGATGCGAGAAAATTTGGTTTTATAGTCATGACGTCATCACCCCTCCATGTATGCCGATGTGACCAGTATCATGCTAGTTTACAGCATACATATCCATGTCGAAACAAGCTATCCGCTCACCAGTATCACGTGACCATATCGCGGGCTCAAGCTTAGACCTCACCTAGGTCAGCTGTGTTTTTTTTAAGTTGACCGCTGACCACGTACTGGTTTTCGATTGGAATGCAGGCTCAGCCAAGGTTAACTCATCTAAAAATAACGAGGCTCCAATTTTCGCGCGTTTTCTGTGGCTCGATGCAGCTACAAGGCCATGCTACGTCAACTATAGTTCTTACACAGTCAACGCTTTTCGTGTTGAGGTGGAAAACGGTTTGGAAAATGTTTTCTTTCTGCCTTTTCACTGGTTTCAATCCAGTTTGAGCTATCATGATAGCTGTGGTCCACACTGGCGGCTACGCAGTTATTCAAGTCAAGCATCGGAGGGATATAAGCTTAAAGCTGAGTGTTTATTTTTAATCTGCTAAGAGCTGCTTTTTTCTATGTATTGCAGTTTTTGGCATATCTTTAGAAGCTCTGATAAGGTTACACGATGCCTAGAGGACCTATGACTAGAACAGAAACGAAACGACAGCGAAAGAGAACGACAACGACAAAACAGAACACCAGTAATAGCTCATACTTGTTGGAAGATTTAACTCCACAAATTATTTCCTTGGCCACTAAAACGTTTGTAATTTTTACGGATTCGTTATTTAAAGTTGATGCGTATTTTTTAAAAGTGGTTTAATCGGTTTTTCATTTTTTCAGGAATGAAGCTCGAATTTTTATTGAAAACTGAAATTAAATAACAATTATCTGTACTGTTTTGGACACAAAGATAAAGTTGAATTATTTGTTTGTTTTGCTTTAAAGTGCGAGCGAAGAAGCGCTTTTTTAATCCGTTTGCCCAACTGGTTTTCGATGTGCCTCGACAGTGACAAGAAAATTTTGCCCTTATATTATAAACACGTAATCTACATGAGTTCTCGAAATATCAGGGTGAAATTTCACTAGCTTGTATTTTCAGAGGTTTGTTTAAAGAACCTTAGTTAGCCACGCCCATGTTTTTGTTTACATACGGGAGTTTTGGTGTTGTATTACACTTGGGACTTGACCAAACCATGAATAATCGTAGCTTGCGCCGTACTTCTAACATAATGATAAACAGCATTAAGTCTCAGTAAATGCAAACAAAAGATGGTTTCATTTGGTCGCTTACGCAAATCGCAATACACACTTGTAGCATCAGATGAAATCTCTTATTCTGCGTTTTTAGAATTTCTTCGTTTTTTAAGTTTACCAAAGCCTCAAACGAGTGTTGAATTATCCAACAAAGATATCTTCTTCCTGTAACGTAAACACAAGCTGACCTCTATAGTTTTTACTTTCCAGATCAAAATCAAAATATGTCACACGCAAGCTTGCTCAGTTCCACAAAACTCGGTCTTATTATCGGTGAGAAAATGAAATGAACAACGAAAAGAAAAAGGCTTGTACAGATTGTAATGGTGATCAGTATTCAAATGTTTACCTGTGTTCAGTGCTGTCAGCTCGAGCGGAAGACACGCATAACATTAATTCAACCAGAATCATCGATCCGACGGTGAATCCGTTTTTCGTGATTCCTTGCAATGTAGTCCAAGACATTATTTCTCTACTTTCCAGAAATGGTAATACAATGATTCTGATCATTCTAGTCATTAAACGCCTGCCCTCTGTTCTTCGATGAATCCCTGCTACTCCAAGAGAAGCTGTTGTTCCACAACGATCTCCGTTTCCATTCGATAACATGTTGCGAAGAGCAAGTCATACATAAATAACGATAAAAAATCAAATTCTTATTTTCCATGGAAAACAGAATTATATAGCCCATTTGATGTCCAATGGAAATAGATTGCTTTGACAGTCACTAAATTCGCCAGAATTCACCCTTTTCGGAGTAACCAAAAGTGGCGACTGAAGTGTTATGGGCGCGCAATGTAAAGTAGGTGACTAAGGTCCTTTAAGGACGTTCGCGCCAATTGTTTCTGCGCATCCTTACTGCGCACGCAAATTCACACGCCACGTCATACACGAGCGCGCGCGTTAAGTAATAAAATGAGAGATGATAGGGCAAAAGGCCATTGCTATAGCTTTGCCTGGATTTAACGGTCTTGGACGTTCGGTGACCCCTATTTTTCTTTCCAGAAACGGATTTTATTTACAATTATCTCCACGTTGTCCAAAAATGAACAAAAAATCAATGTGGGAAGTTAAAAAAATTTCAAGATTTCTGCTCACGGGTCATCAAATCCTGCCATCTTACGGCTGCAAGGCGCGTGAAACTGTGGTCGCTAAATGCGAACTTGATCTTTAAAGAACCTCACCAGTTGTCTAAATTCACTTAGTAAGTCCACTTAAACAATATTCGGCAGAGAAGATTTCACTTCAAAGATTTAATTGCAATATATTTGGGTTTACAGACACTGGCCTTATTCGCTAACGAAGCCCGATTTTGTCCCATTTTGGGTGTTTTTCCGGGCATGATCTATCCAAAACAAAGTCGGTGACCCCCCATTTCTTTTACATTTCTGACATAACTAACTCATCATCTTACAGTGGTAAAAGTTTCAGAAAAAAATCAATGTTGAAAAAATTTCGCGCGAACGTCCTTAAGCGGATCTTGTTTGAAGTTCGTCCTTTCTTGGTTTCATTGCCATATTTTGCCGATATTTTCTAAGCCAAGCTGGCGTGTTTCAATGAAATAAATCAAAATGTGAATGATCTCGTTATCAGTAAAACTCTTTTTTTGTCCTTAAACTGACAAACTAAGTTTTTTATGGTTTCTAACTTTAGCGTGAATCCTATTCGCTGGGTATTGACAGTTAACCCTGAGATGGATTTTTTCCTTTTCATTCACTCACTCACTCAGTGTGTGGTTGTTTTCTTTGAAAACTCGTGCGGTTCAACAAAAATTCATTGCCAAACTGGTGAATTTCAAAGTAAATTTCACTCGAAAATGCGATATCGGTTTTTGGCGTAAAATTGACCATGGAATTTACTGTTAGGCAATGAATTTTTCTACAGAGGAAAGCAAAGAAAATGATTTATTTATTAAAGGAACAACCTGAAACATCAAAACGCGGACAATTCGGAACTTTTTATTTTCACCAACCCTACAAGCAGTGAGATTAAATAACCAGAATGATCCGCTTTTAGGCTTGGCTAAATGTATATATTATTGTATGTTTACTTGTTTATTGATTCATTAATTTTTGTTCATTTGAACGTTTGTTTATGATGCGTTCGAAGAAGGAGAACTTTTTTTTTTTTCTGGTGGAGTTCGTATGACTTTCTGGTTGCCCTGTGTTGCCTTGCTGGATGCTTCAAGAATGTTTCCTTTCTTGGAGTTCATTATAGTTGGTACTGTTTTGGCGCCATTATTAATTCCGTGCTTAAAATGAAAATCAAGGTGGCGAATATCCTATGAGAATGGGTTAACACTTCCTTCCATATTTCAAAATGGCCTTGGACATTCGCTTAAAATTACATCAAGTGAAGCTTATTTTAAACTTAAAAGGAATAAGAGAATAAAAATTCAGAATAGTGCACTCCTCGAACCCGAGTCGTTAGCTTTATTCTTTCTATCTGTTACCATTGCACCAACAACGACTAGTCGCGGTTCCCATTAGATGTACAACTAGACGCTCCATGAACGTACACTGGGTTGCCTGTGTTACGAAGTGACTGAGTTGAGTGGTATTAAACTGCAGCGTTCCAGGCATTTTTTTTTAAAGTCGGGGGTCATTAAGACCATTTAAAGGGTCACCCAGAAGTCGTACCAGCAGAGGCCCTTTGGCTCACACGTTCATACGACGAAAGAAATCCTTCTCTGAGGTTAAAAACCTGGCTACGGACCTCTTAATCATTTGTCAGAAAGAATAAATTCCTGTCATCTTCAGAAAAAATTGACACGCATTGCTTACGTGTGGTACTGAAGTAACACAGCGCTTTATTCGATATTGTCAACTGAGCTGTGTTTTGTCTTCCAGGAGATTCAAGTTGACTTTCCGTAGTATGTAGGTCTAACAGTACACGATATTGTTTAGGTATTGTATATTGTAGTGCCATGGTAGAAGTCTTAGATAAATAGCCCCCTGAAAAGACATGTGGTTTCTAGCAAAGTACTGAACCCAGAACGATTGAGGAGAATAAAAGGGAATTGAGAAACACTGGCTTCTGGGCTGACATGTTGATCATTTTCAAGTTCCCTCACAACTTCTTTTCACCACAAGTGTAAGCGTGCACTCTGGGCATCTGACAGCTTTGTAGACAAAAGTTCACTGAAGTTTTTTTTCCCCTGTCCGGCTGGATTAGTATCTGGATGGGCGACCTAAAAAATATACCACCTCGTAACAGAAGCATAGGACCGAAAATTCTATTTTAACGCTATCAAATGCGAACCAAGCAAGATACAGATTTTGTTAGCTTGCTTTATGCAAAACAAATATTGATGCAAAAGTAAATAAATACTGATACACAGTTTTTAGGAAGAGCAGAAGGAAGTTTTCAGGAAGGTCGATCGAGAGAAAAATATTTTGCCATCGGTAACAAAATCTACGACATGAAAACAACATTAATTTTGAACCCCGAATATAAAAAGTTACCATCAGCGAAAAACATTTTGGGAGATTTTTTTAAAGTTGATATTTGTTATTGTACTTTTGGCCGCACCGTGTAAATCGCACACCGAATTCAGCGGGCACCGTGATCAAGTTACCGCGGCATGTTTACTCGCGAAACAGTGAATTATCTGTGTCAAATGATGGCAAGATACCGGGTTTTTGCTTTTGTTAATTTTCTTTTTCTTTCAAGTGTTATAAATTTGACAAGAAATGTGCGAATTCAACACAAAGATCACAATCGCTCAACTCTTGAGGTTGACCATTGTTTCTGCAAAGTCAAAAATCTCTCCAAGACGAGGTTATTCATCAGCTACTTTATTATTCATTAGCGTCACAATTTTTTGCCGATTTTGGGGCTCATTTTGTTGAAGCTCAAGCACGCTTCCAACAGACCTGTTTATTTTCGTGACTTATGCGCTACCACAAAAATTCTCCCCGTATCACATTTCAACACATGTATGCAAATTTGTTAACCTCGAAAATTACACAACATGATAAATTTACAAAAGGTGGAAATTTCACAGAAATCTTTTCCAGCGAAACATCTATTGAAACAAACAACATCTTTGCTATAAGAGGCAAAAAACCCTTCCTATTTCAATTGCGTGCCTGCAAACGAGAGAAAATCGGTGTCACAAAGCCGCATATGCAATTAAATAAATTTCTGACAGTTCACATCAAACCCTTTTCAAAAGAACCTTGACCGCAAATAATGAAGCACAAAAGAGACAACAAGCTTTCATTCAAATAATTTTTTACTGTCACATTTCCAATTTTTTTTTACCTTTGCAGAGTTGAGTCATAAAATGAATGTAACTTGCCAGACAACTTAGATGCGACTTCAGTAGACACAGTGATGCATTCAAGGCGTTCGATTCCTTCAATGTTTGTTAAATCGATAAAAGAATTCCCAATTGACTTCAGTGTTGTATACAATAGCAAGTTAGTAAAATATTAGAAACAAAGCTTACTTGGTATCCAACGGCGAAAAATGAAATTGTTGTCGAAGACCATTACTCGTCGCCTTAAAGATTCCTGTTTTTTTTTTCACTGCCTAAGTTGCTTATCCAATTGACGTTCCATTCTTGAGCTCCATAAGGGTATGTATTGTTTAAAGATGCACTAAAACGTCATTCGCGTTACAATGACTTTCGACGCCATTCCAGGTTAATAATTAAATGTCCTCCCGTGTGCACCAGAGAAATCTACGCATTACCCCAGGCCCCTCAAACGTAACAAAATACGCACAGAAGACTCTATGCACAAATACACCACTAAGCAGGGGAAGTGACAGGCAAGACTTTTACCGACACGGAAAGAAAGAAAGAAAACGACGAAATGCAACGCAGTTTCCGACTGGGTTTGGCAACCCAGTAATAAACAGAAGCTAACGGTTTTCAAATTAGTGCTGAACCCAAAATACTCTACTCTAGTATTGAACCCTAAAAAATGCTGAATTAAATTGAAGAACTCGTGAACACAAAATCGTATTTACAAAATTTCTAGTCAGTACAAAAATCAACTTCACAAACTCAAAAAATTAACAGCTTTAAAAAGCAGCATCTCTTTGTTAATTTTCTGTCACTTGCAAGTATATCCTGTAGCCTTAAAACGAATTCATTTTGTTCTGTTGTTTGCATAGGTGGAATCTGTTATTCAATCGTTGAATTCCGTCCCTTCAGAGGAGATGGCGACGATGCCTTCTGGTAATTCTTTTATCAGAAGAAATTTCTCAACGCTTGTTGAAAAACTTAAAGCACAAAATAAACTACCTGCCTTGGTTTTCAGGTAAGGGCATCAACACTTTTGCTTTGTATTTTGTGTATTGGAATTCCAAAGAAAACGTCACCCAAGAGACAATGAACAAAGAACCATGGGGGGAGGGGGTGGGGGAGAAAGCTAGGAAGGCAGGCAGGAAAACAACAAAGATATAGCACTTTCAGTGAGACTGGGTTTGTAATTTTCATACCAATGATCCATAATATGCGGACACTTGACTGAAACATCATTAT
Source organism: Montipora capitata (assembly GCA_949126865.1). Lineage (NCBI taxonomy): Eukaryota > Metazoa > Cnidaria > Anthozoa > Scleractinia > Acroporidae > Montipora > Montipora capitata. Next base: position 25,382,972 of record OX421456.1, read on the forward strand.
CGCTGCATGATTCACATTTCAATAAGTAATTTTTTTTTTGTTGTTGTTTTCTCGAATTATTGCGTTAGTTAATGAAACGTTAAGCACTGTTTACCAAAGAAAAACCGCCTTAGTGGCTCACATGATTCAGCAGTAAGACCGGTTAATCCAAGTCACATCATTTTTTAAAATATGTACGCCAAACGTACACTTATTTAATGCGATTATGAGACTGAACTGGTAATTTTCTTTTATGAAAGAATGAAAACTGATGTTTATAAAATGGGAATAGCACCATTCATAGTAGGATACAATGTGTGTCTTAGTAAGTTGTGTGTTAATGAGCAAGTTGGTTTTACGGAAGACTAGTGTTTTTGTTGCTGGAAGTGGCTCAAATGATGTTCCATAGGACAATCGCGTGCTATTCGTAAAACTAATTATGTTTCCATTCATTTGTGCAACAGACCAACAGCTTTCTGTTTCAAATTTTGCTAATTTATTTGTGGTAATAGGACAATGCACTATTTATAACAGTGGGATATTAAAAAAAAAAAAACAAAAAAAACAATTAAAAAAAAAAATACACACTCGCAAAGATATACAGACTTTCCGGTGTTGTGGTCTGCCATGAGGTCTGCTATGTGTTTGGCCGGCTTGGCGTGGTATGTCAAAAATGCTAATGCTATACGAGGGCACCTATTAGCAGAAATAGCCATAAGTCAAAGGAACTTGTAGATGTAGATGCAATGCGGCTAAAGCCTCGGTGGACCACGGGTTGCTCATCGGCTTATAACGAATGATTTAGTGACCAAACTTGCTTGGTTAGTATTGGTGAATACTGATTTCTATGTTGGCCAATAACCTTTACATGTTTGTTTCAGTTTGTGACATTACTACAATGCCAAAATGAAGATTTCACTTTCTTCCAGCTAAGGCTATCGGTTCTTTTCATTTCTGTAGTATTACGACGATTAAGCATCGAATTGAAATTTTTGAGAAAAACGTTTTAGCCAGTGCACAAACTCAAAGAAATCAAGTTCAAGTTTAAATTTATTGCACACTGTTTACAGAAAACTAAATATGAGACACTATACAATCATTAGAGAAAAAACAAAAAAAGTACAATCAGATAGAAATTAGCTAGTCGAAACAATAATAGTGTACAGTGACCAAAGTAGTCAATGAGCTATGGTCAGGTTTGAGTGGTCAATAGAAAACGTTTGTAGCGCTTTTTAAAGAGTATGTATGGGAAACATTTGAGTTCTGGTGGGGCAGATTCCTATTATTATTATTATTATTATTATTATTATTATTATTATTATTATTATTATTATTATTATTATTATTATTATTATTATTATTATTATTATCATTATTATTATTTTCATCATTTTTTAACTGCGGAATATTTAAATGCAGATTTACCATAATTAGTGCGTACTGATGGCTTAAAGAAGTCTTGAATTGCAGCATACCTAGTAGCGGAGCTCCGCGCGCGCCGAAGTCGCGAACGCGCGGAGCAAAATAGCTAAGAAAATATGGTAACCCATCGATGGGAGAAAACTTGGTTTTATAGCCATGACTTCATGAACGTCCGTACGTACGTACGTCCTTCCGCCCATCCATGTATGCCAATGTGACCAGTATCACGTAACAATATCACGGGCTCAAGTTTAGAGCTCATCGAGGAGGCAATACTCTAGTTGACACTGTAGCGTTTACAGCATACATCTTTCATATTGGACATCAATGTTATGGTCAATTGACACCTGTCAAAACAAGGTACCCGCTGACCAGTATCACGTGACCATATCGCGGGCTCAAGTTAGACCTTATAGAGGTCAGCTGTTTTTTTGAAGTTGACCGCTGACCCGGGACTGGTTGTTGATTGGATCGCAGGCTCAAGCCAGGTCAGCCACTCACACTCACACCTGAACGAGGCTTAATTTTTCGCGCTCTTTCTGTGGCTCGACGTGGCTACACAGCCATGCTACGTCAGCAAAGCTCTTGACAGTCGATGTTTTTTGTGTTCGGGTACTGTTTGGAAAATATATTTTTCTCTCATTTTTCGCTGGTTTCAATCCAGGTTTAACATAATATAGCTGTAGTTATTCAAGTCAAGCATTGGAGGGATATAAACTTAAAGCTGAGTGTTTATTTTTAATTTGTTTAGGGCTGCTTTTTGCTCTGAATTGCAGTTTTTGGTATGTCTGAAGATTTTTAATTTCGAATCTACTAAGGTTGCAAGATGCCTGGACGGCCTATGTTAGAAGAACAGAAACGAAAGAAGAGAGAAAGAGAGCGAGAACGACAAAACAGGAACAGCAGTAATAGCTTTAAGTTGGTGGAAGAAGTTACTCCACAAATTCTTTTCTTGGACACTAAACCGTTTGTTATTTCTACGGATGAGTTATTTCAAGTGGATGCATATTTCTAAAACGTGGTTTAGTCGTTTTTTCCTTTGTGCAGGAATGAAATTCGAATTTTTATTGTTAACTGGAATTAAATAACAATCATCTGTACTCTTTTTGGACAGAAATAATCGACCTTTTGCTGGTTTGTTTGGCCTTAAAATGCGAACAAGAAGTTTTTTTACTCCGCTTGCCTAACTGTTTTTCGATGTGCCTCGACAGTGACAAGAATTTTGCACTTCTGTTCTAAACATGTAATCGCAATGAGTTTTCGTAAAAGTATAAGGAGAGGCTCTTGACAAAGGGAATTGCTCTGTCGGATTCTTTTTCACCGATTTTAGTAAAGGATTAGACCTTATTGACCATTATATTCTACTTGATAAATTGGGTATGTACGAACTACCAGGGTGTTTAGTTAGATGGGTTGCTGCATTCCTAATAGGCAGGACACAAAGGGTTTGTCTAGACTCTTCACTTTCGTCTACCAAGATGCTTAATGGAGGAATACCACAGGGTACCAGGTTGGGCTCGATTTTATTTGTTGTCATGGTGGACGATCTGTTGAGATCCTGGGGTCCCAGGGTTAAATTTGTTGATGATTTAACTGTGTTAGAAATCGTCCCACGCAACTCTCCATCAGTCATGGGGTACATTGCAGGGTACCAGGTTGGGCTCGATTTTATTTGCTGTCATGGTGGACGATCTGTTGAGATCCTGGGATCCCAGGGTTAAATTTGTTGATGATTTAACTGTGTTAGAAATCGTCCCACGCAACTCTCCATCAGTCATGAGGTACATTGCCAATAATATCCATTCTTTTGCTATTAACAACAATATGAGGCTCAATGCCAAAAAGTGTAAGTTATTGCCTGTTAGTTTTCTTCATATGACAGCAGTGTGTGGCCGCCCCTTTTTCTTGCTGGGGCTGAGATAGATTCTGTTGAGTCCTTCAAGTTCTTAGGTATATATATTTCATCTGATTTGTTGTGGACGAAACACTGTGATGTCATAGTGAAGAAAGCTTTATGCAATTAGGAAACTTAAAGGTGCTCACGTTAAGGGAAACGACTTAGTCGCGGTATATAGCTCGTTAATTCGATCCATATTAGAGTATGGATCAGTTGCTTTTGCGCATCTCCCTAATTACCTATCTAACACTTTGGAAGGAATTCAAAAGGGAGCTTTGTCGATCATATACCCTGAATCTTCCTATGACGTTGCGCTAAAAAAGATCCAATTTAACTACATTTGTTTCCAGACGAGCCAATGCTTGTCGTAGGTTCATTGACAGCATCCAACCCAATAACCCACTTTATAATATTATAAAACATAACTGTGCTGTGAGGCTGGATAAGCCATATAATCTGCGACATAAAAGTGAGGCGAAAGTCCCATACAACACAATTCGATTTAGGAATTTTTCACTTATAAATATTCGTAATATGTATTTAGTAATTAATCAAAATTCGATATATTTTATAGAAGAATAGTACAAATTGTAATCATTATGTTTATTATATATGAAGCTGTTCTTGACCACAACCTGTAATTCAGTCTTGACTGTGAGAGGTTGAAATAAACAAATCATTCATACAAATCATTCATTCAATTATCATCAGCTTGTGTTTTCAGAGGTTTGTTTAGAGCACGTAAAGGTAGTTTGTTGGAGATCTTGTTTGAAGTTTGTCGTTTCTAGCCGATTCTGGTTCTATGCCAAGCTGGCGTGTTTCAATGAAATACATCGAATTGTAAATGATCTCGTTTTCAGAGATAATGTGGAATATATAAAGTACATCAATAAAACTCCTTGTTTGACCTTGAACCGACAAAGACGATCTGTCACATCACGAGCTATAGTACGTCTGTGAGTTCTAATCTGAGTTCTAAAGTCGCTCCGGAGAGCTTTCTCTACGATTCGAAGAGTTTCTTTGCTCCTGAAAGAATTCATCGACATCAATGATGGCGGTCACAAAGTCAAAATAAAATGTTTCCTTATCACTAGCAAATGGCCAACAAGTTGGCTCATTTTCGTGTAAGAGCTTTCTTTGAGTTTCGAAGAGGTTTCTTTCATCTCCTGACCAAAGAGCTTTCTTTTCGTTTGAAAGAATTCTTCGATCAACAATAATTACAATCTGGCGACATGCTCGAACTCACGATAATAATACGTTTCTTAACAAGTTGGTCCATTATTTGATGAGACATTGAGAAACAATTCCGAACGTATGTTGTAAAAGCTATTTTGTATTTTACAACCCAAATTAGATAACTTTATCGCCAAGTAAAGCCAGGAAATGTCACTTGCCACGTATGCAATTAACACTGTCGGCCGCTTCCCTCTCAGAAGTAAACGAGCAGGCAATAAGCAAAGCATGTCAACAATGTTGTTCGGTGCAACGAAGGAGTACGACAAAGATACGAAGTAACATTCGGTGGAAAGTCGCAACACCTCGGCAAATCCCAAGGGATGTGAACACTTTCCATTTTTCCATCTCTCTGCATAGTGTTTCATGTGCATGCACATTATACACAAAAACGGTTCGTATACACTGTACTAATTCTTCCAAAATGGCACACATTACTTTTAAGATGTGGAATTTTGAAAAATTATGCGAATCGGTGCTTTAAAGGGACATGATCAACCATGCGTCATTACACGCCTTTGATTTTGTTTACATGCGGGCAATCGCGGCGTCGCGTATATTAGATGGCTTCATCCAGCACTTCAAACGGCAATAACAACGAAATAATACATATACACGCAACAAATACTATAAAAAACTGTTCACCAATATTACGACCAACAGATCCAGATTTTACGCCCGATGGAACGCGATGAAGTTTCACCCATCACAGATTACTATTTCTGTATCACAGAAAATAGCGTCGAAGAAAGCGCCTGCCCGCAATGACTCATGGTTGACCGTGTCCCTTAACATAATCACATGCCACTTACGGACCACAAGTTTGACAGGCTTGTTAGTTACAGTGTCTATATTTGTTTCAGCTTTAATCGAGTGTTGTGCGAAGTGCTGGCGGAGGAACTTGCTCTGAAATTTGAAAAGAAAGAAGAAGACATCAGAGCAAGCACAAGAAAGCTTGATGAAAAGAAACGTCTACAAGTGGAAAAGAAGGAGAAAAGGACCCGAGATAAAACAGAAAAAGAAAAAGCTAAAAGGCACTTAGAAAACGATGCAGTTGTTTTTGTTAATTGATTAACATATCGTGCATCACTTTGCAATATCTCCTGCTGCAGTATTTTTTCTTTACGATGGTTGTCTTCTACCATTCTTGCACCTGCAGATCTCGCACCAAAAGAGAAAATCTGGAGGAAGCTCAAGATGAGCAACCGAAGCTTTCAGACTTGGATGAGCTTTTGAAAGAATGCACATTGTCGTTTGTCAATGCCATCGGTAAAGAGGTTCGAAAGAGGCACAGTATATTAGTTGACTTAAATTCTTTTAGTTGTTTGTTTGTTTGTTTGTTTCTCAAGATACCACTGTATTGGCTCCTTTAGTAAAAACTATGTGCTAGCTAATTTGTCATGAATTGTTCCAATTTTATCAGACAATGGATGCTTCGGTAGCTCAGCTTTGAGATCTTGGCCATCTCCAACAGCTCATCAACATCTTATTGTGTTTGCACTCATTTTTATTTTGTTGCTGGTTTAAAAAAAGAGTAACCAAATTCTTTACACATCTGAATGTTCCTAGGTTGAGATTTTTATGTCAGTTTAAACTCACCAAGCAAGGGCTCTTTACATGAACGTTGTTGACTAGCACAATGGGTTGTACAATCGAGTAGCACGTTTTATATGACTCAGCTATCGTGTGATTTATCAGGAATAGATAGGTTTGACCTTCCAGGGGAACTTTGTTTAAAACGACTTGGCGGCGCCTCGTTCTTTCAACCCACTTCTCGGTCTTCCACATTCTTTAACCCCACATTCCAAAACTGGGAATGGAACAACTGTTTTATTAAAAACAACCAAAAAAAAAACTTGCATGAAAGATTCAATGGCTCCTTTTTCTCAAGCACGTTACAATGGCTGATATCTGATAGCTGCTAATCCGAACAAACCGCTGAAATTGTAATATTCATTTATTCAGCTATTTACATGAGACAAGAAATGTGACAAAAATAGATTGGATGTTTCTTTTTTGTAGAAATTAAAGAAGATCTGGGATCGCATTTGGATGATTGACAGTAAAGATATATTCAAGCGTGCTTTGAAGCGAGGAATCAGCTATCATCACGCTGGACTCAAAAACAAAGTTCGTATGGCCGTGGAAATGCTTTTCAGGGAGAAATATCTTCAGGTGACACATCATCTAGTCACAGCTTCCTTGCCCACATTTTCCAGCGTTAATGGCCATTTACTTGTATCTAGATGATTCAAGTTCTGCCTGGTGTATTGTTCTGTTTGCATACACTGTTGTTTGCCAAGGGTGATCCCTTTCATTGCAACCTACAACATTACGTTGACACGCGCTCTATAATTAATTTACTCAATTAGGTAAAAGTAATTATTGTTAAGGCACGTTATAAACTTTGCAAGTTCCATTTTTATAACTTAACCCTATAAAGACTACAATACTCGTCCAAAATCTTGAAACACTTGTGTCTGTTTCCCCTTCCCCAATGTTGATTTGGGTATCACAGTGGTCTGAGTGCTTCAAAACACGCGTGGCTCAACATTGGGGAGCGAGAAGGCACATTTCATGGGGGAAAACAGTGTGAAGTAGAAATCTCAGGATTTTTGTAGAAAATTCGACAGAAACGGTGTCTGTTTCAACGATTTGTGACGAGTATTGTAGAGTGAGGGTGGGGGATACCGGCCGCAACGAAGTAACGTTTTTCAGTATTTCAGCAAACATCATGAAACTTCACTATTTTTGCAGAAACTTCTCAGGGAATTTGATGTGGTTAGTTAGTCTACATTGACTTTCATGTTACCATGGCGACCATTTTTTTGATGGGCACTTTTTACAGAAAACCGAAAATCCCTCTCTAAAAATGAAGAAAAATTACTTTTATTACATACACCTTTATGTTTGTAGCCCACCCTCAGTATTCCGTTATTGGTTTTGATTATTTTTTGTTGACGCGTTTGTGAAGTTTCTGGCAAGAAAATCCAGAAATCCACAATGGCGGATCCAAGATGCCTACCATTTGGAAATCATGACATACAACGCTTCCCGTTGCGGATCTCCAAGGAAATATATTTTTGGATGTACTACCTATCGTTCAAGCCTCATTGTCATAGCTTTTACAATTGGGAAATTATGGTAAAGATCCCCCTCTCCTTTTCCCTGACCCCAGGGTACATGAATGCATCAATTTACGTTTTTCTGTCATTTATTATTCGCATTACCAATTATTTGTTATTTCTTAATTTTCACTTTTTGCGGGTTTCATGGCTATTACATGAATCGCTAGGTTGTCACGGCAACAGGTACCCTTTCTCTTGGTATCCACATGCCTTGCAAGACAGTTGTGTTTGCTGGAGACTCTCCTTTCTTAAACTCATTAATGTACAGACAGGTAAGTGATGTAGTAAGGCCTCAGGCCTTTCAAAATTTCTTGATATAGGAAAATTACAAACATTCAGAAGTATGACCATGTCGACAATAACAAACCATCCAACTTCAGCATATCCCTGCAAGGGCACTGTATTTTGAAAGCCGATTAACCTAAGACAGAATTCCTCCTTTTGACATATATTTAATGTTGGCCCTCTTCCCTAAAGTTCAATTTAAATTACCTCTGCTTTGTTTCTTTATGAATAATGTTCTTCGAATCATCTTTTGCCATCTCCCATACAACTTACCTGAGAAATGGCTGAGAAAAGCGTCCTAACGAAGGGCTTTTTAAACCTCCATTAACAAACGTCGATCAATGATTTCTGTACTCCTTTCACGCACACAAGATTATTTTGCGAAAATATAGCCACTATACGTCACGGTTGGGACATGAAAACGACTTTCAACCAGGACATTGAAGACAAGCCAAGTCAAACAGGATAGGTAGGAAATGTTGTTAATCCCTCATTAAATTTGAATGTTTTAGATGTCTGGCCGAGCGGGACGTAGGGGATTTGATCCAGTGGGTAACGTTGTGTTTTTTGGAGTTCCTTATCGGAAGATCCAACGCCTCATTACAGCTAATATCCCAAAGCTTGTCGGGAACTTCCCAATAAATGTATCTCTCGTACTTCGCCTGCTTCTGATGACATCAAAGGGGGATGATAAGCGGGATGCATTCACCAAGGTTGGTACAGGGTCTGTAGTAAAGTAAATGTGACAACGGAACATCCAATGGAATAAATTTCTTAGATCATAGTTAATTGAGAGACTGGGGATGAAGCCTTGCCAGTGATCTCTTAAATCCTTTGTTTTAACGTTCGCATTCCAGCTAGCTAGGGACCTTAATCAACGACAACGATGACGGCAACAAAAATGTCACTTGAAAATATAACTTCGTTCCGTTTGTGCAAGTTTTGGATTATTTCAACTCATCCACCTTGTGCAAAGCCAGCGAACTACCCAGGAACCAAATAGGTTTGGTAAGAAAGAGTGAGAAAGTTAACGTCTTGTACTCAAGTTCCCCACAAAACCTTCACATTTTTGGTTTGCAGAGGAAGACAAAGAAATGTACCAAAATTTGAAACACGCTCATTGAATCTATTGTTTTGTGTCGTTGCCGTCGCCGTCTTCATTCCTTAAGTTGCCTATTAATTAACAGAAAAGTTGCCATTGGTCACTTGCTTTATCAATTTTCAAAATCTTCCTTGTGGTTTGCCCACGGTCTGAGAGTCAAAAATGCCAACAAAAACATATAACAAAGAAGTTTGTCTGACTTCAAAACCATTTGCATTTTAAGGGCTATGATTAGATACAGAATATGAACGACAAATAAGTAATCATACCTGTTGCTAAACCAAGATCATAACCATGTGTTTTTTCTTTTAATTGTTATTTCATTTAGTCTCTGACGCTGCTCTCTCACCCGTTTATCTGCCGAAAACATCCAGAGATGGAAGGTCAAGTTAAGAAACATTTTCTTTTCAGTGTCGAACTTCTTGCCAGATTGGTAAGTGACAAAACAAACTTTCATCTAAAAAAGAAGATTCTGTAAACGTACTTTAGCTTGATAAGCACTTGTTGCAATATATTGGTATTTACAATTTCTCTGAAGTGTGTACTATGGTTGTCTGCTGAGTAATGTTACTTCTTTAATTGGAGACTCGTTGGCCCAAGTGGTGGAGATAAGACTTTATACAGCATTTTAAATCACTAAAGTTCACTTATACCCAGAAATGCCCGCAGCTCCAAAAATTACAAATTTCACCAAAAAATCCTTCTTTGAACCATTTTAGCAAAAACTATGAAAAATGTAAAAAGTACATGCCCATGACAGTTTAACAAAAAATACAAATTTGGCAAAGATTGCAGAAAATTGTGCACCCAGTAACAAAGCAGGCATCCACCTGTCCGTTGTGGTCCACTTCAACTCGGGACTCCACAACTTTCTTTCCCTCAAACGTTGAAAATGTTAGGACTCGAACTTTCTTTCCCTTTATAACCGACTGACATTAGATAGGACGGTGAAATGCGAGGCACATATGGCTCTTGACATAGCTTTTAACAGCTTTCAAACGACAACTTGTGAAATGTCAACATTTCTCCGTGGCCCTTTCCTTCCTAAGCCTTGGGCTTAGTTTTCGAGATAAGCTGTATAAAACAAGAAGAAGAAATTAATTGAAGCGACATTATATTCTTACCTGCAAAAATAAGGACAAATAACGCAAATAAAAACCCAGAGACCACAAAAGCTCTGAACTCCACAGCTTCGCGATGTGCACTAATTATCCATGGTGGAACGTATGCATCTCATGCTAACCGGAAGTGACGTCACCGGGATTTACTAGAAATTTAAAGTTCTGGCATTGATGGGAGTATATTATTTAATCTAGAATCAATATATACCTTATTAACTACACCAAAATGCGAATTTGAAAATGTTATGTTATCAATAGTTTTAAAAACCAGTCATTCGATCGCTTCCTAATTTTTTTTTAATATTTATATAATTCTGTTTTATTAGCTTTTGGAGCTAATCCAGTTTGTAGTTGATGTTTTGTAATAGCATCGTTATTGACTGTTCCCTCCTTTAAATTAGTGATTTTCTTATTTCCCCTATCAATTGGGTTTTTCACGTCAATTTTTAGATTATCATCATCAAATTGCACGTACAATTGAGTAAGATATTCGTATGGCACAGCATCGCGTTTCCCTTGACGAGGGTTTCCAATATCTCGAACACGGATAAAATCCATAAGAAGATGCCCTTGCATCGTAGAAGAACCATCTCGTTTTATATAATCGGTTACATGAATTGGTAAACCAGAAGAATCACCACCATTTGCTTTTATGTGATCGTATATCTGCTTTTTGGGTAAAAAATCACTATCATCAGTGCCTGGTTTTAAATTATTATTTTTATTTTATTTTCCATATCATAATTACCATCTGGAATCAGCTTAAAACCAACTCTTGGAATGCCTTCAATTATTTTTGTACTAGGTGTTTCCAATAAACCGTTTAAATAACTCATTTATATATATTGGTTATATTTTTACACTGAAGATTTTTGTTGTAAATTTTATTGGTTTATCAATATAGATTAAGCTATATAACTCCTGTGTCCCTTTTTCATATTGATCTTTTGAAATATTATTTTCGCGGCGAAGAAGGGCTTTTTCATTGTTGCTTGGGAATTCATTAATGCATAAATGTGAGCAGTTTAATCTGATATCCTTTGGTATTTTGTAATATGATTGACTCAAATAAATAACATTGCAAATCAATGGCTTTTGGTTTTTTCACAAACAAAATCATCAAATATAACCAGCTTTTGGTTATCATCTGTTAATTTAGATACTGGGTATGACTTCGTTGCTACTCGCTTCAATAATATCATAGCCAACATCCTTTCTTATTGGTTCAAACATGTTCAATAGATTTCGATATTTTGACTGCTCTAAGTTTTTAGCATACAGGTATATTTTGCAATAAATTATAAATCATATGCATTAATTTGTTTGTTTTACCTGATCCACTAGGTCTGCAAATCAGCATTCTAAAGCATCTATTTGGCATAAAATCATATAACTGTTTATAATTACTGACATTGTCATCATTTGAATCGTAATTAGGCATTCTCATTTATATCATATGTGTATATTATTTCATAACATAATGTTCAACACTATGTACAACAGCCCGTTCAACACTGTGCAAAACGCTATTTTTTTTATATACAATTTTTCATTCTTATGTAACCAAAAAATATAACAAATGAGTTTACTTAAGTGGAAAGAACTTGCAAAAAGTAAATCAATTAGGAGATAAAATTAATACTGTAACAAATTCTATTATTCAAAATGATATTAGTAAAAAAACAAGCCAATCATCTTTTTCTAAGGTGTTTGAATCAATAACAGATAAACTTGATGATGTTATTGCCAGTAATTTAAAAATACCTACAACAAAACGACGACAATTAAAAAAAGGTGAGGTTCCTAATTATGGCATCGATATTGAAGATGAAGTTGAAGACATGAATCGCGGTGATTTATTTGATGAAACTGTTTTACCACAACAAGAAAAACAACTTGTTCCAAAACCACCAACCTATGAAGAATCATTGGAAGATATATTGGAAGGCAAAAAAACGATTAGTGTTGATCGATCCTCAATACCTTACTCAAGAACCACAAGATTTGCCTCCTGAATATCATGATGATGAAGTTGATTATGGATTAGACGATGAAGACATGGATAATGAAATATTGAATGACCTTGGTATTCAAAATTATGATTCTATTGATAGGGTATTAAATCAGACAGAAATGAATCAACAAAAAAAAACAGGAAATATCTTAATAAGATTATCAATTATGCTAAAATAAAAAGAAATCAGTTAAAAGGTTATCAGGCTAAACGATACAAAAGTGGTTACATTTCTGAAGCGGCAAGACAAATGGAAAATAAGAGAATAGACAATGCCCGAGTTGCATTGAATGCATATATTAAACGTTATGAAAATAAAGTCAAAAAATGAAAGGTCCTGGACTTCGAACAAAACAAACAGGTGGAAATGTTGTATTTTTTTAATAATCCAGATCAGCTTACCAAAAAATCGGAATTGATTGTTGGTGAAATTTTAGGTGGTAATACAAGCATCCATATGAGAAACATTGGTGTTTCTATATTAGATACATTGCTAAAAACGCCAAAAATTAATAAATCACAACATAAGAAGATTTTGAATGTAAGGAGAAATGTGGACTCGGAAAAATATCCGAGTCTCAGATGGGATTTGAACCCACGACCCTCCATGATCTAGTCGGATGCTCTAACCACTGAGCTACTGGAGACTCTATGGTGAGCCAGTAGCTCAGTGGTTAGAGCATCCGAC
>OX421456.1:25413340-25418340 GCA_949126865.1 Montipora capitata
ATAAAAATAACACGAATAAAAGCTAGTAAAAAGAAGAATGAAGGAGTTATTTACTTTAATCTGTATGGTGATATGGAACAAATATCAACAAAACCAAAGTTTAAAGTTGGTGATAAAATTCGAATAATTAAGTACAAACGGAAAGTGTTTGATAAATCTTATACACCAAATTGTACTGAAGAGATATTCATAGTTGATAAAATCCAATACAAAATGCAATAACTTACAAAATATAGGATGTCAATAATGGTTTAACTTATGAACAATTATATGGTAATTTGAAAGAAACTATTGATAATTACTGGAAATGTACTCCAAGATATTTATTACAAACGGTAGGAACAAATTTGTTTAGAAGTCAATTTGATACTAATATTTGGATTTACAGAATGAATCAAATTTTTGAAAACAACCCAATTAAAAAAAATGTTTTGTTCGTTTCAAAAATGAAGCAGATCTTGTTAAAAAAGAAAACATAATGGTCTTTTAATTAAAGTTAATAGGCCTGGTCAAAATAATGATAATAACCATATTTCATAAAAAGGAATTGATGACATTAAAAATTATGATATTCTTATTCAAAATAGTGGTTCAATATTCGATCTCTATGAAAAAATAAGATTATTATCTCAAGTATCGTAATTTTTTTTTAATCTAAATTAATATATAAATGGTTGATCACATTAGAAAACTTGACTCTTGTCAGAAAGTGAAAAGAATGGTTTAGAAAACATAGCAAGAACAATTCCATATTTAGCTATTTATATGCTAAAAAATGGTATCAACGATATTTATGTTCGAGAATTTAAAACAAAAATGGCGTAAGTAAACTAAATAATAAATATATTAGTCAAGATATGACTGTTTACAAAAAAATTCAAGATTTTAGCATTGTTTATTATGTAGTGTATTAAAATAAATTTATTTTCTGTATATACTATATAAAAAGAGTTCTAAAAGTATTGATATATATAATTCAAAAATTAATGATGATCATGAAACTGATAGTTAATTAGATCAATAGACAGCTTTATTGATGACTCTCAATGTAGTTTTGATGTTAATTAAGACAACACTTATGAAACTGAAACAGAATATTCGTCTTCTCAATATTCTTCAGATTCTGACACAGATTTTTCTGAAAACATATAAAAAATATCTGTTTATATAATATAAATGAAAAATTTGAAACAAGTAATCGGCCTATCAAATAATTGTTGCTTAGCTTATGCTCGGGTTTCAAAAAGAAACAAAAAGAAAAAAGTTAAATTTAAGAAAATATTTTCTTTTATTAATATATAATGGAAAAACGAAATAATATATATAAGTTTAAATTATTTCTTCATTGTATTTCTGATGAAGATAATGAAATGAAATTGTATTTATGTAGACGATGTTTGCAAGAATTTGAAACAAATACCGATACTGGTACTAATACTGATTCAGAAACAGAATCAAAATCAGATGCTGAAATTTTAATTTTGTTAATAAGATGTCTAAAAATAAAGATATAAAAATTCATGGCAATACTAAATATTTTACTAATGAAGAAAGGTTACAAGCTATAAAAGAATCAAAAAAGAAATATATGAACAAAAAGGAATGGAAATGTATTATATTGTAATAAATTGTAAAAAAATATCTATTAAAAAAAATGGAATCATTGCCAATGAAGAAAACATCACTTGCAATTAGACTATCAGCAAATTTGGAGACTTTAAAAAAAATCTTAAGACCTATCTTTTTAAAAAGGCTTACTATTGACTCCTAATTGCATAATTGTCTTGACCTTTTTTGATCAGTTTATATATATATATATATATATATTTTCTTTTCTTTTATGCATTTAGATTTATTTTATATATTTATAATTTTGTATCTATATTTACATATTTTTTGATGTTTTTATATCCACATTTTATGAATCAGTTTACTTTAGTTCATAAGCATTATATTTATATATTTTGTAAATAGTATTTATTATTTATTTATGTCTTTTTTGATTGTAAAGCGCTTTAGAATATTCTATAGTTTAAGCGCTATATAAATTTATATATTATTATTTATTATTATTATTATTAATTAATTCTAAACATATATAGAATACATTTTTGTATATAAAAAAGTTTGAATAAATTATTTAATTTATTAACCTTTTTAAAATTTATTAAATCATTTAAAATATTATTGTCTAGTAGTATAATATAAGATGAAAAACTTAATGAATGAAAATACGGGTAAAAATGAATCAAATGATTCTAAAAAATTATTTTCTTACATTAATATAATGAACAAAGTAGAATTAGGCAAACTTTCAAAATCAAAACTAATAAATCACAACTAATAAATTTGATTTTACGACTAAATCAAGAAACTATAAAACTAATACCAACAACACGAGTTAGTGTTAAGCTCAAGATTATGAAGATAATATAATTGAACCATCGCTTGAATTTCGTGATGATAATAAACCAATTCCAGCTCCAAGAACTAGAAAACACTTAATATAACATTTGAAAAGCAGTCAGGTAATGAAAAAATAATTAAAGCGTCTTATTTTAACAGTAAAGCACAACAAATAATTAATAAAATACAAATTGAACTAGCTTTAAAATTATCAAAACAGCAAATATTACTCACTATAAACCAATGGATTTCAGAAGGTAGTGATTCGACGATAAAATCAGTTGACAATCATTACCTCAATATTAAGTGTGAACCTATGAAATTATCGAATTATGTAATAGTGCAAAAGGATTGATAAACTTAAAAAACAACAATAATGAATGCTTCAGATGGTGCCATATTCGCCAACTTAATCCACAAAACAAAGATCCACAAGGAATTTAAAAAAACAGATAAAGAATTTATTCAAAATTTATATTATTAAGGTGTTGAATTTCCAGTAACTATTTAAGAAATAAAAATAGTATTAACATCAATGTATTTGGTTATGAAGAAAAATAGAAATACCCCATCCATTTATCAAAAGAAAAGTATGAAGATTGTATGAATTTGTTAAAATTACAGAAAATGAAAACAAACATTATGTACGTATCAAAGACTTCAATAAGTTTATGTATAAGCAAACAAAACATAAAGAAAGAAAACAATTTTGCATGTACTCCTTGCAATGCTTCAGCTCTGAACAAGTTTTGATAAATCACAAAGAAATATGCCTTCAAGTAAATGGTGAACAAGCAATTAAAATGCCTGAAAAAGGTTCAGAAGTAAAGTTCAATAACTTTCATAAACAATTACCAGTACCATTTGTAATATATGCTGATTTCGAAGCTTTAACTGATAACGTACAAGGTTGCAAACCAAACGATGATAAATCATACACATGCTTATCAAAAGCATACAGATTGTGGTTATGGCTATAAAGTTGTTTGTTGTTATAATGACAAATACAGCAAACCAGTTCAAATTTATAGAGGTGAAAATGCTGCATACAAATTTATGGAAAAAATGCTTCAAGAAGTTAAATATTGTAAAAATGTTATCAAGTAAAAATTCAACAAGCCAAGAAAAATTTATAAAAGCTGATTCATTTGTAACAAGAAATATATTAATAAAGATATTATAGTAAGAGATCATTGCCATATTACTGGTAAATACAGAGGATCAGCACACAAAGATTGTAATCTGTTCTATTTCATAATCTTACAGGCTATGATAGTCATTTTATTATGCAAAATATTGATCAAATAGCTAAAAATTACACTTACAAAAAAACAAAAATGGAGAAGAATGCCAAATGAACATTAATGCTATTCCAAATAATATGGAAAAATATATGTCATTTATGCTTGGAAATCATTTAACATTTAATGACAGCTTTCAATTTATGAGTTAATCTCTTGATACATTAGTCAATAATTTGCCTGATGAAGCATTTAAATATACAAGAAAAATATTTTAAAATGATTTTCAGCTTATGAAACAAAAAGGAATATACCCATACGATTGTATGGACAGTTTTGAAAAGTTTAATAAAACTGAATTACCAACAAAAAGGGACTTTTACAGTATTCTGAATAATGAAAATATAACAAATGATCAATACGATCGTGCTCAAGATGTACAGAAGACTTTTAATTTGAAAAACATAGGTGAATATCACGACTTATACCTTAAATCTGATATTTTATTATTAGCTGATGTATTTGAAAATTTCGAAAAACTTGTTTGCAGTATTACAAATTAGATCCTGCTCATTATTTTAGTAGTCCTGGTTTAAGTTGGGATGCTATGCTTAAAATGACAAACATAAAATTAGAACTTATGACTGATATTGATATGTATCAATTTATTGAAAAAGGTATGAGAGGTGGAATTAGCTATATTGCTAATCGATATTCTAAAGCAAATAACAAATACATGAAAAAAACATGATGAAAAATTACCTTTAAAGTACGTTATGTATCTACATGCTAATAATCTTTATGGTTGGGCTATGAGTCAGAATCTTCCTACAGGTAACTTTAAATGGATGACAGAAAAACAAAGTAATAAGCTTGACCTAGCTACAATCCTGGTCAAAACTGTCGGGACAATTCGTGCTTTTCCCCCTCCCCCCATTACAATGTTGATTTTTCACGGTCTCCAAAATCAAGATCCGTTCATCGATCGCTGGCATGTTTCAACATTGTCTGGGGGGAAGGGGGGCGCAAAAAAGGCAGCGAAAGAAGAACAAACGTTGCTCATATAACGATGGAAGCATGTACAGTAAATTCTCTACTTTTCGCCCAAAATTTGACAAGTGTCCCGAAGTGTTTTGACCCGGATTGTCTGAAACTGAGTTTCATCGAATAAAACTGGAAACCGTATCATATATGTCCTCAAAATAGTAAACAATTTGTAACACTGCGTTAAAAATTGTTTTATTGTAGTAAAGTCTGTGTTATGGAAGCTTAAGAACCAGCGAAGAACATTTTCAGGAGACTCGTTACCAGACTCCGCGCAGTTAGCGGCCGCTTTTTCGAGCTGCAGAATCA
>OX421456.1:25423340-25430840 GCA_949126865.1 Montipora capitata
TAGATCACGTGGTCCAGAGGGATCATAGTTAATCGTAAAAGATACTTCTCGCCATGCCAACATGACATCTTTTAAAATTGTAACCATTTTCCTGCTTCCATATCCTTCTTTACTAAAACTGGATCATTGGATAATGCAATCCCAGGGGTTTGATTGGCTTAGCGGCCATGGTACCTTTAAATTGTCTTCTGGTTGTTCTTGCAAAGCGAAATCTGCACCATCATGCAATATGTAAATGTAAACTACAGAACAAACCTTACAGAAGTGAAGCATACAAATCATGAAAAAAAAAAAAATCACAGATTATTTGCAATAGTCATGAAACCTGATATTTCTGGTTGCTTTCCATAAAACACTTGTTCCCATCGCGCTTGTTGGATATGAGATGATAATATAGCCAACTCAGAGTTATGTGCCTCGTTGCCTTCCCATCATCTCATACCCATGTCTGGGCTCCTTGAATAATTGGAAGGCATTCCTTGACCCTGCCTCGTTCGTGCAGTTTCCACTGTGTTTAACCAAAGTCCTAAAGTGTGACTTGCATGACAAATATTTGAATCTTTAAAAGTGAAGAAAAAAAATGTTGTGAAAGACCACGTTTGGAATGGAGACTAAATTATAAGGATTTGAATGTTCTTTCTTAACCGACTGGACGCGAGTCTATTTACTGACATCCTTATGAGAGCCATACGATGAGTGAAAAATATCACAAACTTTAGTATCTGTACGTGATTAATTTTCTGAAGTGATATCCATACCTGCTTTTCTATAATTTACTGTTAAATTACTCAACAGAGTTAGTTGAGTTCAATGTAGAATGAGCACACTCCTAATACAGATTGAAATCGTGATTGTATGGGACAATGTTGATTGAATGAACGGATCTTGGGACGCGTATCTGGCACCCCCCACATATTTTAATGGGGCAGATGACACCATTTCCCCACATATTAGTAAAAGGTGTCTTCAGGAAGCAGCCCAGCCAAGGAGCTTGAAGATTCTGTTAAGGAAGATTTCTCCGTTTAACCTAATGCTGAGCGATTTATTGAATCATTTTCTGTAACAGAGTTTCCAGACAAGGCGAGTGCTAATGAATTCGGCACCATAAAAGACCTGGGGCGATTTGCCATTGGGTACTTTGCTTGTTCGTCTTTCACCGCTCTATCGGGGAATTCAGACTTGCAATTGCATTCCGAAAACCAAACCGGAGAAGAAGATGAGGTGGAAGAACAGTCAAAAGAAATCAAAGAAGACGAAGACGCTGATTCTAGAGAGAGTAGTGGAAGCGGCAAAGAAAGTGAAGAAGACGAAGAAGAATTTCAGCGTGAGCCAATCGATCATTTATTGAAGGTAGAACATTATATTTTACTCTCGACCAAATTAATTTTCTTATAATAGGAAACTGTTTGTGTTTGGTATAAATATTGACATTATAATTAAAAGATATGAAATTATTTTCGAGAATTTTATTTGAAATACAGAAAATTCTGGAACCAGCCATGCCTAGACAGACGACATGCCGAATTCCGTGCGTTGCCACTTCGATTTATAAGTAAAGGATCAAATAACCATCTCCGAAATTATCCACCAATTTATCAGTCACGAAAATTAAATTGCGTTAACCTCACGAAGAGTTAAGTTGTACATTCTGGGCATCCCGAGATACTCGGGTTTCCAATGGCTGGTGCCAATATTTTTGCGTGGTTAAAAACTCTGCTTAACTTAGCAAATGCGTTTCCAAAAAGAAAGTAAGGTGTAACCTTGCATTTTTCTCATATTTAGGGAAAAAATGCCATAAATTGTGTCTTATTTTGGCACTTTTCAAAATTATATGCCTGGTTAGCTCCACTTCTCTTTCTGGAATATAATGGCCCTTTCTAAAGTCTGCTTCTCCCACACATAAGCCCTTTGAAATTACTGCTTTTGTATTATTAGGTACCGTCCTTAATTTCCTATGATAATTTTGTTAGCTGTTTGGAAAAACAGAAGCTGACATAACGGCTAGTTGTAAAAGAATAGTTCCAAGCCCCATATCTCTAAGGACAAGACGTCATCAATATTTTCACCAGATAATTCGTCAAGATGTGTACACGGACATGGACGTAGTTCCCACCCTTCGTGTGGAGCGTATTCGACGCTTGAATGCTTATGCCTTGGACTTTTTTAAGCATGGATCTGCTAAAGCAATTGAGAGAGAAAACAGGTTCGTGAGATATACTGTTTAAAACAACTTTTTTTTTTTTAAATTGTGCTCTGAAATTATGCTCATTTTCACACGAAAATTGTGCTAATGCTAACAAAAACGCAAACACTGTGCTACGTAGTTCTTTCTCACTTCAAGTTTTATACACTTGGAGCGACTATATATGCGACATTTATACCACGCCCTGAACAGCAGGATTACTAATTAGTCTAAGTCTCTGAGACTGATATAATTTGTACTTTCACGTAACAACCTGTTCCTGCCTTTTACGCCGCAAAATGTAATTCTGACGCAAAATGAAACAACACCGACGCAAATGTAATGAAATATCCAACGCAAAATGTAATAACTTTTTTAACGCATAGAGCAATAACGCAAACTGTAATACAAGTGGGTACGAGAAGTCAAAACTTCTAAATCCGAGGTCTTCAGTATGTGTGTGCATGGCATGTGTATCCAAGTGTATTTAAGCAGGTTATTTGTGGGGATTGGCCGGTGCAATTAGGGCGAAGAGATCAATCGTGGTACAAACAATGCGAAATTCACGATTTGTATTTTTTCAAATGATCACTAGATAAGGTTTTTCCAGGCGCCCACGCATTTGTCTCGTCCAGTAATGATGATTGAAGGATGCTCACAGATTCCAGTTCCAGTTCCAGTTCCAGTTATCAGTGGATCCGCGGCTTCTACATGTTATTCAGAGATTCACTTACGTTTTCATCCGTTTAGCAGTAAGATGCTGAAGAAAATTCTGAACACGATATGTCTTGCTAAATGTGCGCGTGGCCCCTTAGTATCAGGATTGTTTTAAATTTTAAAAACACCCTTCGAAGTTGTTGCGGCAAGCGACAACAACAATCTCATTTTAACTTATATATCAACTTATATATCAACACCGCGCACCGGTGGCTCAGTTGGTTGAGCACCGGGCTGTCACGCGGGAGGTCGTGAGTTCAACTCCGGCCGGACCATTTACACTCAGGGTCTTTAAATAACTGAGGAGAAAGTGCTGCCTTTGTAATTACATCTGCAAATGGTTAGACTCTCTAGTCTTCTCGGATAAGGACGATAAACCGTAGGCCCCGTCTCACAACCCTTCAATGTTCATAATCCTGTGGGACGTAAAAGAACCCACACACTTCTCGCAAGGGTAGGGCATGTAGTTCCCGGTGTTGTGGTCTGTCTTCTGTGGTGTATCATGGTTGGGAGGGTAAATGCTCGGAGATATTAGCTACACTAAGCTACTCTAAAATCCGAGAGTAAAGAAAGATATATGATATATGATGATATGAAGTGATTATGACGACAACTGTCAATGGCAATTGTTTATTGGCAAATGCTGTAAATGCGAAAGGTCTCTCAGCGAAAACTCCACTGAGTCGTGATGTACTATTTCAAAATACCATACATGTCAGTCCAGTGTTCTTAGATTTGGAGCCATTACACTATGAGTTAAAAAAAGGTGTTACATTTTGCGTAGAAAAGCTATTACATTTTGGGTTTACTACTTTATTACATTTTGCAGCGGATCTTACTACATTTTTGCGCTAGAACTACAGTCTGTGGCGTTCATCACATTTTGCGGCGTAGCAGCTGCTTGTAGCCGGCTTCTTTAACCTTTTTTTTGTATTCAGTTAACTGATGAAAGGCTAGCGTTAAAGACATTTGTGCTTGTTCCTTTTGACGACATGTGGTCTAGCAGCGATTCATATATGTGTTATAAGCAATTCACTGATTTTTTTTTTTAATGGATATGGTATTTACCAGTGTATGATGCACCTAAGTGGAAGCATTGTTTGTTAATATTCTTTATGTTCCTCTTTAGAATCCAAGCAGGAGAGGTTTTCAATAAGCTGAAGGACTTTTGCCTAAGCATCAAATCAATCAGGTATCCAACAAATGTTCACCGACTTACAGATTACCTGTTAGTTTGGGGGTCAAGGTTTGACTTCTGATAGGAGCACTTGGATTTCCTTTTTACGAGTTTGCCTGTCTCATTCATTCACCAGGCTTAAAATACACCACCACATTTATTACATTGTGCATATGCCACACATTGACATCCAGATCCTAGCAGTATGCAGCATGTTTTGTCCCATGAACCTAGTTTAATGGTCTTAGGCTCCCAGACATCTGCTGTAGCTTAGTGGTATTGCTTCCAAACTAGTAATCGGGAAGTCTTAAGTGAGAACGGATCGATATAAAGCCAGTTCTTAGATCATCAAGACATGGGAGGGACATTTATCTGTTTTGTTTTACAGCCATATGACTTGTCTTTCAGGGGATAGTTGTAGAATTATATACTGATAAAGTACTTTAGCCGCTCAGACCTTTGCCAGGTACGCCTTATAAGGACTATAAGTGGAGAGTCCTCTCCAGAGTGGTACCACTATAAGAGTGGAAGTATATAAAAGTGTAGGAATTTCAAAAAGTGAAGTGTAGCAAAGGGTAGCAAAAGTTGTCATTTAAGTTTTAGCACGGCATTTCAAAATATCTATAATACGCGGCATTTTCTTTTCAAGTAATTTTTTTTTTGCCTCACTAAAAACAGGTCAATAGGTCAATCGTTGTTTTTTTCATCTACCGTACTTAAATGGTACAAGAAACGAATTGCATAGACAATATTCCACGCAAAACTGTCGTGCAGAAAATCGATGCTGAGTTAAAATGGGCGTGCGGTGGATTTAAAATTAGACGTTTGAACTGGCCCTGTATATAAGGCTTTCCGGACTAGACTGTTCGCCTGGTGTCCCCGTTCAGTCCAGTGGTTTAAGCTAAGTTCTTTTCAAGAAACAAATCAGTCATCTGTTTTTTGTTGTTTTATGTTTTAGCTGTTCCTTGGAGGAGCTAGGAACAGAAAGCGACAACGTGGTGTGTGCCTTTAAGCAGCTGGCGGCAGAGTTCCAAGACAAATTCAACGACCAGTTCCCTCGCGACAAATGAGCGTATTCGTTTGTAACTTGTTATTTTAAACTGGGAAAAGATAGAAAGTTCGATAGAAACTAATTGGAAATATTGTTGTGACATGGAATTTCATTATTTAGTAATTTAGAGAGAGGAGTCATTTCGCTTGCATGGCTTAAGAACTTGTGACCGTCATGTTAATCTTATGATTGGAGGTCGAGGTTATCCTGCACAATGTTAGTCCAATGATGCAAGGTCTTAAAGTTAATCCGACACATTTTCTTGTTGGTTTATAAGTTTTTTCCTCTATTCAATGGATTGTTTTTGTTTCTTATAGATAGCTCTCAAATACACAGGTTTCAAAGATAATTGTTGCTGACCTTGGCTTGTGTATGTGTTGATTTTGAACTGTCGTTCTTTCCAAGAGTTTCATTTGATACTTGTATCATAGCGGAGCTCAACGCACCCAAAGCGCGCGCGAGGAGCACCATGGGTAAGAAAATATGGTAACCCATCTGTGCGAGAAAATTTGGATTCTGACTACACTAACACTGGACTTCAATGTGAAAATAGTTTATTGTGGGCACGTCAGTCAGTCTGCTGAACAAAATGACCTTTCGTTTGCCTGAATTGGTTACAAACTGGACATCAGATAACACCGCCCGTGAAAATTGACAAAATATACTGCATTACTGCAGGAATAAACTAAGCAACAGTGCCATGCCAGATACGAATAATCACTAAAAACCACCCTTTAGAAGTGGCCAAAAATATGTGGAACGTATTCCTCATCTAATGCAACGGCACCAGGCCCCAAGGAAAGGGTATACTACTATACACAAGAAAAAATAAGCAGACAGTGCATTTCAAAAGTTAAGCATAAAGTTAAAGAATCAGCGACTGACAAACGTAGAATGACGAAAAATTCCCGCCAAACCCCTAAAGAGTCCTAACCTATCCCATTGCCACCTGTGGTCCCCTGCGTCGTGCCGTCAGAATATTCAATTTCTGACTAAATCGTTCCCATGTCACTCAACCGTCAGAAATTACACTTTTGGTCACCGGCCAACCGATGTGGCTCGCTGAAGTTGATTGTGATTGGTAAATACACAATTGACCTGTCAGAATGAAATAAAAATGTTCATGGGTTTTCTGACTCGCACATTGAAAGCCGCTTCCGAGATCCATAGACAAAAACAATTAGAATAACAGTGTTTCTCTTGCTTCTGTATTTGCTCAAGAAAAAATATTACTTTCACAACAAATAATTATTCATTTAGCGACGGATATACCTGTGAATTTTTTCTCGCGATCGAAGTGCTTAAAATGTTACAAGAGGCAAAAACACATGCAATTCCTTTAGAGAATTACGTGACACAACAAAAGCTGACTCAAACCACCGAAAATCGGTCGGCGCTAACTAAAATACCAAATTTTGGCATTTTCAGGTTCATTCTGCTATATCCCACTTTATTTGGGCGTCATTCCGTCCCAATCCGCTGTCAATCTGGCTCGTTCCGGTAAATTCCAGAACCACTCTTGTTCACTTCGTTTCGTTCGGGTGTTATTCCACTTCATTCCGACATATTCCGTTTTATTCTGGTATATTCCGTTCCGTTCCGTTCCGTTCCAGTGTTTAGTAACGCCCCACCGACGCGAATCCTACTCTAGAGGCGTCTGAGAACATGTGAAGCTGTACGACTGAAGCGTTACCGCATCTCTTCGGCTTGTAACAACGATCCATCTTTATCTCGCTGAGCTTTGGCACATCCTTAAGCCATTTGACCCACTGCTCTCTCTCTTCTTCAGGAAGTAACTCATCCCATCCTACCTTCTTTCTGATTAGTAACTGCAACAGTAACTTGGCTTTCAACGTAAATGGCGCGAGACATCCAAGCGGGTCGAACAAGTTATATAACACAGAAAGCATACCACGCTTAATTAATGGCTTCTCACGCACCAAATTCTGAAACTTCTTCACTACGTCCCCTCACCAACTTATCATCGTTTATGTTCCACTTCAGGCCTAAGGCGCTCTTTGTCGGAAGGCCCTCCGTTTCTAAATTGACAACTTCTTTAGCTTTTTCTGACTCCGGTATGGATTCCACAATTCTTTTGCTGTAGCTGTACTACTTAGTGAGGCGGAAGCCACCCTTCTCCAGCACCCCACACAGATTCTTAACCAAGACGATTGCATCTTCTTCTGTGCCAACTGACTATCAAGTCGTCAACATACATGTTGCGGTCAACAGTGTCGGTCACTACAGGGTCATCACCGTCATAAAGTTCCATTGTTTTCTTCAAACAAAAACTGCCGACACGCGGGGAAAATATTCCCCCGTCTCAACATCCGGTACTCAACGAGCTCTGTAGACAAATTTCGATCGGCCAAA
>OX421456.1:25448340-25453340 GCA_949126865.1 Montipora capitata
ATTTCGTCGGCAAAATTTCGGTATTCGATTTTGTTCTAGAAAGTGATCTTTTAGTCGCTTCTTGGCCTCTTTCTTTTTAACTACCGATGTTTTTGGGCACATGTTGTTTTTCGAAGGCGTTCGTTTTCTTGATTCTGGAACGGTCCCCTCTTGAAAAGCGAGAACAGATTTTTCCTCTTTTTGTGTTCCTTTTGATGAAATCGGAACGAGATTTCCTACTACTTGAGAAGAAAATGGTCCTTTACATGTATTGCTAAAAAAGGAACCAATTGTTCCGAGTTCCGAATCCCGAGTGGAGCAAATTGGCCCTTAATGGATGATTTAGGAACTATTGTTCCTAAAAATGTTTTCCTTTTGATAACATGGGAACGTGCTTATATAAAGATACGGAAGAAAATGGTCCTTTACTGTTAAAAAGGGAACCAATTGTTCCAAATTTCCAATCCCGATCTGAACAAATTGGACCTTATTGTATGATTTGGGAACGTTAATGATTGACGATTACGAATAAACGATTGTGTGAAGGTGTAATTGATTGTGCGTCTCTATGCAAACTGCATTACTATATGATGCCATTGATTGTCATAGTATGCAATTGATCTTCTATTGGTGTAAATGATTAACCATTGCGCGAGATTGAAAGTACATTTTTTCTCGTTGATTGTCCAAATGTGCAATTGTTCACCCGATGATGCTATTGAGTGTTGTTAATACACATGCAAATAGCGTTATTGAAAGTTTTTTCGCGTTGATGAAGTTCATGAAAGTGCCAATGAATGTATATTTGCCTTTTGCTGTTCATATACGCAAAAGATACATTCATTTACGTCAACAGTCGAAACTATACGGCAAATATACGTTCATTAGCACTTCCATGAACTTCAATAGCGTGAACGAACTTTCAATAACACTATTTGCATATGAATTGAAATTCAATAGCATCAACGGATGAACAATTGCACCTTTGGACAATCAAAGATAACAAATATACTTTCAATCTCGCGCAATGGTTAATCATTAACACCAATAGAAAATCAATTGCATAGTGTGACAATCAATGGCGTATTAGAGACATACAATAATGGAATTTCCATAGAGCCGCACAATCAATTGCACTTCATACAATCGTTTATTTGAAATGCGTAAATGCGTAAATAAACAGCAAAAAGGTGTATTGTTCCAAAAAACAAAAATGTGTTCCTATCTACAACAAGGGAACCAATTGTTCCGATTTCCGAATCCCGAGCGGAACAAAATTGGACCTTAATGGATGATTTGAGAACTGTTGATGCTAAAAATGTGTTCCTTTCTATCAAATGGGAACCAATTGTTCCGAGTTCCGAATCCCGAGCGGAACAATTTAGTTCTTTAGGTGCGGTTTGGGAACTATTGTTCCTAAAAAATGTGATCCTTTTGATAGGGAACGTGTTTTTTTTTTTTGTTTTTTTTTAATAAAAATACGGGAAAAAATGGTCCTTTAGTGTTAAAGTGGAACCAATTGTTCCGAGTTCCGAATCACGAGCGTAACAAATTGGTCCTTCATCTGTAATTTAAAATCAAATTGTACCAAAAACGCGTTAATCCTTTGTCATTATTTGAAGAGCATTTGTTCCTACACGTGAGTTGCCAAAAGGCTTTATCGTTTCGTTTTGCTACAAGAGGAACGTTTTTTGTACATTGTGTGTTTTCGCAGCGCTACGCTTTTAAGGGTCCGAAATTGCGCCTTCCTGGTCGCCAATGCGACTAAAAATTGAGTACTGGCGACCAGAATTTCACAGTTGGTCGCCAGTGGGCGACCTACTATTAAGTTCAGAGCCGTTTGCCAACAATTGTCTTACTTTTTATCCTGCCGATGTTTTTGAAATAAAAATGAAAGGAGTTTTCCCGTTAACTACCTCCATAGGTCTCCATAACGTCGCAAGAATCGTTGCAAGCCGCCACGTACCGTTTTTTTGCGGTTTCTCATAAAATACGTATTGCGGGCGAAAAAACTGCGACTCAGTAGAGAGATTTGAGGGACTGGTGCAATGGAATGGCGGCTCGTGTGCGACAGAACGTGACTGGTGCTTCTGTGGCTGAAATTTTCAACAAATGAGCAGATGGACTTCTTCATTACATTCCAGGTCGGGTACATTTTCTCTCCAAAATGCTTGAGACGTACACAAGACCGCGCGGTCGTTGCTTTCTAGTTTCCATAAAGAAGTTCAAAACGTGCATTTTCAGGAGAAAATTTTTGGCGACCACAATTTGCCATCTGGCGACTGAAAATTTTATCCAGTCGCCAGTTGTCGCCCTTATAAAAAAGTTAATTTCGGACCCTGCTTTTATTGCTCATTTTCTGTCCTTTTCTCAGCTGTTTCTAAGGAACAATTGTTCCCTTTTTTTCTGTTATTTCTTTTCCTGGTAGTTGATTAAGGAACCGTTGGATCCCGTCTATAACCTTAATAATATGTATGTTATAGTAATGCATGCAATGGAAGAGTACCTACAATGATAATTAAACAAAACATATTACGAATAGCGATTTATGGGCGCGTTGCGTCAAATTCAAACATGCACAACACTTCTTTTGCTGGTTCCGATTGGTTAGTTCCGTTGTTATAATATGGGCTTTTGTTGAATAAGGCAAACGGGGCGCTCTTCTTAATGCATTCAGTTTATTTACAAGAGGTAACTCGACGCTTGAAAACAAAATACCGCATGCAAGTTGTTTTTCTAAGGATGAAAAAAAATTAAATAAAGCGGTGAAAAGCTTGGCAGTGATAAATGTAAAGGTTGCAGTGATTAGTTAAGGTGATAACTCTGTGCGAATACGAATACCTGGCAAAGGCAAAATTGAGGTTCTTTTGTTTATAATTATTTAAGGCACCGACAAGTAATCTCGTTAAATCATGCGTCAAGTGCGCATGCGGCTAGTGAAGTCGGCGCTGTACTTAGTTTCTATACTATACTACAATAGCGGCCCGCGTAGTGAAGGAAAAATGGCTACATGTTAAGTTTGTTGTTGGAAATCCAACTGCTAACGAACAAGGCTTTTCGTTTGTCAGGAGGCGCGCTTCTTTGTTTGGTAATTTTGATTGTAACATTATATAAAGTTCTGCGCTCGTGCGTTGTTGAATCAGAGTTAACTGAATAGAGTGTAATGTGAAGTGCTAGATTTCAATCCCATATGAACCATGTGAGCGTTAGCCCTACAGATGGAAATGGGCCCACACAAGGACAGAGAAAAACTCTGACCAGGGTGGGAAATGAACCCACGACCTTCGGGTTAGATCCCCGCCGCTCTACCGACTGAGCTACAAGGTCAGACTGGAGCAGGCCGTGGGAAGTGAAGATGTTAAAGTCACGGCAATGAACATGTACAAGTACAAGGAAAGGTTACGTTTATACAAACGTTGGCCGTGTAGCACTTATATGACCACCCTGGTCAGAGTTTTTCTCTGTCCTTGTGTGGGCCCATTTCCATCTGTAGGGCTAACGCTCACATGGTTCATATGGGATTGAAATCTAGCACTTCACATTACACTCTATTCAGTTAACTCTGTTTAAAATATAAGTGCTACACGGCCAACGTTTGTATAAACGTAACCTTTCCTTGCGTTGTTGAATCAGTTTGCTTAAAGCAGTGACAGTGTCAAGGTCTTCAGTTAACCAGAATGGATTGCAGTCAATATAAATCCTTTGTTTCTCTTGTGGAGTGCCATGTACGTTCTGCGCATTCGAAAAAGTCCCGTGGCCATGACGCAGTCTCCAGTAAGCAGTTTACTGATTTTTCTGTCCGAAGTATCCTGGGCCTAGAAAATGATGTCACAGGAGACACGTTCTTAAGCTCAGGTGAGTTTCATTTATTTTACATTGTAACTCTTCTCTAAAGTTCGTTCGTTTATTGAGAAAACATTTTAAACAAACAACTGTATTTTGCAATACCTTGTATGCATTTAAAAGTGACTACAAAAGACATGATCTCCGTTATATTCTGCCTTTTTCTAGTGTAAAATCGGTTGCTCTTTGCTGATGCGCATTTTGAATTTTTGTTATTTTTCTAGTGTAAAATCGGTTTCTCTTTGCTAATGTGCATTTTGAATTTTTTTATTCATTGCGACTCCCGTTTTTGATAGCAGGAAAAAAGGCGTTGAAATGTAAAAAACCTCGCGTTTTACCGTGCATATTTTTACAATCTGAATTAGATTCTCTGCATAAGCCCACAAATAGCGCTCCTATTTTCAGAGTAACATTATTGAAATTAGATTAGTTAGAATTGCTCCTCGAAAAGGCGTCTCGCAATTGAATTTTGACTGAAAGTTTAGGAATGTGTGAGATTTTGCATTAAGAAGATCAGTGTTGTACTTAAAAAGTTTCACTAAATCCCACTGATTTTCCGGCATTTGAATCCGGCAACCTGAATATGATTGGCAAATTTGATAGTTTGGTTTTCGTTTGTTGTGATTGGCTGAAGTAAGTCGTGGTTTTAGTTTAACAATATACTCAATTGAAAACCATTCTCGTCTATGAATGAGTTTTAACGTTCGTTTTTTTCCCTTTCAGAATACCACAGCACCACCAGCTCACCACTGTCGCCTTACTCCGACTGCTCAAGTCCTCCAACTAGCCACAGAACAACCAGTCCAGAATTGACTCCTTACACCGCTGTCTCAAGCTCCGGAAGCGATTGTGACAGGGAAACCGATCGCATGCCGAATTACACCGAGCAGGTACAGAGGGAGAAACGACAGCGCACGACCTTCTCACGCAGTGAGGTGATGCAGCTGGAACAAGTGTTTAGTCAGCAACCATACTTGACGCTGAGCGATGAAAAGATGCTGGCGAAGAGAATCGAGATCACGGACAAAAACGTTAGGGTGAGTTCTTTACGACTCTAAATCCTTTGAATTTTTATTGTTGAAAACTCTAAGAGTCAATTGGGTTTTAATTGAAAAAGAGAAAAATACTTAGTTGATGATACAGTCGGTTGAACGTGAATTCAATTTTCACGGGACAGT
>OX421456.1:25458340-25488340 GCA_949126865.1 Montipora capitata
CGAAGGCTACCACTACGACGGCGCGTATTTCGGAAACAGCCGGACATCGTTATTGTCGAAGCCGACCGTAGAGCCTCGCAGAATGTCTTCAATCATCGTGAGCACAACTGTGACATGCGTACATTGGTCTTGGCTTTCGGCACTTTGCGCAAAAGTACCGAAAATGTTTTGGGCTCGACTCGAACGTCATTTGCGAAAGAACGATTCTTCTTTTTTGAAAAAGGCGGTGCATAATTAGAAGTAAAACACAAATCCCGGTGATAAACATTGTGAAGCAACGCATTATTATAAACTTCACAATGTTTATCAATATGTTACTTCACAATGTTTATCACTGCGATTTGTGTTTTATCAGGATAATTAAGCTTCGATGGCCTATGAACAACAGTTTATATGAAGCGGTGCATAGCTTGTTTACACAGGCAGTTGCTCGTGTTTTCAAGTTCAGCAAATATGGTCGCCACATTGTCCATCATGTTCGTCTGAAGATATTTCACTGATCCGTTCAGTAAAGCAATCAGATCTATCCTTGTGGCATATTTTGCGCAACAAGGCAATCTATCGTTAAGAAACTTGCGGTAAAGTTATTTTCAAGGATGAAATCAAGTGAATACGACAGCTAAAAGCTTTGCAGTGATAAACTTAAAGGTTGCAGTGACCAGTTAAGGTGATCGCTCTGTACGAATACCTGGTGAGGTCAAACATGAGGTTTCTTCTTATAATAATTAAAGGCACCGAAAACTCATCTCTTTCAAATTTACGTGTTAAGTGCGCAGCTAGAGAAGGTGGCGTTTTAGTTTCTTCGACCGCCACAATAGCGGCTCGCGTGGTAAAAGAAGAACGTCTTTATATATGTTACGTTTTTTGTCGGAAATCTAACCGCTAACGAGAGAGGATTTTGGTTTGCGAGACGGCCCTCTTTGTTGTTCGGTAATTTTGAGTGTAAGAATATATAAAGGTCTGCGTTCGTGCGTTGTTCAATCAGTTTGCTTAAAGCAGTGACAGTGTCAAGGTTTTCAGTTAACCAAAGTGGATTGCAGTCAATATACCGGTTAATCAGTGGTTTCTCTTGTGGAGTGCCTGGTGCGTTCTGCGCATGCGAAAAAGTCTATTGGCCGTGACGCAGTCTCTAGAAAGCAGTTTACTGACTTTTCCATCCAAAGTATCCTGGGCCTAGCAAATGATGTCACAGCAGACGCTTCCTCAAGTTTTGGTGAGTTTCAATTATTTTGTTGTGTAACTCTTCTCTGTAGCTCGTTTGTTTATTGAGAAACCAGATTGAGCAGACATCTGTAAATAAGCTGACCACTAAAGAGATGGTCTCCGTTATATTGCACTGAGATTCCCTTTTTTGATAGCAGAAAAAAGGCGCTGAAATGTAAGGAACCTCGGGTATAACCGCGTTTTTAAAGTGCCTATAACCCCAAAAATTTGAATCACGTTCTCTGCACGATTTCCAATCCTACAATGCAGTGCTGCTACATTACTCTTTGCATTTCATAAACTCGCAAATAGCTCCCCCATTTCCAGAGTAACCTTATTGAAATTAGATTTGTTGGAATTAATCCTCGTAAACGGCGTTTTGCCATTTAATATTGACTGAAAGTTTAAGAATTTGTGAGATTTTGCATTACGAAGACATGCAATCAAAAAGGTTCATTTGTTCGCACTGACTTTCCCGCACTTGAATCCGGCAACTTGAATTTGATCTGCAATTTGATAGTTTGTGTTTGTTGTAATTGGCTAAAGTAAACCATGATTCTAGTATATCAATACTCAATTGAAAACTCAGCTATGAATCAGTTTTAACTTTCGCTTCTTTTTCTCACAGAATGCCACAGCACCACCAGCTCACCACTGTCGCCTTACTCCGACTGCTCAAGTCCTCCTACTAGCCACAGAACAACCAGTCCAGAATTGACTTCTTACTCCGATATCTCAAGCTCCGGAAGCGCTTGTGACAGCGAAACCTATCGAATGCCGAATGAGACCGAGCAGGCACCGAGGGAGAAACGACAGCGCACGACCTTCTCACTCAGTGAGGTGATGCAGCTGAAAGAAGCGTTTAGTCAGCGACCATACGTGACGCTGAGCGATGAAAAGATGCTGGCGAAGAGAATCGGGATCACGGACAAAAACGTTAGGGTGAGTTCTTTACGACTCTAAAACCTTTGAATGTTTATTGTTGAAAAGTCTAAGAGAAAAAAGAGCCAATTGGGTTTTAATTGAAAAAGAGAAAAATACTTCGTTGATGATACAATTCGATGTATAATAATTCTCGGAAACGTAAACAATTCAACATGACGAAAGTCTCTACTAAGTAAATACAACCCACAACGTGGCTTACAGACATTATAAACCCATTGTTACAGACATTATAAAACGCATATCATATAGCTTGACGTTTCGAATGCTACAACATTCATCTTCAGAAGCCGTTAGGAAATACGAAACTATGTTTAAATCTAGACTTGTGTTTTGTTTTTGATCAAACTTAAATGACCAAAGAACAAGAGTAAGTAAATACAAGTACTTTAATCCGCTCAATTGATTTTTGGATTTATTTCAAATACCGTTATCTAATCATTCAGTATTAGCAAGGTGCTTATACAGATCTCTAACATTCCACTTACAACAATTTTTTTTATTCTATTTTTCAGTACTGGTTTCAGAATCGCAGGGCCAAGTCAAGAAAATTAACAAGAGAGGTGTCGCGCGTTTACCAGACAACCCCGTCAAATCGGTTTGACCCGCTTCCCACTGATAGCAGACTCGCCCTTCCAAGAAGACTGCAGTTTGTAGCTGACCAGTCCGGTTCAGATCATTGGAAACACTCGACCTGCGCCTCATACCGTTATGGACCTGTGACACAGAGAAAATACCAGCAGTACAGCAGACTTTCCACAACTGCCAGACATCCACCATCAGTCCAGTTAAACCAGTTTAGCCGCGACGTACCCCTCCAATTTGCCATATGTAACTCGGATCAGTCCAAACTCACACATGCTCAGCTGGCAAGATTAGCGCGAAGAAGCAGCCGAAGCTTCCATCCGTATTGAATGACTATAATTGCACACGAAGCGCATATAAGATTAAAAGTTTGTCAAAATAATGTAACTAATGAAATAGATAAGAAAATATTTATTTCTGCAGCTGTACTCAACTTTAAGGTTCTTGTGAATCGCTTTGGAAAAACAAAAAAAATAAATAGAATTATAACAGTTGGTAGTTTTGTAATTCATAAGTGAAAGTTTTGTGGTTTTGTTCATTGATGTGCAAAAGTTCGAAAATTGTAGGTATAATTCCCAAAGGTCAAATGAACAAGAAATAGTAAAACTTTGACCTGACACTACGTATGTATTTTAGTATTTTTTAAAATTCAAGTTATTGTTTTACTATCTCAGTTATATATTTCCAGATGTTACTCGGAAGTTTTTAGTCGATAATGACGTGAAGTTACGTCAAAACGTCTTCAAAACTTTTCAAATAGTTATTTTAAGTTTTACACTTTCATGTATGTTAACAACGTTCTAGCGTTGAACTTTGCCGTCCGAGACCTTTACTTGAAGAAACGTAAGAGAGACGCATCAGTGACATTTATTTCTTATATTTTTTGGCTAAGGAGAAATTTAAGGGAACCCTTAGAAAAAGATTTTTAAACATCGGTGTGCATCAACTTGGTTGTATATGTGACACCCTACGCTACTTAAATCTGAAGGGTACATTCGGGACACGTCCCCAGATCAATACGTTCCTTCTCCTAACTAAAGCCATAGATTGTTTTGTAGGGTAGTCACGAATATTTGGTGTTATATCAAGATCAATCCTAGTAAGCTGATAATTATCTTCATTCTCAATACCTGTCTGGAGTGACATTTCATTGAAATTGCATTTTGTGAGGAGCGTTTACAGGCTGATCACTCCATGGAGTCAAAGGGTTAATATCTAAGAACTCGCAATGGGCATATAGACAAAAACTAAATGTGCAATTGGTTCAAAATCACTGCATCGGAAGCGAAAACGTTGTTTAATTAAGAGCACGAGCGACAAAACGGGTACCTTATTTTGTCGAAAAACTGGGGGAAAAACCCCTCTGTCTCAATTAACAACTTAACTTTATCAACCTGACTCTTCAGTCTTTGTTCCTACCCACGTTCGTTCTTTTTATTGTGATCAAATTGTGTACACCGGGAATCATAGTTTACTGTACACGTATCTCCACGTTTCAAATTCAGAATTGTTTTCAAATCGTTTCGAAACTTAAGAAGAAGATATATGGAAAGAACTCAAGTGAGGCCATCGTTACTGTGTACATGTGATGGATGAAGAACCTTCGCTGATCTACAGCATCAGGAACTTCTTATGCAACACCCAGGGACAGAGAAAAATCTCTAACCCGGGTGGGAATCGAAGCCACGACCTCCGGATTAGATCACCGTTGCTCTACCGACTGAGCTACAAGGCCAGACGGGTGCAGGCCGTGGGAGTTTGAGGACAACTCGGCTCGGCCCAAGCCAAGTACTAAGTGCAAGTGCGTGTTGTCCTAAGCCTACATGGAAACGGAACTCAAGTGAGGCCATCGCTACTGTGTGCATGTGATGGATGAAGAAGAAGATTCGGGACAGACACATCATCACAAGCCTTGCAAATAGAAAAGTTTCGGGATATTTTTTGAACTATGGCTGTAATTACACTAAATAAGAA
This sequence comes from Montipora capitata, assembly GCA_949126865.1. Taxonomy (NCBI): domain Eukaryota; kingdom Metazoa; phylum Cnidaria; class Anthozoa; order Scleractinia; family Acroporidae; genus Montipora; species Montipora capitata. Next base: position 25,463,045 of record OX421456.1, read on the forward strand.
CGATCATCGCAGTTGTGAGTCACTCACTTACTGTGATTTTCATAATCCTGCGGAATTCATCTTCAAGCGCCAACTGCCAAACTGCGTTTTGGCTTACATTTTATCAAACTTCCGACGCCAACCATAGATGACGAAATCAATTGATGCGTGACATAACCCACCTATCAGCATCTTTTGTTCCCACGGTACGTTTGTATATTCAAACTCGAAGCCGATGGAAAGCTATGGAATCTGTACGAATCTTTTTTACTGAAGAATTTCTACAAACATAATATCATAATGGTCTTTGAGCTGTGGACTAAGAAAAACTCCAATTCACTTTCCGGAGTCTCTTGTCCCGACTACGTTCGAAAATTTGATTGACGGAAGCAAATCTGACGTTATATTAAGGACGGTGCCTATTATTGTTATTGCGCATACGTTCTGCGCATCTTGAGATACTCGGATTTCCTATCGGTGATGCTTACTAATACAGGGATATTTTTGCACGGTTTAAAACTACCCGGAGAAAGTAGATCTTAGTAAGTACTCTTGGTATGCAAAAAGAAAATTGGGGGTAACCATGCAGAGATAATTAAGCTTCAATTCGAGAAAGAACGCCATACATTGCTTTGCATTTTAAAGCTTCTTTCAAATATTATTAATGAATTATCTTTGATAAATGCGTGGTTACCCCCAAATTTCTTTTTGTATTTCAATAGATGGGTGGTAAGACTTAACCACCATTTTTGACCATTTGTTGATAAGCGGCTGAATACATATGAAGCCAAGTAACAACACCGAGTAAAGACTATGTGATACAGCTGAAAGCTTCGATTTCGGAATTTTGTAAGACTTTGGGATAATTATTAAATGGAACCTCCCAATAAAACAAAAAATAAATTTTAAACCACAGAACATAATGTTTACAATTAAAATTGTTTAAACTTGAATAATTGTGACGTGTCGTGCTTGCCCTGTTGTTCTGACACAAAGAGCGATTGTTCTGGAACAATAGGGCGACCACGAACATCACTATTCAAGATGGCGGCGCCCGGAAAATTTGGAACCCAAAACAAGCGTTTTGAAATTCATTTTTTTTCGGATACAAACGCTTTCATTGGAAAAAGTTTGAACAATTTTAATTGTAAACACTATGTTCTGTGGTATAAGTTATTTTGTTGTTTTAGTGGAGGTTCCCTTTAATTTAAAAGACCTTGTCTTTTTTTATGAAGGAACTGATACAAAAAGATTCAACAAATAATAATTATTATTTCAAAATTGAAAGACATTTTATTACATTTCTTTATTTTATCGTAATACATTATTTAAGGGTTTTCGGTTGCAAAGCGAATTAAAAGCTAGGTATTACAAGTAGCCACTGAACTTAGCTTTAAAATACAAATTTAAACAATCTGGTCTTTCACGATAAACTAGTTATAAATACAAAATTTTGCAAAATTATGAAACTATGGAAGCGAATTGTTACATCGAATACGGCTGCCTTTTTCTCGCTGTCTGGGCCTCCTCTCCATACCTAAGCTGATCAGGGTGAGACATGGGTAATCCAAATTCTTAGCGGACTTGACTGGCCTGGACTGTAGTTTCCAGTGTCCATTAGCAGCTTGGCGTGAGGCTTATCATTTGGGTCTGTTAGTACTCGTCTAAACTGGTCTGAATTTATGTTGTGGTAGTGGAGGCCTTCCACGACTGGCGCATGGAGTCGAGGCTTATCTTTCGGGTCTGTTTCCGATGCGCTCCAGACTCGTTCAATTCTGATGAATGCTACCTCACTCGCATTTGGGTACGGGTGACACTGGACAGGTCCCGCGGGACACTGCAAACGGTTTGACAAGCTGGTCTGTGAGACACCTGGCTTATCCCTTTTCTCTCTTCCTCTTTTTTCCTTGGCCCGGCGATTTTTGAACCAAAACTAAAAAGAATAAAATAAAATAAAAAGAAATTGGTATACAGGCCTTTGCTTCAATTTACTAAATCACTGAAATCGATAATCTCACGTTCAGTTTACTTTAGAACTGTTTAGTCGGAAAACAGAAAAGCGAAAAAGTTCAGCTCTGTTTACATTGTACTAGGAAACCATAGAACTCGCGCAGCTCGATTAGTCGAAGATTGCGTCAAATCCTTCCAGTTTATTTACCGCAGGCCAGGTTATTGTAGACTGCCGACCAAGACAGCTGAGTTACTTATTATCAAAATGGCTACCGTGCAACTACTAGTAGTTTTGAAAAAGGAATTGGCTGACCAGTTATAAACCTCAAGGTAAGTAAAGTTACACTTTGTCTCGGGAAAAATTCAACGCTATTCACTGAGTCTTAACAGCGCTAATTTGTAAGTAAATAGAGTTCTCAGTTGCATCTGGTGACTGGCGAGAAACGTAACTCAAAGAAATTATTTTGGTCAATCAATTACTATCAGTAACTTCTCAGTTGATTTATCTTAAGATTTTTGGCAGGAATCCCAAGCCTTTGAACCAGGTCCATTTCATCTTTGCCCAGCAGATATGGACTTCGCCTAAACACTCGCTCCATTGCCCACACTTCCTGATATGAGAAAGTGTGCGCTGTCGCCAATTCTCCGACAACTTTTCGGAAGGAATCGTAATATGGGAATAGAGTCTTGGGGACTTGACAAAACACTTCAGACTCTCATTAGGAACTAAAATAACACAAGGACACTACAAATTAGTTCACTTTTAATTGATAGTCAAAAAACATGCAGGTTGTTTTTGGAAAAAAAAGTCTTCAAGTTGATTATAACGAAGCCGGACCAATTGTGCACAATATTAGAGAAGAAGGTGTTTATAAAAAACGTTGAAACTGATCCAGATAAAAAATTATTAAAAACTGAATTTTCAACTGCAACTACGGTCTTCATCAGAGTGACTAAAATATGCTGTTCGAGAGTAATATGCTAAAACTAAAATAAGAAGTTACTTTATCCCCTATGGCTTCAATAATGTCTTATAGACAGAAGGGAATGGCTTCCGCTCGTTCACCGCATTTTTGTCTATTGTGGAGTGCCATGATTCCAAAAAGATTCTTTTGTGCCAATTATTGACAATCTTTTCTAGAATTTCCACATAGCCAGTGTCAATGTCATGGTCAGTGGTTTCGGCGTGATCTTTTATTGCCGACTCTTTGTTATTATTAGTTCCTGGTTTATGCTCCCCGCCACGTGAATTCCATGATCTCTTTGTTTCCCCAGTGTATGTGAAATCACACGATCGGCATTTAACCTTGTACACAATGCCTTTTGTTTTCGTTTCTTTTGGGTGATCCTTTGGTTTCCTAAAATAATGGGCGAGTGTTTTTATAGGCTTGAAAGCAGTTTTTTTGTTCGCTTTGTTGAGGACATTTCTGACTTGTTCTGAAACGCCCTTTACGTATGGCAAGGTAGCAAAAGTTTTTGGCCGCGTATCTGTATCCTGTATTTGGATTGCAGCCGGTGGTCTGGGGGCCCGACATTTCTCAATGAATTTATCTGTATAACCATTAACTTTTAAGTCATTAATGACTTGTTATCGTTCTCCATCTTTTTCTGTGTCATTGGATGGGATGGTTTCGGCACGGTCTATCAGGCATTTAACAACCGTACGTTTGCTCTGGGCGGGGCTATGAGACGCGAAATCCAGGTACTTGTTGGTATAAGTTGCTTTGCGATGTACGCTAACAGTAATGTTTCCCGATCTTTCTACTGTGCTGCGTGTGTCAAGAAATGCGATGGTTTGGTGGTTTTGAGATGAGACTGATGGAAGTTCCACCGTAAACTGTATGTTTGGGTTGATCGAGTTGAGATGGTCGTGGAAAACTTGGATGCCTTTAGTCTTCAAACAAGCACTCGAATCATCCACGTATCGTTTCCACCATCGTGGTTTGACATTTGACGTGTTGAGAGCGATTTTTTCAACTTCTTGCGTCACCAATTCTGCAATGGCGGCACTGACCGGTGATCCCATCGCACAGCCAAATACTTGATGATAATGTGTGCCTTCGAACGTAAAATAACTGTTCTTCAGTACAAACGTCAGCAAAAACATGATCTGGCTTTGTGTTAGTTGTGTTAGTCGTGCGTTTCAGAACAAGTCAGAAATGTGCTTAACAAAGCGAACATAAAAACTGCTTTCAAGCCTGTAAAAACACTCGCCCATTATTTTAGGAAACCAAAAGATCGCCCAAAAGAAACGAAAACAAAAGGCATTGTGTACAAGGTTAAATGCCGATCGTGTGATTTGACATACACTGGGGAAACAAAGAGATCTTGGAATTCACGTGGCGGGGAGCATAAACCAGGAACTAATAATAACAAAGAGTCGGCAATAAAAGATCACGCCGAAACCACTGACCATGACATTGACACTGGCTGTGTGGAAATTCTAGAAAAGAATGTCAATAATTGGCACAAAAGAATCTTTTTGGAATCATGGCACTCCACAATAGACAAAAATGTGGTGAACGAGCGGAAGCCATTCCCTTCTGTCTATAAGACATTATTGAAGCCATAGGGGATAAAGTAACTTCTTATTTTAGTTTTAGCATATTACTCTCGAACAGCATATTTTAGTCACTCTGATGAAGACCGCAGTTGCAGTCGAAAATTCAGTTTTTAATAATTTTTTATCTGGATCAGTTTCAACGTTTTTTTATAAACACCTTTTATCATATAATGGATACTGATCGCCCATCAAGAATTAGAGAAGAACTATTAATATTTTAACTTGCCCGAGAAGAATTTTTATTTATGATAACTGGCAGCCAAAATTGCTTAACCTTAAGTGGATTTAACATTAAAATGACTAACTCATCATCTTTCAATGGTAAAAGTTTCAGAAAAAAATCAATGTTAGAAAATTTTCGCGCGAACGTCCTTAATAAGAGGGTGCGCATTAGTCGACGGGAAAAAATGTGAATAAAGGTGTTCTGCAGTGGAAATTCAGCTGGCTGGCAAGTTTTTAATTTTCCTACTGTTTCCCTGGGAAACTTTAAACATTTTTAGCATTTCAATCACTGCTGGCTGGATGAGAACAGGAATTGAGGGAGACTGGAGGAGAACTCGTTCACGAGAAGCTTACCGGTGGTTCAAATGATCGCATGTTAAGAAAAAAAAACCTGTTTGACCGGTTTGGAGAGCGCTTTGATTCACAAGGTTCTTTGCTGGCTGGTAAACAGTGACACAAAGTCGCTGGCTGGGCGTTTCCCTCAAAACCTAGCTGGGAGCTGGAGTTTTGCTCATGATCATGCTCAGAGTGCGGAATATCTTCTTCTCCTCAGCCATATTAAAAAAAAAAAAACTCAAAAAAATGTTTGAATAGCGTTTTCATGTAAGTTTTTTGCTTATTATTGTGCAGTTTGGAAATAAGTTTCATTGGGTGGCCCTGTAAAGAGTTCTGTATTTGAAGCCAGAAGCTCATGATGACCTTCAAGCGTTTAACTCTGATTCAGACCGGGGTTTTTTTAGTTCAAATTTTTCCTAATAGAGGTTTTGCACGGCAGCCATGTTGCATGGCAGGAAAAATGAAAATTTTTTGCATTAGAAAGAACATTTGTCCCAATGGGAAAAATAATCTATTGTTCCTGCCATGCAACATGGCTGCCGTGCAAAACCTCTATTTGGATGTAACGTAGCCCCTGCATTTTCCCGCGCGTGCTGCTTTGATCTTATTTTTGTCCATATTTGGGCATAAAATTGGTGTCCTATAATCCCCAGCTTTGTTCAAAGGAAAAGAGTTGCAAGTTACATACTTCAAGGTCACGTGTTTCCGTTGGAATTTAATTAAAGAAATGGTCCCGTACCTTTGTCACATCATCGGGTGCGTTAATCAATCTCAGCTTGTCAGTTTCATTCAGACTGACACACAAAAATGGAGATTGCCTGGGCTCTGACTGCCTGAGAAGCAGGGAACTCTTGTCGAAATCCTTCCTTGAGCTGTCAATTGCAGCCATAGGACTCCATCCATGTGCTTGTCAAGCTTCCATCAGTTTCAAGACTAAATATCTCGATTCCACTGCCTCTTTTCCATCTGCCCACCAAGGGATTCCTTCGAAATTAAACTCCCAGCTATCAGAATACCTAGACTCTCTCTGGATGCCTTTTACCCAATGGTTCTGACTGGTGCTGTGGACAACAGAAATTAAGTTCTCTGGGGCACCAATCACCTTGAGTAAGCCACGACTGTCGAAGCTGATGATAAACTGGATTGGGGGTTGCTGACCCAGTACTGGCAAGTATGGGTCATGTTCAAAGAAGAATGTACTTGCCTCACTTTTGAAGTTCGAATTTCCATACAGCTTCCATTGTTATTGGAAAAGGCCAGCAATAATTTTGTTTAATACTACTCGTAAGTGAACAGTGTCTTCCCTATCCGGACGCCATGGATATCCCTTCAGTTTGACAATGAGGGCGTCATTTTCAAACTTCCACTTTTGAATCCCTCGAGGCCATGTCCTCTCGATGTCATTTTTGAATAGCTGGTGAAGATCCATAGGTGCATTTATTATCATCATGTTGTCATAGCTGCTAAGACCAACAATGAAAAATGGTTTGGACGGGAAGTTAATTTGAACTGGAACTTTTCTGAAAAACCAGGTTGTCATATCATTTGTTTGGGTCAAATTACTGGAAATTTGAAGTTTCCATCCATCACGGTAAAAACGATGTAGAATTTTCCCTGCCATTCTCCTGTATGCGATTGCATTGTTTGTTGAACAGGCAGAGGAAAATAGGGAGTCTTTCAGTTTGAGTTCATGGACTCCATTCAGTTGAAAAGTTTCTCTTTGAATTCCTTTGGTCCAAGTTTGTTGAATGACCTCCCGCATGGTGCTTATTTCATAGTCGCCTCCAAGGATGATACACAGTTTGTCAAATGAACGAACGGCAATACACATGTAGTCAAACCCAAGGTTTTTGAGGTAAGGTTGAGTGGTTGCCCAGACCCATTGTTCACACCTTCAGATAACAGAGATTTAAAGAAAGCTAAGATTAATTTAAGGAACAAAACAGTCTTTTGTCTAAAGCCTCTTGTATCATCTAAGTTGCAAATGTTTTTAATAGTATAAATCAAAATGATGTGAAATGCATGTGTTATATTTCAAAATTTCCCCTGGTTCAACCTTTTTTAAACCAGTTCAATTCAGGGGCTGATCCGGGATTTTTCTTAGGGAGAGGTCTCTTTTCCCGTACTCGTCATCCCAGCGAAAGCAAAAAGAACAGAATCCTCTGCCAGCAGGGAAGTGGAAAACCGACTATCGGTGAAAAACCCTTGAGTTTATAAACTGTTACCGCACCGCTTAACCAGGCTTACAGCACGACAAAACGTCACTGAAGGACGGGGACATGGTCTAATCGAGCACCACAAGTGTGCAAGAGATTATGCCTTTTTCGGGGATAAATATTTTATTTATGGTATATCTATTTTTTTCTACACAAAATTAAAGCTTTGTAAAAAGCTACAGTTTACCCAGGCGCTCTTCCTTTTTTATATCCCGTCTAAACTTCCGCTTGCCCTTTACCCGACGCGCGAACCAATAATCTGTTCACAATGAAATGATATATGAAATGGGTCATATATTGAATTGCGGATATGAAATCAAGTGAAGCTAAGATCCTTGCAGTTATGAACGCAATTTTAGCAATTGCGTAAAGAAGCCTGAAAAATTCAGGACTTCAACGGGGTTTGAACCTGTCACCTTGTGATACCAGTGTGACGCTCTAACCAACTGAGCTATCCCAAGACACTGACGTTGGGAGCTGGTCATTTGTTGGTTTTCTAATGTTCCCGTGATGAATGAATCAACGATGAAATGATATATGAAATGAATCATACATTGAAATCTGCAGTTCATAACTGCGAGGAGCATAACTTTATTTGAATAACCTGTTTGTTTGACATGTAACTATAAGTGCACGTAACATTTCGAACAGGTGGCGTTTAACGACGACAGACAAATAAATCGAATGATGGCGGACACAAACGCGCTCCAAAACAAGCAACTTGACATTGCTTTTTTGCTAAGACCTTTACATCTTTTCAGAAGAGCAATATAAATCTCACCTTTGATTTGTAAACAGAGGCCTTCTATCAGTCCTGGGCCTAGCTAAGCTGACTCATTGGAGTTCCCACAAAGGATAGCGGGTAAACTTCGATATTAGGAGTGACTTGGTTTCAATTTTCACTCTGAAAAAGCTCGATTAAAAAGTTCTCGTATGAAAACTGTATACGTTCAGAAGAGGAAAAATGCTTAATTTATGTTGGTTGTGGTTATATGACGTCTTCGTTATGCATGACCTACACTGCGTTTACGTAAACACTAGGTGAAATAATCTATAGTGACAAACAACGAGATGACGAGAGCAAGAAAGATTTGCGTTTACGTTTATTGATCGACAACGATTGCACATCAAGTCGACATAAATAACATAAAAAAATATAGGCACGTCAAAGAACTACATATCGAATATACAAGGAATAATACTACTTAATCTAAAAATATAAATTAGAAATGATTAAAAATAAACAAATAAATAAAATAAGAATTGTTAATAACTTCTAATTGTCGAAACACAACGATCTTTAAATAATGAATGCTTTGTACAAGTTTGAATATAACTTGGTAATGAGTTCCAATCTCTTATCGTTCTTGGATAGAAACTATAGTAATAATGAATGAAAGATTTATTTCAAAAAGACCTAGGAATAAGTTGTTTCAGTAAAAATCTAAAAAAAAATCAGGTATAAGTTATGCAATTAAATTGTTGACTGCTCAATAGAATATATTCAATCGATGGATTTGATGTCTATCATTAAAAAAGCCCGAATTAAGAGACGAATTATAGTGACGAACAGCGGAAGAAAGACCACTGAAGCACGAGCTGTTAAGTCTGTAGCAGCCTTCGACCACCATAGAAGTCTTTAATTTAGGAGAGTAGCACTAAATAAGCAAAGGTTAGTCAATCATACCAGAGCAGACAACACCGGGAACTCCTTACTCTCAATGTGTGGGATTTTTAAAGTCTCACGGAGGTTTTTTTTTTTTTTTTTTTTTTAATAAAGCCATCCCCTTCATTTTCTCCGACCCAAATTTTTGGTATTTTCAAAAAAAAAAAAAAAAAAAAAAAAAAAGAATCCACGTAGATAAACCATGTTTATGTCGCATAGGAGTTTCGGTGGTTGATCCTTTTTCCCACGTTGCCTTAATTTCAGCAACATCAACCAACTTTTCCGCCATATTGATTTTGGGTTCAAGTCTTGTTGTTTTCCTGGCTCCACAGCAATGATAGCGATGCTTGGGTACCAGGCCTCCCGGATTCCGAGACTACTTGCGACTTTTTTCAAGTGTCAATTTTTTATTTTTTTTGCAATCCGACCGACCCAATATCCGGAAACGCATTCGACGCTAAACGAAAAAATAAAAGGGTATGGCCTAAGGGCTGTGAAACGGACCCTACGGTTTATAGCCCGTATCCTAGAAGCCTTGAAAGTCTAACCAATTGCGGATGTAGTTCATTACACCGACAGCACTTTCTCGTCAGCAATTTAAAACCTTCCCCGAGTGTTAGTCCGCCCAGAGTCGAACCTTCCACACGGTAGCACGATGCTCAAGCAACTGAGTCAGCTGGTAGGCTGCAACCAGAAAACAGGCTAAATAATGGTGACGAAAAACGCTGAAAAGAGCCAGAAAGATAAAGGGAAATAAAGTACAAATTTATAGTAATAAGCGGGCCGGCCGTACTTGTAATAAAAATATCTGAAAACAAAAACATACATAAATAATAATAATAATTGAGTAAGATAATCTACCCTAGGAACAACCCTAACCCTGACGCCTACTGATTTGTTTTAAATAGGTAGTTCATGTGTAATCAATACTTTAAGAAATACTTGGAGGAGTTTATCAAAATTCGGCGCGCTCTTAATCAACTGCAATCTGTGTTTGGTTTCCAGCGCGCGCGAAAATGCCATTGACTAATGGCTGTATCTAATCAGCAATCAGGCTCTATTTTAGTTTCGCGCGGTACATACGGTGGGGTTGACATGAGAGAACATATGGGCGAAGCTAAAAGTGAGCCTGATCGCAGTTTAGACTGTATTTGCATACGTGGGCTCTCCCACTAAATAAAAGGTTCGTGAGACATCATTTATGGATTCATTTTTCAACTTTCCTTTATGAATTTTACGAACCTTCCTTTTATTTAACACTTACTTTCGCATATAAACAGCGACCAAACCACTAACAATTTCACAGTTAAAAATAACTTTAATTTACAAACTGTCAATTGCAGTAATTATATTTCATAATTGTCCATTATTTATCGAAAGCTCTTCCCAGAAAAACGTTTTACTTGAGTACAGCTAGAAATAATTGTATTCTTCGCTAGCTGGATATTTACATTACTTTAACAAGTTTTAACTCTTATTTTCGTCATTTATTGCACTCGTGTCGTGTTTAATTAGGCATCAAAACGGATGGAAATTACGCTAGCTCTGGCTGCTTCTTCGCGCGAATTTTCCGAGCTCAATACGTGGGAAGTGTACGTCGGTCTAAACTGGTTTAACTGGACTGACCGTTGATGTCTGGAAGGTGTGAACAGTCTACCGTATATTGCCAGTCTTTTAAGTCGGATCGCTTGATCTGACGGCTTGAATGAAAGAGTCAACATGGCAACCATATTTGCTAAATCTTTCAACTTTCTTTCAACAAATCGATATTTGCAGTTTCGATTGCTGCCATCCATATGTCAAGTTATAATGCAATCACAGAATGTTAACTCATTCGAGATTTTTGAGAAACGCATGAGTGAACTTTGGGCAAACGCATACTAGACCAGTTCACGCTCTTTAGTGCATCATGGGTAATCAGGGCAACATGGCGGGAAATTGAAACGTTTGAATGGAAATTCAAAGAAAAATAAACTGTACATGACTCTACTTTATAGACTTTCGCCTTCATAAACCAAACAAATAAGTTCAAGTTCACAACTGAGATGAATTGGACTTGGTATGTATTCTTTGTTTATTCTAAATATGGTTTTTTTCTCTGTTATTTTGTGCCTTGGGAATTACAGGAAATGTATGGCAGATACATTGTTGAATGGAATAATTTCTACAAATGACATTCTCTCCAACTTTCTTTTGCCGCACGTTTGAGCGCTTATCTTCTGTTTTGGAATTGATAAAAAACCCTAAAGTTCCCCATCATGAAAACTTTTAATGGTTTTGAACTTCCACACAAAACTTTGAATTTGCCTCCATCTTGCCCTGATTACCCATGATGCCCTCAAGAGCGTGAACTCGTCTATTAATTTCTCACGTTGTGCGGGTTAAAATCTCGAAATCGGTAAGGTACATGCACCCTTGAAGGCGTGAATCAGCCTTCAAGATTACATTACGTAGAACAAAAGATACATTAATTCTACAGCGTCTTCGATCAATTCAACGCATGCAACAATTGGACATGGCGGCAGATTGGGTTACATAGACGCCATTTCCGAGTTGATAGACTTCAGATAAGTCAATGGTACATCGGATGAAGTTCTTGGAATTGTACATCAAAAGAGCGCGCAAGACAGTGGCGAAGTTGATGAGATTGCAATGGACGCAAGATCTCGATGTCTAATCATTAGAGGCCAGGGGCCACTGGGCAAGCATGGAAGAGCTGTTAGAAGTCGTGTCTTTTCACTTTTTTTTTCTTTTTCTTTTAATTTTTTTATAATTTTTCAATTAATAAAAACACAAGTTACTTACAATACGGCTATACTATTTACTTACACTACACTACGTTGGTTTAAAAGGAAAAACAAATTACATCAATGAAAAGAAATGAAATAAATGGATAAATGAATAAATAAATAAATGACTAATTAATTAAGGAAGGGGGAAGGGGGGCTGCAGTGCTTAAATTCATTTTAACCTTAACTTGTTTAGTCATTGTTACTGTCATTATTTGTATATACATATATATTGCTCTATGATACAGATAGTGCTCTATGCTATTAATAAATGTTGGTAAGCAACGAAAAAAAAAAAGGAAACGCAGAGAGACATAACTATAGTAGACAGTTGCGTTAGCATGACGATACCGACGGTGAGGCCTCCTCAAATGTACCAGGGGGCTTGGAAAGTTGCAAAGAGAAGATAGAAATATGGTAAGGGCTTTTTGTTACTGTGGAGATTACGAGATATTGAGGAGCGGGAGTAGAGGGTTCCATTTCTTCGAGATTAGGCAAGGGTTGTTCGATTCTATATTGAGCTGAGATTTAAGTCGCACTAGGAAGCTTGTTAAAAGAGAAGTCTTGTTATTCGCCCTGCAGCTCCTTATGTGATATCTCGCAAAAAAAAAAAAAAACAGAATTTCAGTTGAAGTGAGAACTGAGAGGTATCAGGCCTCAGGCCCAAACATTTGGAGATATTTTTTGGTAGTTTATCGATATCAGATTGCATTGCTTAAGTTTTTCAGTCATGTTTTCCCAAAAAACTGAGACTTTCTGACAGTCCCAGAAGAGATGAATCAGGTTTTCGTGATAGTTGTGACAGAAGGAACAGTTTGGGTCTAACTTGTTTTATTTTAATTTTTGTTAGAAAAAGGTTCGTCGGTAGAATTCTGTGCAGGAGTCTGTATTGAAAGTTTGTAAGTTTAGTGCTTTTAGTGCATTTTGCTGCCAGACAATAAGCGCTTTTCCAATCGGCAGTACACCCTTCATAAAGAACAATCCTTTCATTCCATTTCAATTGGCTTTTGACAAATGAAGTGCATTTAGCAGTGATAAGCTTCCCATATACAACTCTATTCACCTTATTACTTTTGGAAAATGCTTCGAGGAACTTAAGAATCTGGCGTAACTGGGTCTTTAGATTCATTACCAGAAAAATTACTGTTATAAAGGTAACGGAGTGCAGAGATTAGACCGAAATACTTCAAGGGCTCTATTAGAATATTGTAGGTGTTTGAGAATTCTGGAAGGGAGAGGACAATGCGCGAGTCCTTCATCAAATGGGACACCTTCGAAATTCCTCGCAAGAAAATATGTTTATAGTAGACTGGATTGTCGTTGATCCTGATGAGTGAGTTGTGCCATATGGGCAGTTCAAGGAATTGTTGCTTAGTTTTAATTTGGTTGTCGAAATTTACTTTGGACCAAATTTGTACAATTTCTTGCAAAAATGGGTCTTTTACTGATATTGTTTTTTTTGTCGTTGATCCTGATGAGTGAGTTGTGCCATATGGGCAGTTCAAGGAATTGTTGCTTAGTTTTAATTTGGTTGTCGAAATTTACTTTGGACCAAATTTGTACAATTTCTTGCAAAAATGGGTCTTTTACTGATATTGTTTTTAGAATGTCATGTCTGTTTAAATTACCAGTGAAGACTAGACTTCCGCCGTATTTTCCGAGTTCGAGTTCGAAAAAATCCGTCCATTTTCTCGATTGGAATCGTCGAGATATTTATTGATCCAGGTGGTCTTAAGTGATTTGTTAAACGAGGAGATGTCGATCATTTTTAAACCGCCACTTTCATAGCTTTTTATCATGACACTTCGCTTAATCTTGTCACCTTTGTTGTTCCAAAGAAAGCTGGAGAAAATGCCATTTATTTCTTTAATAATTTTATGGTTTGTCATCAGCGGTGCTAAGATATAGGTTAGTTGTGACGTCGCTAAGCTTTTGATCACTTGGATTTTTCCCATTAAGGTTAACCGCCGATGTTTTCAACTACTTAGGATATTGCTTACTTGGTCCATTTTTTCCTTGTAATTCATATTTAACGTGATATTGGGATCAATGGAAAGCCAAACAAAAAGAAACTTTACTATATTTTCCGGCCATCTGAAATTCTTCTCGGGAAAGAGTTTTTCCTTGTTACCTGCCATTGATCCGATCCATAAGGCTTCGGTCTTTCTATTGTTCAGTCTAAGGCCAGACTCTCTTCCAAAATTTTCGATCGTATTAAGTGTTGCAGATAAAGATTCCTTTGTGCCATTAAGTATAAAGATTGTATCGTCTGCATACTGGCTTATTTTGACTTCCGATTTTTTCATAGTGAGGCCTTTGATTTCATTGTTGAATCTGATTACTTTAGCTAGGGTTTCAGCAGATAGGATAAAGAGATATGGCGAAAGAGGGCAGCCTTGCCTAACACCTCGTTGTCTCTTTTCACTTGCCTCGCTACGAACAAACCATGAAAACGAGTCAAAATGACCCCGGGCGGGTGAATCCCCCTGACTTGACATTTGGAACAAAATTTTTGGCCACCTTCTTGTTCATCAAGGTGAAAGGAGAGCTTCCCATGACTTATCAATATCTCACAGTTGAAATGGTAAAGGCAGTAAAGGCGAACTGCGGTTTCATCGATCAGAAAACCTTCAAGACTGCGGGAAAATACGGATGTGACTTTGTGATTCTGACAGATACAAGCATGCAAATACTCGAGGGCTACATTAATTTCGTGAGGCCTTTGCTCAAATTCCAATGTGACGTTGTTTTGGTCACCAAAGACGGAAGCCATCACAGAAAATTGGGCAGCGAGATGAGCAAGTTGGTCTTCGACGCTATTGGCAAATACATTCACCCCACGCGTTATCGCCAAATCGTCGAAACGCAAAGTCTTGACGCGCTTAACGACAAAGAGCACCAAGCATTGTCTGAAGACCAAAAACATAGCTCTGTCGTTGCCAAAGTGCACTATCAGAAGCGGAGATCGCGCGAAGTTGCTGTAAAGGCCCACGAGTGTCTTCAAAAATTACAAGGGACCAAAGGCTCAGAGGTGGAAATGGAAGTGAACACTAGACGCTATTGGCAAATAAATTCACCCCACGCGTTATCGCCAAACCGTCGAGACGCAAAGTCTTGACGCGCTTAAGGACAAAGAGCACCAAGCATTGTCTGAAGACCAAAAACATAGCTCTGTCGTTGCCAAAGTGCACTATCAGAAGCGGAGATCGCGCGAAGTTGCTGTAAAGGCCCACGAGTGTCTTCAAAAATTACAAGGGACCAAAGGCTCAGAGGTGGAAATGGAAGTGAACACTAGACGCTATTGGCAAATAAATTCACCCCACGCGTTATCGCCAAACCGTCGAGACGCAAAGTCTTGACGCGCTTACCGACAAAGAGCACCGACGTTTGTGTGAATATCAAAAACATAGCTCTGTCGTTGCCAAAGTACACTATCAGAAGCGGAGATCGCGCGACGTTGCTGTAAAGGCCCACGAGTGTCTTCAGAAATTACAAGGGACCAAAGGCTCAGAGGTGGAAATGGAAGTGAACACTAGATTTGGCAGCTCAAATTCCACAGCTACTATTGAGCCAGTCTTTGAATGTGCACGATCACAACACGCACGCCCCAAAATCGATACCCCGCCACACTCAAATTGCTTACTTAGTCAGAGCCATCAACGTCGACCGTTGAGATTTACGACAGGCGAAGACGATTTTTTAAAGAGGGGTATCGATAAGCACGGATTTGGACAATGGACTGCTATTTTGAGAGATCCAGATTTTCGTTTTCAGAAATGCAGGTTGGCCGATTCTTTAAAGAAGAGGGCTTAACTAAAGTTCTTTCTCTCAAACCAGTCACCCTAAAAGACTGCCTTTCCGGAAGATGGTTCTAATATATAGTCCAAAATTCAAAGTAGGATGGCAAGCCCTTTTTAAGACAGCGGACGCAAATGAGACGCATGTTTTAATACAAATAACTGAATTTATCTTCACAAGACTAATGTTCAAGATAACACGAGCTGCTAAGAGACAAAACAAAAACAAAACGATATTAATCTGAGTTCTATTTGCGTTTGTGTTTAAAAGCTAAATAGAGTGTTCTTCTGTCTCTGTGTTCTGGTCTTCAGTTCTGGATTTATCTTCTCTCCACCTTGTTTCGGAAGCAATTGTCGTATGATAAATTGACTAACTCCTATATCAAAGGGTTCTTGTGATCCTTTAGGAGCTTGACGAGCTCTTTCACAGCCGCCGACTCTTTCCCTTCGTTGAATGGTATCTGTGAACAGAATAGTTGCATTATCAACTCACGCTTGTACTGTGAAGCACTCATTAAATATTATCTTCGTTCGTGGCACCGCTACAGGCTAAAGTGTGTGTTGAGTAAAATCACGGGTTTTAAACATTTAACACTAAGACAAGTTACTTCGACATACCCTGGACTTTGGCTTTTCCACTTATGCGTTCTCCAAATTAAATCACATTACCCAGCACACAGTCATGTTTTCCATCCTTTTTAATTGATCTGAGATATTTGCCAATACGACTAACAGGGGCAGCAAAGGATCAATTTTTTTAATGTTGCAATGGCCCAACTACCGTACTAAAGCCTGCAAATAGTTTCGAGCAACGTTAACGCATACTATGAAGGGTATGCATTATAAAAAAATGGGGTATGCACCTGTTGTGTCTCCGTTTCTACGCCGCTTTCCAGTAGGGCACGTTGTATTATCAGAGGGTTTGCAGGAGCACCATTTGTCGTAGTTAAGGTAATCCAGTAGTTAATTGAAGGACACAATTTCTTGTTTATTACGCTAGGATAGTTTGAAATCCACTCTTCGCTTACAGCACTTGCCACTTGACTTGATGTTAATGAATTGCCATCACTTTCATCGCTACCGTCTTCCTCTTCATTTTCTTTCTTTTTTCCTTGTCTTTTTTTCTGCTGCTTTGTGCACTTATAGCTCCAAAGAAAAGCGCCACATTTTTTATTCCTGTGAAAAAAAAAGGAACAAAAAAATACTCGCAAGCAAACTCGCGTTATTTGTAAAAGCAAACAAAAATCAATCAAGTCACTGATTCTTACCGCAAATTGCTTTGTCACAAGTATCCCTGGTTTTACATATATTCTTCCAAACTCTTTGAATGCCTACTTCGTCGACTTCGCACACACGCACTGTGCCTTCACAATACATTTTCCCGCGATTATTGGACCTACATAACACAAGGCCGCACCCTTGATCGCTTGACTGTTAAGTTGACGACAAGGATGTCTGGTCCTGTTCATGTTGTGACTGCTCGTTGTTTGCTCTAGAGGCCTCTGAATTTATATCAAAATCGACTTGTGACATCTCGAGGAATAAAATTTAAAAGAAACGTGAATTTATAAAAGTGTTTAATTTGAGGTGTCAAACTGCCTTTCAGCGACTTGTTCAATTGATCTCATTACCCCAAGGACTTCATGACACATAATGAAAGGAGTGCACCAAAAATATTCTGTTTTGGGCATCTGACATACGCAAAGAGTCATTTGAGTAACAAGTGTAATGCTCGTAGATTGCGTTCCATGACACCCTTTGAAAGAGAAGCAATTGGTAATCTATATCTTTTGAAGCATCCCATGCTCAAGTTCAAAATTATTTCACACAACGTAGTATATTAGTATTCTTCATACTTAAATCGGAAAGCAGTTTTTATGAATTGGTGCGAAGAGAGTTCATTGTTCTCCTAAACTGGAGGAAATGATGTTGATTCTGCCTACATTTAACCCGAGACATTCAATGTGAGATAGTTTATTTAGGATGAGCCAGTCAGTCATCTACAGCACACTACATATACATATCGTTATACAGTTTTTACAAGGATAACAGTAGACATAATAGGCATGAAAAGCGAAAAAGGTGTGCCACGCCAGATACGAAAAACCACTAAAAAACCACCCTTTAGATGTGGCCAAAAAAATCTATGGAAACGTATTCCCCATCTAATGCTGCGGCACCAGACCTCGGGGAAGAGGTAAACAGAGTAAAACATAAAATATATGATATAAAATTAAAGCAAGTGAACCTAAGACTGACTGACGTAGAATGATAATATATTTCCCCCCAAAATCTTTAAATAGTCCCCAGGATCCCTTGACAATACCCGAGCCTCTACATCGTGCCGTCAGAATAGCAATTTCTGACTGAACGTCAGAAATTCCATATTGCGTTGTTCGGGAAACTAGGTAACGGGTGTGGCGTTTGTAGATTGCATTCAATGGCACATTGCTTAAACTGTATTCCGGTTGAAAGAGTAGCACTTGGTAATCTAATCTTGTAATTTGAAGCATCTTAAAGGGCCTGTGGCACTCTATTGCGCATGTGCGGCTGTTTGATTTTTGACCCGACGGTTCTTTTTTCAAAGCCAGTATCAATTACGGAAATCCTGTTTAATCGACACAGTGAGACGTGCCAAAGTTGTAATAACATTTCTAAACTTCAGTTTGGTAATATACAAAGGACTTTGACGGCATATTGTGTTAGTTTTTGGGATCTGTGTAGATAAAATTCATGTACACGATCAGGCGAAGGGGCTCGGGTCGAAAGGTTCTTACACCTCGTAGCCGCCTTGAATCCAAATAAAGAAGAAGACAAGGAATAGGAGATGGGAGGAGGCATATCGAAAGCTTTATATAGCGAAAGGTGTCCATGAAAGCTGGAAAAAAATAAAGTGTATGTGCGTCGATTCCACTGACACGGCCTTTGCACAACATCTTTTGTCCTTGGAGGTGAGACGAAGAATGGGGTTAGTATTTACACTGATTATTGGTTTCCCTTTAGCACTATGATTCTTTGTCGTCAGCTTAGTGCGCGTTTTATTTTGCCATTCGTGTTTTTTATCCGTCAGTTCAGTTGCCATATCATGGAATGATGGCTTTCAGTGTAGGGACGCACAATGAGCAATTGGCTTCAGCTTTGAAACGTGGCAGGAAGCGTCTCGATTTAGCTGTGGAAGCCCACGGTAGATGATAATTTTTGTTTGGTAAAAAAGAAGGGCTGAAAAATTTTTTTTGTTCTACTTTTTTCTGATTAGAATAGGGTCAAGCATGATAGATCTACTCAGTTAATTTCGCATCATTTGGAAGCCAATTTACCGGTACATTCATTTGCCATTCATTTAGCTACCTTTCTGCACAGAGCAAGGTAACATTTTTGATCATATATTTTGAAATACACTATGCAAGACGTATCATGTTGATGATAAATTTTACAAATAATAAGAATTAAATAATGATACTAATAATAATAATAAACAGTAAGTTGTGTTTATTTTAGTCAAACAGAAACCACCTGGTAAAACTATTTGTGAAAAACACGGATCACTTTTGGCATACTGGTCCTTTGGAATGTGCAAACAGTATGTCTCTGATGTACACAAGTCAATGAGAATTCCCTTCACGCAAGTTTTACACATAATTATCAACAATGATGAGCACAGCAGTATGATGATAGTTATTAATACTGTAAATGAAGAAATATGTTGTCATGAAGTATGGGTATATTCACTGTTGAAAACTTTAAAGGACACTGCAGGTTGACACTAGTAGTTCAGCAACTCATGGGTTGTTGTTTAGTCGATGTTTGCTATTGGTACCAACTGGCAGAACTGTTTGGCTTACAAAAGGAATTATGGCATAGAGGGTTACTTCAAATAAACAATCACAGACCCTGGGCAGTCAATCACTGTCCAGGCCTAGGTTCATCGGCTGAATGTAACAGTAGTGGATTATTGTAACTAGTGATTACTGTTGATAGCAATTATTAATAATTTTCCTGTCTTTTCATATTTACTGGCCCATAACCTTTTTTCTAGGGAACGGGTTTACAGAGCAAGGAAAAAGTTGACTACCCTTGATTGGAATTACTGGTATCATAATGGCTTTTCATTTTCCACCATCATTGCAAGAAAATACAACCAGAGAACAAAATCTTGGGACGTGAGGATGTTAAAGGTGTCCAAAGATTGTGGATATATTTGGATGCTGGTGGAAAAAAAAATTAAACTTTACATTGATGACGACGACTATTTAATCACTCGTGAAGTCTGTCTGGAACCTGACAATTCCAGAATCATTTCTCCAACAATTGTTGAAAGTGAACCTCTCCCAGCTCATGAGCTCCTGGCAAGATGCAGAAACAGATTTTCACAAATAAGCAGCTCATAGAGATTTACATGCAAAACTTTCAGCTACTGTAAAACTAGGAAAAACATAAATGCCCTCACAATAATGTGTTGCAGTGATGAAATTACTAACAGTCAGGTGTCAATGGAATGGCTGAAGTCAAGCTAATAAGCCTTGCCTTTTTGCTTCAGTTTTGGTAGTAACTTGAAGTAATAATTATATAAACTGTTTTTCTCTCCAAGTTTTGTGGGGTCATTGTGACATGTAGCACTAAGCCAGAGTTGAGGACAAGATATACAGTGTATGACTTGACAGTTTTTAACTCAAGATAAGGGCTGACCCTACATAACACATTGTAGCTTCGAAATCATTGTTGGAGTTTTGTCTCATGGTAATATATTGTATAACTTTAGAATTTTGTCTCCTGATGTGATTTCTTATTGTGTGGTTTTGTACATGGCAATTTTATTGCATAGCTTTTGCAAACTGAAATAATTTAAACTACAGTGAAAAAGAAACAATGTAAATACAAAAAATGGAAATTCCAATTCAGTGCTGTGATATTGGGAAATTGACAGTTATTGTAAAAAAGTGGTGTTGAGAGTGATATGTGAATACAGATGACAGACAAGCAAAATCAAATTTTATTACTGTTCATATACATGTCTGCATCAAATTATTTGAAGATGTGAAAGCATTAATTATTATTCTAAGAAAATTTCCATTCTTGCAAAAGTTTAAGTCAGTCTAAACCAGAAGAAATCTAAATTGCCTTTAAAAATAGTTCTTATCCTAAACCAAAGTTTCACAACAACGCAACTAAAACAAGTCAGTTATTGGGGGTGATGGTATGCTGAAAATAATTATTTAAAGAGGGGATCCTGAGATTTCCTGATATTTTTATTTGGGAGTGGAGGTTCCCTTTAATGAAAAACCACACACTGTCGTGTCTGCTATTGCTTCCCAACATTTAGACAGTTCGGAAACCCATCTAAACACCTGTTGCTTAGGGATAGTGTCTTCTAGTACAAAGTACGTGCACACAGCAAAGGAAAAACTTTCCTCTTCCTTCTTCCAAGGGCAGTCACCTTGTGTATCTAGGATGTATAAATATTGTGTCCAAACAGAGTTTCCAAAAGTGCCTTGTTTGTGAAATACAGTTGCATCCCCACATCCTTTGTTTTTGATGTCCTGGCTCATACACCTGTAGTATGGCAGTTACCTTATTTTCCCAATTCAGGAACTGGCTTTTGGTCGATAGACCAGTTTCATAAATGGCGACCACCTTTAGCTTGTTGTATTTATGTTAATTACACCTACTTCCCTCTTTTGTCATAGCAAGACTAGAAAGGCTCGTTAGCTAAAACAGAAGAACACTTTATTTGGCAGGCATTATGGAATAGATCTATACAAATGTAGGTTGTCCACTTGACTATGGTACATCGGCAAGTCAGGTGCTGGCATCTTCATGGTCAGAGGTCAGCATGCATGCTTCCCACTCCCTTCTGTAGTGCCTTTATGGCCAGTTCCCATGCCATATTTATCAACTCCTAGGGAAAGAGACTATTCATTAATGTGGTACATTGCAATTCCGTGAACGAAGTCCTGCCCTCAAAGATTATTGATTTTATGAAGTTATGATGTACATACATGAAAGAGAACTCCCCACAAAGACTTCCATAAATTTTTGACAATCACAACTGGTTAGGAAGGTTTCTTTTTTTTTTTTTGGAGAAATCGTGAAACGTGATATGCTTATCAGCTGAACGGTGAAATTGACATTATACAGGTGATTTGGCAGAACAAGTTACTGCAAGTAAAGCAACCAAAATATATTTGAATGCATAGAGATTTTCTAATATGGCGTGTATTCATCACTGATTGTACATTCTGAATTCTTGATTTCTTCTGATTCTTTTCTTCCCTGCTCATCAAATGTTCTTGATTTCCCTGAGGCACATTTGCGTCAACTGTTTTTTACTAGCACTTTCAAATTGAGAAAATCGCATCAGAGCTCGAGTACTACCGGTTAACAGGCCTTGATAAACAACTCAGCTTGTCTGTTCGGCCTGCCGGAAACCGCAATCGCTGTGAAAAAAGAGTGTTGAACATATGTTATCGCCTACCTTGTTTCATGCGTGGTTTCGTCCCTGTTCCACATATGCAAGTCTCTGTGTAAGATAGATATTTTTCCTACAGTTTTCCACGGTCATCCCTGACGTTCAACTGCAGAACACTCGAGGCTATGTAGCATGACAAGTGAAAAATTCCATTGAGAAAAAGGCCTGGAAATTTCACAAATGGTTCACATTTTTGCCCGAAACAATTTCATCGAGTTTCCTTGCGTTTTTCTCCTAAGGGGTCTGCGGAAACACTGCTTGTGCTTCGCCATTTTATTTCCACGATACATCGAACGATAAATATCTCATCTCGCGCGCGTCGTGTGAAGATTTCTATTGGTTGAAAATTGTGTGGTTGTCAATCAAGCTCACACATGCGCTTTATCGTGACACAGGCCCTTTAAGGTCAAGTTCAAAATTATTTCACACGAAAACTTGATTGCTTTGTGTCGACTGTTCTCGGTTCGTTGCGTAATATAAGAGACCTTAAGATTGAGGGTTTCCCCTTTAGCAGCAAACCGCAAACGTCGGCCAGCAATTCGCCCTATTTGAATAGTTTAGGTTTAAGATTGAGGTTTACTTTTTACCTATGCATCATGGGATACTCTCGGAAAAACAAGATGGCGGCTGCGCAGGGGTAAGTAGCTGTTGTTGCTCCAGATCGTCTTCATTCGACACAACCATTAAGGAACTCTTTTCGCTTATGCCAGGAAAAATTTGAAAATCATGCTTTTGGATGATCAGGATGATAGCAAGAGTAGCAGCGCCGAAAGCAGTGACGACGATTTGGACTTGCTTTTATTGGATTCTTTTTGCTGTTTTGCCGAGCCACAAAGGCTTTGCCCATGCCTAAAACTAGAGGATGTTGGCAAAATCGAATGCAAGCAGATGTTTAGGTAGCACTAGTTGTTGATTTAGTCGCTTTTTCCTTCGCAGGGACACTGACTATAGTACTTAGTGTAGATGAAAGCTTATTTATTTTACAATATTTATAGCATTTTCCTGCTTACCAATCTACCTCGTTCTTTTTTGTATTAAATATTTTGCTCTGTTATGGTCAGCACAACGTGCTCTTTTGAGTATGATTTTGAATTCAGCACAACTGATCAAATTGGATATTACCCTAGTATGCAAGGTTAATTTTAATAAACATGAGGGCTGTTTTTCCGTTGTGTGATACACGATTTTCTACCCATTGTGAATATCAAAATGTATTTCTTTTAGGTGTCTAACTAGGTTGCTTAGTACTAATTCCTATAGAGATAATTAGGCCTTTATATACCACTCCTCGTGAATGTCACACCACTTTACGCCGACCAGTTTACTCGAGTTGTACGTTGTTTTATTTCGGTTTAGGTTTTTTCGTTCAATGTCGGACGACGAACAAGAAGCGGTTACTCGACAGGATTTAACCGAGTTCCATACCTTCCTACTCGAGCAACTCAAGTCGCATACGTCTAAGCTCTCTTCTACGTTCGAGAAGGCTTTTACCGACGCCGAGTGTGCTTTACCTGTCTCTAAACAGCTCAAAGTTGAGAGCGAGCTCAAGTTTTCCTATCCTGGAAACGAAAGGAACTATAAGTTCAACCTTGAAGTTTTGGATCTTCTCGAAAGCTTTCGAAGGCACTTCTTGTTCAAGATTCAGCGAAAGCGTCTCTACTTTTGAACGATTCTATTAAACTTATAAAGGAACGCAACAGAAAGATCCGAATTACTGATTCTTCCGAAGGAGGTTGGCTCACGGTCAAACATTACGAGAGTAACGCTGTTGCCCTTGACTTGGAGGACGATAAAAGGATCCGCGCTGCTCAAAGGGAAGCTCTGAGAGTCAAGACCCGCACTCGTGCCAAACGCAAAAATGCTGAAAACGGGCAGGGAAGATACCCGCCGTCTTCTCAACCACACACCGTTTCGAGGACACTTCCAGCGTGGTCAGTTCGCCTCCTCAACCGCTGCTATGTACCAGCAACCCAGAGTTTCCTACAATCACCAACGAGGTACTTGCCGGTTCTGTGACTCCTCCGAACATTGGTGGAGAGAGTGTCCCGTCAGGCTTGCCCGAACCTTCACCATCGGAAATGCTGTTCACGCTGCCGCAGCAAGTCCCAGCACGTCCACCACACGCTAATTCACGCTCGCAGTTCTTAGACAACCTGTCTTCTAGCTTTTCAGCCTTATTGTGGGCCGGCCAAGGGACTGTTTCCACCGTCTCTCAACCTGATTTATCCCAGGAGTTCATGACACTTATGGTGGAAGATAAGTTTACTGACAATTCTTCGCTAGCGTTTTATAAACAGAACTTGTATGAGAACGAGCAAGGTACTGCTGCAGTGGTAGTTAAGGGTCGACTAAGGGCATATTTATTTCTGGCTCGATAATTGTTCTAAGGTCAACTGTAGGAAGTTATTCGAGTACTCTCGGCTTCCTTCTTCAATTGCTGCAGGTCCGCGGATCGATGCCTTGAGACCTTTGGAAGAACTTATCCCCGGTGTACTGGCGGCAAGTAAAGCTCCTTCGACTGTGAAAGGATATCACTCACAATTTCAAAAGTGGAAGGCACGGGCTGCTTCTTTTCCTGGAGTCTCGCGTTTTCCTGCTTCTGCTCTTCATTTTTCACTTTATCTTGTTAGTCTAGTCCAATAAGGTTATTCTTTTGCTACCATTAATTCCGCCTTTTATAGTGTTAATTTTTTCCATAATTCGTGTGATGTCCCGAATCCATGTAACAGTAGTTTTGTTAAAGCCATTTTGGAAGGCTGCAAGAGAGTCTCTGCTGATTTTGTTTCCTCTAAAAGGAGACTCCCTATCTGCCCGGAACATTTACATGCTCTTGTTCTTAGGTTCGCTTAAGTCAATGCTAGTTTGCCCGGTATGAGAGATGTCTGCCTCTGTCTGGTTTCTTTCGCTGGCGTCTTGCGTTTTAATGAGGCCTGTAATATTAGGTGGTGTCACATTGATTTCAAGGATACGTATTTTTCTCTGCATATTCCTAGGAGTTAAACCGACCAATATGGTTCCGGGTCAACAAGGGTAGTTGCTAGAACTGGTAATCCAACTTGTCCCTTTAACATGTTACGCAGATACGCTGATTTAAGTGGGGATAGCCTTAATTCCACGGAGTTCGCGTTCCGTCCCTTGTCTAAGGGTAAGAATGGAAATTATCCCCTCCGCGCAGGTTCTAAGGTTTCGTATTCTAGAGCTAGAGAACTTTTTGTTGAAAAGTTTAAGGCCATTGGCCTTGATACTAAGTTGTATGGTCTTCATTCCCTCAGGATCGGAGGTGCTTCTGCAGCCGCTAATAACGATTTGCCT